>JAQPZY010001688.1:3485000-4745000 GCA_029931535.1 Margaritifera margaritifera
TAACAGTACAAGTTCTACTAGAGTCTTCCCTTATCATCAGACTATTTTATAACAGTACAAGTTCTACTAGAGTCTTCCCTTATCATCAGACTATTTTATAACAGTACAAGTTCTACTAGAGTCTTCCCTTATCATCAGACTATTTTATAATAGTACAAGCTCTACTAGAGTCTTCCCTTATCATCAGACTATTTTATAACAGTACAAGTTCTACTAGAGTCTTCCCTTATCATCAGACTATTTTATAATAGTACAAGTTCTACTAGAGTCTTCCCTTATCATCAGACTATTTTATAATAGTACAAGCTCTACTAGAGTCTTCCCTTATCATCAGACTATTTTATAACAGTACAAGTTCTACTAGAGTCTTCCCTTATCATCAGACTATTTTATAACAGTACAAGTTCTACTAGAGTCTTCCCTTATCATCAGACTATTTTATAACAGTACAAGTTCTACTAGAGTCTTCCCTTATCATCAGACTATTTTATAACAGTACAAGTTCTACTAGAGTCTTCCCTTATCATCAGACTATTTTATAACAGTACAAGTTCTACTAGAGTCTTCCCTTATCATCAGACTATTTTATAATAGTACAAGCTCTACTAGAGTCTTCCCTTATCATCAGACTATTTTATAACAGTACAAGTTCTACTAGAGGCTTCCCTTATCATCAGACTATTTTATAACAGTACAAGTTCTACTAGAGTCTTCCCTTATCATCAGACTATTTTATAACAGTACAAGTTCTACTAGAGTCTTCCCTTATCATCAGACTATTTTATAACAGTACAAGCTCTACTAGAGTCTTCCCTTATCATCAGACTATTTTATAACAGTACAAGTTCTACTAGAGTCTTCCCTTATCATCAGACTATTTTATAACAGTACAAGTTCTACTAGAGTCTTCCCTTATCATCAGACTATTTTATAACAGTACAAGTTCTACTAGAGTCTTCCCTTATCATCAGACTATTTTATAACAGTACAAGTTCTACTAGAGTCTTCCCTTATCATCAGACTATTTTATAACAGTACAAGTTCTACTAGAGTCTTCCCTTATCATCAGACTATTTTATAACAGTACAAGTTCTACTAGAGTCTTCCCTTATCATCAGACTATTTTATAACAGTACAAGTTCTACTAGAGTCTTCCCTTATCATCAGACTATTTTATAATAGTACAAGCTCTACTAGAGTCTTCCCTTATCATCAGACTATTTTATAACAGTACAAGTTCTACTAGAGTCTTCCCTTATCATCAGACTATTTTATAACAGTACAAGTTCTACTAGAGTCTTCCCTTATCATCAGACTATTTTATAACAGTACAAGTTCTACTAGAGTCTTCCCTTATCATCAGACTATTTTATAACAGTACAAGTTCTACTAGAGTCTTCCCTTATCATCAGACTATTTTATAACAGTACAAGTTCTACTAGAGTCTTCCCTTATCATCAGACTATTTTATAACAGTACAAGTTCTACTAGAGTCTTCCCTTATCATCAGACTATTTTATAACAGTACAAGTTCTACTAGAGTCTTCCCTTATCATCAGACTATTTTATAACAGTACAAGTTCTACTAGAGTCTTCCCTTATCATCAGACTATTTTATAACAGTACAAGTTCTACTAGAGTCTTCCCTTATCATCAGACTATTTTATAATAGTACAAGTTCTACTAGAGTCTTCCCTTATCATCAGACTATTTTATAACAGTACAAGTTCTACTAGAGTCTTCCCTTATCATCAGACTATTTTATAACAGTACAAGTTCTACTAGAGTCTTCCCTTATCATCAGACTATTTTATAACAGTACAAGTTCTACTAGAGTCTTCCCTTATCATCAGACTATTTTATAACAGTACACTTTCTACTAGAGTCTTCCCTTATCATCAGACTATTTTATAACAGTACAAGTTCTACTAGAGTCTTCCCTTATCATCAGACTATTTTATAACAGTACAAGTTCTACTAGAGTCTTCCCTTATCATCAGACTATTTTATAACAGTACAAGTTCTACTAGAGTCTTCCCTTATCATCAGACTATTTTATAACAGTACAAGTTCTACTAGAGTCTTCCCTTATCATCAGACTATTTTATAACAGTACAAGTTCTACTAGAGTCTTCCCTTATCATCAGACTATTTTATAATAGTACAAGTTCTACTAGAGTCTTCCCTTATCATCAGACTATTTTATAACAGTACAAGTTCTACTAGAGTCTTCCCTTATCATCAGACTATTTTATAATAGTACAAGTTCTACTAGAGTCTTCCCTTATCATCAGACTATTTTATAATAGTACAAGTTCTACTAGAGTCTTCCCTTATCATCAGACTATTTTATAACAGTACAAGTTCTACTAGAGTCTTCCCTTATCATCAGACTATTTTATAACTAGTACAAGTTCTACTAGAGTCTTCCCTTATCATCAGACTATTTTATAACAGTACAAGTTCTACTAGAGTCTTCCCTTATCATCAGACTATTTTATAACAGTACAAGCTTCTACTAGAGTCTTCCCTTATCATCAGACTATTTTATAACAGTACAAGTTCTACTAGAGTCTTCCCTTATCATCAGACTATTTTATAACAGTACAAGTTCTACTAGAGTCTTCCCTTATCATCAGACTATTTTATAACAGTACAAGTTCTACTAGAGTCCTTCCCTTATCATCAGACTATTTTATAACAGTACAAGTTCTACTAGAGTCTTCCCTTATCATCAGACTATTTTATAACAGTACAAGTTCTACTAGAGTCTTCCTTATCATCAGACTATTTATAACAGTACAAGTTCTACTAGAGTATTCCCTTATCATCAGACTATTTTATAACAGTACAAGTTCTACTAGAGTCTTCCCTTATCATCAGACTATTTTATAACATAACAAGTTCTACTAGAGTCTTCCCTTATCATCAGACTATTTTATAACAGGACAAGTTCTACTAGAGTCCTTCCCTTATCATCAGACTATTTTATAACAGTACAAGTTCTACTAGAGTCTTCCCTTATCATCAGACTATTTTATAACAGTACAAGTTCTACTAGAGTCTTCCCTTATCATCAGACTATTTTATAACAGTACAAGTTCTACTAGAGTCTTTCCCTTATCACTCAGACTATTTTATAACAGTACAAGTTCTACTAGAGTCTTCCCTTATCATCAGACTATTTTATAACAGTAAACAAGTTCTACTAGAGTCTTCCCTTATCATCAGACTATTTTATAACAGTACAAGTTCTACTAGAGTCTTCCCTTATCATCAGACTATTTTATAACAGTACAAGCTTCTACTAGAGTCTTCCCTTATCATCAGACTATTTTATAACAGTACAAGTTCTACTAGAGTCTTCCCTTATCATCAGACTATTTTATAACAGTACAAGTTCTACTAGAGTCTTCCCTTATCATCAGACTATTTTATAACAGTACAAGTTCTACTAGAGTCTTCCCTTATCATCAGACTATTTTATAACAGTACAAGTTCTACTAGAGTCTTCCCTTATCATCAGACTATTTTATAACAGTACAAGTTCTACTAGAGTCTTCCCTTATCATCAGACTATTTTATAACAGTACAAGTTCTACTAGAGTCTTCCCTTATCATCAGACTATTTTATAACAGTACAAGTTCTACTAGAGTCTTCCCTTATCATCAGACTATTTTATAACAGTACAAGTTCTACTAGAGTCTTCCCTTATCATCAGACTATTTTATAACAGTACAAGTTCTACTAGAGTCTTCCCTTATCATCAGACTATTTTATAACAGTACAAGTTCTACTAGAGTCTTCCCTTATCATCAGACTATTTTATAACAGTACAAGTTCTACTAGAGTCTTCCCTTATCATCAGACTATTTTATAACAGTACAAGTTCTACTAGAGTCTTCCCTTATCATCAGACTATTTTATAACAGTACAAGTTCTACTAGAGTCTTCCCTTATCATCAGACTATTTTATAACAGTACAAGTTCTACTAGAGTCTTCCCTTATCATCAGACTATTTTATAACAGTACAAGTTCTACTAGAGTCTTCCCTTATCATCAGACTATTTTATAATAGTACAAGTTCTACTAGAGTCTTCCCTTATCATCAGACTATTTTATAACAGTACAAGTTCTACTAGAGTCTTCCCTTATCATCAGACTATTTTATAACTAGTACAAGCTTCTACTAGAGTCTTCCCTTATCATCAGACTATTTTATAACAGTACAAGTTCTACTAGAGTCTTCCCTTATCATCAGACTATTTTATAAAAGTACAAGCTCTACTAGAGTCTTCCCTTATCATCAGACTATTTTATAACAGTACAAGTTCTACTAGAGTCTTCCCTTATCATCAGACTATTTTATAACAGTACAAGTTCTACTAGAGTCTTCCCTTATCATCAGACTATTTTATAACAGTACAAGTTCTACTAGAGTCTTCCCTTATCATCAGACTATTTTATAACAGTACAAGTTCTACTAGAGTCTTCCCTTATCATCAGACTATTTTATAATAGTACAAGTTCTACTAGAGTCTTCCCTTATCATCAGACTATTTTATAACAGTACAAGTTCTACTAGAGTCTTCCCTTATCATCAGACTATTTTATAATAGTACAAGCTCTACTAGAGTCTTCCCTTATCATCAGACTATTTTATAACAGTACAAGTTCTACTAGAGTCTTCCCTTATCATCAGACTATTTTATAACATTACAAGGTCTACTAGAGTCTTCCCTTATCATCAGACTATTTTATAACAGTACAAGTTCTACTAGAGTCTTCCCTTATCATCAGACTATTTTATAACAGTACAAGTTCTACTAGAGTCTTCCCTTATCATCAGACTATTTTATAATAGTACAAGTTCTACTAGAGTCTTCCCTTATCATCAGACTATTTTATAACAGTACAAGCTCTACTAGAGTCTTCCCTTATCATCAGACTATTTTATAACAGTACAAGTTCTACTAGAGTCTTCCCTTATCATCAGACTATTTTATAATAGTACAAGCTCTACTAGAGTCTTCCCTTATCATCAGACTATTTTATAACAGTACAAGTTCTACTAGAGTCTTCCCTTATCATCAGACTATTTTATAATAGTACAAGCTCTACTAGAGTCTTCCCTTATCATCAGACTATTTTATAACAGTACAAGCTCTACTAGAGTCTTCCCTTATCATCAGACTATTTTATAACAGTACAAGTTCTACTAGAGTCTTCCCTTATCATCAGACTATTTTATAACAGTACAAGCTCTACTAGAGTCTTCCCTTATCATCAGACTATTTTATAACAGTACAAGTTCTACTAGAGTCTTCCCTTATCATCAGACTATTTTATAACAGTACAAGTTCTACTAGAGTCTTCCCTTATCATCAGACTATTTTATAACAGTACAAGTTCTACTAGAGTCTTCCCTTATCATCAGACTATTTTATAATAGTACAAGTTCTACTAGAGTCTTCCCTTATCATCAGACTATTTTATAATAGAACAAGTTCTACTAGAGTCTTCCCTTATCATCAGACTATTTTATAACAGTACAAGTTCTACTAGAGTCTTCCCTTATCATCAGACTATTTTATAACAGTACAAGTTCTACTAGAGTCTTCCCTTATCATCAGACTATTTTATAATAGTACAAGCTCTACTAGAGTCTTCCCTTATCATCAGACTATTTTATAACAGTACAAGTTCTACTAGAGTCTTCCCTTATCATCAGACTATTTTATAATAGTACAAGCTCTACTAGAGTCTTCCCTTATCATCAGACTATTTTATAACAGTACAAGCTCTACTAGAGTCTTCCCTTATCATCAGACTATTTTATAACAGTACAAGTTCTACTAGAGTCTTCCCTTATCATCAGACTATTTTATAACAGTACAAGTTCTACTAGAGTCTTCCCTTATCATCAGACTATTTTATAATAGTACAAGCTCTACTAGAGTCTTCCCTTATCATCAGACTATTTTATAACAGTACAAGTTCTACTAGAGTCTTCCCTTATCATCAGACTATTTTATAATAGTACAAGCTCTACTAGAGTCTTCCCTTATCATCAGACTATTGTATAACAGTACAAGCTCTACTAGAGTCTTCCCTTATCATCAGACTATTTTATAACAGTACAAGTTCTACTAGAGTCTTCCCTTATCATCAGACTATTTTATAACAGTACAAGTTCTACTAGAGTCTTCCCTTATCATCAGACTATTTTATAATAGTACAAGCTCTACTAGAGTCTTCCCTTATCATCAGACTATTTTATAACAGTACAAGTTCTACAAGAGTCTTCCCTTATCATCAGACTATTTTATAACAGTACAAGTTCTACTAGAGTCTTCCCTTATCATCAGACTATTTTATAACAGTACAAGTTCTACTAGAGTCTTCCCTTATCATCAGACTATTTTATAATAGTACAAGTTCTACTAGAGTCTTTCCTTATCATCAGACTATTTTATAACAGTACAAGTTCTACTAGAGTCTTCCCTTATCATCAGACTATTTTATAATAGTACAAGCTCTACTAGAGTCTTCCCTTATCATCAGACTATTTTATAACAGTACAAGTTCTACTAGAGTCTTCCCTTATCATCAGACTATTTTATAATAGTACAAGTTCTACTAGAGTCTTCCCTTATTATCAGACTATTTTATAATAGTACAAGTTCTACTAGAGTCTTCCATTATTATCAGACTAATTTGGGAACCTGCTTTGTAAGTCAGGTTGAGAGTAAAGGACAGGATATTAAAGGGGCTTTTAAAAAATGGACTGGATGATGCCATGTTGCATAAATGCATTTTGTACTAGGGGTGTGAAGTTTACCATTAGATAGAGAAAATTTAATTGAGAAATACTGTAACAATATTCAGGTAGCAATATTAAATACATGTAAACTTACTTAGCTCGAGCCAATGCATCTTCCTCCCTCTTCTTTCTTCTGTGTCTTACTTCTGAAAACAAATGTTATTGTAATGAGAAATTGCCTTTATTTTTTATGTCATTTTCCGACTTACTCAGAAAAAGGTATCTTTCTCACCACCCTTACTACTTACATATTACTGGTGTAGCTGGCATTATTTAATATTTTATTAAAAACATATGTCCCTAGGAAGACATATTCATTACTTTTTTATCATCAAAGATAAGATATGAAAGGTATTTTTAAAATATTAAGGGGAGTTTATATAACATTAGGTAAAGAGAAACATGATTCCCACAGACATATGCCTTTAATGAACACATTTTCAATTTAATAACATAAAATAGGTAAAACCTAGGAGTGAGCAACACTTGCATCAATTGACTGATGTCATCTGATGTCATTGAGATGTGACACATTGTGTCTCTTGGTTGTTTTTAGTCAGTGCACAGTTACATTCCTGAGAGGTAAGAAATATTTTATGATAAAGTTAGTAAATTAAAAATAAATGTACAAATCTTGTACATTTTTAACAGTGAATAAATCCAATGTCCAAGAAAACTATGATGATTATTTACTTGTATTTCTCTATTCTGTTTCTATGATGGAATATGTGCAAAAGACTGGAAGGGAATGGTACTTCAGAGCTAGTTTTTAAATTACTACAGCTATGTCTAAAGAGTTCACTATTATGTTAATTTGAATTAACATATATTTAATAATCTACAGAATGCATCAGTCTGCTGACTGTTTGCTAAAAGCAAGTTTCACTGTATCTGGATGAAATTAACTCACATTACTGGAATAGTATCAACTAAGTCATGGAGTCAGTATAATTGATAGCATAATTGCTTTACCTTCAATATTGAGCTTGGCGCTGGTCTTGGCAGTACCAAGGTCATTGGTGGCCTTGCATGTAAATTTCCCAGCATCCTCTCTGTCGAGATCATTGATGAAGAGAGAAGCAATGCTATCTTTGTAGGTCATGTGATATTTGTTAGATTCTTCTATTTCATCTCCATCTTTGAGCCTGAAGAAATTTAATGGATCAAGTTTTTATTCTCTATTTAAAAAATTATTGTGAAAACTTAAGAAGAAATAATGGAATTTATTACAAAAAACACTCAAAAAATGTATAATGCTTACAACCACTTTATTTCAGACAAGAACTGTAGGTACTGACCCTTCTTTAAATTGAACGCTATATGATGATGCACAGATCCCAAGTTTGGTTGCTATAGCTGACAGATTTAAAATCGAGAAAGTTTTAGTTTAATACAAAACTTTGTAGGAATGTAATTGATTTTAAAACCTCTGTAGTAAAGTTAGTACCAACATCTTATGTTATGGTCACTAACCAATCACAAAGAGTACTTCTAAAAGTAAAATCTCTCTTATTCCATCCCTCTCACCCTCTATTTCTCTCTTTCTTTCTTCTCTAACCATTTATCTATCCAATACTGATAAAACATAAATCACTCGAATGGATCATGAATGAGATAAATCTGCTATATAGGCTGTGATGACCTTTCACCCTTCAACCTTAACCAGATTATGAACTTTGTAAACCTACATATGCAAATCAAACTAACCATGTGATTGTGGGCACTGGTTTTCCGAATATCTTGCAGGACATTTCTATCCTGGAGCCCTCAAAGCCATTGATATCTTGAAGTTCTTCCTGAACTACTGGAGCATGGTCAGGTAACTCTGCAGGGAGCAATAGTAAATCAGCCATTAAATTAAGCTGCAAACAAACTACATATTTGTTGTCCCTCTGCTATCAAACAGCATTTTTTCACATGAATGTATTTCATCACTTCTACCTAAAAAAGCAGCCTGTAGATGGCAGCCTGTTGAAGGCAACCAGTGCTAGAAGCCAGTTATTGGAAGCTGGCAGTCATATCTACTATATTCATATCTACCATATAAGAACAGACTAGCATCATTCCACAAAGCCAGAAAATTTTAACTCTCTAGAAAACCAGCTATGTCATTGAGAAAAATGTTCTAGCCGGATTTCTGAATGTGGCCAGTCAAGGGCCAATGTTCTGACTCTTCCTTTGGACAAATAAATTATATTTTAGTCCCCACTGTTGGACTACTACATTCAAATGATGGCACAGTGGGAGTAATTTCATGCAGTTCCAATAAGAACTGCTTGTATGGATTACTAAGAATAGAATGTATCAAGTTTCATATTTAATAAGATTGAACTAAAAATAATGGGGAATATTCTTAATCATCATATCATCATTATATGGAAAAATGTACATGAAATAAATGAAGTGAATAACCAACTTGATTAACACATTTCAAAATGGTTCTGCACATTTTGTATTAGTTCAATACAGTGGGACCACTTTTAAAGAAGTTCTCTGATTTGACAAAATGCTTCTTTAAAAGTGGCCCTACTGTATTTAACAAAGTATTAAATGTAGTCCCATTTTAAACATCCTGTACACAATTAAAACCAATTTCAATGAAATGTATTTTCAATTAACAAATTGGACTGGTCAGGTTTGTTACAAATGTGTTCCAAAATACAGTGCTATCTCTTTTATAATGCTGTTCATGGCAACCATAAAGAGGCCTACATTACAATGAGAAGCATTATAATGAGGGATGTTCCATTATAGCTAACATATATACTCACGTATAAGCAGATACCAACTGCAAACTGATTCGACCCAGATCTGCCGGTGCATTATGCAACGGCAGATCAGGGTCTATGTTGTTTGCATTTGGACCTGGCTTATGCGCGAGTATATACAGTAAGTCCTGAGAGTGCATAATCAAAGTATTGAGAATATTGATAGATCTGTTGGTTTAAGTGCTACTAATTTACATAAGATCACATGGAAGAACATAGCTCTAGATATATTGCTATTCTTGTTCTTTTTACTATCATAAACATACTGTTATAAATAATCTTTATATTATTGTTCAAAATTTTCTTTACTTTATATGTTACTTGAGAAAATATACTTAGCATTTGAAACATTGAGAATTTATCATGGTTAGAGGCATTTTCTACTATCGTTTCAAGTACCATTAGTGGAACATTATCCAGGGGAAATAACTACTATCAGAGGTTATCATTTACCTAAATCTGAGTTGCCTCCCTTGACATAACTTTGCTATGAAAGGCCAGTGAATCTACACTTTGTTACTAATTTTAGTAAACCAATAAGTTTGTTACTATTATTAGTAACATGAACTATATTTGGTTAAAGAGAATGGACACTATGCCTAAATACAAAAATAAACTATTTTACAATGTGAAGTCAAATTATTATTGGTTTTCATGAGTAAAGAACTATACTAAAATGAAAGAAATGAAGTATCAATAACACAATAAAATGGACCAATTTAACAGGATCCATGACCATACTCACTTTATAAGAGAAGCAGTGGTATACTGAAGGGCATTATAGTGAGGGATCACTATATACATGTACATGTAATGATACAAAAATATGAAAATAAAACACATGTTCAACTTAATTAATCTTACACTTTTACATATATGAAGATATTTATATGCTGTATACCAGTATTTGATGAAAGACTGACACCTACCCATGATGAGTTCTCTCTTCAGGACACCTCTGTCTCCCTCCTTCCTGAAGATGGCACTGTCACGAGACAGGCGGCCAATAGGAAGAATGTCAAGCTCATCCTCCTGCAAATCATTTTTAGAATTTTTTTTGAACATTACATAAGTGAATCCAGGATTTACTAAAGAATAAAAATGATAATTCATAAATATTATTTTCATACTGAATAACAAAGCTCTCACAATGAATTGCTTATGTAAAGAAAATACATCATTTTCTCATATAGTGAAGTGGCAGAATTTTATGGGATCAGATGGAATTTGTCCTTCTTGTAAATAAATCTCTTACTAAAAAGACAAAATTTAATGAAAAAAAAAATTCTTATATTGAGGAGGAGATTTCAACAATGTATGTAATAAACATGTATCTGATATCTTTGTTGTGCTTTTTGTAGAATAAAACCTTTAAAGGGAACTGTTGTATGAGTATGAGACCCAATCAAAAGAATGGAGTACATATTTGGTTTTTAAGTGTACTTATCATGAGTAAAATATCTACTCATAACAGAGTTTAATATTTACTCATAAGAGAATATTGAGTACCTTGTGTCTTGTTCTGTCTCTGTATTCCTTGTGATGTACTCTGGATAGAGATTTCTTGCCAAGTTGTGCTTCAGCTGTACCCTATAAGGAGAAATATAACAACTGAAATAACTCTACTTTACAAATTATTTTATTACTAGACCCTATATTGTAGGAATAACAAAGAATAGGTCTTTTTTCATCCTTTTATAAATGAAACTAAATATTTTTGTTCACTAAACACAGTACTAATAATTCTCAGTGAGTCAACTTCCAAAGTCCTGGCTTTTGAACAGAAGGCAATCATTGAAATATCTGTTGTAAATAATGTCACATATTCTTATTTGTCTTTGCACTTGTCTTTATATTTTCATAGAAAAGATGGTATATCAATAATTAATGATATATTTCCATAGAAAAAGATGGTATATCAATAGCATTAATGTGATATATTTACACAGAAAAAGATGGTATATCAATAGCATTAATGAGATATATTTCCACAGAAAAAGATGGTATATCAATAGCATTAATGTGATATATTTCCATAGAAAAAGATGGTATATCAACACATTAATGTAATACATTTCCATAGAAAAAGATGGTATATCAACACATTAATGTAATACATTTCCATAGAAAAAGATGGTATATCACCACATTAATGTAATACATTTCCATAGAAAAAGATGGTATATCAACACATTAATGTAATACATTTCCATAGAAAAAGATGGTATATCAACAGTATTAATGTGATATTTCCATACTATTATACTAGTATTTTTAACAGAGTGAAAATCTTTTACATCTTTTCTTTACTTTTCCTTTAGTAGATAAAACAACCTCCATGATAATGTAATTTATTTATGAATTATGAACATTTTTATCTGTTGTTGTCATTTTGAAGAGAGTGATTTTCTTATTGCGATTACATTTTCCATTTCAAGAAAGTAAATTCAGCATGTTATGTGGTAGAATGGATATTTTCAGGTTGTATTTTTGTTGTCAAATTAATATTTCTCATATGTACATATAATGTAACAACCAATACAAAAAGACTGAAGATAGGGTAGATGGTCGTCATTTTATTCAGACACTATCACTTTTGTTAGAGTTTTTAAATATGGGAGATGGATTTCTCTTTGAACACGGTATCTGAGAATATCATGGAAAGAATCAAATGGCTAAATGATGAATGAATTACCATATATACTCGCATATAATTTGATACCATCTGCAAACTGCATAGACCCAGATCTGCCATCATATAATGCACCGGCTCATCTGGGTCTATGCAGCTTATAAGGAATAATCAGTAGAACAAACAACACAGACCCTGATCTGCTGGCACATTATGCAATGGCAGATTAGGGTCTATGTTGTTTGCATTTGGACCCGGGTTATATGCAAGTATATATGGTAAGAGACAAATTTCATGCTTTACTAGTAAAAACTGTTATTTGGTTTATGATATGTGGAAAAGCAATCAATACAGCTCTATTCAAAATAGCTAGCTCAGCAAAGCAATACTTACATGTCGCTTTTCAAGTTCTTCTTCCTTCTTTGTGCATGGCTACAGCAGAGAAAAAGCACATAAGCTAGCTTACACATATATAAAGCCAAATCTATGCATACTAAAGCAGTCAATCAATACATTTTCTAACAAAATGAAATGATGAAGTATGATTTTAATAATTGATTTAAAAAAAATGATAACTGTATACATTGCTCTATGGTATAATTCAATAGCACAGATCTATGATTGCAGAAGGAAGGAATGATATTCTCTACTTATTATATATATGACCTTTAAAGAGAAATTTTTTGAAGTACTTTAAAAAAAGAGTTTTATTATTTAATATGGAATATATTCAATAACACCTGGTAAACACTTAAGATAGATATTTCAAATCACAAATATATTTATGCAGTTCATGAAACAAAGAATACAAGTGTAAATATATATTTTCCACTATAAAAGTTTTTTTAAAAAAATTGATAAAATTTTCAAAAGTTTTGTTTTGAAATTACTTTTTTCAATTCAGATTAATTTACTTTATTAAAATGAAACTTAAGAAAACAATTAGGCCAACATAAGAATAATTCATCTGAATAAGATTTCAGTTTCTCTGAGTTTGCATTTTAGTGAGCAATTTCAGCTGACTGCAGATGGAATCTAGTCTACAATAACATCATAGAAAATTCTATTATTTGTTAGATCTTGAATTGTTCAGTTTTTATTTTTACTTATGAAATTTCTGATGAAATGATGAAAGAACTGAAGCATAACTACCAGTGTTTTCATGCGGTAGGAAATTATCACTGCAAATCCTCTGAATAGACTTGGAGGAATGTGTATTAAATTCACAAACAATTAGAAACGCGTATTGAATTCACAAAAATTGCTATTAAAATTGATGTTTGCACTAATTTCAGAAGTTAGATTCATATCTATATGAACAATATACAAACTACTTTGATACAAATAAAAAGTATATGGAAAGCAAGACAAAAAAGGTCGAAAAAGCCATTAGCTTTTAATAGTATAACTTAATGCTGAATGTATAGAAAAAAATATTTCAAAATGCCCTTAATTTTATAACTGTGATCAAATTAAATATTTTTAATGCAAGAAAAAAATTATAAAAATTGCAATGGATAAATCAATTTTGAAGGAATTAACCAAATCTTTTCAGTATAGTGGATTTTCAGTACAGTATATCTTCTTTGACAAGTCTATGACTGATGATATAATCCCATCTCCCATGTTTTATAAAATTTTGACAAATTTTTATTTAAGAAAGCCTTGTCCAAACATAAGCACATTCACTGAATTTTCAAGAAAGTTATTATCAAAGAAAGAATACTGTAAATCGAAGAAATCAAAGCTGGCATAAGTTGTTAGACTGTATTGTTAATAAGACTACGTACATTGAGCCATGGATGGGCCAAAACTTCATCAATGGTCAGTCTTTGGCTGTAAGAAAAGAAAAAACAGTTTAAAAAGTAATGAAACTAGTTGGTGTGTCACCTGCATCTATTCCATGATGCATCCACCTATATCTGATCTTCTGTTGAGCCTTCCTTTAATTCAGCTAAAGTGTAACAACTTTAACATTCAGCTAATGTGTAACAACTTTAACATTCAGCTAATGTGTAACAACTTTAACATTCAGCTAATGTGTAACAACTCTAACATTCAGGTAATGTGTAACAACTCTAATATTCAGCTAATGTGTAACAACTCTAACATTCAGCTAATGTGTAACAACACTAACATTCAACTAAAGTGTAACAACTTTAAAATTCAGAAAAAGTGTCACAACTTTAAAATTCAGCTAAAGTGTAACAACTTTAACATTCAGCTAATGTGTAACAACTCTAACATTCAGCTAATGTGTAACAACTCTAACATTCAGCTAATGTGTAACAACTTTAACATTCAGCAAATGTGTAACAACTTTAACATTCAGCTAATGTGTAACAACTTTAACATTCAGCTAATGTGTAACAACTTTAATATTCAGCTAATGTGTAACAACACTAACATTCAGCTAATGTGTAACAACTTTAAAATTCAGCTAATGTGTAACAACTCTAACATTCAACTAAAGTGTAACAACTTTAACATTCAGCTAAAGTGTAACAACTTTAACATTCAGCTAATGTGTAACAACTTTAACATTCAGCTAATGTGTAACAACACTAACATTCAGCTAATGTGTAACAACTTTAAAAATTCAGCTAATGTGTAACAACTCTAACATTCAACTAAAGTGTAACAACTTTAACATTCAGCTAAAGTGTAACAACTTTAACATTCAGCTAATGTGTAACAACTTTAACATTCAGCTAATGTGTAACAACTTTAACATTCAGCTAATGTGTAACAACTCTAACATTCAGCTAATGTGTAACAACTCTAACATTCAGCTAAAGTGTAACAACTTTAACATTCAACTCAAGTGTAACAACTTTAACATTGACCTTAATCTAGGGTGTGGATGGATGGACACACATATAGATGCCAAAGTGATCACTATGTTGAACTTACACAAGGCAGTGTCAACAAAAACTGTAAAAAAAGAACTTTAACAATTAGACTGCCACTACTGTTACTACCAGAAAATGTACACCCATGTTGCACATGCTTACGGCAAGACAAAAATTTTGTTAATTACATTAAAATTATTGACTAATCTAAAGATAGGTTCTGCAAAATGAAGTTTCTTGCCTGTAAACTGTGCTATGATGAATTCTCACCATATCTAACTTGCTAAAACTAAAAAAAGAAAACTTAATGTTGACACCATTCTTGCTGCCACAACTGTTGTCAAAGTGATGCCTATGTCTTGTCATCTCCTAATGCAGGTATGACAAAAAGGAAATACCGACTGGAGTATGGATAACACTGTCATGCCTATGTCCTGCCATCTCCAAATGCAGGTATGACAAAAAGGAAATAATGACTGGAGTATGGATAACACTGTCACACCTATGTCTTGCCATTTCCTAATGCAGGTATGACAAAAAGGAAATCATGACAGGAGTATGTCTAACACTGACATGCCTATGTCTTGCCATCTCCTAATGCAGGTTTGACAAAAAGAAAATAATGACTGGAGTGTGGATAACACTGTCATGCCTATATCTTGTCATATCCTAATGCAGGTATGCCAAAAAGGAAATAATTACTGGAGTGTGGATAACACTGTCATGCCTATATCTTGCCATCTCCTAATGCAGGCATGCCAAAAGGAAATAATGACTGGAGTGTGGAAAACACTGTCATGCCTATATCTTGCCATCTCCTAATGCAAGTATGAAAAAAAGGAAATAATGACTGGAGTATGGATAACACTGTCATGATATAATGTTAATCTTCACATTGGAGTATCATTCAATTTTCACAAATGCAAGCAGCATATTAATAACATAAAAATATTTGCCAGTAACCAGTGTTAAATACTTTATAAAAAACAGTACCTTAATGTTGATGCCATTGATATTGTAATCTCAGGCAATGATTGTAACAGCAAACACAAAGTTTCAATTAAATACAGTGATTGATGTACAAGATATATGACTTTAAAGAAACTTTAACACAAAAATGCAAAGTTAACTCTGCCATAATCACTGTAGGCAAGATGATCAAGTTCACAATTTAAACTTACTGTTTATCCTTGACCAGGAGTCTCTGGATGAAGTCTTTTGCTTCATCAGAAATATTTTCCCAAACTTCATCATCAAAATCATAATCGCCATTATTGATGTATGTGAATGTTTCCTGGTCTGTCTCACCAGCGAATGGTGAGTAACCACTCAGCCTATAAGTGGAAAAAAAATAATATAAACAAAAGTTTCACCTTTAAGATGAATATTTTTTGTTGCACATTATTGGTATATCCTCTGCATGCATGGTTATTGATGGTCATTTGCAAGAGTGCAACATATTATCGGCAACAGTCATCTCAATTATAGTAGTATATTTTTAATGAAGGTGAAGATACTATTTTCAAAAAGGGAGGGGGGGTAGTCTTATGATCAGATAAAGCCACTTTAAATTAAAATTAGCTTAAATTTGTTAAAGCGGGGGATAGCGAGGCTTATTAACAGAGATTGACTGTATTTGTATTGTACAACTTACAGGACATAGCTTACAACTCCGAGAGACCACAGATCAGCGGAGAAGGAGACTGGTTCAAAGCTGATGATTTCTGGGGCACAGAACTCTGCTGTGCCAAACAGAACCTTGATTGATTTGCCTTCTTCAAGTCTCTGGGCGAGTCCAAAGTCGATGATTTTGACATCCTTACTGTCCCGTGTCACACACATCACATTCTCTGGCTGTAATTAATTATTTTTAAAACAATTTATTTTTTAGTCAACATCAAATGTAAGTATTAGTCTTCTCAAAGAATTAAGCCATTTTAATTGTTAGTTATGGCTACACA
Organism: Margaritifera margaritifera; assembly: GCA_029931535.1. Taxonomy (NCBI): domain Eukaryota; kingdom Metazoa; phylum Mollusca; class Bivalvia; order Unionida; family Margaritiferidae; genus Margaritifera; species Margaritifera margaritifera. Next base: position 3,502,039 of record JAQPZY010001688.1, read on the forward strand.
GAAACTAGATCTGTCAGTAAGCAAGTGCTTATGGAAAACCCCTGTTTTGAAATAATGTCATAACACAAAATGCATACCAAACTTCTTGAAGATATCACAAACAGTTCAGGAGATATTAACTGGAGAAGAGTGTGATAGATAGATGGGCACATTTTGTAATAAAACTCTATAAGTACCAATCTGAAAAAAGACAAATTGTACATGGGACACAGAATCTTTTCATGATATAAATACATATCGAGTTTCAAATGGTCCAGGAAATGTGAAAACTCATAAAGGGGTGATCAGGCAGAGTCCACTTTTTTACAAAGGGCTGACCAGGCAGAGTCCATTTTTTTACTAGACACAAAAAAGGGCTGATCAGGCAGAGTCCATTTTTGACAAGACACAAAAAAGCATACCAAGTTTCATGAAGATATCTCACAAAGAGCTTTCCTAGATTGTTGGACACTTTCAAATACCAAGATGACTATTCCGTTATTCTCTGTCCCTGGATGCTCATTCAGGAACTACAAAATCTAACTTACTAATGCCTAGATCTACTCTTAATTTCAACCAGTCAAGGTTCTTGGATTGTTAACAAAGGAAATAATTGTTTCTTTAAATTAATGTTATATCTAATATTGGTCAAAATTGTTCATTGAAATATAGTGTGCTTAAAATGCAACACAATTTGGACATCTATCCCCCTCACTCCTTCCTCCTGCCAATCACAACACTTCATCTTCTGTTATAACCATCATGTTATAAAATTGATATCACATATATCATGATGTTACTTCATGCACTCCAACTATTGTATTATAACAGGGTTATTTCATCAACTCCAACCATTGTTTTATAACAAAGTTATTTCATGGACTCTGACCATTGTACTAGAACAAGATTACTTAATGAATTCTGACCATTGTAATATAACAGGGTTATTTCATCAACTCCAACCATTGTATTATAACAAAGTTGTTTCATGGACTCCGACCATTGTATTATCACAAGGTTATTTAATGGACTCCGACCATTGTATTATAACAAAGTTATTTCATGGACCCCAACCATTGTATTATAACAAGGTTATTTCGTGGACTCTGACCATTGTATTATAACAAGGTTATTTAATGGACTCTGACCATTGTATTATAACAAAGTTATTTCATGGACCCCAACCATTCTATTTTATAACAAAGTTATTTCATAGACCCCGACCATTGTATTATAACAACGTTTACCTTTATGTGTGATTCAACTACAAACAATTTGAAAATGATACTCAACAAATTTTCCAACTGTGTGAAATAAACATTGAAAATGTCATGCAAATTTGAGATCAATTCACTTTCAGAATACATTGCTATCACTTGGTGGGTCAAAATGAATGAAGACAATATTAAATCATGGAAGAAGGTGCATGTGTCAAGCAGCCTGGCAGATTTGTCTCATTTAAAAATATTTTAACTTAAAAATAAATGTTCCAAATTAAAATATATAAACTTATAAATCACCTTGAGATCTAGGTGGATGATATTCTGCTGGTGCATGTGTCTCACACCCTGGCAGATCTGTCTCATGTAGGTTATACAATCTTCTTCTGTGAAGTCATACTCCTCTTTTACAAGACGGTCAAACAGCTCGCCACCACTCAAACTAAAAACATACACAACAATTATTAGTCAACCTGATTTTTGTTAAAAATCTTACAAACATTTATAAATGTTCTATATTTCACTAATGACTCTACAATGAATGACTAATGTGTCTATTTGGCATTCAAATCCTGCAAAGATAGCTTGGCCTGGGAGAGCATTTACCTTGTGAAAATTGTTTTCAATTTCTTTATGACAACTTTAAATATGAATTTTCCTTAGTTTTAACAAAAGCCCCCTTTTTTTGTAGAGCAAGCCTTTTATTTAACTAGAAAGAAAATGTACTTTAACACTGAGCTTAATCTAAAACTTGTTAACACTGACCTTAATCTTGAGTGTGGACAGACATACAAATGGACATATGGACAGACATAATTGATATGCACAGAGACACCAAAATGATCACTATGTTGAGCTTCCACTAAGGCCGACTCAACAAATATCACACAAATTATTAATTTTAATCACTAAACAATTTCACACACACAACATTTATTCTTAGGTGTCAGTACCTCAGTTGGTTATTATTCTTCCAACACTGATAAAATAAAAAAATACAACAAATAAATACTTGAATTTAATTCTTCATAATGATATTGAATTTCTTGAACAATATAAATATGATAAAACCATATCAAAGAACTTATGTATATTATTCCTATTTGGGAACAATATCTATAATGGTACTTCTCTATACGGGCCAGGGGGGCACCACCTAATAAACTTCCTGAAAAGGTCTTATCATTGGATACAGCTGCGTTCAGTTAAAATTTGCTACATTTTTTTGGTAACTGGGATATCCGCTTATTACTGCGCATGGACTTAACACAGAATATATAAGTTATAACATAAAAAAGTGTACACTTACAGTTCCAGAATCATAACCATTTCTCCAGGCTGGTCAAAAGCCTCATGAAGTTGCATAAGTTTGGGATGGTGGAGACTATTCATTATATCAATTTCATGTCTCACAGCCTCCTTGTCATTAGGTTTACAGTGGATGAATTTTGCAGCCCAGTTCTTTTCTGTAGCTCTCTCAATGGCACGATGCACAACTCCGAATGCTCCTCTGCCCAGTTCTTCACAAATAATGTATTTACCAAGAACATCCCCTCGGATTCTGTCCACATTAACTGGAGTTCCTCTGAATGTTGCATCATCTGAAATTATTTTTTTTTCAATGACGAATGTGGAGAAAAATCTCTATAAATTTGAAAATTCACAAAATTTTGAAAGAGAATAAAAAAAAAAGAACTGCAATGGTCCCTCTTGTGATTATTTGAACAGCTCATACTGGCCAGAATAAGACCAAGTACAGTCTGTTTGATTAATTGAACAGCTTGTACTGGCCAGAATGAGACCAAGTACTGTCTGTTTGATTAATTGAACAGCTCGTACTGGCCAGAATGAGACCAAGTACAGTCTGTTTGATTAATTGAACAGCTCATACTGGCCAGAATGAAACCAAGTACAGTCTGTTTGATTAATTGAACAGCTCGTACTGGCCAGAATGAGACCAAGTACAGTCTGTTTGATTATTTGAACAGCTCGTAGTGGCCAGAATGAGACCAAGTACAGTCTGTTTGATGCAGATTATGTAACAGTTAATCATATTGTTATTATCAGTTGTCTCAATGAATTTACTCAAAGTTCCTGCTCATGATATATATTTTGTGATTGATAGTAATTTTTATTATATTTGTTAATTATGCTTCAGGATGGAGAAAATACATACACAAGGTATCATAGTCTATGTCTGGAGTCTGGTCTCTAGTAGTGACAATCTCAGATTCTGGCCCGGGTTCGCTGATTCCTACTTCATTCTCAGCTAAGATTCTGAATTTGTATTCCTGGTGTTCTTCCAGACAGCTGACAGTGGCACTAGTTGTCTTGGAGGTGATGGCCCTACGCCAGAGCCCTGTCTTCATGTCACATTTCTCTACTATATAGCCAGTGACTGGTGATCCGCCGTTATCTAATGGCTCCTTCCAGGTGAGGTCGATTGCGTATTTTGTAAAGTTTACAATCCTGGTTGGGCCTTGTGGTGGCTCAGGACGGTCTACAAGTCAAACAGTATGTAATTTAACTCACATTATAACACATTTAGTCACTAAACAATTTTGTAGTTAATGTCTTACAGAAAGAAAATGTCTCCTTTTCAGTTCTTTTTTGATGAGGACTCTCTGAGACCTATTTGTATTAAATCTGAGGGAGTTTATATACATTCCATGTCTCATGAGTTACTGCCCTTAGTGTAAGTAATGGTATTTGTGTTAATGAACGCATGATTTAACATGAACAATGAGTTATATTACCATTTGGTCACATTGATTTTAGTCATCAGTATTGGGTGATATAGACTTTGAACTTTTAAAAGTAACCAGAAATGAAAAATAACTGCTGTATAAGATGTATCTAACTTCTGAAGTTTACCACAGTGACTATATCTATATAATCAACCCTAATCAATTACCACAGTGACTATATCTATAGAATCAACCCTAATCAATTACCACAGTGACTATATCTATATAATCAACCCTAATCAATTACCAGTGACTAAATATATATAATCAACCCAATCAATAACCACAGTGACTATATCTATAGAATCAACCCAATCAATTACCACAGTGACTATATATATAGAATCAACCCTAATCAATTACCACAGTGACTATATCTATATAATCAACCCTAATCAATTACCACAGTAACTATATCTATATAATCAACCCTAATCAATTACCAGTGACTATATATATATATAATCAACCCAATAAATTACCACAGTGACTATATCTATAGAATCAACCCTAATCAATTACCACAATGACTATATCTATATAATCAACCCTAATCATTTACCAGTAACTATATATATATATAATCAACCCAATCAATTACCACAGTGACTATATCTATAGAATCAACCCTAATCAATTACCACAGTGACTATATCTATATAATCAACCCTAATCAATTACCAGTGACTATATCTATATAATCAACCCTAATCAATTACCACAGTGACTATATCTATATAATCAACCCAATCAATTACCACAGTGACTATATCTATATAATCAACCCTAATCAATTACCACAGTGACTATATATATAGAATCAACACTACTCAATTACCAGTGACTATATCAATATAATCAACCCAATCAATTACCACAGTGACTATATATATATAGAATCAACCCTAATCAATTACCACAGTGACTATATCTATATAATCAACCCTAATCAATTACCACAGTGACTATATCTATATAATCAACATCTTCTGACCTTACATGGGAAGCAACTCCATCTTTACTGATACACAAATTTGAGAGTACTGCATGTCAACTTATTTAAAACTCTGTCATCAATTTATTGACTTTAATTTAATTGTTCAGATCTGATATACATAAATATTAAAATACATTAGATGAATATTTGTGTTCGGATAATATAGATTATAATTCTCTTGTATTGATGAAAATTGGGAGCATTCCCACCCCCTTCCCCCCAAAATGTTAAACAGAATCTGAGTCTCCTTGCTATCTCATATCCTCATCTATGCCACAGTTGATGTTTATGGACCCCATTGCTCATGAGTTATCAAGGGAAAAGTGTACAAAGTAACATGACTCTGTGGCTAACTGTTCTTGAAAAACTGACCACATAACTGAAGTATAAAATCTTTAACATCTACAGAGTGGATGGATGGACAAAGCCACACATTAATGTCAAAGTCATTGTTATGTTAAGCTTCCGCCAAGGCAGGCTCATTCTCACCCACCCACCCACCCAGCCCCAATGGAACTAAAAGCCTCCTTTCCATTCTACAATGGTTACATGGATATTTTCATATATTAGCATTATTCCAAAATTATGCTGAAATAACAAGACTACAAAAATTCTTACCAACAACAGATATATGAACACTGGCTTTATCCGAGCCAAGTTTGTTCTCCACCATTAGTTTATATACACCACTGTCTGTCCTTTCAGCATCATCAATCACTAGGATACTGTGTCTGGATGTTGTCTTGATGTCGATTTGGCGAGATGCTTTCAGCACTTTATCATCTCTGTGCCAGGTAGCAGTAGGGTTTGGCCTTCCAGTGAACATGATTCGTACATGGATGGCATCTCCACGGCAGAATTTCAGTCCATGAGTGAATCTATCAGGTAGATCATCGATCTTAGGTGGGGCTGAAACGATGAATGTTGAACATAGCTCTCAGCTCTTTGTTATTTTCAATAAATATTATTATTATTACTTCTTCAATTATTGTCAAGAAAAACAATATTGATATTAATAATTTTTAGCGAGCCAAGTAATCTGTGAATAGTTTTATATCACCAAAGCAGTGTCCAATTGCATCTTTATTTTAATCTTTGTATTCAGTTTATATATTATATCATCCTCTGCAATGTACAGATGAGACAAACATTTTTCTTAACATCCCAACACTAGTAGTTATACAGTAACCTAAGCAATTTTGTTATGTTAATTAACATGGACTCTAACTCACCAAGGACATTTAGATTGGCCCTGCATGAAGCTGAGCCTATCTTGTTCCTGGCATAACACTCAATGCTGCTGATATCCTTTTCTTCCACATCTTTAATGATCAGTGTGTATGTGTTACCCTCGGTTACCAGTTTAGTCTTCTTGGTGTCATAGACCTCTCTATAATTCTTGTACCTGTCAGGATTAGAATGAATATGATGTTATACCAGTTTCTTTTATTCTTTCCATCCTACTTACATTCTTTGAAATTATTTAAATTTGCAAAATCATGAAATTTTAATTACTCAATTACATTAACTTTTCTTCCTATTTGTTTGTAAAATAAATTTGCTCATGTTCATTAGAAGTGAACAATAAAAAAAAAAATGTAAAATTGACATAAAATAAATGATATAGCACACACATAGGGAAATTTCTGCATTGTTCTACTCTTCCATCTCACTCATGGAATACAGTATATACTCGCATATAAGCTGGGTCCAAATACAAACAACATAGACCCTGATCTGCCATCACATATAATGTACCGGGAGATCAGGGTCAATGCTGTTTTTTCTACTGATTAGTCCTTACAAACTGCATAGACCAGATCTGCTGGCGCATTATGTGATGGCAGATCTGGGTCTATGCAGTTTTCAGTTGGTATAAGCTTATACATGAGTATATACAGAAGATCATTCAATAAAAAATTACTAATGCCATGCATAGCTTTCATGGATAATTCTGCCAATTAAAAACACTCTCAGAAAAATTAAAAATGCCTTTGGATGAAAATTTGAAAGTTATGAACATTTTGTGACAAAGTTTTTTCCTCATACTCATCTATTATTTTTTAAATAAACTGGTTTGTAGAACCAGCAAGTGTTATGAATGAGCTTATTTTTTTTTTATTCTTTGTCATTACAATTGACAATATGATACTAGAATGGTGCTAATTTGCACATATTATTTGTTGAATCATTTATCAAATTAAATAATTCTGCATGTGAAAAATATTATATAGCCTTTCTCAAAAAAAAGGAAGTGTCTGTGTTCATGTTTTTATATAGGTGGGTAGGTAGCTGCTTGTTAGTTGGGTTGGTTAGAAGGCAGGTGAATAGGCTGGTAAATATGAGTCTGCCTGTTTGTTTGTCCAAAACCTTGTAACATACCATATGACCTCTGGTCGTGGAAGTCCTGTGATTTCACATGTGAACTTGGCTTCCTGACCTTCAGCAACTTCAAGGTCAACAAGTTCCTTCACAAACTTGGGTGCCTCAAGAGCTGAAATTCAATAATTGATTACAAATTTCAGAGATGTTGGTTGGTTGGTTTTAACAACACTTTTAACATATTATTGGCTATATCATGCCAAGGAACGGGAGCTATGTGCTTTTCCTAAAGACACACAGAGCCGGCTTATCTGGGCTGGCCTGGGCAGGTATCAAACCCATGACCCTTGGATTATGAGTCTAATGCACTACCAACTTAGCTACCACAGCTCTCAAATTTATAAGTGAAAAGTAAGCATTAAGAAAATAGAAAAGTATGCATTAAGAAAATAGAAAAGTAAAATAGAAAATGACCATTCTCACAAGTGAAAAGTAAGAAAATAGAAAAATAAAATAGAAAATGACCGTTCTCATTTTATAACAATAAGCTTACATTTTATATCTTCCAATATAAATCTAGAATTTCAAAAATACACCAAAACAAAGAAAAGGTTTACTATATAAAGGAACATTTTGTGTGGTTTAATTTACAAATTCGTGTTTCATAGTTCTCAAATCAAACTCATAATTTAAAATCAAAGAAAGGAATTTGGATATTAAAATAATTTTATTTTTTGTAGAAAAAAATCCCCCTGAATTTCAGTATGCATTTATTCAGCATCAGGAAACCATGCTATTAAGTTGCTGCAGGAAAAGACTGGTTAACATTAACATCAGGTCACACTGACCTATTTTCCCACTGCAGTAGACTGACTCAGAGGCTGGAGAAGGTTCACCAAGTCCTTCTTTGTTCTCAGCTCGAACTCGGAACTCATAAGGAATCTCTTCATGAAGGTCAGTTATTTTTAGCCTTGTATCTGTGACGGGAACCTTGTTGACTGGTAACCAACGGCGACCAGACAAGTCTGCTCTTTCCACATGATAACCAGTAATTGGAGAACCACCATCATATGCAGGTGGTTGCCATGACAACTCGCAGTATCTAGGACCAACCTCCAAAAATTCTGGAGCCTTGGTGATGGCACCTGGTTTTGCTGTTGGAAAGGAAAACATGTTGTTAGAATCCACTTTAAAATATCAAATTTTGTTAAGAAAGTGTGAAAATTGCTTCTCAATTTCCTTTTGCTGTCTGAAAATTCTCTGAAGCATGTTCTATTTTTGTCTAAAAGTGCTGTTGCATACCATTCACTTATTTCACTTGTGCTATGAAATTGTCAATAACCTGCTAAAATGTAATAAAATCATTGTAATTATTACTATGACAAACCAAAGAGCATTGCCTGAAATCATAATTCATTGAACCAAAAATGATATCAGCATTGATAATCCAATTTAAATTCAGCATTAGATATATAGAAATAAGTAACATTGTATTATCTTTTGATAAGGAAAATATAAAGATACATAATTAAATTTTTTTTAAATGACTGTATCAATTAATTATTTCACTTATTTTTGCAGATGTTTCTAATATTTTTAATCTAATAATTAAATAAATTTTAAATTAGTCAAAATAGACAATAATCAGACAAATAATTTTGAAATGATAAGTGAAGATTTGAAACAAAAGCCAAAAATGTGATAGTATGAAGTGTTGATAGTAATGTCAAGTGCAATGTGATAGTATGAAGTGTTGATAGTAATGTCAAGTGCAATGTGATAGTATGAAGTGTTGATAGTAATGTCAAGTGCAATGTGATAGTATGAAGTGTTGATAGTAATGTCAAGTGCAATGTGATAGTATGAAGTGTTGATAGTAATGTCAAGTGCAATGTGATAGTATGAAGTGTTGATAGTAATGTCAAGTGCAATGTGATAGTATGAAGTGTTGATAGTAATGTCAAGTGCAATGTGATAGTATGAAGTGTTGATAGTAATGTCAAGTGCAATAATTAGAATAGGCATCAGATGATATTGATTTATTGATTTATTGATTTGCAGATGAGTCTGAAAACATACACCAAAAGCATGCATTAAAATAAAGCAAAACAAACAAATAACATGTAAATTCATCTCTGACACAAAAAATAAAAAATAAAATTTGTCTATTAAGTTCACACTAATCACTTTCAATTGTATCATGCATGTCTTTCAAAACTCTATCATATCTATGAGAATGTATGCAAAAACAATAACTCAATACTCACTTATAAGTCGAGTCCCACTGCAAACTGCACAGACTTAGATCTGCCATCACATATTGCACCAGCAGATCTGGATCTATGCAGTTTGTATGGAGTAATCAGTAGAACAAACAACATGTACCCTGATCTGCTAGCACATTATTCAATTACAGATCAGGGTCTATGTTGCTTGCAGTTGGACTTTATTTATAAGCAAGTATATATGGTAACTGGAGACTTGTCAACAGAATAATTAAAAAATGATAAACATTGCAAATTATTTCAAATTCCTATTATTATTTTTAAAAAATCTAAAATTTCATGAGTTAAAAGAATACTTGTAACTTCATCAAGTCTTAAATCAGAACTGATTCAAATTGATTCAAAATATCAAATTCTGTTTAAGAAGATAAATGTGAAATACAATATATAAGAATTTAAGACAGACGAGAAGGAATAATATATAAGATATAAAATTGAAATATTTTATCTGTGCCATGCAGATGGTTAAGAGAAAGACCCAAATTAGTATGCAAACATTTTAAGCTCTAGGCATATAAACTTCAGAAGATTTGTAAATAATAGTCCCAAACTTTTTTGTTTTTTTAAACATTTGTGTTAGATCTTCTTCATTGTATCCTAGAATAAATTATCATGCTACTTTATGCAATCAAATTTTGAATACCTTTTTTGCCTTTAAGTTCTACAGTGGCCAACAATTCTGCTGGTTTTCCCACACCTGCTGGGTTCTGGGCCGATACCCTGAAGTTATAAGAACCACCTGGCGTCAGACCAGTTACATTGTAGCTCTTGACCTGGGCAGGGAGACGTGTGACTTTCTCCCAGGTGTCACTGTCTTGTTTGCGTTTCTCAATCACATAGCCAGTAATTGTGTCATCTTCAGCTGGTGGTTCCCAACTCAGTGTCAAGGACCTCTGGTTGATATCTGAGACATGGAGAGATGTTGGTGCCTCAGGAATTTCTGTAAATAAAATTAGAAATGTGTTCATGGAACATGGATGCCCCACCACAGTGACTGAAATGACCTAAAGACAAAACTTAACCAAAGTGTGACAGACAAACATACTGACAGAAGACAAGGGCAACACTATAGCTCCTATCACTGTCATGGTGTGACAGATGAACATGCAGACAGAAGGATGAGGGTAACACTATATGTCCCTGGCACTGTTATGGTGTGATGGACGAATATACAGACAGAAGACAAAGTTAATGCTATATGCCCCTACCACTGTCATGGTGTGACAGATGAACATACAGACAGAAGACAAAGGTAATGCTATATGCCCCTACCACTGTCATGGTGTGACAGATGAACATACAGACAGAAGACAAAGGTAATGCTATATGCCCCTACCACTGTCATGGTGTGACAGATGAACATACAGACAGAAGACAAAGGTAATGCTATATGCCCCTACCACTGTCATGGTGTGACAGATGAACATACAGACAGAAGACAAAGGTAATGCTATATGCCCCTACCACTGTCATGGTGTGACAGATGAACATACAGACAGAAGACAAAGGTAACGCTATATGCCCCTACCACTGTCATGGTGGGATGGAAGGAAGTAAGGACAGAAGGACAAGGATAATGCTATATGCCCCTACCGATGTTGTAGTGAGATAAAGGACAAAATACAAAATGAAAGTCTTAAACAAGGTTTGCTAATGCTATCTGAATGGATTAGTTTTTATGTATAGTGAAAAAAAACAATTCTGGTAATGTAGAAAACAGTGGCAAAATAGGAATAGAGAAAAGGTGATGAAAAAAAATCTATCAAAAACATGTATATTAATTAGCTTAGTCATGAAAGTAATGCAAGTTAAACAAACATAAATTACTACTGGTCATTTTGTAATCATTCAAACTGATAAAACAAAAATTCTTTCTACAAAGGGACTTAATTCTGAATAAAATATATTTGGCAATGAAGATAATGGTAGGACAATATTACTTTTCTATGACAGTTTGCTTTATTTAGAAGAGTTGTGAATAGCAAAAGGCACGTCTGAACTTATAGTCTAATATATGTACCAAGTTTAAATGAAATGTCTTCCATGGTTTTGAAGTTTTGCATGGGTTACAAAAACTTTTTGATTGGTTGGGTTGGTTGGGTGGTTTTTAATGGCACTTTTAACAAATTTCTGACTATATCATGCTGAAGAAATCTGGGCTAAGTGTCTATCCCAAATACACACTGAATCAGCCAATCTGGGCTGACCTGGACAGGTATTGAACCTGCAACCCTTAGATTTTAAGTCTGACAGTGACAGAAAAATGGACAAAAACCTAAAAATTTTCATAAAGAGAACTTGAAAGGTTTTAAAGTTATGCTCCAGAAACTAAAGTGTGGATAATGGATAGATGGACAGAAAAACAGAAAAAAACAATACTGAAACTGAAAATTTGTGAATAACAAAAAGCACAACTGGACCACTAGTTCAATATGTGTACACAGTTTCATAAAGATACCTTTAATGGTTTGAACATTATGCCATGGAAACTAATTGTGGATAATTGATGGATGGACAGAAAATGGATGAAAACATACAAATATTGAAAATGATAAATTGGGAATGATCAAATTTACACACCAAATGTTCTCTTTGGAACAACTGGGGATTCTGAGTCCAGTGCAGGGCTCAGGCCATATTTATTCTCGGCATAGATCTTGAAGTAGAACTCTTTTCCTTCCATCAAGGAGGTCATCTTGATCTGGGTAACATCACTGTCAGTTCTGCCAACCTGGGTGTATACACGACGTGTTCCCTCACGTCGCTCGATAACATAACCTGTGATTGGAGATCCACCATCAGAGTCTGGTGGCTTCCATCCAATAGTGGCAGAATCCCGTGTAATGTCCTTTGCTGTGACAGGTCCAACTGGTGCAGAAGGTGGGCCTGTCAACAGTAGAAAGGATTTTATCTAAATTGCACAAAAAAATGTAAAAATTTCAGGTAAAAACAGAAAAGAAGCAATTCAATAAAATTTAGTGTTCAATGTGACCCTAACATATTCAAACAAATGCTGCCATTTAATATGAATCAGGATAGATATCATATTAGTTACATAGCTAGATGGATAAAAACTGTATATATACTGATCAATTGATCAGAAGAAAAATAAATAAATGCTTAGATGGATACATACATACATACATAGATACATACATCCATACGGAGGTCTGGAAAAATTGTGAACTACTGTCAGACATTTGACCTGTCAGAGGTATACCCCACTTCATTGCTACCATCATCTTACCTTGGCGAGTTAATATATATATAGAGAGAGAGAGAGAGGAGAGAGAGAGAGAGAGAGAGAGAGAGAGAGAGTCTTAAAGAATTTTCTTTCAAACAGAAACACATGCTCAATTAGAAAGGAAACTATGTATCAATGAGGAATTCATGTACCATATGGACTGATGGGTGAGACAGGTTTCTTGGTCTCCAATGGTGAACTGAGTCCCATTTCATTTTCAGCCATGATGCGGAAATAATACTCTGTGTTCTCCTTCAAGTTGTCAATATCAGATGATAGGGTATCTGGAGACAGGCGAGCAACCCGAAGCCATTTGGGTCTCTGAGCTTCAGATTTTTCTATGATATAGCTGGTGAGGTGGGAACCTCCGTCATACTCTGGTGGTTTCCATGACAACTTGACATGATCCTCTGTGATGTCACTGACCTCTAGTGGTCCACTTGGAGCAGTTGGTTTATCTAGGAATGGAAAAGTAATTTAAAAGTTTTTAAAGGGAATGAATAAGTTTAAAAATACACTATATGAGGTGATATTTATTAGGCTCTGAATGTGTGACCTTGTAAAGTTTAATATATATAGAGTGGATTACTAACAATTCTTAACTAGATAATATTCAGACTCTGAATATGTGACCTTGTAAAGTGTAATATATACAGAGTGGCATACTAACAATTCTTAACTAGGTAATATTCAGACTCTGAATATGTGACCTTGTAAAGTGTAATATATACAGAGTGGCATACTAACAATTCTTAACTAGGTAATATTCAGGAAGCTAAGTAGCTCTGAATTTTAAGGTTACTTCCAATTGAAGATATCAAGAGCTTTTTAGAAAGCCATTGAAAATAAATTCTTCTTGATGAAAATATTCATTTTGATAAAGATACAGACTCTTAATAATGGCATTGTATATGATGATTTCATTTCAATAATGGCATTGTATATGATGATTTCATTTTAATAATGGCATTGTATATGATGATTTCATTTCGATAATGGCATTGTATATGATGATTGCATTTCAATAATGGCATTGTATATGATGATTTCATTTCAATAATGGCATTGTATATGATGATTTCATTTCAATAATGGCATTGTATATGATGATTTCATTTTAATAATGGCATTGTATATGATGATTTCATTTCAATAATGGCATTGTATATGATGATTTCATTTCGATAATGGCATTGTATATATATGATGATTTCATTTCAATAATGGCATTGTATATGATGATTTCATTTTAATAATGGCATTGTATATGATGATTTCATTTTAATAATGGCATTGTATATGATGATTTCATTTTAATAATGGCATTGTATATGATGATTTCATTTTAATAATGGCATTGTATATGATGATTTCATTTTAATAATGGCATTGTATATGATGATTTCATTTTAATAATGGCATTGTATATGATGATTTCATTTTCATTTTAATAATGGCATTGTATATGATGATTTCATTTTAATAATGGCATTGTATGTGATGATTTCATTTTAATAATGGCATTGTATATGATGATTTCATTTTAATAATGGCATTGTATATGATGATTTCATTTTAATAATGGCATTGTATATGATGATTTCATTTTAATAATGGCATTGTATATGATGATTGTATTTCAATAATGGCATTGTATATGATGATTGCATTTCAATAATGGCATTGTATATGATGATTTCATTTTAATAATGGCATTGTATATGATGATTTCATTTTAATAATGGCATTGTATATGATGATTTCATTTCAATAATGGCATTGTATATGATTTCATTTTAATAATGGCATTGTATATGATTTCATTTTAATAATGGCATTGTATATGATGATTGCATTTCAATAATGGCATTGTATATGATGATTTCATTTTAATAATGGCATTGTATATGATGATTGCATTTCAATAATGGCATTGTATATGATGATTGCATTTCAATAATGGCATTGTATATGATGATTGCATTTCAATAATGGCATTGTATATGATGATTTCATTTTAATAATGGCATTGTATATGATGATTTCATTTTAATAATGGCATTGTATATGATGATTTCATTTTAATAATGGCATTGTATATGATGATTTCATTTTAATAATGGCATTGTATATGATGATTTCATTTTAAAAATGGCATTGTATATGATGATTGCATTTCAAGTTTTTTACAAGGAAATTGTCCAAAAATGTTCTCATGATACATTCTTACTTTCCTTCCACATGGCTAGATTATAATCTTATGGAAATATTTAAAATATAATTCTTATCAATAGAATATTTCATGTCTTTCATATTCTGATAAAATACTTACCAATTGGTCTGCTTAGAATGATGGGATTTGTCAGCTCAGCTGGTTCACTGATTCCAACATTGGTACAGGCTCGGACACGGAAGTAATATTCTTTCTCTGTGATCAGGTTTTTAGCCATGTAATTGTGGGTGTATGTTTCCACTTCCTTTACTTTGCTCCAGGTTCGCTTTTTGTTGTCACTCATTTCAATGGTGTATCCTGTAATAGGTGATCCTCCATCATTTATGGGTTTCTTCCACCGAATGGTTGCAAAGTCTTTTTCAACAGAGGTAACTTCAAGTCCCTCAGGTGGTCCAGGAAGTCCTAAAATAGATTCAAGTCAATATTGTACTTAGAGTCCTAAAAAAAGTGGAGATTCATGACAGTATTTTTAATTTTTGTGTTCAGAGCAGTTTTGTGTTCAGAGCAGTTTTGCGTTCAGAGCAGTAAGGCAAAACTTTTTTAATCTCTTCCTGCACATTCTGCATGAAATTAACAGATACAGAAGTTTGTGTTTTACCTACCCTTAATTAATTGTAAATTAATTATCATTGCCACAGAGAACTTAGAAAAGCACAGATGCAAAGGACTCTAACTGGCATTTGTGACAAATGGACAGTGAGATGTCTGAATTAAAAATGTTGTACTTATCTTTAGAAATTGAAGGCAAGTTAATATGTCAAGTACAAACACAGGCCTTGTAAGAAACTCTGGTTATAAGTAAGACCTGCTCTTATGTCAAACACCAGATTGTCAAATGTATGTAACAAGAATAATGACATTACTATATCATCCAACTATATTGGTATCTTTGGTAAAACTATGTGTGCACCTGCTAACTTACCAAGAGGTCTCTCTGGTACAATGGTTTTATTCAAGACAGCAGGTTCACTCAGACCCTCAGCATTCTCTGCCATGACTCGGAACAAGTAGCCACGTCCCTCTAACAGATTGGGGATTCTGTATTTTCTCTGATCTGCACCAACACGAGCAACTCTAACCCACTCCTGTTTGCTTGCTTCTCTCTTCTCAATTGCATAGCCTATGATGTCAGTGCCTCCTGTGGATGCTGGGGCAGACCACTCTAATGTAACAGAATCATCTGTCACATTTGTTGCCTTGAGACTCTGTGGTGCAGATGGAACATCTGTGAAAAAAGGAAAATTCTAACTTACTCTTCTTTAAAAGGAGCAGTTTAAAAAATACAGTGGGACCTACATTATCCAACTTCATTCAAAGATATGAAAATGGTTTACATAAATGGTTGTAAAGGTATGTGTGTCCAGTAAAGATATTTCTGAAAGCCAAACAATACCTTGAGACTTTGTAGGCCCTTTCATTTTGATGAGGCTGATTACAATGAAGAGTAAATTACAAAATGATACAATAAACAATGAATTTTAATGACATTTCCACAGAATGTGATGTCACAGTTATGACCCATGTTATGACTAAAAAAGCTTCAATACAACTTTTTAAAAAAAAATCTGTTGATAATCCATCTGCCACAGGACACAAGATAACTCTGTTTTGCAATTTGCTATTTTAGGTGACAAAACTTCATAAATTAAAAAAAAATATAATGACTAGAAATGTATAAGGACACTGACCAATAGGACTCTTTGCCCTGACCAGTTCTTTAAGCTCTATAGGTTCGCTAGCTCCCAGTTTGTTCTCAGCATACACACGGAAATTGTACAAGTGGTCCTTGTTAAGTCCAGTAACTGTGTAGCTAGTGGTGTCAGGTGGTACCTTGGCAGCACGCACCCAGCCTCCCCACTGTTGGTCCAGTTTGTCAATGATGTAACCAGTTAGTGGACTGCCACCATTATCAAGGGGTGGCTGCCATGACAATGTTACCGAGTCACGTGTGATGTCAGATGGGGTTAAAGGTCCTCTAGGTGCACCAGGAGTTTCTGTAAAACAAGTTTTTTTCATCCATTATCTGATATTAAAGCTTCTGAAAAAAAAAAAAAAAAAGCATTAAGTATAATTAACATTACAGGAGAGATTCATTATTGAACTTTGTACCAAGATTTATTTGATTCAATCATGTTAAATGAATATACTGATGAACACAATTACTGACTGCAGTATTTCTACAAACTGTTGAGCATTGCTAACAAACCTGGCTCTCTCATGGGCCTGACTGGTTTGTCTATGGTGGTTGGTCGTCCTCTTCCGACATCATTCTCTGCAGAAACTCGGAAGTCATATTCTTCTCCTTCATTCAGATTTCGAACAGTGTGTTCTGTGTCATATCTTGGTAGCTCTGCAACAATCTTCCAATCAGGGGACCTGGAATCTTTGGCTTCCAGAATATACTTCTTGATCGGCGAACCTCCATCATCTATGGGTGGCATCCAGCTTAAAGTGGCAGTATCTGATGTGACTTTAGTTGCCCTCAGGCGACCATTTGGTGCCCCTGGTTTGACTGATAGAAGAATATGGTTTGTTACTGTACAAATCAATTAGAGTTAATACTGAAATAAAATTAATGTTCGATTTATTACAACAGGAAACTAAAATTACAGCTGAACCCCATTCATACAAATTCCTTGGGGACACAAAAGTATTCAGATAAATGCAAGCTGAGATGAGTGAGTTTTAGTTGTGCAAAGTCTGCACATTTGCTTGAGGTAAATGTGGTCTAGATAAACCAATAATCTGGAAGACAGGGATTTGGATAACCAAGTTCTAATGTACACAATTGATGATTATAATACATGTATACAAGTGCCTAATTAAGCCTGCAAATTGATTATCATTTAAAATTTTGAACAAAAGAACCAAAATTTATGTATAAATTTAATTCAGACTAATTACACAAAGACTGGAGTAGGCTTTTGGAACTCTTTTCTTAATTTAACCACATGTTTTATGCAGGGCATTGTTAGGATAAAGTTTACCATGGCAATAACTGTTATCCACAGAAAACTTCAGACTTTAAGAATCTGAATTCTTAATACATATGGTTACCTCACATCCTTAAGAACTGTAACACAGTCCATACATTCAATTTCAGCAAAATGATAAAAAGATTGTAAACATGGGCATGTTAACATAAAAGTAAATTGACAATATAGAGCTGCATCAATGGTGGTTAATTATTTAACCACATTTAATTACCACAAATGTGTCCACTGAGTTGGATTTCCAGAAATTAAAATTATTAGTGATTAAAGAACAATATATGTAATTTAATTGTAAACAAGTTCATTGAAAAGTGCATAATGCTAAGATTAATCCTTGAGCCTTAATAAATGGATAGGTCTGGCTTCTGTCAGCATAACTTTGTAAGAAATGGGGCATAAATGTGGCAGTGATGCCTGACACACTTTTTACCAAGAGTTAAAACCCCAATTCTAGCGTTTGCATGGTAATATTGTGGTTTCCCATTGAAGATCACAGGCTTCTTCAGGGTTTTCCAGTTTTTCCACTTCAAAGACCAAAATCATACACAACATTTCAGCTGTTGAGAACACATTGTAAATTTAAAGCTGTTACAACTCTTGCAATTCTTTTAAAGTAAATAACAATTTTTAAAAAAAATGTATAATAAAAAAATCTTGTCAACTTACCAGGTGCTTTTCTGCACAGGATAGCTTCAGTTGTCTCCAATGGTGGACTTCTGCCTTCATCATTTTCAGCAAATACTCTGAAGAAGTAATCAACACCTTCTGTTAGTTTGGAGACATCATAAGTATGAGTGCCAGGTCTAATAGTATCAATCTGTATCCATGTCTGACGATTAGCATCTCTCCGTTCAAGTATGTATTGTTTAATTGGGCGACCTCCGTCACTTTTGGGTTTCTTCCATGTAAGTGTTGCAGAGTTAGCAGTGATGTTGGACACAGCAAGTGGACCCTCTGGTGCTGAAGTAGGACCTAGAGAAAAATGAGAAAAAGGTCATTAGAAAACATGAATATACACATAAATATGAATCAAAGTGAGAAAAGGCAAAAAAACTTGAATCAAATTTAGATCTATTGTGTTTTTCTTGACTCAGAGCTACAACAAAATCTACTTGTCTTGATATTTTGTCCAGATCACTCATAATGGACCATTTCCAAACTGGAAAGAAGTCACGAGACACATTATATCTGAAATGACCTCATGTAAAATAATCTGGCTCAATCCAAAGTCATGCTGTCAAGCATTAAGGTGAAAATGAGCATGATTCTGGGGTACATTCCCATGATGCATTTCTGTTTTAGAAGTGGTTCATTCATCAGCAAAATGAAACATGATGCTACTGATATTAATGTGGTTTGATCATTATGAGTTCTTGAACTAAAATTTTCATGATCATAGGAGAATGTGGCAATGTTGCTACTGTTATATCATATAATACTACAATATATGCCATGATACTGGGCTATCAGTCCCAAAATAGGAGAATGAGTGACATGTATGATGGCCAAAATTTTACCTGCAAATGGACACACTGATGCAGATCATTTTATTGGGGGCTATTCTAAATGAAACAAAAATATATTTTTTCGCTAGGAAAAACAAATAACTACCTTGCAAGAATATTACTGTTACAAGACAGCTGTTCTTACCATACTGGCTCTTTGGTGTGAATGGCTCTGTTGATTCCAAGGGCTCAGAAAGTCCTGCTTTATTTTCAGCTTTCACTCTTATGTAGTATTCTGTTCCCTCAGTCAGGTGAGTCAGTGCGTATCTGGTGCTGTCAGACTTCTGACGGTCAATGTAGTCCCAAGTGGACTTCCATCCCTCCCGCTTCTCAAGCACATAGTGTGTGATTGGTGATCCACCATCATCTTCACTGGGATTCCAGGTGATTGTGGCAGAATTACGCTGAATGTCCAATACCTCAAGAGGACCCACTGGGGCAGATGGGGGATCTTGAGTGTACCAAACAAGAAAATATTCGGTCAACAATGCTCATACCATAATCAAGAAAACTTTGAAGATGACTTTGATTTTAAGGATAAGGATGCTGTATATATGAAATTATCAATATACAATCTCCACATTCACAAAGTTTCATGTTTATAACCAATTCAAATTATAAAAAGAACATTTTTAAGAAACATTCCCTAAGGAAAAAAATTAACAATTATATTGATGGCACGAACATTTAGTGATTTTACCTATTTTAGGCAGGATATTAATAGAATTCAAAGCAAATGGCATTTATTGACATAAAAGTCAATTGATCGGAATGTATCAAAATAACATTTGGATAAATGGACATAAAAAAGACTACATTAGAAAATGCAATTTTGTCAAGAAATTACATATAAAGTGAAAGGAAACAATAACAATCTTGATTACAAATAATAAAAGCAATCTCATAATCAATATATATGGATTCCCTATATTTGAAATTTTACAACAGCTATGTAATAATCAGTCTCCATTACATGATGAAGCTACTGGAAATTTACCATTACAATCATTTTCAGCTAGAGCTGATTCCAAGGCTTGTCATAACAAATCCTCATATTTTTCAATAACAAATTACCTCCTACCCTCCCCCTTTTGACCCTGGAGTCATAACTCTAAATCTACTTATAGTATCACTGATCCTCCTGTATATACTGCAAATATAAAATGTGCTAAAAAAATATGAAATATGTCACTATAACTGCAATTATCATACATTTTACATTTGACACCTTTCAAGGGACTCCAGGGGAGGAGGCAAAATTCTATACCCCCCCCCCCTCACAAACAGCTACCATATAGGCAACTGATGTCCCAAGTTTGGCAAATATTGATCAAACAGGTCAGGAGGAGATATAATTATGAATAGACTGAGGGTATTACAACATATCCTTAACTAAAGCATGGGGATAATAATGCTTTTTGTTACTTACATATTTTCTTCTTTGGTGAGACTGATTTATCAGTTGCCTCAATTGGTCCACTTCCAACATCATTCTCAGCAATTACTCCAAAGTAATACTTTTCATCTTGTTTCAATTTTGGCACAGTGGCAAATGTTTTGAAGGATTCAACCTTAGCTACATCTTCCCACTGGGTGTCTGGTCCGTCAACCATTTTCTTAATGTGGTAGTTACGGATGCGTGACCCACCATCACTTGTAGGTGGTTTCCACTCAATTGTGGCCTCTTCTTCAGTTATTGTGGTAACTGTGACCCTTGTAGGTGCACTAGGTGGCTCTGAAAACAATTCTTGTTCAATTATAAAACCAGGTAGTTTATTTCTCATAAGAAATACTTTTACAGAGCAGGAGTTCAAATGACAATCATAACTTTTGTGGCATGAGTAACTATTTATAAGTAATGATGAGTAAATAATAGTATAAACAAATATAATATAAACATAAAAATTGCATCTCTAATTTGGACAATGGACACATGGAAGGATGAAGGGACAAACTTAATGCCATACACAGCTTGATTCTTAAAGCAGGTGCATACAACAAGATGCCCAAGTGGGTCAGAGAAGACTGCTCACCAGGCTGACATCTGCCTAATATATAAATGCAAGAGCAATTGGACAGAAAATCTTGGGTCAGTAGGATACTTTCTGTAGAAGTTGTTTTTAGTTTTTTATATTTTAAATAATGGTGGCCATATTTGACAGCAGATCTGCATAATTTGTATAAACTTAAAAGCCGTCAATGCCAGGATGCTTTCTGTCAAATTTAGTCTGTTGAAAGGTTTTTGAGAAGAGGTTGTTTAAAGGTTTTTCTAATTCTAGTAATGCTGTCCATATTTGATGGTGGATTGGCATCATCTTAAATGAATTTAAAAGAGCTTCATGGTAGGGTGCTTTCTTTCAAATTTGGTACAATTCTGCTGAGTGTTTTTTGAGAAGTAGTGCAAATGTAAATGGACAATGGATGATGACCCATGACGGACAAAGGACCATACTATGAGTTCACTTAGCCTTACAGCCAGGTGAGCTAAAAATATAATATAATTTCCAGAATATTGGATTTAGCAATTAATCCCATACCCCAGAATAAATCTGGCAAAACTTTAAGTAACAAATTCATCTACAAATTAAATCCATGCAACAACAAAAATTAAGAAAAAAGTTCTGTTTTAGTGTCTATCCTACATGAAGACTAAATGTTTTGCAAAAATTAAATGAATTCAAATCAAAATTAATTAAATATTAAATTTTATTATGCTTGATAATGTACATATCAGTTTTATTACCTGGTATAAAAAGTTTTAAAAGTGACTACAGGTAAATCTGTGTCATTACCTGGTATAAAAAGTTTTAAAAGTGACTACAGTTAAATCTGTTTAGAAACAACTGAAACAAGGCAAACTGACTTCAATAAACTTTTGAACTTTATTAATTTTGTATTATTCCATAATCATTTGGCTCCCATTTAAAATTCTCTCTGCACATACCAAGTTTCTTCCTTGGAATGATGGGTTCATCTGACTCCAGTGGAGTGCTCTCCCCTTCTGCATTTATGGCTCTAATCCTGAAGTGGTACTCATTATTGATGACCAGATGTTTGGCAGTGAAGGAAGTGGTCTCAGCATCAGTGGTTCCAGCACTTCCCCAGATACTACGACGAGATTCACGGATCTCAATCTTGTAGTTCTTAATTGGTGTACCTCCATCCTTTTCTGAAGGTGTCCATTCAAGATTGACACTATTCTCAGTGAGATTTGAAAATTTAAGTGGCCCTCTGGGTGGTGATGGTACATCTGAAAGAAAGAGCAATAAATCATGACATAATTATAAAAAACCTAAGCATTAGTTAAATGTAAAATTTTTCCATCATGTGAATCAAAAACACTCAAACAGTAAAAGCATAGTGAACAATTCAAAATAATCCTAGAATAAAAGGACAGGAAAATTTTTTAAAAAATAAAAATAAAAAAATAAAAAAATGTTCAGAGGAAAAATATGAAGGCAGGAAAAAAGTTTCCATAATTTTCTCTTGTAATAAGAGGAAAATGCTAAAGTAACAACTAAAATAGGATGACATTGTTATCTGGCAAATCTTCTAGATTTTGAAGAATTTCCTAATGTGTAAACTCTTTATATTCAGATTTTTTGGGATGTTTTCATAAATTCTAGATGGATTAGTCTTTTGATCTTGTGATATTTTCCATGCAATATATTGATAAAGAAATTAATATGCTCTCAAACTTACCATATGGACTCTTCACAAGGATTGGTTTAGGAATCTCCAGGAATTCACCCTCTCCATGTCTGTTGACTGCGGCCACACGGAACATATACTCATTTCCTGTTGTAAGTCTCTTGATTACTATATTAGTGTCTGGACTTGTAAGTTTTTCTGCAGGAGTCCAGAGAGTCTGAGTCAAATCTCTTTTCTCTATAACATATCCTGTGATTGGAGTTCCACCATCTTCCTCTGGAGGTTGCCATGACAACTCAACTGTGTTATGTGACAATGCTTTTCCAGATAATGGGGGTGAAGGTGGTCCTGGTGGTCCTTTGGGTTTGGATGGTATAACCTTGTCTGAGTCAAGAGGTCGGCTCTTTCCGATCTTATTGATGGCAGAGACTCGGAAGTAGTATTCCTGATTTGTTGTCAGTTGCTTGACTTTTAGACTGCAAATGTTGCCATCCACTGTTTCCACTTCTGACCAGGTCTTGAGGTCAGATGTCATTTCTACTAAGTACCCAGTGACCTTTGAACCACCATCATTCTTTGGTGGCTGCCATTCTAGAGTCAGGCTTGTGGGATGGATGTCCCTGAATATAATTTGTCCTGATGGTTTGTCAGGAACAGCTGAAATGATGAATCAGTGGGAAATAAAATCTTCACTGATAATAGCAATAATTTCAAATTTCATTTTACATTAATTGTAGAATAATTGCTAACATCTTATTCAAAATCCTTAAGGTGGTTTTAGAATAAGGTGATCACTAAAAATATAAAAAAAACCCAGAAAACCTGGAGGGAAACACTTACATAAATGGATAGGTCACCTTAAATCATACAAATACCAAAACCTGGAGATAACCACTGACTTACATGGATAGGTGATTTTTAATCCATGCAAATGCCAAAACCTGAAGATAACCACTGACCTAAATGGATATGTGACCTTTAATCCATGCAGATGCCAAAACTTGAGATTGAACCTTTGAGCCAATGAGGTTTAAAGCAATTGAACTATGAATGTGGTATTCAGGAATTGTAGTCAATGTGGTATCCGGGAATTGCAGCCAATATGGTATACAGGAATTGTAGCCAATGTAGTATCCAGGAATTGTAGCCAATGTGGTATCCTGGAATTGAAGCCAATCTTGTATCCAGGAATTGTAGTCAATGTGATATCCAGGAATTGTAGCCAATGTGGTATCCAGGAATTGTAGCCAATGTGGTATCCAGGAATTATAGCCACTGTGGTATCTAGGAATCATAGTTAATATAGTATCCAGGAATTGTAGCCAATCTTATATCCTGGAATTGTAACCAATGTGGTATCCAGGAATTGTAGCCAATGTTGAGTCCAGGAACTGTAGCCAATGTTGTATCCAGGAACTGTAGCCAATGTTGTATCCAGGAATTGTAGCCAATGTTGTATCCAGGAACTGTAGCCAATGTTGTATCCAGGAATTGTAGCCAATGTGATATCCTGGAATTGTTGCCAATGTGGTATCCAGGAATTGTAGCCAGTGTGGTATCCTGGAATTGTAGCCAATATGGTGTCCAGGAATTATAGCCAATGTGATATCCTGGAATTGTAATTGTAACCAATGTGGTATCCAGGAATTGTAGCTAATGTGGTATCCAGGAATTATAGCCAATATGGTATCCAGGAATTGCAGCCAATGTGTTATCCTGGAATTTTAACCAATGTGGTATCAAGGAGTTTTTGCCAATGTTTCCATTGGTTAACAATCCAGTAACCTTTGAGGGTGCTAAAATCAATGAACTAAGAATACTTTCTATCACCACAAGAAATGTATAAAAAATATTTCCACAAGCATATTGTAAAGGAAAGGAATCTAAAAAGAGTTTGTTAGAATAAAAAAACAAAACAACCCCAACAACAAATAATTGAAACAATTTGAAAAAATTAATGCTTTTTCTTTCATAAGCCATAATAGATTAAGTTATTGTGTAACAAAAACTATCCCAGAATGAACCAAAATAGATTCAGGTATTGTGTAACAATCACTTTCCCAGAATGAGCCATAATAGATTGAGTTATTGTGTAACAAAAACTATCCCAGAATGAGCCATAATAGATTGAGTTATTGTGTAACAAAAACTATCCCAGAATGAGCCATAATAGATTGAGTTATTGTGTAATAAAAACTATCCTAGAATGAGCCATAATAGATTGAGTTCTTGTGTAATAAAAACTATCCAGGAATGAGCCATAATAGATTGAGTTATTGTGCAATAAAAACTATCCTAGAATGAGCCATAATAGATTGAGTTATTGTGTAATAAAAACTATCCTAGAATGAGCCATAATAGATTGAGTTATTGTGTAACAATAACTATCCCAGAATGAGCCATAATAGATTGAGTAATTGCACGAGTTCAATCATCTACTGGAAAGTTGGACAACTAGTGACTAGACAAATAGGTTCAAAATAATTTTCATTTAAATGTGGATCTAAACTGTGTAATGTGAAAGTGTGTTATCAAATAAAGGAAAATTTCATTATATAATTAGATCATTATGAATAATTTTTCCATCACATTACATTTGAGTCAGAAATGTACAAGAACTTACTCTTTTCTTTCTGTGGTTTAACAGCTTGTGGGAGCTCAGCAAACTCTCCAGTTCCCTCAACATTCTCTGCACAAAATCTGAATAAATATTCTGTTCCGTCTACTAGGTTCTTTACATCCAGATTTGTTGTGTCAACCTTGACCTTGGCCTCTTTGGTCCAAGGTCCCCACTTTTTGTCTCGTTTCTCGATGATGTAGCCAGTGATTGGAGTGCCTCCATCTTTTTCTGGGGCCTTCCACTGTAGTGTAACTCTGTCAGCAGTGATATTCATTGCTTCTATGTTTTGGGGTTCTGATGGAACGGCTACAAAAAAAATTGTATGTTCATTTTGATAAGAAAACTGAGTTAAGAAAAATCTCAAAAATACTACGGACATAATTAATATAAATATTAATATATTATATATAAATAAATAGAGGATATTTGCTTGAATAGAGTGAATAATGGATATATTTCACTGAGTGGGAGACAAACTCGGTATTTTCTCAAGTGGCAAAGCCATGAGTGATAATACTTGAGTTTTTCACCCACGAGATGAAATATATCCATTATTAATTCAGAAGAAGCAAATTTCTTTTATTTTATGTTCCAATGTATTGGTTAGCAATATGTATAACAGATTGAAGTAGCAGATTTCTTATGGTATCCCTTGTGACAATGTCAGCTGTTTACAGTTTATGTTCTGCTGTGCTTTGTATATTTGCAGAAATATCAGTAGTAACATAATTCTCTTTCCTAATTCAAGGCAGAAAAGCACATAAAAAAAAATTTAAGAAAAAAAAAAATAAGCATGCAGTGGGATTTGAATTGGGTACTTCAGTGTGACGGGTGGCCATACTTACCACTTGACCAAGCAAGTGACAAAATGGTAAATCAATTTTCTTGATCATAATCATATTGATGTCTATTGAATGCTGTTCAAAAATATTTTTCGTAATTCACTGCAGTGACTTATCAAAATTATTTCCATTGGAAAATCCACTAATTCACGGGCTAGCATAAAATAAATATTTTTTTATTGATTTCCTGTTTTTATGTACAGTACTAGATGTTAAGATGATCAAGCCATATACTAATTATCAGCACCATGATAATATGAAATTGCTTTGAATACTAAGTGTTGCCAGTCACAGTGTTTACTAGAATTTGTTAAACCTTAAACTGGAATTAAATTCACCCATGAACTCAATAATGATAGACCAATTTGTCTTCTACAGTCTTATAACTGAGGTATCCACAAATTAACTGTTCTGGTAAATAGTTAAAACTAGAAATGTGTCCATGCACCATGGATGCCCCTGCCTATATGATGCAATCAAAGGGCAAAGTTTTAAATCAAGCAGGGGCCATAAATCCTTAACATTTTGCTGGAAAACATTAAAAATAAAACTTGACCTAGTTCTTCTTCACGTAAAGCCCCATACCAAATTTTACTTCAATCCATTAAGTCCTTCAAAAGTTATTGGGTGGAAACAAAATTAAATGGCAAAGTTCTAAGTCAAAAAAAGGTCCAAACCTCTGTAAAACTTTGCTGAAAAACAGTGAAAATCAAACCTGACCTAGGTCTTCTTAGTGTAAAGCCTTAAACCAAACTAAATTTCAATCCATAAAATCCTTCAAAAGTAGCTGAGCAGAAACAAAATGTGATGTGATCTAACAGACATGGGTGACACTATATACCCCTCCCCCCAACAGATATGTCAGTGACTGACATGGGTGACACTATATGCTCCCTTCCACAGATATGTCAGTGACTGACATGGGTGACACTATATGCTCCCTTCGACAGATATGTCAGTGACTGACATGGGTGACACTATATGCTCCCTTCCACAGATATGTCAGTGACTGACATGGGTGACACTATATGCCCCTCCCCCCAACAGATATGTCAGTGACTGACATGGGTGACACTATATGCCCCTCCCCCCAACAGATATGTCAGTGACTGACATGGGTGACACTATATGCCCCTCCCCCCAACAGATATGTCAGTGACTGACATGGGTGACACTATATGCTCCCTTCCACAGATATGTCAGTGACTGACATGGGTGACACTATATACCCCCCTAACAGATATGTCAGTGACTGACATGGGTGACACTATATGCTCCCTTCCACAGATATGTCAGTGACTGACATGGGTGACACTATATGCTCCCTTCCACAGATATGTCAGTGACTGACATGGGTGACACTATATGCTCCCCTCCACTGATATATCAGTGACAGACATGGGTGACACTATGTTCCCCTCCACTGACATGGCAGTGTCAGACATGTGTAACAATAATGTACCTCTCCAGTGATAGACATGGGTAACAATAATGTACTCCCTCCAGTGACAGACATGGGTAACAATAATGTACTCCTTCCAGTTTCAGACATGGGTAACAATAATGTACTCCCTCCAGTGACAGACATGGGTAACAATAATGTACTCCCTCCAGTGACAGACATGGGTAACACTATATGCTCCCCTCCAGTGATAGAAATCCAGTGATAGAATTTGGTAACAGTATATGCTCCCCTCCATAGATAAGGCATCAAAACAAAAGTAAAAAAAAACGTATAGGATACAATTAAAGGTATAGTAAGTAATTTTCGTATTAAGTAAATTCTTTGCTACCAAACACTCCCCTTAAAACAATGGCACCAGTAATATAGAACACTATTTATAACCTGTTAATAGTTCTATTATACTATGTTATATTCATTTTATAAACTGCATTACCAAATATTACAGTGTTGATCTCATTGATGTTTAATATTACCGTTGTTGTGTCAGAAGGTAATACCCATACCTTGCTAATAAAGGTAAGACAAAATTCATATAGGATCTTTTTCTACAAAGTCTCTCTTGTCATTTTCACATGAACTACATGAGGATGACATTCTGGAACACCCAAATATATATGATAAACTTTCCCACACAACCTCTTAATTAGTAAATAATGTCTTTTAGCCAAAATATACTTACTGAATGTGCTCTTTGGAATGATTGGCTTGTCCATTTCTAATGGCTTGGACCGTCCAACTGCATTTTCAGCCAGAACTTGCACATAACACTCTTGACCTTCCTTAAGGTTCAACAAGATGCAGGTCAGGGTGTCTGGTGTGGTTGTTGTTACCTGTGTATAAGACCGTTTATACTGCTCTCGTTTTTCAACAACATAAGCTGTGATTGGAGAACCACCATCACTTTCACTTGGTTTCCATGTAACTCTGGCAGAAGTTTTTGTGACATCAGACACCACAATGGGTCCATTAGGTGGTGATGGAACATCTGTAATGAGATATACAGTTAGGATTTCCCTTACAACAAAAACTTCATACATTTCTTCTACAAAGTGTAAATCATAAAATTTTCATGAACATTCAATTTATGCATATTTCACAAGGAGAATGAATTGGAAGAAAAAAATAGCTTTTTATGGTAAAGATCAAGATGCAAGCTTTCATTCATTTAGTTGATTAAGTAATTAGTACAAGATGAATGCCATCAATAAATAACATAAATTAAAAATGAATGATACTTTGTACTTTGTTTTATTGTGTAAAAAAGTTAAATATTTTGTATGTTTCCTGTGGTATATTTTCTTAGTCAAGGTGAAATGTAAACATGCATTGTCACAACATTATTTGAATTTTTAAACAGCCATCTAGAGACACCTTATCCTGTGAAGTAGCCACCAAATTGTTTCCATGAGGTAACCACCAAATCATTTCCATGAAATAGCCACCAAATTGTCTAGAGATTCATGAATGATGATGACATGAAAATATTTTTGACTTTATCTATCCACTTAAATGTATGTTCTATAAGGTTGAATGAATAAGAAGGTAATTTTTACCTGCCTCAGTACATGGTTTTTGTGTCATAAATTGTGAAAAAACATTGGCAAATATATAATGATACTACTTTGTATTAACTTACCCAATTGTCTCTCAATAAAGACTGACTTTGAGATGACTTTCTTTTCACTCTGTCCTACATCATTCTCCGCAGTAACAGCCAGTAGGTATTTGGTGTCATATTTAAGGTCGGTCACAGTGAAATGAGTGCTGTGTGAATCCACAGAGCTGATCTCTATCCATTCATCAGTGCCTTCTATACTCCTCCAGACTCGATATTTACGTATCTTTGAACCACCATCATCAGTGGGAGGTTTCCACTCCAAGATGGCACTGTCCTTGATGACTTTTGTGACCTTGACACTTTCAGGAGCAGACGGCACACCTATGAGAATAAACAAATATATATTAAGTAGCTATTGTAAAGAATTCTTTGTCCCCATAAATTACCAGTAGTGAAGAACAGTATTTCTCTTGTTTCATAGAAAAATGGAATGAGTGTTCCTTTTTCCGTTGACAGCTATTCATTAAAACAAAAAAGATCAAAGCTTGACCTGCTTATACTTGTATAAGATTTTTAATTGAATTAATTGTTACCCATCCATATAACAGAGGTTGCATTTCATATACTGATACACTGGGTAAATTATTGAATTACAAGTTTTAAATACATTAGAAATATCTGCAATGTTCTCCAGTACTATTAAACATTCATAATAATTCAACTTGACCAAAATGTTATAAATCTGAGCTTGAAATTATCAACAAGTAGACAATATAACAGCATGAAAGGTACTGAAATTATCAACAAGTAGACAATATAACAGCAAGAAAGGTACTGAAATTATCAACAAATAGACAATATAACAGCATGAAACGTACTGAAATTATCAACAAGTAGACAATATAACAGCATGAAAGGTACTGAAATTATCAACAAGTAGACAATATAACAGCATGAAAGGTACTGAAATTATCAACAAGTAGACATTATAACAGCAAGAAAGGTACTGAAATTATCAACAAGTAGACAATATAACAGCAAAAAAGGTACTGAAATTATCAACAAGTAGACAATATAATAGCAAGAAAGGTACTGAAATTATCAGCAAGTAGACAATATAACAGCAAGAAAGGTACTGAAATTATCAACAAGTAGACAATATAACAGCAAGAAAGGTACTGAAATTATCAACAAGTAGACAATATAACAGCAAGAAAGGTACTGAAATTATCAAAAAGTAGACAATATAACAGCATGAAAGATCTGAAATTATCAACAAGTAGACAATATAACAGCAAGAAAGGTACTGAAATTAAAAAGGCAGCAACATCTTAAAATATAGTTAAAATCCCAAGATGTAAAACTGTAACACTAAAATGGAATTCAACATACCAAGTTTTTTCTGTGGCCTGACAATCTCATCAGATGTCAGTGGTGGACTCTGTCCCTCTGCATTTTCTGCAATAACACGGAAAGTGTACTCATTTCTTGGAGATAGTCCTGTCACTTGGAATGTGATGTCTTGTGCAGGCACAGTTCCCACCTTGCTCCAAGTTGTTCTGCGACCTTCACGAGCCTCGATGATGTACTGCATGATCGGAGTACCACCATCCTTCTCTGGAGGTTTCCATTTAAGGACAGCACAGTTTTCAGTTACATCACTGAAGGCCAGTGGACCAACAGGAGCAGATGGTACAGCTGCAAAGATAAAAACAAGAGGCATAAGTGGGCTGATATCGCTCACATGGCTAACCATTTCACTAAGCATGCTTATGTAGTATTATAAGAATACAACCCTATGTAAACTATCTCCCAACCTTTATATCATGTTGATTATGCCTATTTTACTAGTTTGATACAATTCTATCCTAATATAAAAGCATAATTAACATGCATAGATCACATTCATAATCAAACTCATCCAAGATCTTGAAGATATAAACCTGTTTAAGAAGTTTGATCAAGACCAGATGAGAAATATAGTCTCTATAGAGGTAATAAGCTCAGCCAATCAGATGCAAGATCACCAGATTAATATGCATAGTTCTCTCTTTTTATAGAACCTGTCTAAAACCATGATGATACAAGTCTATCAAAATCCTATCTAAAATAGTTCTAGACTGATACTAGCACAACCAATCAGATGCAAGATCACCTCATTATTGCACAGATCTCATTCAAAATAAAACTCCTCAAGTATCTTGATGATATTAGCCTATTTAGCCAGTTTCAGCAAAATTGGGTCAAAAATAGTCAGAAGAAACTCAGTCTATTAAATATAAGATTACCTCAATAATATATGTATTTCTTGCTAAGAATAAAACTTATGAGACATCTTGATGATATAAGCCTATTTACCAAGACTGATCTAAATCAAATTTGAAATACAGCCTATATAGTCACAACCAGCTCAGCCAATCAGATGCATGATGACCTCATTAATATTCATGAATCTCATTCATCATCAAACTCATTTGAGATCTTGGTGATATAAGCCTATTTACCAACATTTATAAAAATCAGGTCAGAATTGAGTTTATATAGTGGAGCAAGCTCAGCCAATCAGATGCATGATAACCTCATTAATATTCCTTAAACTTAATCATCATCAAACTCATGAGATTTTGATGATATAAGCTTATATTCCAAGTTTAATAAAAATCAGACTAGAAACATGGCCTCTAAAGATGTAAAACTTTCAGCTGAGCAGATGCAAAATCACCTCAATAATATGCATGGATCTCACTCATTATCAAACTCATCCAGAATCTTGAAGATATCAGCTTATACTCCAAGTTTGATCAAAACTGGATTAGAAATAAAGTTAACTTTTGGATCTGTGGCCAGTATAGCTCCAAATACCCACTTACTGTAGGGGCTCTTGATTATGATTGGCTGATCAGTTTCTAGAGGTTCACTAACACCAGCCTCGTTCTCTGCCATCACACGGAAGTAGTATGACTTAGCCATGAACAGATTTTGTACACAGTAGCTTGTGATATCTGGGCTGATTTTATCTGCCTTTCTCCATGTGGTCTTGGTGGACTCACGGAACTCAATAATGTAGGATTTCAGTGGCAGTCCTCCATCATCTTTAGGTGGTTTCCATTCAATGGTGGCTGAACTGTTAGTTATGTCTGAGACATTGAGTGGACCAACTGGCTTGGATGGTGGACCTAAAATCAACATAAATCTTAATAAATAAATTGATTTGATGCAGTCACTTCTTTTTAACAATGCAGATATACATCACTGATAAACAGATTCATTCTTGTAACATTAGACACTAATATTAAGAAAATATTGATAAACAAAAGTATATTATGGAGGAATATGATTAAAATTAAAACAAAAGATTGTTATTATACTGCTAAAAGTTTAGAACAAATTTTTTTTTCGTGAGCAGAAAATATTTGGGTAACAGTAAATGAACATGTGATTCATTTATATTCTGCATGAATCTTTTCCATATATTTTCCTATTTCCTTGAAGGATTAAAATGAATTTGCCTTGACACTACTTTATTTGACTAGGAAGATAATAACATAAATCACCAAATCTTTATGTACATTAAATCTGTGTGAATTGAGTGACAAAACTGTATCTTCAAGAACTATGTAGCCTTCCTATGTATTGTAAATTTTTATGGATTCAGGGTTACTATAAACCATGAATATCAAAACACAATTAACAATATTTGATCTGCACATATAATGGGTCCCTTTCCGAACCACAAATTTAATAACCAACAAAATTGTCAATTTTTACAAAATCATGAAAATCAATACCCACAAAAATATATCAGTTAACAGTAGAATGTTGCCATCAGGAAGTATGAAAACTTTATGTTGCAAATAAGCTGGATTTACATAATTTTAAAAAATTTATTGAAATTTATATATTTTCATAATCAAGCATGTGCAAGTAATTCACCTGTAGGTTTCTTGGTTATGACTATGTCCGAATCAAGTGGTTTCCCCTCTCCAATCTTGTTGACAGGAATGATTCTAAAGATGTATCGACTGTCCGGGTTAAGTTTTCTGGCAGTGTACAACATGTCTCTGCCATCCACAGTGTCGAGACTAATCCAGTCACCATTATTCTCACTGTATTGAAGCTTGTACTTTGTAATTGGTGAACCACCATTGTCTTTGGGAGGCAGCCACTCAAAGTTGACAGAATTTGATGTAACTTCTAGGAATTTGATTGGTCCAGTAGGTTCCTTTGGAGCAGCTGCATACAAATAGTATGACAAATTGAATTTAAGCATTTATGTTTATAGCACCACAAATCACAACAGTTTTAAAACCAACTTTTATTCATGTGCTTGTTATTTTATTGCAATTAGTGAAATTAAGTAGTTGCAAATATTACAAACAATATATTAGCAGCAGCAAATCCATAACATTTAACAGCAGCAATAAAGTTCAAATGTTTAACATTGTTAAAAATGAGAAAATAATTACCATACATACTCACTTACAGGTCGAGTCCAACTGCAAACAGCACAGATCCTGATCTGCCATCACATAATGTACAGGAAGATCTGGGTCTATGTTGTTTGTTCTACTGATTAGTCCTTACAAACTGCATAGACACAGATCTGCTGGTGCATTATGTGATGGCAGATCTGGGTCTGTGCAGTTTGCAGATTGACTCGACTTATAAATGAGTATATGCGGTAGTCACTAATAACAGTAGCTTTATAGGATAATTGGTGAATTGTGGATTAGTAAACTGCAAAATTTCTATTGACTGAATTTGCAAATATGTACACTTGACTAAATTTGCAAAGTTTTAATAATGCTGACATACAAAGATTAACAGAACTCAAAATCTGAATTTTCAAAGATGATGATTGTAATGAAATACTTTAATGCACATACAAGCACAATAAGGCATAATTCTAGTTGATATTCTGAAATATCAACAAAGATACCACTTCTGCAATAAATTGACCATAGCAATTGGATTTTCTACAATTTGTGGAAAAATTCAAAAAGTGTAGATAGCCTTCCAATCATATTGCATTCTGACTGGGACCAAGGCATGACATGTATGTAGACACTGACATGTTCACCAGCAGGATAATATAATAACCACCATTATACCAATATGTACATAAACACTGACATGTTTACCAGCTGGATAATATAATAACCACCATTATACCAATATGTACATAAACACTGACATGTTTACCAGCTGGATAATATAATAACCACCATTATACCAATATGTACATAAACACTGACATGTTTACCAGCTGGATAATATAATGACCACCATTATACCAATATGTACATAAACACTGACATGTTTACCAGCTGGATAATATAATGACCACCATTATACCAATATGTACATAAACACTGACATGTTTACCAGCAGGATAATATAATAACCACCATTATACCAAGCCTTAACAGTCATATTGCTTCTGATTGGGACCAAGGCATGACATGTACATAAACACTAACATGTTTACCAGCTGGATAATATAATTACAAACATTATACCAACATATACATATTACATTAAAAGCAGTCAGATTTAGAGGTTAATCCTGTTAGTTTGGTATAATGAGAGGACATTATATGTAATTAATATTCATAAAATTAATAGATTATATTTGACAACAATTATAAGTGGCTGAGAATGAAACCAAAGTACCACACAATGTATCTAATGTTTTGGCAGTAAGACCTGTAATATATAAACAAATACTTTCTCAATGGTAATATTATCATCTATAATTTGTCAGTTTATCTAATTGTGACAGCCTACCACCATCTCTTTCCACCATTCTGTAACAGTTACAAAATATTTTCAAGTATAAACCTAGTTCAGTGATTGAATTCCTCTGTTTGTACAATTATGCTATGTAACTCTCATACACACACATGGATACTCACTTAATGGTGTTTGTGGTTTCACTCCCTTGTCCATTTCAAGAGGCTCTGATCTTCCAATGGCATTTTCAGCACTGACACGGAAGTAGTATTCCTGACCCTCTTTAAGGCCATCAAGGACAAGCTTGTGGACATTTGGCTCGGTATGTTTGACAATGCTCCAAGTTTTTCTGTAGCTCTCCCTTTGTTCAATAACATATGCTGTGATGGGAGAACTGCCATCATTTATGCTGGGCTTCCAGGTCAATGTGAGACCATCACTCTGTATATCTATGGCTTCAAGTGGTCCAACAGGTGGAGATGGTGCAGCTGGGAGGAAAAAAAATACAGATTACAATGCCAGTTTAACAGACAGATTGATTGACTAATTAATTGGTATTTAAAGCATATCAGCAAATGAATGATTATTTAGTGCCCAAGCAATGCAAAAGTGCCTTTGCCTAAATACAAACCAAAGCATCCAACCCAGGCTGATCTTGGCAAGATTTGAATGTGCAACCCACTGATTGTGAGTGCAGCATGCTCACACACAGCCATGATGGCATTTGAAGAATTTAACAGAAATACAATATACAAGGTGAAATCAAACAATACAATGTTGTTGTTTTTTTTACGAAATTATTGTCTTAGGAACATAAATTCATTCCTACTGGCCTGATTTTATTCAAGATTTTTTTAACATGTGATTGAGTGAATTCTGAAGACAATAAAATAAAAGAAATTGACTGTCAACTTGTCAGGAACTACTCTTCTGTCATCTAAAGTACTGACTCCTGACTCATTTCAACCTTTGTTCACAACAAATAAAAATAAAGTACTGTAGTATCTACCCTTTAGCAGGATGGCAAATATTTAAATTTCTCACAGGAATAATATTGCTGTGTGCATAAGAGCATGAAAAAAAAATCACAAGAAAGAATGATGACAATCCAATTAAAAAGTAGTGCACATAACTCAGTCAAAATTTTTTCATATGATACACTCTTTGAAAAACTCCAAATTAACTTGTAACTAATAATCACAAACAAATATGTGCTTTATCCAAATAATAAAATGTATCAAACGTGTCACATTAAATGTATCAAATGTGTCACATTCAATGTATCAAATGTGTCACATTCAATTCTATCCAGATAATAAAATGTATCAAACATGTCACATTAAATTAAAATGTGTCACATTAAATTCAAATGTATCACACTGAATGTATTAAATGTGTCACATTAAATGTATCAAATGTGTGACATTAAATGTATAAAATTTGTCACATTAAATGTATCAACTGTATCACATTAAATTCTTACTTTTTGGTTTCTGTGGTTTGACAGGTTTGTCCATTTCACTGAGTTTGCTGACACCAGCATCATTCTTAGCAGCAACAGCAAAGAAGTACTCCTGCCCCTCAACAAGTTTTTTAATGAGGTAGTGGTTCTCACTACCTTTGACCTCTGTCACAAGTTTCCAATCTGGAGGCATAGATGTGGCCTTGTAGATCTCATATCCAGTGATTTTTGCACCACCATCACTTACAGGTGAACCCCACTCAAGTTCCACATTGTCAATGCCAACTTTGGGACATTTTACAAAAGTTGGTGGACTTGGTGGTTCTGTAAAATATACAATTTCGTGCAACATTTCTGTTTCTCATTTTGCTAAAAAAAATAAAGGTGTTTTGTACAATAGTTTCTTATACTTTTATTATTATTCATAATGTCTTGAATTTAAGAATGGCAAAGTCATAGTTACAATTATGTAATATGAATGAGTAATCATTTGACTTTGTTTCTTAAGTGATACATAATCATACACATCAATACAAACAACAGTTTGTTCTAACAATGCATGGAAACAGGTTAGTTGATTATTTTATAAATGTTTCCACTCAGATGATGATGATGATTACATTATTAGCAGTACAACATTTTAGATCATTGGTAATCAATGCATTTATACTAAGTAAATTAATAACTAATAACCTGATATCTTGACTTAAATGATGCATATATTCTTGATTTATCGTTATCTGCAAAGACCATGTAATTCAGACCAAGAAAATGGAATGATACTTACCAATCTTTTTAGTGGCCTTGACAGGTTTGCTTGTCTGCAATGGTTCACTCTGACCCTCAGCATTAACTGCCTTTACACGGAAATAGTATTCATTACCATCTCTAAGTTCATCAGTGGTAAACTGTGTTAATGCTGGTTTAACCTCTCCAATTGGCCTCCATGTACTGCGAGTTGATTCTCTCATCTCAACAACATACTTTGTTAATGTAGTACCTCCGTCTTTTTCTGGTGGTTTCCATGACAATGTGGCAGACTTCTCTGTTAGGTCAGAGACCTCTAGTGGGCCAACTGGTGTAGATGGTTTATCTGTGAATTTGTAAAGCATGCAAATTTAAACCTGTAATTAGAACTGAAAATAAAGATGATTTTTGAGCTCTCCAAAGCAAATTTTCTGTCTATTCTACATGCATTGTCATCCCAATTTACATAACTGTAAAACACAAAATATTAGCAAATATAACAGTTTTATAAATTTAGTGAGGAAAATAGATTTCAGCAGCCAACATTCTATAAACACCTATGAACTAGTAAGAAGACAGACCTCTGGGAATTGTTGAAATACAACACTCCCTCATTATAACACAGTCCATGTGAGCCATGGAGTATACCACATTATATTGAAACTGCCTTATTATTAAATACATGATACAGTACTCCCTCATTATAACACTGTCCATGGGAGTCATAGAGTATACTGTATTATAGTAAGATCACCTATTAATGATGTACACGATACAGTACTCCCTCATTATAATGCTGTCCAAGAGAGCCACTGAGTATAACGCCTTATAGTGAGACTGCCTTATAATGATGTACTTGATGCAGTACTCCCTTATAACACTGCCCATGGTAGCCATATAGTATACTGCCTTATAGTAAGATCACCTTATAATGAAGTACACGATACAGTACTCCCTCATTATAACACTGTCTATGTGGGCAGAGTATACTGCCTTATAGTAAGACCACCTCATAATGAAGTACATGATACAGTACTCCCTCATTATAATGCTATACATGGGAACCAAAGAGTATACTGTCTTATAGTGAAACTGCCTTATAATGAAGTATACTAAACATATAATTTTACTACTACATAATGTAAAATGGAATCCATGACCATACCTGACTCATAAATGGAACTATGTTATATTAAATGGTGCTTTAATGATGGAATGCCCTATTATCAATTGATGTTTTGTTCATACTTTAATTAATTGAACATCCCTCATTGTTGTCCATTATTCCTATAATTTATAGTTTAATAATCACTGTATCATTTTTTGTTTATGAAAATCATTACCACAGAAAAAATTTATTTTTGCCAATCAGTTCTTTGCTCAACTTTTCTGTTGTTTATGTAATCTGATTAAAGAATGACTAAAATTTATTGACACAAAACTTTTGTGATTTACAGTATAAATGTATAACTCTTTTATTATTATATATATATTTTTGTCATGATGATAGTCTTAAAATTGCTATTCAAAGATTTTTTCGAAGACCATCCTCTTGCAACAAACTAGTTGAATTAGTATTGAAGAATTTGGTTTGATTAAAACATTTTGCTTTATGTCTAATGGCAACCATGTTTCTAAACCTTTGTCTAAATTTCTGCACATTGTAATAGCAAACTATCTAGATGTTACATGTTTCTGCTCATCTGAAAACTGACAACTGATTTCTTCAAAATCATATACCATCAATGCACTATTTTTCATGGGTTATCAATTTGGGAGAATTTCATGACTGTTACAAACCATGCAATTAAAAATTTAATGTACAGGAATTTCTCTGTGGAAATATAGTTTCTTTCCTAATCAAAAATCAGTGATTCCTCTGTGGAAATATAGGACTTCCTTCCTAATCAATGGACAGTGATTTCTCTGTGGAAATATAGGGCTTCCTTCCTAATCAATGGACATTGATTTCTCTGTGGAAATATAGAGCTTCCTTCCTAATCAATTGACAGTGATTTCTCTGTGGAAATATAGGGCTTCCTTCCTAATCAATGGACAGTGATTTCTCTGTAGAAATATAGCACTTCCTTCCTAATTAATGAACAGTGATTCCTCTGTGGAAATATTAGACTTCTTTCCTAATCAATGAACAGTGATTTCTCTGTGGAAATATAAGACTTCCTTCCTAATCAATGGACAGTGATTCCTCTGTGGAAATATAGGGCTTCCTTCCTAATTAATGAACAGTGATTCCTCTGTGGAGATATAGGACTTCTTTCCTAATCAATGAACAGTGATTTCTCTGTGGAAATATAGGGCTTCTTTCACAATCAATGAACAGTGATTTCTCTGAAAATATAGGTCTTCTTTCCTAATTGATGAAAGTAAGTACTAATAAAAATGTAACTATTTTTGTAAAAGTACAAAAAGTTATACCAACAAAAATAAATGAATTCACAGTATTCATCAGTTAAAATGATATAGAACTTCAGTTTTACATGTTTAATGATGGGTATATATAGCACTTCAGTTTTACATGTTTCATGGTAGGTATATACAGCACTTCAGTTTTACATGTTTAATGATGGATATATATAGCACTTCAGTTTTACATGTTTCATGGTAGATATATATAGCACTTCAGTTTTACATGTTTAATGATGGATATATATAACACTTCAGTTTTACATGTTTAATGATGGATATATATAGCACTTCAGTTTTACATGTTTAATGATGGATATATACAGCACTTCAGTTTTACATGTTTCATGGTAGGTATATATAGCACTTCAGTTTTACATGTTTAATGATGGATATATATAGCACTTCAGTTTTACATGTTTAATGATGGATATATACAGCACTTCAGTTTTACATTTTTAATGATGGGTATATATAGCATTTCAGTTTTACATGTTTAATGATGGATATATACAGCACTTCAGTTTTACATGTTTAATGATGGATATATATATATATAGCACTTCAGTTTTACATGTTTAATGATGGATATATATATATATAGCACTTCAGTTTTACATGTTTAATGATGGATATATATATAGCACTTCAGTTTTACATGTGTAATGATGGATATATACAGCACTTCAGCTTTACATGTTTAATGATGGATATATATAGCACTTCAGTTTTACATTTGTAATGATGGGTATATATAGCATTTCAGTTTTACATGTTTAATGATGGATATATACAGCACTTCAGTTTTACATGTTTAATGATGGATATATATATATATAGCACTTCAGCTTTACATGTTTAATGATGGATATATACAGCACTTCAGTTTTACATGTTTAATGATGGATATATATAGCACTTCAGTTTTACATTTTTAATGATGGGTATATATAGCATTTCAGTTTTACATGTTTCATGGTAGGTATATATAGCACTTCAGTTTTACATGTCTAATGATGGGTATATATAGCATTTCAGTTTTACATGTTTAATGATAAGTATATATAGCACTTCAGTTTTACATTTTTAATGATGGGTATATATAGAATTTCAGCTTTACATGTTTCATGGTAGGTATATATAGCACTTCAGTTTTACATGTCTAATGATGGGTATATATAGCATTTCAGTTTTACATGTTTAATGATGGGTATATATAGCACTTCAGTTTTATATTTTTAATGATGGGTATATATAGCATTTCAGTTTACATGTTTAATGATGGATATATATAACACTGCAGTTTACATGCTTAAAAGTGTAGGAAACTTTTTTTTTATCTACATGTCTTACCATATGGAGATTTTGGTGTAACTCCATCAGAAGCCAAAGGTTCTGATTTTCCCACTGCATTCTCTGCAATTACACGGAAGAAATATTCTTGGCTATCCTTCAGATTTTGTACACAGTAGGATATGATATCAGGTGTCACCTTGGTAACCAGTGACCATGACGATTTCCGTGACTCTCTGATTTCAATGATGTAGTGTGTAATTGGAGAACCTCCATCATTTTCAGATGGTTTCCATGACAAAGTCAAGGATGTGCAGTTAATATCTTTGAATGTGATTGGTCCTACAGGTGGTGATGGTTTTTCTGGAAGAAAAAATTATAAATTTCCTTTCAAAAACTGCTGCCTGACTACATATTTTAAACATCGTACTCACAACCGTTAATTTTAGAAAATAAGATTGATTTGCATGAACTTCTACCTGACAGGAAAAATTAAAGTCATCATTTTTTCTAACCTTAGAAAGCAGGACTCATTTCCATGAACATCTTAGTATCTTTAAAACCTGTCTGAAATCCACAAAGAA
This sequence comes from Margaritifera margaritifera, assembly GCA_029931535.1. NCBI lineage: Eukaryota > Metazoa > Mollusca > Bivalvia > Unionida > Margaritiferidae > Margaritifera > Margaritifera margaritifera. The sequence goes on from JAQPZY010001688.1 coordinate 3,543,943, forward strand.
ATGAATATCTGCAACTTATTAATACTGAATTACCATGGTAGAAGATCATTTTGGGCAGTATTAATGTTGAGTTACCATGGAATATCATTTTGAGCAGTATTAATATTGAGTTACCATGGAATATCATTTTGAGCAGTATTAATATTGAGTACCATGGAATATCATTTTGAGCAGTATTATTATTGAGTTGGCATGGAATATCATTTTGAGCAGTATTAATATTGAGTTACCATGGAATATCATTTTGAGCAGTATTAATATTGAGTTACTGTGGAATATCATTTTGAGCAGTATTAATATTGAGTTACCATGGAATATCATTTTGAGCAGTATTAATATTGAGTTACCATGGAATATCATTTTGAGCAGTATTAATATTGAGTACCATGGAATATCATTTTGAGCAGTATTATTATTGAGTTGGCATGGAATATCATTTTGAGCAGTATTAATATTGAGTTACCATGGAATATCATTTTGAGCAGTATTAATATTGAGTTACTGTGGAATATCATTTTGAGCAGTATTAATATTGAGTTACCATGGAATATCATTTTGAGCAGTATTAATATTGAGTTACCATGGAATATCATTTTGAGCAGTATTATTATTGAGTTACAATGGAATATCATTTTGAGCAGTATTTTATGCTTGTAATGCACTTGAAGCAAGCAAACAAAGCAAAAATAGTCTAATAGAAAGGAGGAAGTATTATTTACCAGTAACATGTCAGAAATTTATAATTCTGGATTGAACCAGGTGTTATCAATGCATGGAATCTGGGTGAATCCAGATTATTCCAGAAAAATTCTAGCTCTTAGATATATAGTACTACATGTAACTAACCTGGTTTCTTCCTTGGCCAAATTGGTGACTGTGTTTCTACAGCATCACCAAGTCCAACTTTATTTACTGGAATAACAGCAAAGTGGTAACCTTTTCCAGGGAGTAGATTTCTGACCTTAAATTCATTATCTAGAGCCCTAACGGAGCCGATCTCCTTCCATTCATCTGTTCCAACTTCCTTCATGTGGATGTGGTAGGCTTGTATCTTGTCACCTCCATCATCTTTTGGAGGTTTCCAGGTCAAGGTCATCTTGTTCTCCTCAATATCCTTGGCCACCAGATCAGTAGGTGCCTTGGGAACAGCTTTAATAAATAGGAAAGGTTGGGAAATTTAAATAACTTATTGAATCTATCGTAACTTCATGGTACATGATAAGAAAGTGGCATGAAGAATGATTTTTGATTCTCAAAAAGCAACTTATACAAGGTGTTAGAACAAGATTAACTGTCTTGTATTCAAAGATTTTGATGGCGTCACTGGTGGATTCACCATTATTAAATATGCAATGCTTAAAACTCAATCTGCGGTGGTGAAACAGACCATTAGATCAATTCAGATCACAGCAGATCACATTAGACCATATCAGATCACATTATAACCTATCAGATCACATTATAACCTGTCAGATCACTTTAGATCACATTATAACCTGTCAGATCACTTTAGATCATATCAGATCACTTTAGATCATATCAGATCACATTATAACCTATCAGATCACATTATAACCTGTCAGATCACATTATAACCTATCAGATCACATTATAACCTATCAGATCACATTATGACATATCAGATCACATTATAACCTATCAGATTACATTATGACATATCAGATCACATTATAACCTATCAGATCACTTTAGATCACATTATAACCTATCAGATCACTTTAGATCATATTATAACCTATCATATCACTTTAGATCATATCAGATCACAAACATTTTCCAATACAAAATAGCAAGATTTACAAGTCAAAGGACCTGAAAAATCTACTTGTCAGCTTGTCCTAATGAGTAGGACAAGTAACTTTCTGTAGAAAAATAGCAAGAAACTCATCACACTATGGTCTTTTGTCCAGCAGGATGAGTGGCAAGTTAAAAGAAATTTCAAGGTCTACATGGGGTTTTAACTGAAAAACTTCTATAATCTATTAAGATTTAATTACACTCAGTTACTATGTGTTTCTTCATTTTTTTTTTTTTAATTTCCTTTTCACCTCAGATCTCAGCTCATGTACTAGTGACATCCTACCAGTTCTCCTTAGCAACCATGGTTGTCAAAGAGCATGGATTTGGAACATCAGCAATCAAGATTCTCAAAGAGCATGGATTTGGAAGTGTAAATTACTTCAGTGTTGTTTCAGATTTAAGTCATTTTTTAAGTAAGTTTGAAGAGCAACAATCAAAATTGAATTGTAAACATGTTTATTCAGAAAGCAAAACTGAATTGCAATGAATCCATATTATTTACGTTGCCTTGCAGGGGAAGCACATGCTTAGCAAAGGTGTGTGCCATAGGAAACATATAACTGAAATAATCCCAGACAACCATATATGTATCGGTCATGGACAGCTAAATAAATATATGCATTAAGAATTAAATGAGTGATAAATTACACAAAAGTGATTGCATTTATCCCAAGGATAAGATTGACTTAATGTTTTCTTGAGATCTACCTGTTTCATGAAATTTGGACAGCCACTGATGCAAGTTCTTTTCTAGATTAAATGTGCATCTTGAAATAATTATCACAACCAAAATATTAGGTATAAAAATGTAAAAGAAAATACATTTACTGAAATAATACAAATCACTCAGATAAATATATTATAGTGCAATAAAGGTGGATGATGAAAACTGGTACAACAGGCAAGTATTTTTTTACTTACAGCCTGAAAATCAAATGTACAGAGACCAGAAGTCATTTTGGAAGAGAATGCTTTGTAAATCTAAGGAGTAAAATGAAATGGGAGAATTATAATCAATCGAAAAGAAAAAGAAATTAAGTGCCTACCCTTTGGTTTCTGCGGCTTTACAGTTTCCATGGATTCCAAGGGTGCACTTGACCCTTCAGCATTCTTTGCGGAAACTCTGAAGAAATACTCATTACCCTCCAGAAGCTTGGGAGCAGTGAAAGTTGTTGTCTCAGGGTTGACAGATCCTGCCTTGGACCAGGCTTTATGTTTAGCATCACGATACTCGATCTCATAACCAGTAATGGGTGAGCCACCATCTTTTGTGGGTGGTTTCCATGACAACTGAACTGAATCTTCAGTGATCTTTAAATATTCAATTGGACCAACAGGCTTGTCTGGTTTATCTGAAACAATATGTTTGTAGATGAATAGGATTTTCTAGGACATGGATACCCTTGTTAATATGGTGCAATTGGCTTGGTTCAACATGCAAGCATGAATCTTTAAGTCAAATAGTATTACAACTCTGTCAAATTTTGTCAGAAAATTAAAAAATCTAAGTATTATTACTAAAGTGACTTAAACTAACCTTATTTTCAATCCATACATTTTTCAAAGTTTTTGAGTGGAAACAACATTTGTAATGGACAGATGTGACATGACATGATGGATGGGCATTGATGAAATTATAATTTGTTGACATAGGAGCAAAATGGCACTAATATTTCCGTATTTTTTTCAATACTCTTATGTTCAAGACATATTCCATGAAGAAGTGTCAGGTACATAAAAGTACTGAAAAAAATATGGAAACATTTGTGCCATTTTCCTCCTATGAGTGAAAAAATAAAAGTCATCATTAAATTGTTATGTACAAAACAATCCAAATATGTACTAAAATGTACAGCAGGTTTGACTCAATAAGTACTGAGGTTTGATCTTGAGACTCCCAGAATATATGGAAATATGTCCTTTTCACTGCAACCAAGATCTTTGAGAAAGGTTAAATACATATACCTTCAAGAAAAGTTATTTATACAAAGTGTTACTAATTATTTCCTCACAAGAGACACTCTTTTTGCCAAGCTTGTCATTGATTTAACTAGAAAGTAAAAAAAAAGAACTTTAACACTGAGCCCTAGGGTGTGGATGGAGAGATGGACATATGGATCGACACACATATGGACACTAAAGTGTTCACTATGTTGAGCTTCTGTCAAGATAGGCTCTACAAAAATTGATTTTTTAAATTTTCCCTTAGTGATTTTGCTTTTTGACCTGCCAGTGTCATCCTCAAAAGAATAATGAAGAAGGACACAAGTATCTAATATACACTGGGTGAAAGGGGGAACAGGATTTATATATATGTTTGTGTGAAATGGGACATAGTTGAGCTGTTTAATGAATTTGGGCATGGTACGTTGAGTGAGAAGTCATGTACAATATTTACCAAATGGACTCTTTGGCATAACTGGTTTTTCTGATTCCAGTGGTTTGCTCGATCCTTTTTCATTCGCTGCTACCAATCGGAAGCTGTAGTCTGTTCCCTCTATCAAATCCTTGACCTTGTAGGTGATGAAATCTGGTGGAAGATGATCAACTTTTGTCCAGTATGGTTTGTGGCCCTCTCGTTTCTCCAGAAGATAGCCCGTTAGTGGGGCACCTCCATCATGCTTGGGTGGTTGCCAGCTCAGGGTAACAGAGTCACGATCCAAATCACTAACTGCAAGAGGTCCTACAGGTGCTTCTGGGGGACCTGCCACAAGAGAATGATCAGATAAGTAAAAATAATATACTTTTAAAAGTGCATAAGTAACCCCTGGCTTAGGTTAATTATTAGTCAATTTTTACCCAAATAGCTATGGAGGTAGATTTTTGTCCGAAGCAGTCTAATACTCAAGCAACAAAAAATTGGTAGACATTTTTCGGAATAAAATAGTTTGAGGTATAACTAACATTGCTTTTACACAACAAAAACAATTTGAAAGAATATTTAAAACCATTCCTTTAAAGTCAATCCTTTAAATGAAGCAAAAATAAAGAGCCTTTATTCTCCATCCAATTAATCAATTGATACATGGCTATTATTATAGAATTTTCATGTAGTTTAGGACAGCTGTGCCTCAGTCATAAACACAATAGTCTTCCACAATATCTGCAACTAATTTCATTATGATATTCTAACAAAATTTATAATGAATTGTATTTCAACATACCAACAGGAGGTTTTGGCCTGACTGCTGTATCTGTTTCAATAGCAGGCCCTGGCCCTGCCTCATTTTCAGCATGCACTGAGAAAATGTAGTCCCTATCATCCTTTAGATTTGGCACCATGTATGAGGTCTCTGATAGCTTCAAGGTTGTGACCTTGACCCACTTGTCACTCTTGCTGTCCTTCTGAGAGACAACATATGAAACCTTCGCACCACCATCGTCAGTTGGAGGCTTCCACTCGAGTGTGACAGAGTCTTTGTCAATCTTAGCAACCATCAGTTGTCTTGGTGCACTTGGCGGCACTGAAAAAGATCCCAAATTAAATATACAGATATTTTTGTCCAGCCTTAAACACAAAATTACTAGATTATGGCACAAAAACCTATAAATTCCTATGGTCGCTGAAGAAATGAAGATGCACACACAATATTTACAAAATTTCTTTATCTAAAACTAAAACAAAAAGTCATTACTTGTAACGTAATTATAGGTTTTTATAAAATATTAATTCAAGAGAGCACATGCTCAATTGGGTCATTAATAAAATATCATAATTTGAAAATAAAATATTCTCACCAATTTTCTTTTGTGGTTTGACTACTTGTTCTGTCTCAAGGGGTTTGCTCTGACCCACAGTGTTTACAGCACTGACTCTGAAGTAATAATCTTGACCTTCCTGGAGATTTTTGACAGTGAAATTAGTAGTGGTGCCATCTAAAGAGATTCCAGCCTTTACCCAGGTGGATCTGTTAGCAGGACGATATTCAATAATGTAGCTGTCAACATGGAGGCCACCATCTTTCTCTGGGGGTTGCCACTTTAGGTCCATGGAATTCTGGGTGATATTATCAGCAGTCAGTGGTCCTACTGGAGATGATGGCACCTCTGTTACAAAGAGACGATAAATCAATTTAATTTGTGTTCAGTTTAAAGCATTAGAAACAGGGAAGGTAACACTTAGTGGATTTCTGAGAATCATTATTTACTTATCAAGTTTTCAGCATCCTATCTCACAATAAGCATATACATACATGTGTCTTTGAACATTTTCAAATATATGGACAAGTTAAACTGAATTAAAATGTTGCTCATTTCCATTATGTGAGTCAAAGATAAAATATGTAATTGTACATGTATTTTTTAAAAGATACCGCAGTTTGAAATCTAAAGAAAAATTGTTGGTATGGTATTGTGGGGTCTAATGTCATTTTTCAGTCTATGATAAGCTATACATGGCGGCCAGTATATTTGGTGGAGGAAGAACCCGGGAAGACCCCAGGAAGAACCACTGACCCATGGGATGCTACTGGCAAGCTTTCTCACAAACCCACATTGGTCGAGCTGAGAATTGAACTCATGCGGACAGTAGTGAGATGTGTGAGCGATCTGTAAAGACCAGAGCCTTAGACCAATTGGCCAGCTGGGGCCCGTAAGATTATTGTAATAAGTATGAAACTGCTTGATGAAAAATTGTGCTCTATACTTTAGAAGTTGTTTTACTTCTGCAAGTGATGCAGTATTCATATGTATGAATAGTTGTATGTCTAGAAATTGATTTATTACAAGGTAACATGTATCTATAAAATAGCTACTTTAATGGGCTTGTCTCCCTTGGTCCTTATGCCACATTGTTCTATACAGTATTCTTCCCATGACAAGACCAGACAGGGAATCATAAACAAAACTAAAAACTTCTATTTGATTATAGAAAATCATAATCAACTGCTTGGTCATCTGAGTTTTCTGACCAATAATAATCAAATGCTTGGTCATTTGATTTTTCCAACCAATCATAATCAAATGCTTGGTTATTTGACTTTTCTGACCAATCATAATCAATTGCTTGGTCACTTGACTTTTCTGACCAATCTTTGATTATTCTGTATAATCTTTACATCATTATCAAGCATGGTCTTCTCATCAGATAAATATGGAACATACACCACTATCAAGCATGGTCTTCTAATAAGATAAATATGAAACATACACCACTATCAAGCATGGGCTTCTCATCAGATAAATATGGAATATACACCACTATCAAGCATGGGCTTCTCATCAGATAAATATGGAATATACAACACTATCAATCATGGGATTCTCATCAGGTAAATATGGAACATACACCACTATCAAGCATGGTCTTCTAATCAGATAAATATGGAACATACACCACTGTCAAGCATGGTCTTCTAATCAGATAAATATGGAACATACACCACTATCAAGCATGGTCTTCTAATCAGATAAATATGGAACATACACCACTATCAAGCATGGTCTTCTAATCAGATAAATATGGAACATAACATTGTAACATAGACTTATTCTCAGTGTCAGGCTAAATTATAATGTCAAAAGAAAGACTAGATTATACAAGATTCGTTTTTTTTTAAAGTATACTTGTTAAAAAAAAACTTCAAATTCATTCTTTTACATGTGTACATGTTTTGATATTAAAGTAAGTAAAACAAGGATACTGTAGAACAAGATATCCAACACATGAATAGTACTAGGATGTAGAGTACATGATATCCAACACATGAATAGTGCTAGGATGTAGAGTACAAGATATCCAACACATGAATAGTGCTAGGATGTAGAGTACATGATATCCAACACATGAATAGTGCTAGGATGTAGAGTACAAGATATCCAACACATGAATAGTGCTAGGATGTAGAGTACAAGATATCCAACACATGAATAGCGCTAGGATGTAGAGTACAAGATATCCAACACATGAATATCGCTAGGATATAGAGTACATGATATCCAACACATGAATAGTGCCAGGATGTAGAGTACAAGATATCCAAGACATGAATAGTGCCAGGATGTAGAGTACAAGATATCCAACACATGAATATCACTAGGATGTATAGTACAAGATATCCAACACATGAGTATCGCTAGGATATAGAGTACATGATATCCAACACATGAATAGTGCTAGGATGTAGAGTACAAGATATCCAAGACATGAATAGTGCTAGGATGTAGAGTATAAGATATCCAACACATGAATAGTGCTAGGATATAGAGTACATGATATCCAACACATGAATAGTGCTAGGATGTATGTGACTTTAAAATACATCAATACAAACCTTTAACATTGTAAATGACATTGCAATGTCACAATGAACTTATTTAAAACCTATTTGTTAATGACACTGCAATGTTGTCATGAACATAATACCTATTTATAATGACACTGTAATGTTGCCATAAACATAATACCTATTTATAATGACACTGTAATGTTGCCATAAACATAATACCTATTTATAATTACACTGTAATGTTGCCATAAACATAATACCTATTCATAATGACATTTTAACGTTGCCATAAACATAATACCTATTTATAATGACACTGTAATGTTGTCATGAACATAATACCTATATATAATGACACTGTAATGTTGTCATGAAAATAATACCTATTTTTAATGACACTGCAATGTTGTCATGAACATAATACCTATTTATAATGGCTTTGTAATGTTGCCATAAACATAATACCTATTTATAATGACATTGTAATGTTGCCATAAACATAATACATATTTATAATGACACTGTAATGTTGTCATGAACATAATACATATTTATAATGACACTGTAATGTTGTCATAAACATAATACCTATTTATAATGACACTGCAATGTTGCCATGAACATAATACCTATTTATAATGAAACTGTAATGTTGTCATGAACAAAATACCTATTTATAGTGACACTGCAATGTTGTCATGAACATAATACCTATTTATAATGGTATTGTAATGACACTGCAATGAACATAATACCTATTTATAATTGGTATTGTAATGTTGCCATGAACATAATACCTACTTTTAAATTACACTGTAATGTCACCCTGAACTTATATAAAACTTATTTTTTAATAACACTGCAATGTAGCCATGAACATAATATATATTTTTCAATTACACTGCAATGTCTCCATAAACATAATACCTATTTATAATGATACTGCAATACTGCAATGAACTTATAAAATATCTATTTCTAAATGACACTGCAATGTTGATATTGACATAATACCTGTTTCTAAATGACACTGCAATGTTGCCATGAACATAATACCTGTTTCTAAATGACACTGCAATGTTGCCATTGACATAATACTTGTTTCTAGATGACACTGCAATGTTGCCATGAACATAATACCTGTTTCTAAATGATACTGCAATGTTGCCATGAACATAATACCTGTTTCTAAATGATACTGCAATGTTGCCATGAACATAATACCTGTTTCTAAATGACACTGCAATGTTGCCATGAACATAATACCTGTTTCTAGATGACACTGCAATGTTGCCATGAACATAATACCTGTTTCTAGATGACACTGCAATGTTGCTATGAACATAATACCTGTTTCTAGATGACACTGCAATGTTGCTATGTACATAATACCGGTTTCTAGATGACACTGCAATGTTGCCATGAACATAATACCTATTTCTTGTTATCTGTTATTGAAGGTGAGATGAAATATTATTACAAACCATAAGGACTCTTAGCCAGGACTGCAGTCTTGGCCTCAAGGGGCTGACTCTGTCCCTTTTTGTTCTCTGAGATGACCCGGAAGAGGTATTCAGTTCCTTCAAGAAGTTTCTCCACCAAGAATTCTGTAGCATCATAAGGAACTTTGCCTGCTGGGGTCCAAACATGTTTTTTGGCATCACATTTCTCGATGATGTACCCTGTAATCGGACTGCCACCATCATCAGTTGGTGGCTTCCAGCTTAGCTTGGCAGAGTTACGGTTGATGTCAGAAACTTCCAGTGGTCCTTCTGGTGCAGCTGGTGCTCCTGTTGTAAAGGAGTTAAATGGAATCTCGATATTATTCATCACCAATACCTTACACAGTCTATCTTGATTATGCTGACTGTATATGAATTTTGGGTTATCATACAGTCTCACTCTTTGAGATTGATTTCTCACTCAAAAACAAGTGTTTCAACTGTGTCCATACACTTGTCAGTATAACCATTGTATCTGACTTTCATAAACTTGAACACAAAATTGTAACATTGTTGATGATGCTTCTACTGCTACCACTGGAAAAATGACTACTAAATCTCACCATATATACACAGGTGAGAATATAAATTTCTTATGGTGTAAGATATCTCATATTTTTCAATATTGATAGCAAATTGAATTATATGTGATACATAACTCTAAATCAAGACTTAATGCCTTGAACATGTTTCCATAACAAATTGTGGCTAGAGTAATGCTTATAAAAAAAAATAAGGATCATTTCAGTTACTCTTACGAGTACCACATATACTCATGTATAAACCCATTTGCATATAAGCCGACCCCCCCCAAACTGAATAGGTAAACACATTAAAAAGTGCATGACCCACACATAAGCTGACCCATAAGTCCAAGACAATATATATATATACCCTTCTAATCTGAACCCCCAGGTCCTCATGTACTGAGGTGACCTGGTTAATGGCTTATATGGTGTTAGTACTTCTATAACAGACCTTAGCCCATGGATAAGCCAACCTCCCTTCTGACAGGTTTTTATTTTTTCCTAAATTATTTGGCTTATACATGAGTATATATGGTAATTTGTTCCTTATTCATGTCTGGTAAAAGTTAACCTAAATACAATCATTAACAATTTGTATAAATGCACAAAATTAAAAACTGAAAATAACCTCAAAGAAAATGATAAAAATTCACAGAATATTTTATATATCTCACAACCTGATGCATGGAAAATTTAATAGTAGATATGAGACCTTTTTTGAATACAATAAAATAAATGAGAATTAATCATCGCAAGAAACTGTCAATGGCAGTATTACTAGATTGCCAAGCTTTGCTTTGTAAAAATGATGTAGTACTTCTTATGATGCATCCTGTTTATCAGGTTACATCATGGAACTGTGGCTCACTGGTTAGCATGCCAGACTCATGACTGAATAGATGCGGGTTAGAAAATCCTACCATCAGACCAGCCTGAGACAGCTACCATGGTGTGTCCTTCAGCAAGGCACATTATTCCAATTGAATCGGCACTATATAACCTACTTGTGTTGTGTGCCGTAAAACACCGAACCAAATCAAACCTAACCAAGGTTACATCACAGCTACAGTAATATTGTCTGAGAAAATGAGCTGAATACCAAGGTTATTGCAGACCACTGGAGTGTGAAATATAGGTCACAGTAACCTACTTTTATATGATGATGCAGTACTCAACATAATGGATACCATAGAGAATACCACATAACTGTACACTCAAAGTTGTATGACACTTTTAGCAAATGTCCAAAATAAAGGAAGTCACTGAATCATGAAATGTAGGTCACTGTGACCTACTTTTAGCATGATAGTTTAGTTCTCTCCAAGTTGAATCCACACACTAAACTAGAAGACTTCATAAGTAAAAGTGCCTGCAAAATGACCTAATATAGTGTAAATCTGAACCAAGATGTGATTAAGAGATGGACAGAAAGATGAACATTTGAGGTTAAGACTATATGTCCCTTCCACATTTATTGTGCTTTATACAAAAAATAGTTTTTGTCTTGTGAAAACAAATCAAAAGTTGGCCTTATGATAACATGAAAGAGGACTTTTTTAAAACTTTGACCTGATAGAGCAAATGTACAACAAAATCTTTATTAATATCTCATACTTTTTCACTACTATGTCAAAATTGTATTAGAAACTAATGTAAAAAGATCAGGATAATGCATATCAATGCATATAAGTGAAATTTAAATGCACAGTTTTGCATATGTATATAATAAAAACCTTAAACACAAGCTTTTACCTGCTGTCAACATATAACAAACCTTAAATGCAACCTTTAACCTGCTTTCTACATAGAAGAAACCTTAAATACAAACTTGAACCTGCTTTCTACACAGAGCAAACCTTAAATACAAAATGTTACCTGCTGTCTTTATAGAGCAAACCTTAAACACAAAATGTAACCTGCTGTCTACATAGAGCAAACCTTAAACACAAAATGTAACCTGCTGTCTACATAGAACAAACCTTAAACACAAACTTGAACCTGCTGTCTACATAGAGCAAACCTTATATGTGAACTTCAACCTCTAATTTGTTACATCAAATTGCACAGAAATTACTATAATTATATAAAAAAGTAACAAACAATGTCAGGCACATGCTCTTTAATACAAAGATGTCAAATTAAATGCACAATTTCATTCACATAAGCCACAAAGAAAACTTTCAACACCAATATTAACCCAATCTCTACATAGAGCACACTTTCAACACCAATATTAACCCAATCTCTACATAGAGCACACTTTCAACACAAATATTAACCCAATCTCTACATAGAGCAAACCTTCAACACAAACTTCAACCTTAAACTTGTTCCCATAAATTGCCAAAATATAACAAAATATCAATACAATTGGATAAAAAAATTAAAAATTTGGGGTTGGTGGTTTTAACAGCATTTTTAACACATTATTGGCTATATCATGCAGAGGAAATGGGAACTAAGTGCTTTTCCAAAGAGTACACTGAGGCAGCCGACCTGGGCTGGCCTGCATGGATATTAAACCAGCGACTCTTGGATTATATGTACAATGCTTTATTAACTGAGTTAACGCAGTTCTGGATAAAAAGTATAATTAAGGTCAGGCAAATGCTAACGAAAATACAGCAGTGAAATTTAGATGCAGAGTTCCTTCATATGAGTTACAATCAAAAACCTCAAGTGTAAACTTTAATCTGCTGTCTATATCTGCCAATGCTGGCACCAACAATGATGATGCCAGGGTCATAGCATAATCTCTCCTGTACTTTGTAAAGGCAAGCTAAAACCAATGTAAATTTAACAAAGTTACAATTTAATTTCTTTACCCAGAGGTTTCTTTGGTACAACAACGTCTGAAACTATTGGTTCTCCAGCTCCAGCATCATTAACAGCTGAAATACGGAAGTAATAGTTCTCTCCTTCTTCCAGGTTCTTGGCAGTATATTGGGTGGCTGGTTTATCTAACATCTGCAAATCTTGCCATTTCTTGCTGTCCTTGGAGATGTCAACTTTGTAAGCCTTGACTGGTGCTCCTCCATCTTTTTTCGGGGGTGACCATGTTAGGGTGACAGAATCACCCAGGATCTTGGTAAAGTCAATGGGTCCCATTGGTTTGCTTGGAGGACCTACAATTAAATTATATGGATTATTTACCTAAAAAGTATATTTTATTGGATTGGCCTCTTTGTTATTTTTCATTTTGTTTAAGAGTTGCATTTTATTGCATTTGATCACAAAATAAATTAAAGATACTCCTGAGTAGCATAACAAAATCTAACCTGTAATTAAATCCAATTTAATTTTTTTGTGAATCCATTTAATATTCTTTTGACCAAGTTCCAAAATTTAATTATAGTCAATACGGTTAAATAGTTTTGTTGACGTTTTAATTGAAATATAAAATCTTTGATAGAGAAAAATATATCAGACTAATTATCAACAAGTAGTACAGTGGTCTTTGTCTTTCAAGGCCACCTCTCAAGACTAGCCACCTCCTGATGAGGCCACAGTATCTTGTACCATTTTGTCCTCCTCGCTAGAGGCCACCCCTCTTATAAGGCAATCTTGTCACTGCGGAAGTGGTGACCTCTCTAAAGGGAGACTACTCTACTAATATTTCCATATATTTTGTCAACTACATTTTCAGACCTCCTTCTACTAATTTTTGGAAAAACTTGGTAGAATGTTCCTCATACTGTAATTGTTCTAATGCTTCATATAAAAATCAATCCATTCAAATTATAATTAAATTACAGAGAACTAAATTCTTCTTGAAATTTTGCACATTTTAGATACCTAAGAAACTGCTAATATACTTTTTTGTACCAGTAATTAATTTTTTGTACCAGTAATTAATTATTTGTACGAGTAATTAATTTGTTGTACCAGTAATTAATTATTTGTGCCAGTAATTAATTATTTGTACCAGTAAATAATTTTTTGTACCAGTAATTAATTATTTGTACAAGTAATTAATTTTTTGTACCAGTAATTAATTATTTGTGCCAGTAATTAATTTTTTGTACCAGTAAATAATTTTTTGTACCAGTAATTAACTATTTGTACCAGTAATTAATTATTTGTACCAGTAATTAATTTTTTGTACCAGTAACTAATTATTTGTGCACCTAAAAAAATAATTATAAACTGTTCAACTAGATTTGTGGTTGTAAAAAAGGTATGCCTCTAATGCAGAATTTTAAAAAAATATAGGGAAATTTGAATAATTGTTACCATGGCATCAAAACATAAACAGCTTACCTACATATTAATGTAAAGATGCATACCAAATTTTATTTGTCTATCTCAACTATTTTTTTCTAAATTGTGCTAACAAGGTTTTTGTCATAATAAAAAATTAAAGTGCAAAAAGTTCAACCTTGTGTTAAAACATTAAAAAACTGCTGCAATGGGCTGCAAATCTAATCAGGTCATCTACAAATGGTTTAACTCAAATGGGTTTTGGTCAATCATGCTAAGAAGGTTTAAAAAGGTCTAGACCCAACAATTTAATAAAAAGTGTAAATGCTCTAAAAATCTTATCAGGCCATCTTCATATAAATACAAATATGCATCCCAAATTTCATTCATCCACTTCTAGTGGGTTTTGTTCAATCATGCTAAGAAAGTTTTTGTCAAAAAAGTCTGTCATAAAAGTTAAACAAGAGTACTGCAAATAGCACATGATGCCAACTATCTTGTACCATCACGACCTTTTTCTTGCTAAAGACCTTGACCTTTGAGTTAGTCCACTGACTTATATTATCCATTGTTGTGATCTTGACCTAGAGAGCAGAGGATACAAGTGTGAATATGTGAGACACTATCAAGCCAAGGTATAAAACAGGCTAAGGATACATTAAAATATCTTCATTGGTTCAAAGGTTATAACTGTACATGGATAGAAGTCACAAATTTATATTTTTCCCTGCCATGACCTTGACATAGGGGGCATGGCTATGGTATATGACATGCCTAGTCATGACATATAAATGGTTAAAGTCTCATTAAAATATCTTCAGTTGTTTAAAAGTTTTACTCCAGACAAGGATACAAGTCACAGATTTTGAATTACATTTCATTTGCCATGACCTTGACATTGAGTAAGGGGTTTGACTATGATATGCAACATACAATCTATTCATGACATATATTTGGATAAAGTTTTATTAAGATATCTTCATTGGTTCAAAAGTTATAATCCAGGAAAAGATGTCACATAATTACATTTTCTCTTCCTATGATCTTGAGACAGGGTATGAATATAGTATGTGACACATTGTCTACTCAAGATATTTATTTGGGCAAAGTTTCATCAAAATATCTTCAGTGGTTCAAAAGTTATAATCTGCTGAAGGACACAAATCATGAAATTGAATTTTCCTTTTCTGTGACCTTGAGCCTGAGGAAGGGGCCCTGTCTATGGTGTGCAACACACTGTTTAGTCATGATATATATTTGTGCAAAGTTTCACACAAATCTTGTCAACCATTACAAAGTTTTGGGCCAGACAAACAAATATTAACAGATGCATGTACATACATATGTATGGAAGGACAATTCCATAACATGCTACACTCAAGCTTATAAGACAAGCTTATACAAATGCATAAAATATGCATAAAATATTGAAAAATTGCTGAAATGGCCTGAAAATCTAATTAGGTTATCTATTTAAAGGCATAATAAAGTTTATAAAATTTCACTGCTCTGAGTTTAATACTTTTGTGCTATCATGCTAAAACAGATTTGGGATGTACATATGGATGTATAGATGTATGGCCTTTTGCATGTGTGGATGGAGCAGGAAACAATACTCCCCTTTCTGCTATCAGAGCAGAGACACAAAATTACAGAAAATAATGTATTTTCTACTAAGATTATATTCTGTATGGCATGGTACTTGAATAACCAATTTTAAAGCTCAAATAATTTTCTTTCTTGCTTTTTTGGGAGAAATTATGCTAATTTTTTTTACCTATACATGGAATTTGTCCTATCTTAAAGTTCCTTTGGCACATTAGTGTTCAACAAACCTGCTGGTTTCCTTGGTTTGATTTCCTCTGCTGTTTCTAATGGTTTACTCTGACCCTCAGCATTCACTGCTGAGACACGGAACAAATAGGACTGACCCTCAAAAAGTTTCGGCACAATGTAGGTCAAAGTCTTTTCATCAAGGTCAGCGACCTTTGACCAGGTCATCTTCCTGGTGTCACATTTCTCAAGGACATATCCTGTTACAGGAGTTCCACCATCTGATTCAGGAGGTTTCCAGGTGAGTGTCACACTCTCCTCCGTTAGATTGGATACGATCAGTGGGCCAACAGGGCTTGATGGCTTTTCTGTTCAACAACAATAATATCAACATATTTAATCAATCCTTCATATAGTTTCTATCATATTGAAACAACAGTAAAGAAATTTTAAAATCTTTTTGTATCTAAGATTTGTGAGGAAGAACTCTAAATTATGTACCAAACATATATAATTTTGTTCATAATTTCAAACCTGATTCTCAAAGACAAAACTCCAACTATATTTTATTTTGTTTATAATAGTTCTTCCAAGATGAAAATGTGTAATACTCACTGCATTGCAGTCCAAGATGATGTTTATTTGAGGAATGATAGATATTTTAAGACACATACTGTTATTAATCATCAGTAAACAAGTTTCAGCCATTCTGGGCTTATGTATGATAACATTGTGACAGCAACAATGCATGTAATAAGCTTTTGTATGATAACCTAATGACAGCAACAATGCATGTAATAAGCTTTTGTATGATAACCTAATGACAGCAACAATGCATGTAATAAACTTTTGTATGATAACCTAATGACAGCAACAATGCATGTAATAAGCTCTGTTGTAAATGAAACTATGACAAACTAAAACAAAATAAAATACCAATCCATTTCAAAATAAAATACCAATCACTTTCAAAATAAAATACCAATTGCTTTAAAAAAATCTGTCATTTTCTACAAGTTTTTTTCTTTTGAATTTTCATATATTAACAAAGTATGAAATCTCCATGAAAAGTAAATAAGTAAGGCCTCTGGTGAAAATTGCATTCTATATTGTATTATATAACACAAGCCATAACAACACGGCTGATGACAAATATGCCAAGAAACTCTTTAACTTTTTGTATCTTCCTGGAAAAGTAAAATACATTAACAAAAGTTTCCAGTTAAAATACTCTTCTGTTGGTTAGTACAACCCAAGCACCATCAACAAGGCAGTTGACAAATTTGCCAGAAAACCTTTTGACATTCTAAGATACAAGTAAGTAGCAAGTATGCTAAAATGACACTGCCTTTGTTCATGAAAAAGTGAAGAGCATGTCTGCTGGCACATTATGGGTCTGCAGAATATCTGGATCTACACTGTTTGTAGTTAAATGTATACCATGCATTGGTACATACAAAATCAAGTTGCTTCATGACAGCTAAGATCAGCACATTCTGTGATCAACAGTGTCTACAGTTAAATGTACACCATGCATTGGTCCATACAAAATCAAGTTGCTTCATGACAGCTAAGATCAGCACATTCTGTGGTCAACAGTGTCTACAGTTAAATGTACACCATGCATTGGTCCATACAAAATCAAGTTGCTTCAAGACAGCTAAGATCAACACATTATATGAACTGTATGGAGTTTAATATTTGTTTGGTACATTTTGTTGCATTTATGCTTTGTGTCACTTTGTGTTGAGCAATGATCATTTCTGTAAATTCTAGTTATGCAAAGTTGCTGTTATTTTTTGACATTGGATTACTCTTTTATTACCTATTGATAAATTACATCATTCTTGAGCCCTCCTTGTTGTCAAGTCCACCATTGCATAACAGAGTGATCACTTTGGCATCTGTGTGCATTTCTGTCTGTCCATTTGTACATCCATCCACACCCCAGATTAACCCATCTTAAGTTATCTACTTTCCTTTTATGTAAATCTTTTCTAGCTAAATAAAAGGTTAGCTCAACAAAAAGGGGGTCTCTTGTTTCATAAATTCACATCATCAGTTAAGTTCAAATAGTGGTGTCTTTCATTTATTCAAATCTTACCATATGTACATATCATCTTGAACATGAAGACACAGCATCAGTTCCATACAGTGTTGTCAACTTCACATTCCAGTCAAAACTTCATTCTCATGCCATCCAGGTGGAACAGCGGGTAGCTACTCATGCTTTCTATGAAGTTAGTATTTTTATGTGTGAGAGAGAGAGAGAGAGAGAGAGAGAGAGAGAGAGAGAGAGAGAGAGAGAGAGAGAGAGAGAGAGGGAGAGAGAGAAAATGTTGTCGACTTGGCATTGCAGACAATCTTCAAATCTCATGCCATCCAGCTTCAACAGGGGGTAGCTACTCATGCTTTCTTTGATGTTAGTATATCTGAGAGAGAGAAAGAGAGAGAGAGAAAGAGAGAAAGAGAGAGAGAGAGAGACAATGTTGTCAACTTGGCATTGCAGTCAATCTTCAATCTCATGCCATCCAGGTTGAACAGGGGGTAGCTACTTGTGCTTTCTTTGATGTTAGTGTATGAGAGAGAGAGAAAGAAAAAAGATAAAGAGAGAATAACATACAGATAGAAGCTATATATTTTCAAATGGTCAAACTTAAAACAAAACATGCTTTTGTTAATAATTTTTATTTGATATGAAAATAACTGTCACTATACATAAGTACAGCTTCACTCTCCTTTGCAGTTTGCAATATGAAATACTGTTTATGAGATGATAATAATAAATCTGTTTGATATGTAGATCACATATTATATATATACAATTTGTCAGCTCTTATCTACAGCTACCATATTAAAATTTTGAAAAGATTTCTTCTATAATATTATCAAGGTTTTAATGCATACCAATGTACATGATTCTAATATGCATAATGCATACCAATCTACATGATTCTAATATGTATGTATAATGCATACCAATCTACATGATTCTAATATGTATGTATAATGCATACCAATCTACATGATTCTAATATGTATGTATAATGCATACCAATCTACATGATTCTAATATGTATGTATAATGCATACCAATCTACATCATTCTAATATGTATGGATAATAAATACCAATTTACATGATTCTAATATGTATAATGCATACCAATCTACATGATTCTAATATGTATGTATAATGCATACCAATCTACATCATTCTAATATGTATGGATAATAAATACCATTTTACATGATTCTAATATGTATAATGCATACCAATCTACATGATTCTAATATGTATGTATAATGCATACCAATTTACATGATTCTAATATGTATGTATAATGCATACCAATCTACATCATTCTAATATGTATGGATAATGAATACCAATTTACATGATTCTAATATGTATAATGCATACCAATCTACATCATTCTAATATGTATAATGCATACCAATCTACATCATTCTAATATGTATGGATATACATTGAAACTCAGTTTAAAATGAAGACTTTGCATTATTCATTATTATACAGGTATATGATATCTGAGTATATGAATAACAGTGTATATGATATCAGTGTGTATGAATAAGTGTATATGAATAACAGTGTATATGATATCAGTGTGTATTAATAACAGTGTATATGATATCAGTGTATATGAATAACAGTGAAAATACTTTATATTTATTGCATAATCTTAAGATGTAACTCTATGCTATGTAATACTTTTGTTACTTTTATAATGAAAACTTAAATGAGAACTTTTTCAATGGATAAACTTTGAAAATGTAACAATAATTTATATAACTATGTAAATATTTATTACGTTTCATCATCATATATCATATAATATGCAATATTCAACGTATCTTGAGGTACAGAGGGTTCATATATATGTTAAGCAGAAAACTAGTGTCAAGATAAATGAAGGCATGATAATAAAACTTGTGTATATGATGAAGAAAGAAAATAAATATACATGTATTCTCATAGTTCTATTACTCCTGAACCGATTCTTTATGAAATGCGTTATGAGTCAAGTTTAGATGATTATTCCATTTAATATTAGATAAATTGATAAAGAAGTATGACCTACATTCTTAATTTGTAATTGTTGTTGAAGGAAAATCTTGAAATGAAAAAATGTTTAACGTTTATTTCAAAATGAAGGAAACGATTAAAAAAATGTGGGAGTGAAATTCTTTTACTTTGGTATCCAATATACTTAATATTATTATTTTTTTTTTAAATCGTACATTTAATTGTTTTTTTAATCATACATTTAATTGTTGAAGCTAAGAGTAGGAAAATATAAGCAAATATGGACCACAGAATGTTGACTTTTTACTATAAGAAAAATGCTGTCTACAGAAAGGAAGTTCCCGTTATTTGATATAAAAAAATAAAAACTATTGATGAATACTTTGTCATAACCACATGACACCAACTGGACCTTGACCTTGCCCTGTTCCTGGTATTTAAGCAAACCAATGACATAATGCAGGCCGATTTGATTTTATGTTGTAATTTTGTAGCAAAGAAATATAACTAGACAGTAAATACAAAAAAATATATTGGTTTACATTATTTGCAAAGAGCTGGCTCATAAATTTATTTTGCTAAAACAGCAAAATGGAACGAGTTAGTAGATGGAATAATTGAACAGTGGAGTTTGTGCTCAAAAGTTATTACAAAATAACAGGCAAGAGTATCAACAAATACAAAACAAGCTGAACATTTTGTATTAGTTCTGACATGCTTGTCCATGCAAACAACTTAAGTCACATTTTTCACACCTAGATGAAACAATTCATCACAATTCTGAAATCTGAAGTTATGTTCCCTTGTCCAGGCTCCATATATTACTTCTGCATCAGGCATCTTATTAACAAAATGGACATCATGCGCAAAGTCCGTGTCGATTTAGTTCTGTCCAAGATTGATGGTCTTCTTCATACCTAAATGATTCATTCTGAAGTGTTCCCCATTCCAATACTCTTAAAGCATGCAAAGTAAGTTGATGTGAACTCTTACAATGGAAAAAAAAGAACAAAGTTCAAAACAGAAATTTCTGGTGGACTATTACTTTAGTAGTGTTGTTAGCAAGGACATGCATATCTTACAAAAAATGAAACAAAATTACAGTGAAAAATGGAACTAATAATGCTTATACATGGTCTTACAATACAAAAACAACAAATTCTTAATGGGAGACAACTCATGCAAGTTAGACTATGTAAATTTTATAATTTCAAACCTGGGATGCATAACACATCATTTATCATGTTAAAATCACTTGTCATCTCTTTTTACAACACTAATGATAACCAAGCCCAGTGTATAAGGAATCAGAAGTTGAATATTCGGTGAATTCTCTTTAAATTCTGCAAAGATGTCAAAACCCTGTACTAAAGACGTTTGTAACATGATAATTTTTCCAACAAATGCTTGAAATTAAAAATTTTAATATCATAATTCATTTGAGAAGAATAGATTTTGAAACTTTGTAACCAAGTAAGGCATGTGTAATATCAACAACAATAATGGCAAGATCCATGTTAAACATGCAAATATGGTATGTGAGAGAGTCCGGACAGCAAGACAATAACACCTACCATACAGACTTTTTGGAATGAGTGGAGAGTCCATCTCAAGTGGTTCTGAGATTCCGACTTCATTTTCTGCTGATACACGGAAGAAATATTCCTTTCCTTCCAAGAGATCAGAAACTTTATATTGGGTTGCAGAACCATCCACACTGGCCACTTTAACCCACATACTGCGGCCAGATTCACGTCTTTCGAGAATATATGATTTGATATCAGTACCGCCATCATCGGTGGGAGGCTTCCAACTCAAGATAGCGCTATTACGCTTCACATCGTAGACTTTGATTGGTCCTTCTGGTTTACCTGGTAGGTCTGCAAGTCATATAAAATGGCATCTTCATGTTGATATATTTACTTTTGTTTTCATTTTTAATATTTTACAATTATATAGTAATAACAGAATATACTTGTTTTCTTAATTCTGATATACATACTGAAGTTCAATATTTTATGATTCAAATGCTTATTCTTTTGTATGTTCTGTAAGTTAGTTTCTACAGCTTAAGAATAGTCTTCATAATCTTATTTATGTGGGACAAAGGCTTGTCATTTCTTTGTCTTAGATACCCATTTTACATTCCCAACATGTCATTTGCTTGTCTCAGATACCCATTTTACATTCCCAACATGTCATTTCCTTGTCTCAGATACCCATTTTACATTCCCAACATGTCATTTCCTTGTCTCAGATACCCATTTTACATTCCAAACATGTCATTTCCTTGTCTCAGATACCCATTTACATACCCAACATGTCATTTCCTTATCTCAGATACCCATTTTACATTCCCAACATGTCATTTCCTTGTCTCAGATACCCATTTTACATTCCAAACATGTCATTTCCTTGTCTCAGATACCCATTTTACATTCCCAACATGTCATTTCCTTGTCTCAGATACCCATTTTACATTCCAAACATGTCATTTCCTTGTCTCAGATACCCATTTTACATTCCCAACATGTCATTTCCTTGTCTCAGATACCCATTTTACATTCCCAACATGTCATTTCCTTGTCTCAGATACCCATTTTACATTCCAAACATGTCATTTCCTTGTCTCAGATACCCATTTTACATTCCCAAAATGTCATTTCCTTGTCTCAGATACCCATTTAACATTCCCAACATGTCATTTCCTTGTCTCAGATACCCATTTTACATTCCAAACATATCATTTCCTTGTCTCAGATACCCATTTTACATTCCCAACATGTCATTTCCTTGTCTCAGATACCCATTTTACATTCCCAACATGTCATTTCCTTGTCTCAGATACCCATTTTACATTCCCAACATGTCATTTCCTTGTCTCAGATACCCATTTTACATTCCAAACATGTCATTTCCTTGTCTCAGATACCCATTTTACATTCCCAACATGTCATTTCCTTGTCTCAGATACCCATTTTACATTCCAAACATGTCATTTCCTTGTCTCAGATACCCATTTTACATTCCCAACATGTCATTTCCTTGTCTCAGATACCCATTTACATACCCAACATGTCATTTCCTTATCTCAGATACCCATTTTACATTCCCAACATGTCATTTCCTTGTCTCAGATACCCATTTTACATTCCAAACATGTCATTTCCTTGTCTCAGATACCCATTTTACATTCCCAACATGTCATTTCCTTGTCTCAGATACCCATTTTACATTCCCAACATGTCATTTCCTTGTCTCAGATACCCATTTTACATTCCCAACATGTCATTTCCTTGTCTCAGATACCCATTTTACATTCCAAACATGTCATTTCCTTGTCTCAGATACCCATTTTACATTCCCAACATGTCATTTCCTTGTCTCAGATACCCATTTTACATTCCCAACATGTCATTTCCTTGTCTCAGATACCCATTTTACATTCCCAACATGTCATTTCCTTGTCTCAGATACCCATTTTACATTCCCAACATGTCATTTCCTTGTCTCAGATACCCATTTTACATTCCAAACATGTCATTTCCTTGTATCAGATACCCATTTTACATTCCCAACATGTCATTTCCTTGTCTCAGATTACCAGTTCATATTCCCAACATGTCATTTCCTTGTCTCAGATTCCTAGTTCATATTCCAAACATGTCATTCCCTCTCTCAAATTACCATTTTATATTCCAAATCTGTCATTTCCTGGTCTTATATTCCCATTTTATATTCCAAACATGATTTTTGTTTGTCCCAAAATCCCATTTTATATTCCACAGATGTCATTTACTTTTCTCAAATTAACATATTCCAAACATGTGTCAAGAGTTCTGCAGAACACTATCACATCTGCAAACAACATTGTGATATACCGGTATATTATAAGAATTTACAAAACTGAAACACAAAAACTGAATAGTGTTGACACAAGTGTTTCAACCATTGTTGGCACTAGTATTTTCACCACTGTTGGCACCAATATTTCCACCATTGTTGACACCAGTATTTCCACCATTGGAAAAGTGCTATCCATGTATTGCTACCTGTTAGCATTGACAAGACAATAATGAGAAATTACTGAAGTTCTAGTTCATTAACAGGATTTGAAACATACCTATAACCTGAATGTCAAATTTGGCTGAGTCTTCACCAACTTCGTTCTCTGCCAATAGGTTGTACAGACCATCATCTTCTCGTGTGATTTTCTTTAATGTGAGAGTTGTTGACTTGTCAGAGATATCCAGCGACAGCCGACCATGTGACCTGAGGGGCTTGCTATCCTTGGACCAGGTGACTGAAGGTTTTGGAATTCCCATTACTTTTACTGGGATTTTCAGTGTGGCTCCAACTGGCATGGTGACCAGATCTCGGAACTTGTTGTCATACTCAAGTTTAGGAGTGGCTGATGAAGAGAGAAATTATGTAATCTTGTGAATCTGAATAAAAAAAAATTCTTATATATATATATATATATATATATATATATATATATATATATATATATATATATATATATATATATATTCCTGTTATAAAAAGTAATAAATGCACAAATCTGATTAAGAAAGCCTAAGAAAGCCTAAGTATGTGAGAAAGGAAATGGTCAAAATAAAGTTAAAAGAAAGAGGAATTCATATATAAGAAAGAGCAGTAGAACAAATTTTCATTGATTCCTTTAATTTAAATTTTTTTTTTTTTATGACATGATAAACATGATAAACAATTATACTGTTTTGTTACAAAGAGTCTGATATGTGGTTGTATGTGTGTGTGAAATTAAAGTGAATAACCAGGATAGACAGACAGACAGACAGATTTGACCTGTCCTGGACACTGACCTGGATAAATAAAATTCCCCTCACCTTGAATCTCTAGCTGTCCTGAGGTAGACACTGACCCAAGGTCATTGGATGCCTCACAAGTGTAGCTGCCGGCATCCTTCTCTGTGACCTCTCGGATGGTCAGTGAAGCCACAAGGTCAGCATAGATCATCTCATATTTCTTGCTCTCCGAGACTGTATGCTGGTCCTTTGTCCTGTGCAAACCATGGAAAAAACTTATTGACAAAATTATTTTTAATATGTTCAGAAATATTTAACAGTTTGATCATTTGTTTATTTCTTAAGTAAAAAGTAAAATTTAAAGCAGAATTTAGTTTTAAGACTTTTTCTATTTTAAAAAAATACTGTGCATTTACTACTTTTCATGGGGTAGTCATTTTTATGGGGTACTCATTTTCATGAATTTCATGGTTGCTACAAACTGTGAAACTGAAGACCCAATTAACAATAATTCTTTTGTGTAAACAATAGAACCTGTTCTGCAATTCTTGAATTTAGGTACTAAACAAAATGTAATTTTTTGAACAACCATGAAAATAAATGAATTCACAGTACATGTAATTATAATTTTTACATTTACAAGTCTCCAGATGCATTTACAAAATCGCACGCCCTGGCCCATCAGTTTGTCTGAGTTGAATGGGGCTGCTTCCCCTCCCATGAAACAGAAGGGACAGATCATTGAGCCTGAGAGAAGGCCACAGGTGAGAAGGTTTTGGTGTCTTGGGGAATCACATATTACAAATAACAAGGGATCAGTAGAATACTATTTATTATATACATGATATCAATCTACTGGAAAACTTCCCACCATTATTTTTCATAATTTCACTCCATGAATTTCTGAAAATAATTGTCTTGGGTCACTTGATGGCTGTCATAGCAATGATTGATCTATCAGTAACTACTTGAATGTGGGAGGGGCTTACTTATGCACATCATCTTAATCAATGGTAAAACTTAATTATATGACATCACAATGGGATGCCTTGACATTTCATATGATGTCACAATGGGATGCCTTGGCATTTCATATGATGTCACAATGGGGTGTCTTGACATTTCATTCATTATGATATTATAGTTCAATTTTATGTCCACTATTAAGGTTTCTGCAGTGTATGCATTCACTAAACATGGAAACAATCTACACAACTTTTTTTATTTTCTCTAATATAAAACAGAAAGGTGTGAATTACATTTTCAAATATGAAACAGAAATGTGTGAATAAAATTTTCTCATAATGTACATAACAAATAGAATACATGTTTGCAATGTGATTATATTGAGTAAGTCGTGAGTGAATAAGATCAGTTTATTATCTTGTGCATGTTGTCCACTGAACTAGGCTACAATGTATTCCTTTAAAACAATAGTATCCCAAAACATTTAACACAAAATCTTAATTTAATCAACACTGCAGCAAAGAAAAAATCTCTTGCTATCTGCTAAAGCTGGCAAGACACAAAATGGACATTTTTTAAATAATATTTTTCTTATATTGGACATGACTTCTACATACCATGTGAGTGAAGGTTCTGGCTGTCCACTGATTTTACATTCCATAACAGCTGTCTCTCCTAGTAGTATTGATACATCAGGTAGTCCCTCTAGCACAGATGGTGCTTCACCAACTGTAAAGATATGAATGATAATAATAATAATAAGAAAATGTTCCGTTTTTTATAGCTGTTTAAGTTGATTAAGTTCAATTAGTCAAAAAGCTTTCTTTTATTTTCTGCAATAAGAGAGTTAATCCTCCTAACTGTATGTGACAATCATGAGGAAAACTAGATATGTGTCAATAATACATGGATTCACCCTCCAAAATAATGCAACTGAAGGTTCAAGTTCTAATTTAAATAGGGGCCATATCTCTCTTAAATTTTGTTGGAAAATAGTGAAAATCAAACCTGACCTAGGTTTTCTTAATGTACAGCCTTTTATCAAATTTGGTTTCTATCCATGAAGTCCTTCAAAAGTTATTGAGTAGAAACAAACTTTATGACAGATCAGCCATGACATGACATGATGTAATGGGATGGATGTACATGGTTGACACAATATGCCCCTTCCATAGATACGGTGGGATCATAAAAAGACAACAAAATAAATGTAGAATAATACTAGAATAAACATGTCATTTTTTACTTGTTAGAAATATTCAACTGTAAAACTGACTGAAGGGTTCATCATGGTAGACTTACATTATTTGAAATCTGTAAAATTGACTGAAGGGTTCATCATGGTAGACTTATATTATTTGAAATCTGTAAAACTGACTGAAGGGTTCATCATGGTAGACTTACATTATTTGAAATCTGTAAAACTGACTGAAGCGTTCATCATGGTAGACTTACATTATTTGAAATCTGTAAAACTGACTGAAGGGTTCATCATGGTAGACTTACATTATTTGAAATCTGTGGCATAGCTTTTAAAGTTCTTGTAACATCATTTGAATAACCAGAAGAAAAAATGTGAAAGTTCATTTACACAACATACCAATTGCTTCCTTGATCACAACTGGTTGAGATGGCTGTGATGGTTTACTCAAACCAGCCTTGTTTTCAGCAGAGACTCTAAACTCATACTCCATTCCCTCTGTGAGATCCTTCACAATGAAACTAGTTTCAGGGACTATGATGTTCTTACTGGCAGGAAGCCACTGGGTGGAGCGTGGCTGTTTGTACTCAATGAAATAGTTGAAAACTGGGTTGCCACCATCATTTTCAGGTGGTAGCCATTTGACTGTGGCCGAGTCCCGGCTTATGTCAATTACATTAGGTTTACCAGGCACACTAGGTTTGTCTGAAACAAAACAATTATCACATCAATACTATTTCCAAAGAATAAAAAAGACATTCCACTTCATTTCACAAGCCATTAAAACTATGGTAGAATTAACATTTTAAATACATAAGAAATCATAACCCATAGATTAATCACTCTCATGGGTGGCAGTTATTGAAGCCATAAATATTTTTTGCAAACAAGTGAACAGTTACATATAAAAAATCTAGCAGTGAAATAATCAGATGTTTACACACAGTGTACCACCATTTGCCTCTTTATATAAGCATTGATACAATCTTCCATCTAAGAGAAAATTTTTGAATGGTTTGTCCTCAGAATGCTTAAAGCAAACATAGATAAAACAAATTTATGGTTAGTATGAAAGTAAATTTTCATTGAAGCAAACTTATGTACCTTATGCATAATATAATACAGGATACAATGAAGTAATTTTATGGATCCCTTGAGGTTTGTTATAAACTTATTTTACTGTAATTCTGTCTTGTTTTTATAAAGAAATTTGTCTAAATTCTGTGTTATTTTTATGAAGAAGTTGTCTACATTCTGTGTTATTTTTATCAAGAAATTGTCTAAATTCCATGTTATTTTTATGATATTCATTGTATAATTTCTCTGTTATTTTTATGATATTCATTGTCTGAATTCTGTGTTATTTTTATGATATCCATTGTATGAATTCTGTGTTATTTTTATGATATTCATTTTCTGAATTCTGTATTATTTTTATGATATCCATTGTATGAATTCTGTGTTATTTTTATGATATTCATTTTCTGAATTCTGTGTTATTTTTATGATATTCATTGTCTGAATTCTGTGTTATTTTTATCAAGAAACTGTCTAAATTCTGTGTTATTTTTATGATATTCATTGCCTGAATTCTGTGTTATTTTTATGATATTCATTGTATGAATTCCGTGTTATTTTTATGATATTCATTGTCTAAATTCCGTGTTATTTTTATGATATGCATTGTCTGAATTCTGTTATTTTTATGATATTCATTGTCTGAATTCCGTGTTATTTTCATGATATTCATTGTATAATTTCTGTTATTTTTATGATATTCATTGTTTAAATTCCGTGTTATTTTTATGATATTCATTGTCTGAATTCTGTGTTATTTTTGTGATATTCATTGTCTGAATTCTGTGTTATTTTTATGATATTCATTGTCTAAATTCCGTGTTATTTTTATAATATTCATTGTCTGAATTCTGTGTTTTTTTTTATGATATCCATTGTATAATTTCTGTTATTTTTATGATATTCATTGTCTGAATTCCGTGTTATTTTTATGATATTCAATGTCTGAATTCTGTGTTAATTTAATGATATTCATTGTATAATTTCTCTGTTATTTTTATGATATTCATTGTCTGAATTCCGTGCTATTTTTATGATATTCATTGTCTGAATTCCGTGTTATTTTTATGATATTCATTGTCTGAATTCTGTGTTATTTTTATGATATTCATTGTCTGAATTCTGTGTTATTTTTATGATATTCATTGTCTGAATTCTGTGTTATTTTTATGATATTCATTGTCTGAATTCTGTGGTTTTTTTTATGATATCCATTGTATAATTTCTCTGTTATTTTTATGATATTCATTGTCTGAATTCCGTGTTATTTTTATGATATTCATTGTCTGAATTCTGTGTTAATTTAATGATATTCATTGTATAATTTCTCTGTTATTTTTATGATATTCATTGTCTGAATTCTGTGTTATTTTTATGATATTCATTGTCTGAATTCTGTGTTATTTTTATGATATTCATTGTCTGAATTCTGTGTTATTTTTATGATATTCATTGTATAATTTCTGTTATTTTTATGATATTCATTGTCTAAATTCCGTGTTATTTTTATGATATTCATTGTCTAAATTCTGTTATTTTTATGATATTCATTGTCTGAATTCTGTGTTATTTTTATGATATTCATTGTCTGAATTCCGTGTTATTTTTATGATATGCATTGTCTGAATTCTGTTATTTTTATGATATTCATCGACTAAATTCCTTTATTTTTATGATATTCATTGTATAATTTCTGTTATTTTTATGATATTCATTGTCTGAATTCTGTGTTATTTTTATGATATCCATTGTATAATTTCTCTGTTATTTTTATGATATTCAATGTCTGAATTCTGTGTTATTTTTATGATATTCATTGTCTGAATTCTGTATTAATTTTATGATATTCATTGTTTATGCACAACACAAATACAGATGTATACGAGGAAAGGTTTAATATATGCATTGTAAGAAATTAAAGGTTACATGAGTATATGCATTCTCTCTCTCGATTCAACAATTCAACTACATCAAAAATGTATAACTACAATAACATAAATACTTAAACAAATAAAATATTTGGCTCTCTCTGTGGGGGCTACTCATGGGCTAGAATCTGAATGAAACACTATACGAGACTATGATGATTCCCAATTGGTGCTAGGCTGATCCCAGCATTAGAGTGTATTCTGGGCTGATCCCAGCATAAGTAGACTGTGCTAGGCTGATCCCAGCTCAAGTAACATCTGTGCTAGGCTGATCCCAGCATTTTAGTGTATTCTAGGCTGATCCCAGATTAAGTGGGCTATGTGCTTAGTCATTCAGGTGTATTCTGGGCTGATCCCAGCTCCGGTAGAATCTGTACTAGGCTGATCCCAGCATTTAGTGTATTCTGGGCTGATCCCAGCATAAGTAGACTGCTAGGCTGATCCCAGCTCGAGTAACATTTGTGCTAGGCTGATCCCAGCATTCGAGTGTATTCTGGGCTGATCCCAGATTAAGTAGGCTATGTGCTAGGCTGATCCCAGCATAGTAGTGTATTGCTAGGCTGATCCCAGCATTCGAGTGTATTCTGGGCTGATCCCAGATTAAGTAGGCTATGTGCTAGGCTGATCCCAGCATAGTGTATTCTGGGCTGATACCATCTTAAGTAAATCTAAGCTAGGCCGATCCCCGCATAGGAGTGTATTCTGGGTTGATCCCAGATTAGTGGAATAGAGCTAGGCTGATCCCAGCATGAAGAAAGTATATTTTTTTTTTTTTATGATATTCATTGTCTGAATTCTGTGTTAATTTTATGATATTCATTGTCTGAATTCTGTGTTTTTTTTATGATATCCATTGTATAATTTCTGTTATTTTTATGATATTCATTGTCTGAATTCCGTGTTATTTTTATGATATTCATTGTCTGAATTCTGTGTTAATTTTATGATATTCATTGAATAATTTCTCTGTTATTTTTATGATATTCATTGTCTGAATTCCATGTTATTTTTATGATATTCATTGTCTGAATTCTGTGTTATTTTTATGATATTCATTGTATAATTTCTCTGCTATTTTTATGATATTCATTGTCTGAATTCCGTGTTATTTTTATGATATTCATTGTCTGAATTCTGTGTTATTTTTAAGATATTCATTGTATAATTTCTCTGTTCTTTTTATGATATTCATTGTCTAAATTCCGTGTTATTTTTATGATATTCATTGTTTGAATTCTGTGCTATTTTTATGATATTCATTGTCTGAATTCTGTGTAATTTTTATGATATTCATTGTCTGAATTCTGTGCTATTTTTATGATATTCATTGTCTAAATTCCGTGTTATTTTTATGATATTCATTGTCTAAATTCTGTGTAATTTTTATGATATTCATTGTCTGAATTCTGTGTTATTTTTGTGATATCCATTTTCTGAATTCTGTGTTATTTTTATGATATTCATTGTATAATTTCTCTGTTATTTTTATGATATTCATTGTCTAAATTCTGTGTTATTTTTATGATATTCATTGTATGAATTTTGTTATTTTTATGATATTCATTGTCTGAATTCTGTGTTATTTTTATGATATTCATTGTCTGAATTCTGTGTTATTTTTATGATATTCATTGTCTAAATTCCATGTTATTTTTATGATATTCATTGTCTGAATTCCGTGTTATTTTTATGATATTCATTGTCTGAATTCTGTGTTATTTTTATGATATTCATTGTCTAAATTCCATGTTATTTTTATGATATTCATTGTCTTAATTCCGTTTTCTTTTTATGATATTCATTGTCTGATTTCTGTGTTGTCTAAATTCTGCGTTATTTTTATGATATTCATTGTCTAAATTCCGTGTTATTTTTATGATATTCATTGTCTGAATTCTGTGTTATTTTTATGATATTCATTGTCTGAATTCCATGTTATTTTTATGATATTCATTGTCTGAATTCCGTGTTATTTTTATGATATTCATTGTCTGAATTCCATGTTATTTTTATGATATTCATTGTCTGAATTCTGTGTTGTCTAAATTCCGTGTTATTTTTATGATATTCATTGTCTAAATTCCATGTTAATTTTATGATATTCATTGTCTAAATTCCGTGTTATTTTTTTGATATTCATTGTCTGAATTCCGTGTTATTTTTATGATATTCATTGTCTAAATTCTGTTATTTTTATGATATTCATTGTGTAAATTCCATGTTATTTTTATGATATTCATTGTCTGAATAATTTTTGATGAAGAAATTGTCTATATTCTATGTTATTTTTATGATATTCATTGTCTAGATTCTGTGTTATTTTTATGAAGAAGTTGTCTAAATTCTGTTATTTTTATCAAGAAACTGTCTAAATTCTGTGTTATTTGTATGATATTCATTGTCTAAATTCTGTTATTTTTATGATATTCATTGTCTAAATTCTGTGTTATTTTTATGATATTCATTGTCTAAATTCTGTTATTTTTATGATATTCATTGTCTAAATTCTGTGTTATTTTTATGATATTCATTGTCTAAATTATGTGCATTTAGTCTCCTTGATATGATGTAGATTATGTGCATTGAATCAAACAATGGTTCTTTACAGGCATTGTATTTAGGTAATAGTCAGATAACAAGACTAATCAAACAATGGTTCTTTACAGGCATTGCATTTAGGTAACAGTCAGATAACAAGACTAATCAAACAATGGTTCTTTACAGGCACTGCATTTAGTTAATAGTCAGATAACAAGACTAAACAGTTGTTTACATTTCACACATATTTTCCTTACCAAATGGCTCTTTGGCTACAATGGGTCCAGTGGGCTCAGATGGCTTGCTAACTCCAACTGCATTCACTGCTGAGACCCGGAACTGATATTCATTACCTTCCACAAGGTCAAGAACAGTGTATGTGGTTTCTGGTTCTGGTTTTGTATTGACTTTAGACCAGCGGGAGCTGCGGTTTTGACAGATCTCAATGATATAGCCTGTGATGGGAGAACCACAATCTTTGGAAGGTGGCTGCCATGTTAAGGTTGTGTACAACTTTGTGACCTCTGTTGTGTGCAGATTGGTGGGAGAATCTGGAACATCTAGGTGAAAAAGAATAAGAGTTTCAATCTTTGTGTACGTTGGGACATTAATAATTTGAATCTTTTAAGCTACATGTATCTGCATTTGTGAGAAATGTCAAATGTACAAGAATATCACTATTATCATGTATTTATTCTAAAAGTCAAGTAAATGGTGAATCCTTAAATAAATACATCATGCAATTGATGATGATTATATTGTAATGTAAAAAAGAAATAAATGTATATCTTTCATTTCACATAGTAGATGAAACAAAGACACCACTCATAAGGAACATTGCAAAATAAAACAATTTAATGGGCTAAATTATTAGCTTTAAGCTGATTGGTATTTTCAGAATTTAAACTTTGTGAAGAATTTCTTTGTTGACATTACACTCTTGACAGAAAAAAGTTTAAACACATACCAAATGGACTCTTGGCTACAGTTCCCTGATCAAGTTCAGTCGGCTCACTTTGACCCTGATCATTTTCGGCTGAGACACGGAAGTAATATTCATTTCCTTCCAAAAGTTTCTGGACAGCATAGGTTAGGGTCGTTCCCAACACCTTGTCCACTGGAGTCCAGGTGTTTCTCTTGGCATCACGTTTCTCAATGATGTAAGCAGTGATGTCAGATCCACCTGCGCTGGTCGGTGGTTCCCAGGACAACACGACAGAGTCCTTCATGACTTCAATGACACTCAGATTGTTAGGCTTAGCTGGTTTGTCTGAAATAATACAAAAGTCATTATGTGCAATCTGTATAAGTCTGAAATTTATTTAAATAATTTAAAGATCATCATTTTTGTGGTGTAAAATATTAAACCAAAAGGGAATTTAAGGTATCATATCCCATCCAGTCAACCCTAGTTTACAGCTATGATGAAGAGTTCGTATAATTTGACAATATGTTATTTGGTGTAGAACTCAAATTAAAGAGCAAATAAACTTTTCAAACTAGAATTCTGCAGAATGCTATATCTCATCTGCCCTGTAGTGGCATAATCCAAAACCTTGCCTAGTCACTAGAGAAAGAAATTTAGGTCACATGAAATGTTTGTCACTGTGACCTTAACAGTAAATCATTAAGCTGATTAATATTATCAATATAAACCAATAAAATGTCATGACTGTACACACAACATTGTCTAAGGAACTGAGCTAAATGCAAAATCATAATATAACTGCTGGAGCAAGAAAAGCAGGTCTTCATGACCTACTTATGCACAAAGTGGATAGCATCCTCTAAGATGAATATACCCATCAAGTTTTATGATTGTTCAAACAAGAGTGTCAGAGAAACTGGACTAAATGTAAAAATTTAACATAATGGCTGGGGCATTAAAAATTGGTCACTGTTACCTACTTTTGCCCATGGTGAGTAGTATCCTTCAAGTTCGTGACTGTACATAAAATATGTCCAAGAAACTGAGATAAATGCAAGGACTTAATGTTGATGTCTACTGCAAAAGCAACAAAAACAACAAAAATGCCTTCAGAAAAGAGATTCCTATGTCTCACAAAAATAGTGTCAATGTAAAAGTTAAGGAACTTGGTCTTAATCATTCAAAATGTCCATTATCCAAATGCTGATTATCAAGATTATTTTACTCACAAATGATGCTGTACTTAGTTTATCATTATATTCATTACACTTAGTCTAATTAATCTGACATTGTCTATGAAACAATTATAAATATGCCATGATAACAAGTTACCATATATACTCACATGTAACCCTGTTTGCTTTTAAGCTATTATAAATATGTCATGTGATCATGATAACAAGTTATGATAGGTCATTAAAATTTTGTGTTTAACCTGAGAGGTAATTCTACTGTAACAATTTTTATGGTAATGATTTTCATTTTGATTGAACAGACCAATTAATGCAAAAATATATCCATGTCTCCAGCTGGATCTAGACGATTTTGATTGAACAGACCAATTAATGCAAAAATATATCCATGTCTCCAGCTGGATCTAGACGATTTTGATTGAACAGGCCAATTAATGCAAAAATATATCCATGTCTCCAGCTGGATCTAGAGGATTTTGATTGAACAGACCAATTAATGCAAAAATATATCCATGTCTCCAGCTGGATCTAGACGATTTTGATTGAACAGACCAATTAATGCAAAAATATATCCATGTCTCCAGCTGGATCTAGACGATTTTCATTTTACTACCGTATATACTCTCCTATAAGTTGAGTCAAACTGCAAACAACACAGACCCTGATCTGCCAATGCATAATAATCTGCCAATGCATTATGTGATGGCAGATCCGGGTCTGTGCAGTTTGCAGTTGGACTTGACTTGTAAGCGAGTATATACAGTATACATTTTGTGTCAGGACTAATATTTACCTTTGACAGTGACTTCAAAGTCAGCCATTGCTTTTCCCACCACATTTTCAGCCTCGACTGAATAGAGACCTGAGTCATCCAACATGACATTCTTGATCTTCAAGGTTGTGGTGTCATAGGTTGTTTCTATGGAAACACGTGGTGACTTCTCCAGTGGTTCTTCATCCAGGAACCATATGATTTCTGGTGATGGAATGCCACTGATGTTGACAGGCAGAATGAGAGTAGAACCAGCTTTGATTGTCTGCGCACTCTTTAGTTTGTTGTCATACTCCAGTTTAGGATGAGCTGAAATTATTGAAAAATATTTGGATCAGCTCAGTTCACAACCTTTTATTAAAGTCAAGATTGAAGTATTTTTTAAGCCTACAAGTAGCTCATAAAACTGGAGCTTCTTCTGGTTTGTATGGCATGAAACACCTTAGAGTACATAACACTGGATGGGGCTCCAGTCCAGTGGAGGTTAACAACCTAAACCCACCCCCAATTCCCAGCAGATGCTGGTACCCATGTTCAGCTGTGCCATCTCAAGAAAATGAGAGTAAAGAGCACATAGTAATAACCATGTAAGGATATTCAAATTCTTGACTTCC
This sequence comes from Margaritifera margaritifera, assembly GCA_029931535.1. Lineage (NCBI taxonomy): Eukaryota > Metazoa > Mollusca > Bivalvia > Unionida > Margaritiferidae > Margaritifera > Margaritifera margaritifera. Next base: position 3,580,050 of record JAQPZY010001688.1, read on the forward strand.
CAAAGTACTAGACCATACTGCCTTTATGACCTTCTTGTACAATAGACAATCAACTGGCACATACAAAATGTCTTGTTAAAGCTTGCGCTCTTTGTATTGACATTCTTAGTCAAACCCCAAACTTTGGGATTTTTTTATTAGCTTATTAGTAAAATCAAAGATAAAAGGTAGAGTTACATAACCTGCACATTCTGGGACAATTATTGATACAGTGTCACACAGTAGTTGTCTTATTTGGTAGAATTTGACTGATAGTACAGCTAGGAAACTTGTAGATAAGTAAAATTACAAAAATACCATTTACATTTTGAAAAATTGGGTTATATGTTGTACAGATATGGGTAATGGGTTAATGTCTTACATGCTTACATGTTGTACAGATATGGGTAATGGGTTAATATCTTACATGTTTACATATTGTACAGATATTGGTCATGGCTTCATGTCTTATAGACTTACATGTTGTACAGATATGGGTAATGGGTTAATGTCTTACAGACTTACATGTTGTACAGATATGGGTAATGGGTTAATGTCTTACAGACTTATATGTTGTACAGATATGGGTAATGGGTTAATGTCTTACAGACTTACATGTTGTACAGATATGGGTAATGGGTTAATGTCTTACAGACTTACATGTTGTACAGATATGGGTAATGGGTTAATGTCTTACAGACTTACATGTTGTACAGATATGGCTAATGGGTTAATGTCTTACAGACTTACATGTTGTACAGATATGGGTAATGGGTTAATGTCTTACAGACTTACATGTTGTACAGATATGAACACTTTATAACAACTACTAAAGCTGAATAAATCCTGCCAATCTACAAATTGTTCTCCAAGGATGCACTCTCCAACTAAGAAAAGCACTGTCAAAAGAAAATTAGATCTGTTGACAAAAGATTTTTTTCTTCAGAGAACAAACAATAAGTTGCTGCTTACTGTGTATGGTGAGTGATCCCTCTGACTGCACTTGACTGAGTGGGTTCTCCGCTTTACATCGGTAAATTCCTGTGTCTGCAGGCTCCGTTTTGTGGATGACCAGGGAAGCTACATTGTCCTCATAACTCATTTCATATTTTGGACTCTTCTTGATCTCTTTTGTGCCTTTAAACCTGAGTAAAAAATAGTGTGGTAAAAAGATTACTGTATTTGGTGAGAGTTTAATACTGGTAAATGTAGAGACAAAAATCTGTGCTAAAATGAAAGACATACAAAATACAAAAATAATTTACTACAGAATGTTGAACAAATATATGCCCAAAATATAATCTCCACCAATAATTTCATGGAAGAAACTGCTAAATTTCAGTACCTGAAGTAAGCACTATCTAGTATACTCCTAGTATGGGAACTGAACAGGATGATACCTAAACTTGATGAAGACTGAGATTTTGATTCATCCTAATTTTCTGTTCTTTTTTTAATTCTTAGAAATTGAAGCTTTAGGTAATTATATGAAATGTTAAAATATATCTATGAGAGAAAATTACAACAATAATTTCTTGAAGTCCACAAAAAGTAAACCACTAATGCTGATAAAGTACATGTCCATGTCAATTTAAAGACAGGGTTTTAAAACTGGCTGGTTACATCTGTACAGGTATGATGTCAGGCCTGGCTATCAAAACAACCAGGAATATATTTAACCAACAATGTGCCAACTTAGAGGTCTGTTCACTACCACAGCCAGGAATATATTTAACCAACAATGTGCCAACTTAGAGGTCTGTTCACTACCACAGCCAGGAATATATTTAACCAACAATGTGCCAACTTAGAGGTCTGTTCACTACCACAGCCAGGAATATATTTAACCAACAATGTGCCAACTTAGAGGTCTGTTCACTACCACAGCCAGGAATATATTTAACCAACAATGTGCCAACTTAGAGGTCTGTTCACTACCACAGCCAGGAATATATTTAACCAACAATGTGCCAACTTAGAGGTCTGTTCACTACCACAGCCAGGAAGAAAATGACATAGCTTAGTTAATCCTCCTTTTATATTCCAGCCCCATCTTTAATGACTCAGTAATATATATCAAATATAAAATTTTGCTGAGATTCTGTCTGTTTGTCTGTCTATATATTTCTGTCTTTATGTCTATCTGTGTTTTATTCTTCTGTCTTTATGTCTTCCTCTTCTATTATAACAATTTGCACAAACACACAAATACAAACAAACACTAAGTAATATTTTTTTAATAATAATAAACAATTAAATGAACTTTTGACATAGGACCCTGACCATTGACTTTTACTTACCATTTGATTTCAGCCTCTGGTTCTCCAAGCTCTAGGTCACACTCGAGGACTGCATCTCTGGGAGCCACAATTGTGGTGTCTGTAAGTGGTTCCAGGATCTTTGGTGGCACACCAACTGCAACACATAAAACTAAAGAAATAAAATGTTGCTGAAATATTGCTCTCACAAAGTTTGATATAGTGTAGGTTCTTTGATCCAGTGCAATTAAAAAAAACATTTATCAAATTTAAGATTAACTGTATTGTTTGATGACTGGATACCTGAATCACCTGCAATCAATTATTTTCAGCTTTGTGCAGTATAAACATGAATATAAGGCAAATGAAAGTTCGAATAACAAGACTGTAATTTATAGCTAAATTTGAAATATATTTTAAAATATCACTATCACTCATCAGTAATTCCAAAACTGATTTAGTAAACCTTTGCTAAAGTATCTTGCATTCCTTCCAAACACTATGTCGGCAGTTTTTCTTCCAAATTTTAGTCATAATGACTGTTGTTTTTTTTTAAAATTCCAAACAGCTAATAAACCAACTGAATAGTTATTCAACTAATCAGGTACTTAATTACCTACACAACGAACCAAGAAATTTACTTTTTTGTGTTTTATATATGTTAATATAACAATTAACAATCTCAGTTCAACCTTCCTACTGACTGACATTTCTAGTAAGTTAATATCTGATGATGGTGATACATTTTAGTGACTGACTTTATTAGTACAATTTATGTTGACTTTAAGGTATTTGTGAAATTTTAAAGACACGTAACATATGACAATTTACACCATCTTCTCTTACCAAGTGGTGCAATGACTTTAACAGGCTGTGTTGGAGCAGATGCTGGTCCGACCCCTGCTTTATTTTCTGCACTGACTCGGAACTCATACTCTTCACCTTCTTTAAGCCCTGTCATGCTGTATGTTGTTTCTGGCACAGTCTGTCCCTCGCTAGCCTTTTTCCACTGGAATGCACTAGGTCTGCGGTACTCAATAATGTAGTTTGTGATGGGTGTTCCACCATCAATAATGGGTGGTGTCCATTTCAGTGCAACAGAAGATTTGTCAGTGCCCATGATCTCTGGTGTGCCAGGAGCTCCTGGTTTGTCTAAAATGTGGATTAATATTGATATTATTCCAGATAAAAGGTGAAATATTGAATGATTTTAATTTTTTCATACTTACCTATTTCAAAGTAAAAAAACTAATGCTTCATACTTTCTTTAACTGTCAAAAATACTTTTTCTGCAGTACAGCACAGCCTTGCCTATTCAAAACCCAATTACCTCAATGATTAACCTCAAAAGTTAAAGCATGTCTTTCATTCTACATTTTCTACCAGAGTTAAACTTTCCGATTATCCATACTTTGATATTCTGAACCATTTTAATGTCAATGATGGCTTGTCATTGTACATATATGTCTGTGTATCAATATTTGAATGTTAATGAGGGATTGTTGATTGGTTGGTTGTCATTATACATGTATGTCTGTGTGTCAATATTTGAATGTCAATGATGGATTGTTGATTGGTTGATTTTCATTGTACATGCATGTCTTTGTATCAATATTGGAATGTCAATGATGGATTGTTGATTGCTTGGTTGTCAATGTACATGTATGTCTGTGTATCAATGTATGTCTGTATATCAATACGGGAATGTCAATGATGGATTGTTGATTGGTTGGTTGTCATTGTACATACATGTCTCTGTATCAATATCTGAATGTCAATGATGGATTGTTGATTGGTTGGTTTTCATTTACATGCATGTTTTTGTATCAATATTGGAATGTCAATGATGGATTGTTGATTGGTTGGTTTTCATTGTACATGTATGTCTGTGTATCAATACTGGAATGTCAATGACAGATTGTTGATTGGTTGGTTGTCATTGTACATACATGTCTCTGTATCAATATTTGAATGTCGATGATGGATTGTTGATTGGTTGGTTTTCATTGTACATGCATGTCTCTGTATCAATATTTGAATGTCGATGATGGATTGTTGATTGGTTGGTTTTCATTGTACATGCATGTCTTTGTATCAATATTTGAATGTCGATGATGGATTGTTGATTGGTTGGTTTTCATTTTACATGCATGTCTCTGTATCAATATTTGAATGTCAATGATGGATTGTTGATTGGTTTGATGTCATTGTACATGCATGTCTCTGTATCAATATTTGAATGTCAATGATGGATTGTTGATTGGTTGGTTTTCATTGTACATGCATGTCTTTGTATCAATATTGGAATGTCAATGATGGATTGTTGATTGGTCTGATGTCATTGTACATGTATGTCTGTGTATCAATACTGGAATGTCGATGATGGATTGTTGATTGGTTGATTTTCATTGTACATGCATGTCTGTGTATCAATATTGGAATGTTGATGATGGAATGTTGATTGGTTGGTTGTCATTATACATGTATGTCTGTGTATCAATATTTGAATGTCAATGACAGATTGTTGATTGGTTGGTTGTCATTGTACATACATGTCTCTGTATCAATATTTGGATGTCGATGATGGATTGTTGATTGGTTGGTTTTCATTGTACATGCATGTCTCTGTATCAATATTTGAATGTTGATGATGGATTGTTGATTGGTTTGATGTCATTGTACATGCATGTCTCTGTATCAATATTTGAATGTCGATGATGGATTGTTGATTGGTTGGTTTTCATTGTACATGCATGTCTTTGTATCAATATTGGAATGTCAATGATGGATTGTTGATTGGTTGGTTGTCATTGTACATACATGTCTCTGTATTAATTATTTGAATGTCAATGATGGATTGTTGATTGGTTGGTTTTCATTGTACATGTATGTCTGTGTATCAATACTGGAATGTCAATGATGGATTGTTGATTGGTTGGTTGTCATTATACATGTATGTTTGTGTATCAATATTTGAATGTCAATGATGGATTGTTGATTGGTTGATTTTCATTGCACATGCATCTCTTTGTATCAATATTGGAATGTCGATGATGGATTGTTGATCGGTTTGTTGTCATTGTACATGCATGTCTGTGTATCAATATTGGAATGTCGATGATGGATTGTTGATTGGTTGATTTTCATTGTACATGCATGTCTGTGTATCAATATTGGAATGTCGATGATGGATTGTTGATTGGTTGGTTTTCATTGTACATGCATGTCTGTGTATCAATATTGGAATGTCGATGATGGATTGTTGATTGCTTGGTTTTCATTGTACATGCATGTCTGTGTATCAATATTGGAATGTCGATGATGGATTGTTGATTGGTTGATTTTCATTGTACATGCATGTCTGTGTATCAATATTGGAATGTTGATGATGGAATGTTGATTGGTTGGTTGTCATTATACATGTATGTCTGTGTATCAATATTTGAATGTCAATGATGGATTGCTGATTGGTTGGTTGTCATTATACATGTATGTCTGTGTATCAATTTTGAGCATATATACTGTGAATTCACTATTTTGTTTTGTTAGGTACATACAATATTCATGTTTTTTTGTTAGGTACATACAATATTCATGTCTTTTTGTTAGGTACATACAATATTCATGTCTTTTTGTTAGGTACATACAATTTTCATGTCTTTTTGTTAGGTACAGACAATATTCATGTCTTTTTGTTAGGTATATACAATATTCATGTCTTTTTGTTAGGTACATACAATTTTCATGTCTTTTTGTTAGGTACATACAATATTCATGTCTTTTTGTTAGGTACATACAATTTTCATGTCTTATTGTTAGGTACATACAATTTTCATGTCTTTTTGTTAGGTACATACAATTTTCATGTCTTTTTGTTAGGTACATACAATTTTCATGTCTTTTTGTTGGGTACATACAATATTCATGTCTTTTTGTTAGGTACATACAATTTTCATGTCTTTTTGTTAGGTACATACAATATTCATGTTTTTTTGTTAGGTACATACAATTTTCATGTCTTTTTGTTAGGTACATACAATTTTCATGTCTTTTTGTTAGGTACATACAATTTTCATGTCTTTTTGTTAGGTACATACAATATTCATGTCTTTTTGTTAGGTACATACAATTTTCATGTCTTTTTGTTAGGTACATACAATATTCATGTTTTTTTGTAAGGTACATACAATTTTCATGTCTTTTTGTTAGGCATATACAAATTATTCTTTTGTTGTTAGGTACATACAATATTCATGTTTTTTGCATTTTCATGTTTTTTGTAAGGTACATACAATTTTCATGGTTTTTGTATTTTCATGGCTTTTTGTTAGGCATGCAAATTTCATGGCTTTTTGTTAGGCACATACAATTTTCATGGTTTCTTGTTAGGTATGCACAATTTTCATGGATTTTTCTATATCTATCAACATAGTAACACTACCCAGCATCGGGACAATGCATATATGCAGAGCTCAATCCCAAATGTAATTAACATGTTTCAACATTCAAACTAATGTTGCCCTTGCATGTTTGACACTCCCTCACAACAATGCAGAGGCAAAAAGATTGTCTATGCTGAGAAAAAAATCAGCCTGTTTTTGTTATAAAAAAATTTCAGGCCCCAAAATATTTTGAAAAAAATGTTCTTGCTCTGACTTGTAAAAAGACCCCCCAAAACAAAAACAAAAAAAAAATAATTAGATCCATTATATTAGATTGGAAAAAAATTAATTATCTTGAGGTAAAAGAAAAAGAAAAAAAATCCCAGTCCGAAAAAAACATACTGGCCACCTCTACCCCCCACAAAATTAAATGTTCAGTCCCTAAGTATAAAAACTATTTTCTGTTTGAAAGTGTATTAAATGCTACAAAGAAAACGTGTTTTATTTTCTTTTATTCAAATTTTGAATTTCCAGCTATAGGCTTTTATTAGTAGATGACTTATTTTCAATTGTATGACAGCATTTTTTGGGGTCATGTGTGCTGAAACTCCCCAACCCCACCCCACCCTGTTTCCTTTGGGACCTCTCAACACACTTTTTGTTTCGAGTCTCAAAAAAGTCCCAACACTGTCTGCGACTTTGGTAGGTATGAGAAGCCATTCCCGAATCCACAAATTTAAAATAAAAAACTAGCAAATTTGATACCCACAAAAATAAATAAATTTACTGAACTTTTCAACCATGAAAAGAGTTTAGAAAATGATTCATAATGTTGATACTACAGTAGTAGTATCAGTGCAGACGCTATAAATTGATCTCACTGATTATTACTGTGAATAATTTAAAATTTAAAGGAATCCTTGTATTTTTAAACAGTAATATAATATTATTTGGTATGGAACATTATGTCACAACTACTAACTTCTATAAAATGTATTATTCCTGAATAGAGTACTACGGAATATGCCATGTCTACTAACTTTTGTAAAATGTATTATCCCTGAATAGAGTACTACGGAATATGCCATGCCTACTAACTTTTGTAAAATGTATTATTCCTGAATAGAGTACTACGGAATATGCCATGCCTACCAACTTTTGTAAAATGTATTATCCCTGAATAGAGTACTACGGAATATGCCATGCCTACTAACTTTTGTAAAATGTATTATTCCTGAATAGAGTACTACGGAATATGCCATGTCTACTAACTTTTGTAAAATGTATTATCCCTGAATAGAGTACTACGGAATATGCCATGCCTACTAACTTTTGTAAAATGTATTATCCCTGAATAGAGTACTACGGAATATGCCATGTCTACTAACTTTTGTAAAATGTATTATTCCTGAATAGAGTACTACGGAATATGCCATGCCTACTAACTTTTGTAAAATGTATTATCCCTGAATAGAGTACTACGGAATATGCCATGCCTACCAACTTTTGTAAAATGTATTATCCCTGAATAGAGTACTACGGAATATGCCATGCCTACTAACTTTTGTAAAATGTATTATCCCTGAATAGAGTACTACGGAATATGCCATGCCTACTAACTTTTGTAAAATGTATTATTCCTGAATAGAGTACTACGGAATATGCCATGCCTACCAACTTCTATAAAATGTATTATCCCTGAATAGAGTACTACGGAATATGCCATGTCTACTAACTTTTGTAAAATGTATTATTCCTGAATAGAGTACTACGGAATATGCCATGCCTACCAACTTTTGTAAAATGTATTATTCCTGAATAGAGTACTACGGAATATGCCATGCCTACCAACTTTTGTAAAATGTATTATTCCTGAATAGAGTACTACGGAATATGCCATGCCTACTAACTTTTGTAAAATGTATTATTCCTGAATAGAGTACTACGGAATATGCCATGCCTACCAACTTCTATAAAATGTATTATCCCTGAATAGAGTACTACGGAATATGCCATGTCTACTAACTTTTGTAAAATGTATTATCCCTGAATAATACTTGAAACAACTTAAACAGAAAACAGAAAATCTTAACAATGACACTGGTGCTGCTGCCATCTCTGCACTTAGAAATGTTGTACTGTATCCATGGCAACCTATCTGTAAACACAGTTTAAACAAAAAACAATGTGACCCACCCCATGGCTCCTTGGCTATGATAGGTTCTGAGGGTGCACTTGGCTCACTGGATCCAACTTTATTGTTGGCGATGACTCGGAACTGGTACTTTGTGTCATCTATGAGATCTGTAACCTGGTAGGTAGTGCCCTCTACTGCATCCTTTGTAGCACAGACCCATCTGCTGCTGGTTTCCGACTTGCGCTCCAAGATATAGTCTGTTATAGGACTGCCACCATCTTTGGCTGGTGGTTTCCAGGTAACCACAGCAGACGACTTGGTGATGTCACTCACAGTGGGTGCTTCTGGGGCATCTGGTACAGCTATAATGATGTAAAATTGGTTATAATAATAATAATAATAATAATAGTATTAAAATTTAAAGGAAATAATACTAAAAGTGTATTGATAATGTAATAATTATGTAATATTGTAACACTGTCTTCAGGTGACAAACTATGTTTGATGTATGGTAGTAATGCTAGACTATCACATTTTTCCTACTTATACAACATGTAACAACCATTCAAATTTACCCAAATTAGGTCTTATAGAGTGTGAGATTGTCTATACATTAAAATTTGCCATTATAAGTATTGCCAATCTAAATTTAGTTGCATGCTATCTATTGTTACAGAATTTGTGAGGGAAATCTACCAGTGAAATTAAATTGCTGTGAATATTTTCCTTGCAAAATTAAATCTATGAGAATTAACAGATCCATTCAATTTAATACCCAAAGTACAGTTTAACATTGGAACACCACAACATTTAGCAGCTGTGAATAAAAGTAGAGTACATGTTTGAATGTTTGTACATACAGTTATTATCATACAGGAATACATTAAGTGATTCATTTATTAGAAAAAGTTCTTTACATTTTATGAAATTTTCAAGACAAAAAAGTGTTTATTAGGTTATCATCAAATATAGTGTAAAAGGCCATGTAATTCAATCCTTTAAATGACAATGGTACAATACTAATGATTGTGATGGAATTAAAGGTGTAAACTTTAGTACTTTCATAATAATTTTCACTGCATTATTAATATAAAAAGGGAGACAACTCACTGAATTGGCTCTTGGGAATGGCTGGTGTCGCCAATTCCACTGGCTCACTCATTCCAACCTCATTCTCTGCAAAGATTCTGAACACATACTGATTTCCTTCAATCAGTTTTGGTACTGTGAAGGTCAGATCTGCAGTAGTGCTGACCTTGGAATATACCTTTCGACTGGCTTCCCTCTTTTCAATGACATACTGTTTGATCTCACTACCACCATTGTCCTTGGGTGGTTCCCAAGCAAGAATGACAGTATCAGAGGTCATCTCCTTTACAACAAGATTTTCAGGTGGTGATGGTACATCTAAAAATATACAAATTAACAAGAATAGGTATGTCATAATTCACTGCATCAATCAAAACAAAAATTCTTGAAAGGGAACCTTTTAGGTGTTACTACATAAACAAAATTACTTAATAATTAAAACAGCATATATACACAATAAGTTTTGGCTAACCTAATGATATATGAACCAAGAACAATGGAGCATAAAACTGCATTCACATTTACAATGCTACTGAAATCTTTCAAACAAACAAACAACAACCTAGATTTCTAAAATACTGCATTCAAGATCAAAAGATGTACTATTGAATTTCTAAATTTACCACCTTGTAAGTATTATTCACATTTAATGTTTCCAAAATTTTGCATTATCAAGTTTATGTCATTGCTCTTTCAGACTTAAATTTTCATCATGCAAAATTAGGCTTTGAAAATCTTAAGAACTTGACTCTATGAAAATTTAACATAGGTAGAAATTTTTTTGAATTACATGCACACAAAATGTAAATTTTGTACACAAGAGCTTTACATCCAACAAGGTAATGTAAAATTCTCCTTACCTAGTACAATTAACTTGACTGTCAGAGTTGCCTTTCCAACTGGGTTCTCTAAAGTCAGTGTGTAGTCACCAGTGTCAGAACGTACAACTTTAGAAAGTCGCACAGTAGTCATGTTACGGATTGTCTCCACCTCCATCCTCTTCATATCAGGCAGAGGTCCATTGTTAAAGGTCCATATGACGCTGGGCTGTGGACTGCCTTTAAATGGTATCTCAAAAGCAGTGGCTTTACCCTTCTTGAGGATCACTGTCTCCTCAAATGACTCATCCACAAACAATTCAGGTGGCACTGAAAGAAAGCAATCATTCAAAATATTTGTCAATTTTCAGTTATACAGCCAAAGTTTCAATTTGATTAATATCAAAGTGTCAATAGGTAAGGCATATACAGGCAAATGTATGTCCAAGTACAAAAATACAACAAGAGTCCCTCAAAGGGACTGATGCTCTACTGGGCAAAAAGATTTTCCAGGAATTCAAGGTAAGACTATTTTTTCCTTTTAACTGTCAAGTGTTGAAACCATCTCTGAGGTTAGTCATTTCCATTAAGGACCAACTAGACACCATAAGAACTCTTCTGATGAAAACCCCATGTCAAAATGACTCTCCGTTTAAGAGGAGTAGTAAAAACAAGATTTTCAAGATGGCCACATATCAGATGTCAGATCAGCACCATTTCCGTTTAGGATCAGCAAAACAATTATAAGAAGTCTTTCAGTGAAAAGCCCATGCTGATATGATCATTCATTCAGAAGTAGCGATAACAAGATTTTCAAGCCGGCCACTGTGGCAGACATATTAGACATAAGATCAGAACAATTTTCATTTAAGACCAACTAGACATCAATAGAAGTCTTCTGGTGAAAACACCATGTCAATATGACTTTCCATTCAGAAGTAGCAATAACAAGATTTTCAAGATGGCTGCTGTGGTGGACATATTGGGTGTCAGATTGGCTCCATTTTCATTTAAGACCAACTAGACATCATAAGAAGTCTTCTCGTGAAAACCCAACATCAATTTGACTTTCTGTTCAGGTGAAGTTGAGATAACAGGATTTTTAAGATGACTGCCATGGCAGCCATAATGAATGTCAGATTGACACCATTTTTATTTAAGACCAGCTAGACATCCTAAGAAGTCTTTTAGTGAAAACCCCATGTTGATATGACCATCCATTCAGGAGGAGTAGCAATAACAAGATTTTCAAGATGGCCACTGTGGCAGCCATACTGAATGTCCAAGCAGCACCATCATGTGTGTGTCAAGTTTCATGGCAATCCTCAAAGTAGTTTAGGAGGAATACAATAGCAAACTTATGCTAATGGATGGATGGACGACAGATGGACAATGGACGAAAGAACATCCTGTAAGGTCTTCTGGTTTATGACCAGTAGAGTTAAAAACCATCAAAATATGATGATGTAGCACATGTATAGACTTTTGATTAGAAACTTCAATGTGCAATATTTTGTCAATGATCATATGTGTGGTAGCTAATCTATAAGCAAGACAAGAAGTTAGTTAACAATCTACAAATTTATAATGAATACAATGAAAAAATAAATTGTGCAGACAACTGATTGGCAATGTTTATCTCTTGAACATCATTAATGAACAAGTAGACAAGTTACTGGTGATGTTTAGCTCTTGAACATCATTAATGAACAGTAGACAATTTATTGGTGATCTGTGGCTCTTGAACATCATTAATGAACAGTAGACAAGTTACTGGTGATATTTGCCTCTTGAACATCATTAATTAGCAGTTTACAAGTTATTGGTGATGTTTACCTCTTGAACATCATTAATGAACAGTAGACAAGTTACAGGTGTTGTTTACCTCTTGAATGTAATTACTGAACAGCATACAAATACAATATTAAAATGTGTGTAACACTGTTATGTATGACATGCTGATAAGAAAAGGATTTAAATTCATTAATTTCTTATATCTTAAAAATTACTGGTAAAGAAATATGTGAACATTTTCAAAATAATTTCTATTCACCTAAGGATGACATCACTATTTACATACAAAAGAATGTTTCATTACTAAACAAGAGACTAAGTGGGCCTGAAATTGCTCATCTGGCAGACATCTGCCTAATAGCCCAATCAAGAGCAGTTGGCCAAGAAATCTGGGTCAGTAGGATGCTTTTTGCAGTAATTTCTTTCAATGCTGTTGATCACATTATGATATAAAACAACTGTTTCAAAGTTTACCATATTTTTATCTTCATAAATATATGAAGGCACATGAGCATCATTAGTTAAATATGGAAAGATATTTATGCCAGCATGCTTTCTGATAAAATTTGTCAAATTCTGATCAGCAACTTTTTGAGACAAAGTTATTTGATTGTAGGGGTATTTTTTGTAATGGCAGCCTTATTTGAATGTGCACTGGCTTCACTTATAAAAACTTGAAAGCATATTTTGTCCAATTATGTTGAGTTTTTTTTTAATAGAAGCTGTGTAAAGGTTTTTCTAGTTTTAGTAGTAATGGCCATATTTGAAAGTAGATCATCATCATTTGTGCAAATCCAAAAGCCCTTCATGCTACAATACTTTTGTCAAATTTGGTCAAATTCTGTTTTTTGTTTTAAAGAAGTTGGTTAGAGGCGTTTCTACTTTTAGTAATGGTGGCCATATTTGATGGCAGATGGGCATTATTTGTATAAAATTGAAAGCCTTTCAGGTCAGGAATGCTTTCTAATAAAATTGATCAATTTCTTTTGACCACGTTTTGAAAAGAAGTCGCTTAAATATTTTTCTATTTTTAGCAATGGTGGCTATATTTAATGGTGGATTGGCATCATTTGTATAATTGTTGAAAAAAGCCCTTCATGCCAGCATGCTTTGTATGAAATCTGGTCAAATTCTGATGAATTTCTTTTGAGAAGAAGTCATTCAGATAGTTATGCTTTTAGTAATGGTGGCCATATTTGATTTGGCTAGGCATCATTTATAAAAGTATGAAAGGCCTAGAAGCTAAGATGATTTCTGTGAAATTTGGTCAAAATTTAATTAAGCAGGTCTTGAAAAGAAGTCATTTAAACATTTTTTTCTCTGTTTTTAAAAATAGCAGTTGGATATCATTTGAACAAATTCGAAAAACCTTTATGCCAGGATGCTTTCTCTCAAATTTACTCAAATTCTGTTGAGTGTTTTTTCAGGAGAAGTCATTTAAAGGTTTTTCTTTTTGTAGTAATGGTTGCCATATTGGATGATGGATTGGAATTGATTGGAAAAGAATTTATACCAGAATGCTCCCTGTAAAATCATGTGTATATTGTTCAAGTTATTTTTGAGAATAATTTGTAAAGAACAATTCTGAATGGATGATGGATCACACATGACAGATGACACTCGCTGGACGAAGGTGATCTAAGAAATATATTCATGTCTAACTTATCTGCCTGTAGTTTGATTTAATTCCACAATTTTTTGTAAATTATGAAATAGGTGTGTATTCACATTTACAATGCAGAAGGGGAGACAAACCCTACCTTCTACAAAGATTTGGGCTACAGATTTCTTGCCCATGGCCACAGCAGTATATGGTCCCTCATCTTCCCCATCTACATCTGAAATCTCAAGTCGGTGCACTGGGCCATCAGAAATGACTTTGTACTTGTTGCTAGGAGTGATAGGTTTGTCGCCAAAGTACCACTGGACTGGGACATCATTTCTTGAGAGTTCACATTCAAATGTGGCAGTGCCAGGAATTATTGCTACATCAACATCCTTTAGTGGTTGAAGGAATTCAACCGGTTGCTCTGCAAACATTTGTAAAGACATCTAGAATAAGACATGCCTAACTATATATTTGTTTTTGTTCTGCATTTTTCAAGAATGTTAAATTTTATGTAAGAGACAGTTCAGGGTGGAGAAATTTTACATCTAAAAATGATTCTGAATGGTACAGGTCAGAATTACTCTAACAAACATTTCTCTCATAAAGAAATATTATAATGCAATATCAACACTGTTTCTGCAGACACATGGTTTTCCTCATGACAAAGCCCATGGTTTTCTTCATGACAAAGCCATTGTTTTCTCCATGAAAAAGCCCATGGTTTTCTTAATGATAAAACTCTCATTAAAATTTGTAATATTAATCTGGATCATCACCAATTTACCATGTTTTTGCTAACAACCTGAGACCTACTGGTTCCAAATAAAGATTTATCATTAAATCAATGGCTGAAATCATCTTTCAGTTTATTTCTTTCTATCAATGGTATTCAAATACTTTAGATTTTCTCTATTTTACTGTTGAAATTGACACATTTGAAGAAAAAAAAAAACAGTCATGATCATGCTTACCTTCAACTTGAAGAGTAGCCTTGGAGGAGACACTGTCGATCTTAACCACATATTTGCCCTGGTCATCAACGACAGCACTGATAACTTCCAGCTTGTGTACAGTCTCCAATACAGACAGCTTGACTCTCTCATCTGTAACAAGAGGGTGGCTATCTTTGGTCCAGGATGACTGAAGGTTTGGTTTAGAGACCTCACATTCCAGGGTTACGCTGTTGCCCTCAACAACCTGCAGATCTTTCAAAGGCTTGATAATCTTCAGTGGCTCTTCTGTTATTGAAAACAGTAATTTAAAAAAATAATTTTAAAGAAAGGATAGACAAATTCAAATTACAGAAGACATTCTTACAATATGAGCATTGAAATAATATATATTTTCTAAACTTGGAAAATCTGTTTGTCATTCAAATTAATTTCTTTGAAAAATGGTTAAGAAGCTAACAATTAAGCACATATTTTTTAATGAAGTATCAGTAAAGAATATATATCTGCCTTCATCCATAAGTTTGTTAGCATCATTACATTTTAAATAACAAACACATGAATTAACTAGGGGTGACTATTGCCAGGAAAAAAAGCAATATATTGCAATATGGCATGTCTGTATTGCGATATGTATCAATACATATTGGTCATTGACAGCATTTATGATTTCTAATGTTAATTTTGCATATTATGTACTGAAATAATGAGTAATTTCCTTACATGTAATAAAATCTAAACATGAAAATAAAAACATCTAGTTTTTTTATTTCACCAAAACACCCACTAAATATAATAATCACATCACTGATTTAGAAAATAATACACATATCAACATGAGTGAAAACTTCTACCAGCAGGAAACAAAAATACTCTGAAAAGAGTTTCAGAATTATTTTGCCTTATTACAAAAGTCTTTTGATCTGCAAACAAAAATGATGAATAGATTCATATCTTGCCGTACAATCATGACAAGGGACAAAACAACCAAAAATACATGTTATACATAAATTATCATATTGACAAATGTCTTGCTTTGATTAGATAAATGAATAATATAGTAATTAGCAATATCAATGATGCCAATACATGTACTTTGTTGGTTTCAACCTGAGAGACTAATTATTTGAACAGGTAGCTGAAATAAAATCACAGAAGAACCAAATTGACTGACTAGAAACAGTATGTTTTGTGACTAGCAAAAATAAACTAATACTACAACTTAAGCATTGATAAAAACCCTGTATTTTTATATATAACTTTGCAACATTGTCAAACTGTAATAACTTAATGCTAATAGATGAAATAATGTCCTTTACAGCTGGACAGAATTGGAGATGGCCTCTAGCATGCCAGTTTATCTAGCTCCATGTTTGAAACAAAAGATCAGCAAATTAATGTTTTTCAAGAAAAACATGTTTATGTGTTGTAGCCCTCTTAACTGAATCCATCAAAGTCCAGAGTTCATAGTGTTCACAAAGGAGACATTAAGGTATGGTCATAGTAGCACATCAACCTTTTATGCACTGATTGCTGCTCTTTGGCTTGAAACAATATCTCCTGCAGTACTAAAGAATCTTTCAGAAGGGATAGATGTTGCTGGTATGCTGAGCAACTCTCTTGCATAACTGGATTTGTAACACATAACTCTGAAGTTTCCAATAAAGAGAAGAAAAAAAAAGAAAATAAACCCCCATGCATTTATTATGACATATGACTCTGTTGCTCTGGAAGTGCAACTGGCAGTTGTTAATGCAACTTTAGATGCTAGGGACAAGCAGGATTTTATGTCCCCTTTGGCTTTTAAATACATATCTGGGATAATTCTCTCAGAGAAGACTTGTCTAGATGGTACAACATATTGTGGGCCAAGCACTGATGCCATGTTTTAGGATCCCTTGTGTGACACAACACTCCATGGATGCAAGTGATGAATGATGAAACTGGCAATGGCATGAGTGATAGCTGTGGCCCTTGGTGTTGAAGATTTGTAAATAGCCTGTGCACCTAGCATACTTGCAATCGCTGGTTGTCAACCTGAAATATTCGTTACGTTTGTAGAGGAACCTAGCTTTGGATGTTGTGCCAGGGCTTGTGTAACTTTGTTGTACAGTACTGATGGATGATGATGCCGTAAATAAGTTGAGTGACTTGTTGTACCACCTGTGTGCTTGATTTTGGTTTTGCACATATTATACACAGTGACAGTTTTGTCAATTGTATTTGGTACCAAACTCCCTTTTGAGTGAAAAATTATTTCAAATAGAACTCTCTGCTCTTGGGTTCTTCACGAGCTCATACTCAGAAGTCGCCATGTTTGTAATGATACTTAGTCTAGAAGAAGACAATGATGTGCTCAAAGTCAGTTCTGGAGGGTCTCAATGTAAGTGAAGAAAAAACCCGGTATACCGGTATTACTATACTCATATCGCAATATACTATATTGGGCATTTTGTATTGTAATTTACGTATATCGTTACACCCTTAGTACTAACTATCACTCTAATTTATTGATAAAGTCTGTGAATTTAATATATCATCAAACCTATTACATGGATTTTTTTTTTTTTTTAAACCATACTAATTTCATCAATTCAGTACAACCTATCTTAAAGATCGCTTCTATTAAGTAATCACTTGTCTCAGGCAGCCATTTTTTCAAGGTCACTTCTATCAAGTAATCACTTGTCTTAGGTAGACACTTTTTCAAGATCCCTCACACCACATTATTGCAGAAATAAACTTCTATCAAGGATAAATGCTTGCGAAGTGTTGGAGTCTTTAACTTTTTGAAAAATGTATTTTTTTACATAGCTAAGGTTCTGAGTACTCCAATCTTAGAAGATACATAAAAAAGTGTATGTTGGTGAGTGAATTTTGTCACTAGTAAACAACTATTGACCTGACATTGAAATTCTGACACAAAAAGTCTCAGAGGCCAATTTTATGGCAGGTTGTAAATTGGTAATGATTTTCCAAGGTATTGTAAACATTTTGTTGTCTTTTTCATTTTCTTTCACAGCACTGTTTTTGCAATAATTAAAATTCTATAAGTGCTTTTACTTGTTATTATTCAATAAGAGCCAGAAGTTGCAATCACATTATCTTACTTCCACCATTCCCAGAATTCACAGCACTATGACACACACATCAATGTAATAATGTAATGATCACATCATTTTAAGCTGTGTTGCAAATGTGGATTTTCCATATGCAGACAACCCTAAGCAGTCACCTGTATTCAGAGCCCCATTTTAAGACTTCCTGATGGTGGCTCCTCAAGACAGACTGATGTGATGTGTCACACAACATTTTCTTTTTACCAAGTCATAAGGCACCAATTTAAATTTAGACACAGTAATACTGTATTTACCAATTTTAACTATGGAAATAAAATTCTCAAAGTGCTGATTGTTCAGTTCAAAGCATTTAGTAGCAGTTACCTAAATAAAACTAAGAACAGCTGAATCAAGATCTCTGCTTGAACATGAAACCCCAGTTTATGGTCTCATGATAATAATTTTGAACCATCTAAAAATCATGAGAAGTCAGGTAGATCTCAGTAATTTCCAAGTTATAACCCAGGGGACAAGTCCCTGGGAATAGGGATGGACCCCAGGGTCACAGTCAGTTGCATGTATAAATTTATCTTTTCAAGCCTAGCAAGTGCATATATAGTTATTGGGTAGGGATCTCAAAATAGTTTCCAAGTCATGACCCGGGGGATAAGTTCATCCCAGGGTCCATGTCAGTTGCATGTACAAATCTGTCATTTCATGCCTAGTAAGTGTATATATGGTTACTGGGTGGTGATATCAATAGTTTCCATATTATGACCCAGAGGCTAAGTCCCTGGGGCTAGGGACTGACTCCATAGATAATGTTAGTTGCATGTATACATTTGTCTTTTTATGCTCAGTAAGTGTATACATAGTTATAGGATGGGGCTCTCAAGAGTTTCTATTTTGATGAATCAGGGGCCATGTGTTGACACTTAGGTCATTGATCATATAAACTGATTCTAAGACAAGTGAGACATAAAAATCAGGTGTTATTTAATATGTATGTAAAATCGCACCCCCACCCCCCCCACCCCCCACTTACTCCAACTCCGATAAGCTTGATCAAAATTCTATGTTGGCACAGTCTACAACCCATAGAGCTATTAGCGACCACAGTTTCATGTGTCTAGCTCTAATGGTACAGGCAGTGTTCATGGAATTACACAGTTTCATGTGTCTAGCTCTAATGGTACAAGTGGTGTTAACGGAATTACACATATATATGCTTCTTTAAAAGAATGGAGATAATTATATTTTTCACAAACATCTCTGGCAAAATTGTACAAACCTCTGATGGTTAGTTTAGCAGAGCTTTCTTTGCCTTCAATTATAATCTTGTAGGTGGCAGCATCTTCAGGCTGAGCCTTTTCAAAGTGGAGAGAGTGATGTGTTTTGTCCATTCTGATATCATATCCATCACTGACTGCAATTACTTCCTTGTTCTTGTACCATGTAGCTTGCTTGTTTGGTTTACTGACTTCACATTCCAAAATGACTGGGCTTCCCTCATTCACATCAAGGTTGCGTAGAGGCTTGACAAACTCAACTGGAAGCTCTGCAAGTAAAGAATTACAACTGCGTTATTTTGCCAACGAGATTATACTCCTAATAATAAAGTAAAATTTGTATGAACAGCCAAGATTGTTCTTTGTCAAAAATACATAAATGCTTTGTCAAATTATTGAAACTCAAACATATATTTCTATTTCTAATGGAATACATCGTAATATAGATATATTTCTATTTCTAATGGAATACATCATAATATACATTTATTTCTACTTCTAATGGAATGCATCATGAATATAATGACTTTCACGTTTTCATTTCAGGATAATTTAGAAAACTAGAGCTGAAAGCTTATCATAGAAAAGACCATGGATGAACTGGGTGTTCTTGTATTACACTATGGGAGTTTTTTTATTGGCTAATTCATGGAAATTTCTTAGACAGGACACAACACCATGATCAGTTTGTTATCAATGGGATTAAAGGAAGGAAACATCAAATGTTTTTATAATTATAATTTTCTGCTAGGACAGGAGTCCTGAGTACAATGGAACATCCAGAATAAAGTTACACAGAATGGCCATTGCTTAGAGACACAGACACAGACACACACATACACAGAGGTTCCTCATAACAATTTGTCTTGCCTACATAGACTGTTAGTTTTCCTTCACTGAATATGACTTTCAAAAACTTGCACTGAATATGACTTTCATGCACAAAACTTTTAAGACCAAGTCTTAACATTGTTTCTGACAATAATGACATGCGTCCAAAAAATAACATGCATCCACAAATAAAAATATAAACTTAGAAGAACTCTATTCACCTTCCACAGTTACATTAGCCAAGCTCTTGTCTTCTCCAACCTGTACTGTGTACTTTCCTTCATCGTGAATTTTTGCTGAAGCAATCGTCAGCTTATGACTCTTACCACGTGATGTCAACTCAATACGATCACTAGCAAAAATTTCTTCATTGTCAAGGAACCATCGTGGTTTCTGGTCTGGTTTACTGACTTCACACTCCAGGGTAAGCTTGTTCTTCTCTGTGACTTTGGTATCAGTCAATGGTTTGGTGATCCTAACTGGGGCTTCTATAAGATAATAAAAAAATGTGCATTTGTCATGTGGATAGTAAAAAGGTCTTGGAAGAACACATGCAAATGATTATAACAGATACTTTCTCAAATAATTTTTGCTATAACTCAATTTTATGGGCAAAGAAATAAAACAATTTTTATGTTACATCTGAGTAAACAAACCTTGAATGATGAAAGAAACTGATGTCTGCCAGCATGTCAAAGGAAATAAAATTTCATCTATTCTAAATCAGTAAATACAATTTTTTAACTTCTTATGCTACTCGATTAAACAATACTGATTTTCATTTCAATGTAACTTACCCAAAAAATGAAACTTTTAGAAACCTCTGAAAATTGTTGTATCAACTTCTATTGCCCTAAATTGTTTTTATCTCCAGAAATATTGGAAATAATTTTTTGTGGTTAAAACAAGGACAATTTATATCGAGAGTTATTTAAATTAAATATAAACCCACTAAGATACAAGAGCATGTAAATTCTGTGACCCTAAGATTAAGGTATCATCACTATCAAAATATAATACATCCATGATACTTTTTATGAAAAACTTCCTGTGTGCCTTTGACAAGGCATATAACGTTTACTGCTCCAGTAAGCTCAGCTGAAATGAGCACCAGCACATGCTGGGGGTTAACCTGCAATGGACTGTTGTCCCATCCTGGGAGAGCCATGTGTTCTCTTTTTTTATATGCCATGGAAATAAGAATGAGTTCCCAGCCTATAGCTCTGGAATTTATTTTACCTTTTCATTAGGGAGAAACAAAAATCTTAAACTTACCTTTAACTGTGAGTGTGGCCTCTGTGCTGACATCACCACATACACAAGTGTATTTGGCAGTGTCCTTTAGATTCACATCTGTTAGCACCAGTTGCTGAATATAGTTATCTGTTGTCATTATGATGTTGTAGCTCTTTCTAAGCTCCTTGCCATCCTTAAGCCACTTGACCTTGGTATTTGGCTTGCTTAGTTCACAGGTCAATGTTACTGTGTCCTTTTCTGTGGCAGTGATGTCCTGAAGTGGTTTGGTGAACTCAGGTGGTAGTTCTGAACAGAAAAAGGGAACATATGATGTGAACTACCAGAAAAATAAAGAAATTTGAGTTGAATAAACACTCCTTCTTTGTTATGATAAAAATAGGAGAAATCCAATTTTTTCTGTGTGTAAGATTGAACACATGTAGATACAGAACTGAAATATTTATTTTAGTGCTCTGAAGGCCCTGATGCAGTTGTCACAGAGGCTACAACTTGGAGTACTGATTGACCAGTATTGCACTGAGGTCTGACCTTTAAATACAATACTTTAAAGGACCTGGACTCAAGTTTGAGCTCAAAGTCCACAAATTTGAAATTCTGTAACTTTAAATAGAATAAATGAACTTTCAGAATTGTTTCAACTTTAGTACTTCTGCTAACATTCTAAATGTTAATGATATAAATATACTTTAAGTATCATTCTGATGTTGGTGTTTGACTCTTGAGTCTGTGTTTTGTGCCAAAAAAGTTGTGATTGTAGCCACCGGTCCACTTGACCAACCGATTTGGTCCATTAGTCTGCTGGACTAGTAGGTCTGGCCACATAGTCCACTGGACTAGTATGTTTGGCTCCACAGACCACTTGCCTATTAGATCTGTCCCCATAGAATAATGGAATAGTAGATCTGGACCCATATACCACTTGCCTATTAGATCTGGCCCCATAGAATAATGGAATAGTAGATCTGGACCCATAGACCACTTGCCTATTAGATCTGGCCCCATAGAATAATGGAATAGTAGATCTGGACCCATATACCACTTGCCTATTAGATCTGTCCCCATAGAATAATGGAATAGTAGATCTGGACCCATATACCACTTGCCTATTAGATCTGGCCCCATAGACAACTGGACTAATAGATCTGGTTCAACAGTCCCACTGACTAGTCGATTTGGCTCCATAATCCACTGAACTAGTAGATCTAGTCCTATAGTCCACTGGACTAGAAGATCTGGACCCATATCCCACTAAACTAGGGACTTGTAGATCTGGACCCATAGTCTACTGAACTAGTAGACTTGATCTCATAGTCCACTGGACTAATAGAACTAGACCCATAGTCATGAAACTCTCTGAGCACAAAAATATAACTCTGACTTATATTGTCAAAAACAGATTCCATACTTTGGTTCTTTATTACATATATGTATATACATCTGTGCAAAATATGTAGTGGAAAAATATTATGCTAACCTTAACATTTTCATAATTCTATCCTTATTATCAAAAAAGTTTTTGAAAATCAAAATGTTCAAATCTGATACTGTACTCAGATGATTCCATAACTATGAGGCATGGTAATGTAAATTCATTATGAATGTTTGTTGTTGTAAATAGACATTGACATAGACAAACTTTATTTATAACTGGAGTTGAGTTAAACATAAAAAACACTAGCTCAGTGAATGATGTATTTTAATACTAAGCATGCATATTGCTTGCAACTCACCTATCTAATCATGTACTGACTAGCCCAGCTGAACTATTCTAATAAGAGGTAAACTGCCAGGCCCCCTTTGTACAAGCTATCTCTAGCAACCTCAATTAAATGTGTATGATGAACACCTAAATCTTAAAAATACATATCATATATGATATTAATCGCACAGCTTTTAAAATTGGCTACAAATTTGCAATATTTCAATATCTGGAAAATTGCTCATAAGATTCATTCACCTGACCAAACTGCCATCCATCAATAAATCCAGTGCCATCCATCAATAAATCCAATGCCCCCAAAACTGAATGATGTAGAATCTTGATGAATTATGACTGCATGCAGAAAAATGAGATTTGTTAATGAAAGCTTACTCACCTTTGACAGTGAGTTTGCCAATGCTCTCCCTTTCATCAATTACAATCTTATATTTGCCAGCATCACTGAGTGTGGCTTCCTTGATGTGTAGAAGGTGGTGTGTCTTATCTACACTGGTCTCATAACCATCAGGAAGTGGCTTGTTGTCCTTGTACCATGTTGCAGACTTGTCGGGTTTGTTAACTTCACATTCCAGGGTAACAGGATTTTTCTCAGTCACTTCAACAGCACCAAGATGCTTGATGAATTCTGCTGGAAGCTCTGTTACAGTGGAAGGTTAGTGGTTAGTGGTGTGTAATTTGTTCTCAGTGCAGAAATCTTCGCATACAGAAATAACCTGAGATAGTGCATATCATCTCGTGTCAAAAACTGCCTTGAATTCATCACTAATGTATAATATCTGTGGGTGTATAGTAATGTTAACTTTTTTTCTCCCATGGTATTATCTGGTTAATGCTATCAAAGAGCTTAAATTGTGCTTATGTACTCTTGTACACACACTTATCATTCACAAAAGATTATTTTTATGATAACCACACAAAATTCACCCTTGTGACCTTGATCTTTCACTTTTAAAAATTTTAAATGATTTTCAAAGTTTACACATATTTAAATATTAAGTCAGTTTCAAATTTAGACATGGCATTATTTTGTCAAACAGTGCTATAAGTAACAAATTAAACATGAGTACAAAAATAACATTTAGATTAAACCCACAAGGGTAGGTAACTCACCTTGAACTGTAACAGAGGCTGTGCTCTTATCTTCTCCAACCTGTACTGTGTAAAATCCTCCATCAGTCACCTCAGTTGTTGAAATAATGAGTTTAAGTGTCTTTCCACGGGAAATGAGTTCAACATGTTGGTTGGCAAAAATCTCCACATCATTGTGGAACCAACGTGGTTTCTGGTCTGGTATACTGACTTCACACTCCAGGGTAAGTTTTTTCTTCTCCTTAATGTTGGTATCAGTCAAAGGTTTTGTGATCTTAACTGGAGCTTCTGTTAAATGTAATAAATAGCATGTAAGTACCGACTAAATAGAGAATCTCACATTATTGCACATTTCATATCAAATCAAAAAAACTCTGTGAATAAGGAATTCAGTGAATTTTTTTGCCCCCATCTGTGGTGAGGTCACCAAATGGTCATTGATGAAATCTGACTATGACCCCTTTGTGACACAGCTGTAGTATTACTAAGCAGACATGGAAAATAACAAAGTTTGAAGTCTCTACCTCAGAATGCATTAGAGTAAAACTGCAGAATATGGGAAGAAATTGATCATTGACCTTGAACTTGATGATAAAGCCTAGATTTTGATATGTGCAATGCCATAAAACTGAGAAACATGTGAACCATGGTTCATCATTGAACCTCAAACAGTTTTTAAGATATAAGCCAGAACATTGAAATATATACCTGTGACCTTGACCTTGAAGACAGGACCCCAAATGTGGAATCCAATATTTGGGATCTTGTCTTTAAAGTCAATTCCAGATGTGCCCTCCTGCATACTGCAAGAGGAGACTAACAGAGTCAACCTTTACGTCATGGGATGTATCCAGTCAGGAAGTTCAAGCTGAGGTCTCTGACTTTTGAAAAATAGTGTTGTTTATTTAAAAAAAATATTGTCTTGGTATTTTAAGTATTTTGCCCTTTTTTGTCTTTATCTCTGTTTTCATTGCCTTTCTTTGGCTACCTAAACTTACTTGGAACTCTATAGCCAGGATTGTGCTGATGTGTCTTTAAACCCTATACATACATACATACATACATACATACATACATACATACATACATACATACATACATACATACATACATATATATTCATTTATCTTAAACAGTTCAAAAGTTACTGAGTAGAAGGGAAAATGTTACCAAGACCTAAATTATTTCCCTATGACCTTGACATTGACGATAGGACTGCCAATGTGGTACACGACAAGTATACCAAGCTTTATCCCTTAATCTCATATGGCTCTAATATTAGAGAATGGAAAGGTAAGTATGAAGGAAAACTTAAACTTTTGACCCATGAACCTGACCTTGAAGATAGGACACCTTCCCCCCTGTGGTATGTGGCACCTGCTACACACCTGCCAGAACATGATGTATCACGCAGAGAACAGTATATTTTACTCCCACCCCCACCCCCCACAGTTTTGTTTTGAAAAACAAGATTTTCAGTAATCTCAGAGAGAGACCTCTCTTGAGACCACGATATATGCCTGTAACATGTATAAACAGTAAAGAGTCATGCCTAATCACAGATAAACAACCATAATTGCACAGATTACTTAACTGACTGACAATAGCTAGAGTGATGTTGTATTGCACTGCTGTGGGAGAGTCCATCAGGTTAATCTGCATAGATAAAGTACACGAAGTGGTACAACCTATTCTTTTGAAGTTAGGTAAATCAATGAGATGCGACTTGAAGAAACACAAGTTATTACTCTTCATTGCCTTGAATGATAATGTTGAAGCCATCTTTATTAAAGAATATTAGCTAGTTCATGATCAGTGGCAACATTTCCTTGAAGTTGGATTTTATCCCATATATAACATGCAAAACATAATTATTTCGATAGTTGGAGTAGTGTGGAAGAATAATTCATTGCTGAAGGGAAAATATTGAAATGCAGCTGTGATTCAGGAAAGGATGAGCCATCAGTGAAGCGAGCAAAGCCCATCAAAATTAAATTTTAGAACTCCTAGTTGATAGAGTTTTACTTTTGTCAAGCACAGCAGCCAGGGGAGCATTTTATTCTGTGTACATACTGCAAACACCATATTGACATTTCATCATTCTGGGGTGTACAACAACTCTTGGCATAGTAACATCACCCATCATCGGGACAATGCATGAATGCAGAGCTCAATCCCAAAAGTTACTAACATGTTTAAACATTCTGACTATTGTGGCCATTGCATGTTTGATATCCCATCACAGCAATGCATATGCATGAAGATAATTTTCTATGATGAGAAAAATTCAACAAGATCTTCAGGGAAATTTGAACAACAGTAGCATCCAGTCTCTGATGAGTGCAAAGATGAACTCTAATGACACTTGCATTACCTTATAACATGCAAAACGTGTGTGTGTGTGTGTGGTGATGATGATATCTGATAATGCTATGTCTACCAACTATTTTTTTGTTTGAAAGTATATTAAATGCTTCAAATAACAATTTCAATTTCCAGTCATTTTCTACAGTCTTATATGAGTAGATAACTTCTCAAATTGTATGACACTGCTTTTCTGGGTCATGTGCACTAACCTCCCTTGGGACCTCAAAACATACTTTTGGGGTGTCAAAATACCAAACATACCACCAACACTATCTGGGAGGCTGGCAGGTAGGCTGCTAATCGTAATGTATAAGTATACTAAGTTTCAACTCTTAATCTCAAACAGTTCTTTAAGTTATCGAGATGAGTAAAGTGTGATGGAAAACTAACAATACTGACCCATGACACTGTCCTTGAAGATATGATCCCCAATATGGTACATAACAAACCTAATGATGATTAACAAGTATACCAAGTTTCATCCCTTAATATCAAAGAGATCTAAAGTTATAAAGTGGAATGGAGAAAGTGAGCAAATACTTACAAATATTGTTGTGTAACCTTGACCTTGATGATAGAACAACCAATGTGGTATGCAAAAAAAACCACACCATTTAATGATGATGCATAAATATACCAAGTTTCATTCCTTAATCTCA
Source organism: Margaritifera margaritifera (assembly GCA_029931535.1). NCBI lineage: Eukaryota > Metazoa > Mollusca > Bivalvia > Unionida > Margaritiferidae > Margaritifera > Margaritifera margaritifera. Next base: position 3,607,337 of record JAQPZY010001688.1, read on the forward strand.
AATGGTTTGAAAGTTATAGAGCAGAAAGCAACATGTGATGAAAAACCTAAGATACTGAGCCATAACCTTGACCATGAAGACAGGACCCCCAATGTGGTACCTGACACACTTTCTAATGATGATGCATAAGTATACAAAGTTTCAGTCCTTCAAAGAATTGACCATTAAAATGTTGACAAATATTAACTTCATAAACACAGAAAATGTAAATGAAGTTCAGAAAAACTTTGTAAACTCTATCATATCTATCATGTATACAGCAGAGGTAAAATGCATGAATGATTTAAAAACATCAGAGGATCTCTGATTGGTTCATTGCATTGTGAGGTTGGTTTGTGTTCACTGCAGTGATATACATACTACAGTTTAAAATGTTGTTGGAGTGAAATATTTTTATAAAATCAAAAATGTAACCACAATAACCTCGAGTTTCATTTGCTTTTATTTCAACTGTGCCCTTTTTTGCAAATGGACACTTAAGTTTGCGATGATTTCCAACCCTAGAGAAAGCAAAATGGATGAAACTTAAAAGCACCAGTTCTAATTTAGCTCAAGCTTCAGGATTGTTGGACTGTAATCATGGGTTTCAAATGTATATGTACAGTAGCCATTGTAAACACAACCTGACTTTGTGATGTCATAGACAGTCTATAAAGGTGGCCAATAGAGAGAGCAATAACGCAGTACTTTCAAGCAATTTATTTTGCAGAAATGCAAAATATTTTCCATTCTGGTGTGGAGATTATACAAAATATGTTTCCAAGATACTATATGTAATAAACAAGGTCAGGACCTGCATGTTGAGACCACAATCAAAGCATTACTGTGAAATGTGTGACTTAGACCCTAAAGGTCAAAAGGGCAGGTGAGTCATTTTGCAGAATGAATTGTCCTAGCTTCATAATGATTTATTCCATGTATGAACAAAATCCATTGAAGAGTTATGAAATATAAGCAACCAAAATAACTTTATCCAAACCTTAATGCATACTTTTCTATGACTGTGACCTTGACCTCAAGATTAATGGGTGAGGATGCAGATCACAGAATGAATTGTCCTTGCTTCATAATGATTTATCATAAGTATAAATAAAACCCACCAAGATGTTTATGAAATATAAGTAAATGATAAAACTTAAACCAATAACCGTAACGCAAATATTCTATGTTTGTAAACTTGATTCTATGGTCCAAAGGGCAAGCAAGCATGTTGCAGAATGAATCGTCTTATCTTCATGATGATACAAATATGAATAAATACCATCTAGGAGTTTAGGAAATATATGTAAATGAGAATCTTTAACTCAAAAAAACCTTAACTGTTGAACCTGACACCAGTGCTAAGAAGTGACTGTTATGCAATGTCTTGTTTTCCCATTAATGTGGGCTTCACAATAAAATGCAACATGGACTTTCCTTTAATCTCAAATGGATTTAAAGTGGAAACAAAAGTGTGGATGGATGGATACTATGCCTCCCTCTTTTGCAATTCTTGTAGAATAAAGATTCAAATTATTAAATTAATTAAAAAATAAACACAAATGTAATATTCTGTTTACAATATGACAACAATCACTGATTTCATTCAATAAACTGCCCAACAGTGTAGTTAAGTGACTCTTAAGAATGGTCAGATGCCTAGAACATTGTCTTTGTGAAATTATGACATCATTTGTTATGTAATCTAATATATAAAAAATTAACTGTATTTATGAAACATTTTATATATGATATCATGTAATAAATATAATAATTTGTTTTCAAGTACAAAGTTGTGGTTTTCTGATGCATTATATTGTGCCAATCAAATCTCAGCAACATTTTTGACATGTTATTTATGACTCTACTAACAACACTGTTGATGCTATGAGAAATGTTATGTATATACATTACTTTGTGCTAAATAATGTTATGTATATACATTACTTTGTGCTAAAAAATGTTATGTATATACATTACTTTGTGCTAAATAAGATAAAATAATAACACATAGTTAAATACTGTATAAACTTGCCTTGCACAGTCAGAGTAGCTTCGGTGCTGACATCTCCACACATACAGGTGTATTTCCCAGTGTCTTTGAGTGTTACATCTGTTAAGATAAGCTGCTGCACATAGCCGTCAGTCGTAATTGAAATGTTTTTGCTTTTCCTGATCTCCTTGCCATCCTTTAGCCACTTAACAGGAATGTTTAGTTTGTTCAGTTCACAGGTCAAAGTCACTATGTCCTTTACTGTGGCAGTCAAGTCTTCTAGAGGCTTGGTGAATTCAGGTGGAAGCTCTGAAAATGGGGTATGATAAAAACAATAATGAAAGCACATTAAAGAAGTAACTGTAACCATTAACGATGAATTGTTCTGGGAACAGTCTCTCTCACCTGTGAATGGTATTATGATGACATCACTGACGAGGCACCTGAAATCCTGGCATTTCAAGCTACAAACTTTAGGTTTCAGTAATACTGTACTAACATTTCAGTTATATTCAGTGACTGAGGCAGAAGATATACGAGTTTAAAAAACTGTAAGACTGGATCTTAGTATTGCTGATGATGATGACAATGACACTGTCTCCATTATTACTGGGAAAGTGATACTTATGTCTCACCACCATTCAGATGCAAGATAGAACTCCCTTGGCCAGCACACCACCATTCAGATGCAAGACAGAACTCCCTTGGCCAGCAGCTCAAGATAAGTTTGAAAGTTTGCTGAATCAAGTAACATTTTATGTCGCATATAAAGAATGTACTATAAAATATGAAAGAAAAATTTTATTTGTTGCATTTTCACAAGAATATCTCAATGACCAAGTACAAAACTTATTAAATTTTGATGCTAAAAACATGGAGATATAGAGAAAAGAATAGTCAAAAATATCACATAAGATTGTTATAAAACAAAATATGTATATCATATACTTAAGTAACTGTCTTCCAAAGAGAGAGAGAGAGAGAGAGAGAGAGAGAGAGAGAGAGGAGTGAGAAACAGTGTTGTACATCAAGACATCAAGACAGTACAAATTACCTGTTACAGTAAGTGTGGCCTCAGTTTTCACATCACCACACACACAAGTATATTTGCCAGTGTCCTTCAAAGTTACATCTGCTAACACAAGTTGCTGAATGTAGCCATCTGTTACTATGGAGATGTAGTCACTTGGTTTAACCTCCCTGCCATCCTTAAGCCACTTGACTTTGACATCAGGCTTGTTCAATTCACAGATCAGGGTCACTGTGTCTGCTTCTTTGGCAGTAAGGTCCTTCAAGGGTTTGCTGAATTCAGCTGGTAATTCTGGAATGTGAAGAAAAAAAATTAATAAAATTATCTTATTTTACATAACTCGGTCGAATTTCACACTCTTTCTTTTTCAAGTAAAAATTGTCAACATATTAGTATTTCTAAGCCTGTTCATGAAGTCATTCCTTTTAATATTTTCTATTAATACAATACAAGATTTGTCTTGATAATTCATATATTTTTCTAAATGTCTAAGAGTACATCAAATTCCTTAGAGCCTCTGTGAGAGGAATGCAACAGACAGTCAGGACAGACAGAACAATAGTGATAAAGATAAGAAGATAGCTAAATAATAAGACACAACAAAGATACAGAGTTAAAGAGCACAACCATGTTAGGTGAGTGACAAAGCAAGATGCACATAAAAGAGAGAGAGACAGACAAACAGGTAAAATACCTTCAACAGTGAGTGTAGCTTCAGTTTTTACATCACCACAGACACACATATATTTTGCACTGTCTTTCAGAGTTACATCTGTCATCAAAAGTTGCTGAATGTAGCCATCTGTTACTACAGAGATGTGGCCATCTGGTTTGATCTCCAGGCCATCCTTGATCCATCTAACCTTGACATCAGGTTTGTTCAATTCACAGGTCAAGGTCACAGTGTCTTTCTCTTTAGCAGTGAGGTCCTTGAGAGGTTTACTGAACTCAAGTGGTAACTCTAAAAGAGAGTCATGTTTTAAGATCACTAAATATGCTCTAATTCAGTTAGATTAAATAATTATAATATCAGTATTTTTTGTTTCGTTTCGATGGTAAAATTATTATTTCTGGAACAATGGTGTGTCCTATAAGACAATGCATTTGTCAGAATAAATAAGTTGCCATTTAAATTTCAATTGCCATTGCAGTGCTTGACTTCACACAGATTTTCCATTTGCCAGCAGGGCCAGCTCTCATGGAAATCAACTGGTTCTGCCAATAAAAAAAAAATAATGACTTCGGAAAAATTTAACTGGCCTTGTGGGCCTGTCACTCTCAGTATTAACTGGCAATCCTCAAAACACGCAGGCCAAGAGCTGGCAGGCCAGTGTCTAAATTGACCACTCCATTGAGTTAAGTAAAAGTTATTGAGTGGAGAGAGAGATTCGTGCAAGGGAAAAATAATCATATGGAAAGACCAACAAAAACAAACACAGTGCAAGAATGGTACAGAAAGAGGGCACACACAGACACAGACCAAATGAGCAAGAGACAATAATGTAAAAAAAGATAGACTGTCAGATTCTGAGAAAAACCAAAATGGACAGCAAAAATGTTTTTCAAAAAAGAGGAAAGAGACATAAAGAGAAGACAACAAAAGACCGATCTGAAAGAGACATAAAGAGCAGACAATGAGAGACTGATATGAAAGAGACATAAAGAGCAGACAATGAGAGACCAATTTGAAAGATTTGTTATACCTGTTACAGTAAGTGTGGCCTCAGTTTTCACATCACCACATACACAAGTGTATTTGCCAGTGTCCTTCAAAGTTACATCTGCCATCACAAGTTGCTGAATGTAGCCATCTGTTACTATGGAGATGAGGTCACTTGGTTTGACTTCCTGGCCATCCTTGAGCCATCGAACCTTGACATCAGGTTTGTTTAACTCACAGGTTAAGATCACTGTGTCCTTCTCTTTGGCAGTAAGGTCCTTCAGAGGTTTCCTAAATTCAGCTGGTAATTCTAGAATGCAAAAAATAATCACAGTGCATGCATATCTACTACTGTGCATTCACTAGTTTTTACAGGGTACCAATTTTCATTGCTTTTGTGGTTGTTACAAACCACAAATTGTAAAGTCACAACACACAATGATCCTTTTCTGGAAACAAGAGGACCAATTCCTGAATCTAAAACTTTGAGTAACATATATACTCTTGTAAGTCAGGTCCAACTGCAAACAACACAGAGCCTGATCTGCCATCACATAATGCATCGGCAGATCGGGGTCTATGCTGTTTGTTCTACTGACTACCCCTAACTGCATAGACCCAGATCTGCTGGTGCATTATACGATGGCAGATCTGGGTCTGTGCATTTTGCAGCTGGACTTGACTTATGAGAGTATATTTGGTACCACCAAAAATGTCATTTTTGCTAAAACCATGAAATTGATTTTCATGCAAATAACTGAATTTTACAGCATGTAAAAAAACATCCCAAACTGTTATCATACTCACATTTAAAGTTCTGGAAATTAATGACTTTCTACATACAGTATATACAAATATACAATCTTACACTTTTTGCTGGAAAAACTATTTCAAAAACATGATTTCCCTGCTAATTTTGCATAAACTATGCTTCTAAAAAAATATAACTTTTAAAATTTGTGTTAAGTCTTCTTTACCTTTAATAACAATCGTGGCTCCTGTTTCTACATCACCACAGACACATTTGTAAATTCCAGCATCCTTCAGGGTGATGTCATGAAGGATCAACTGCTGTATGTATCCATCTGTGCTGATTTCCACCTTGTCACTCGGTTTTATTTCCTTGCCATCCTTCAGCCATTTGCCACGAACATTCGGCTTAGAGAATTCACATGTAAGAGTGACATCATCTTTTTCTTTGGCTGTGATGTCTTTTAGAGGCTTGGTGAATTCCTGTGGAAGCTCTGAAAAAAAATGGAAAAAAATAAAGTTCTAATAAATTTCTTTGTTTGGAAATACACTTATATATTTGACTCTAAATTTGTCAATATCGAAAACGTTGCATGTTTGAATTTTCAAATTGAGTTTAACAACTCTACAGTCCATTTTATCAATTTTTACATATTAAATTTCTACATTTTAGGCAATGATTTCAAGAATTGATTTCATTTATATCAAAATTGTAATCCTGAATCATATGTATATTCTATGTAACATGAAATGGAATTATATTCTGGTTTTCATCTGTGTTTAAATCTTCCTAATTGTTCAGTAATTTAGAAAATTTAGCTCATATTCAAGCCCATTTATCTGATGGATTTTGTGTTAAAAAAAACAAATTCTCTCATTGTTTACTGCTGGTTACTAATATAAAAATCTAAAATCTGTTGCCTAAAGTGTTAGGTGAGCTGTCCTAATGTAATATTGTGAAGAATAACCTGAAAAAAGGGAGTTGATTCAAGAATTATAGGATAATCACCTTTAATGTTAAACCTTGCTGAAGATTTGTCAAGCAGGTAGATTTTTCTACTTATTGTCAAAATATTTTGAAAACGAACACAAAACAAAATTGATTTAGAAAAGGGGAGACAAGTTAAGAAAGGGAAGATAATCACCTTTGATAGTTAGCCTAGCTGAAGATTCAGATTTGTCAGGCAGTTGGACTGTATATTCGCCTTCATCCTCAGGAATGGCCTCAAGAATTTGAAGGACATGTCTATAACGGTCACACAAAATCTTGATTCTTTCACTGGGTGACAGTGGCACATGGTTTTTGAGCCAGCTTACTGGAACATCAGGGCGACTCAGTTCAATATACATCTCAATGTCCTCACCCTCTGTGCCAGTTGTATCTCCAAGTCGATGAGAAAATTCTGCAGCAGGTTCTGGGAAAGAAAGAAAATCAGTCACTGAATCTGCAATACAGTTTTGCTTTAATAACAATTACAACAATATGGTCAATTAAATACTGATTGGAATGAAAATATTACTGATATGGCATTAGTATCTCCAAGTCGGCGAGAAAATTCTGCAGCAGGTTCTGTGAAAGAAAGAAAATCAATCACTAAATCTGCAATACAGTTTTGCTTTAATAACAGTTACAGCAAGAATATGGTCAATTAAATACTGATTGGAATGAAAATTACTGATATGGCATTTGTGATACAATTCATGGATGTCATACAATATTTATTAACCATTAGGATGATACAACTGTCTGATACACAAAGATCATTCCAATCATGTAATTGTTAAAATGTGATATTTAATGAAATGGAAGTTAAATAAATGAAGAAGACTACATCATCAAAAGTACCAAATAGTCTTACCTTCCACAAAAAGCATGGTGGTTGACTCAGCACTTCCCACCATGACAGTATATTCTGCTTCATCATCCAAACTGGCCTGTCTGATTGTCAACATGTGGCGAAGTCCATCCACAATGATATCATAGTGTGGAGATTTGGTGATTTGTTCTCCATCTTTAAGCCACATGGCAGGAACTCCTGGCTTGTTGACTTCACAAACCAGTGTAATCGTATCTCCCTCAATGCATTCTTTTCTCTCCTGTAGTGGCATTGTGAACTCAACTGGAGATTCTGTAAGCAAAACAGAAAAGAGATGTTTAAAATATTGTCAGCAAAATGCTGCAATTTTTTTTTAATTATGTCATTTTACGATTTTTAAATAAAATTACAGTGTAGTCTCATTTATTTGAAAACTGCTTTAAATAAAATCATCACTGAGTATGATTTCATTGAAAGTAATTAAAAATTAATCCAGCTTTTCATGACTACTGAGTTTATCAGATTTTTTTCATCAGTATTTATTATAGCTTTTTAAAATTACACTTTAATTATATGCTATTGGGTTCTAAAACGATACAACTTTTCTTACACTTAATTATATGCTCTTGTATTCTAAAATGATACAACTTTTCTTACACTTTAATTTATATGCTCTTGTATTCTAAAACAATACAACTTTTCTTACACTTTAATTATATGCTCTTGCATTCTAAAATGATACAACTTTTCTTACACTTTAATTATATGCTCTTGTATTCTAAAATGATACAACTTTTCTTACACTTTAATTATATGCTATTGGATTCTAAAACGATACAACTTTTCTTACACTTTAATTATATGCTATTGGATTCTAAAATTATACAACTTTTCTTACACTTTAATTATATGCTATTGGATTCTAAAATTATACAACTTTTCTTACACTTTAATTATATGCTATTGGATTATAAAACGATACCACTTTTCTTACACTTTAATTATATGCTCTTGTATTCTAAAATGATACAACTTTTCTTACACTTTAATTATATGCTATTTTATTCTAAAATGATACAACTTTTCTTTCACGAGACATTCTAAATTGAAAAGGAAATCTGAAACTAACTTCAAAACAAAAAGAGCTTTCTTTTAAAGATACAAGTAGATGATATGCAGTGCAAGAACAAGTGTTGTTAAATACAGTCAAACTCCTGATATCTTCCTGTAATATAAATTTGTGTCACTTTCAATACAATTGTTTAATTTTGGTGTACAAATATTCTTACGTAAAATATTAATTCTCATTTTCAGTTGATTCTTAGGTATACAAATGTCAAAATATTTTTTTAAAAGTTAAAAGTTTAATATGTGAAAGTCAGAGTACAAAAAATTATTTTAAATTTATGGATTGAGGATGTATGAAAATTAAAGTATATGAAAAATGAAAGGCAATATGATAATTAAGACAATCTTATTCCAACCCTTTTAGTATGGAATGAATGAGGAACCCATATTACTGAATTCATTTAAAGAATAACAGATGAAATCTGTTTCCAGAAATTGTTGTTTGGATTATTAGAAGTTTGGATTAATAGAACACAGGTTAATGAGGCTACAGTGATTATGGTTTCAAAACAAAAACTGCCATTGGACAGGACAATTTGTATGTATTTCTGGACAGCAATTTGGCATAATCTGCATAAGAAAGGACACTGTTAATTAATTTATTTTTATGGCTAGCAATTGTTGTTATTTTTTGGAAAAATTACATTTTCAACAATGCATAAATAAGTGGATTGGGGAAGGCAGGGTCCATCATAGAGCTGAACATTTTGTGGGAATCTCCCCCTCCACATTTGAAAAAAAAAAAGGGTTGCAAAATATATTGGGGATATTTACTGATATAAACAAAGAAAGGACTTGTCAATATGATGTGTGATTTTTGTGCATATGGCTGATTCTTTTCTGGTGCGATATTTTAGAAAATGGCATGAAATTTCAGAAGATGGCTACTGCACATCCTAAAATAGACCCTGGGAAGGGATATTATTTTTCCACAGCAGGATTGTTGTTGCTTAGGTCTGTAATTGTAGAAACCACTAGTTCGAGGAGAATTCCTACCCCTCAAAAATAATGAATTCACTGTATTTGCTGAAATTTCTCAGAAAATGTTTACTATGTTTGAATACTATGACTGTTCTGAAATTTCCCAGATATTTTTTTGCCACGTTTGAATACCAAATTTCTTACAATATTTTTACCATGTTTGAATACTAAATTTCCAAGAACATTTTTACGACATTTGAATACTAAATTTATCAGAACATTTTTACCACATTGGAATACTAACTTTCTCAGAACATTTTTACTTTGTTTGAATACTAAATTTCTCAGAACATTTTTACCACATTTGAATACTAAATTTCTCAGAACATTTTTACCACATTTGAATATTAAATTTCTCAGAACATTTTTACCACATTTGAATACTAAATTTCTCATAACATTTTTACATTTGAATACTAAATTTCTCTGAACATTTTTACATTTGAATACTAAATTTCTCAGAACATTTTTACTATGTTTGAATACTAAATTTTTCAGAACATTTTTACCATGTTTGAATACTATGACTGTTCTGAAATTTCTCAGAAAATTGTTACCATGTTTGAATTCTAAATTTCTTAGAACATTTTTGCCATGTTTTTTAATTCTTAATTTCTTATAATATTTTTGCCATGTTTGAATACTATGACTGCTCTAATATTTCTCGGAAAAACATTACTACCTATGATTACAATGACCACCACAAAATAAGTATATACTCAAACCTGTCTCATGAAGTGCTACCTCATGCAAGTGAAAAAATCTGACTCTTAATGCAGGTGGGTTTTTTAAATGCTTTAATTACCACAATAATTTAGACTACAGGACCATGACAAAGGAGAAGACAGGTGATTGCTTAATACAGGTAACTTTAAGGCTGGTTTGGCTGAACTTGGGGATAAATTTCAACAAAAATGAACACTGCCAATTGAAAAACAAATTTTCAAACACTCAGCATTATGAAAAGACAGAAGACTTAAATCTCTTTAGTTACAGTATATATATATATATATATATATATATATATATATATATATATATATATATATAATATCTTGAGAATTTGGTTGTACCTTCTACAAACAGTGGTGCTACACTCTGTTTGTCTTTCACAACAATGGTGTATTCTGCACGATCCTCTAGTTGTGCATTTTTTACTGTCATTGTGTGATGCATCTTATCCTGAGTAATGGTGTATTTGTCAGAAGGTCCAATCTCAATGCCATCCTTCAACCACTTGGCAGGCAGGTTTTCTTCAGAGACCTCGCAGGTGAAAGTGACATCTTGTCCCTCATGGCAGGTTGCCTCACGCAGTGGAATAGTGAACTGGGCTGGTGCTTCTGAACATCAGAAATAATACCAGATTAGCTCTATTCAATTTAAATATCCAGAATGAGACTAAATGAAAAATGTATTTACATCTCGTACATCATGTATGCAATAGCATGCCATATCAATCTGTGAAATAATATAGTGGAATGCTTAATAATATAAAAGATCAAAGGTCATTCTGGAGTTTACAAAATGCACAATTTACAAAAGGATGCACACAACAAGACACCCCTGAAACATGCATCAACCATACCATTCAGAGCACACATTTTCAGTTATCATTAGAAAACAAAAAAGACATAATCAGGCTGGTTATCAGGATTTTCATGATTCAAAAAATACTTTATAATGTAAACCATATCCTGAACATAATGCATGCAAACATTCAAAAAGAAAACTAAATATGATCAGTTTCATTAAATATATTTTATTGTATTTACATGTATGACTTTACAATAGGGTTTTACATTACTCAGACCTTTTCCAGAAAACAAGCAGATATTTCACACAGTTTTTGCTGACCACTGGTTACTTCACTCTTGAAAAATATGAGTCCAAGAGCTAAAAAAACATATAGGTCTTTAACATATTTTTTTTTCTTTCTGGTTTTAGCCTAATCGCGTGGGGAAAGTTATATAACCAAATGCCTAAATATTATTATTGCTCCCTCTTTCACTATAATTCCAAGTTGGTTTGCTGTACTATTAATCTATTAATTTGAATGCATCATAAAAAAAAAAAAAAAAAAGCTAGAACTCCTAAAGAGGTCAGTAAGCAGAAGCTTACTTCTGTGACTGGAGTTAGCATTCTTAAGAAATATTGAATAAACCATGGAAAGTAGATCACGGTGACTCAGTCTGAATTTGCTACACACATTCATCTCAAGATGCATTCAAATTCCAACTTTGGTGGCAACTTTCCAACTTAAGTAGCAATAAGTGGAAAAGCATAGGAATTAAAGCCTGTAAGAAAGGTCAAAGTGATCTAGTTTTGGTGAGCAACACACATTTAATAAGATGCACCCACTTTACAAGTTCAGCCTCAACACAAGACTTAAAGTCAAAACAGGGAGAATGGATGGACAGACAAACAGACAGACAGACAGACAGACAAAAGGTATATATCACCTACTTCTAACAGTTAGGATATTACATTTTATACAAATATAATAATATCAGGCAATACGAACCTTTTACACCTGAAACATCCATGCTCCGACGTCTCCCGATGACAACAACATAATCGCCATAATCGGACATGCAAAGGTCATGAATGGTAAGCGTGTGCATGCAGCCATCTTGGTGATGTTCATACTTACTACAAGGGGCTATCTCTACATTATCTTTGTACCATGAAACATCGATGTTTGTTTTGGACACAATGCAAGTAAATGTGGCCATTGATTCTGAGTCAAGTCTGTGATGTTTAAGATTCAAGGACAGGTTAATGGGGATTTCTGGAATGCAAAGGTTTTTGGGAAGGGTTTTTGAGTCATGTGATCTTTGAATGAAATTTCCTACATGTGCATATTAGATAAAAAGTGTATTAGGAACACGTTTGATGTAGAATATACAACTTTGTGAAAAAAGTGGGAAGGTGGAGTGTAGAGTGAAAACTTCCAGGTGAACATGTGAAGATAAATGTTCTGTGTGAATAAACAAACATTAGTTATGATTTATGAAATTATACCGCTAGGGACGAATACAGTGTGTCCTACTCTCTTTTCTAAACATACAACAAATACTGTTTATTTGTGTGCAAGTGTTTACATAAAATGTTACTATGTACATAAATTCTGTGTTAATTACTAAAACTCTTCAAACTGTGCTACAACTGTTGCACAAGTTGTATATAGTGAGTAGATTTGCATGCTTTGTTATATTTTACATAATGCTTCTATGTAAAAAGTTTGTTTTTGTTAACTGTAAAACAAATTCATTTTCTTTTTTTGGCAGTAATCTATGTTTAAACAATGTGAGTGAGTTTGCTTGGTAACTATTTTATGTCTATTTATGTGTAAAAACATATCACAATAAGGGTACAAAACAGTAATAAGATAAAAAAAGAATTCAGACTAAAGACGAGTATTTACTTATTATCACATGTAGGGGCAAATCAAAAAAGCAGATACTAGTATATTAACCAAATATGAATTGCAAACGCTATAAAATCTCTATAACTATTCATTAAATATATTTACAAAGCTTAAGACAAGAAAATAGCTTAAATAAAATGGAATATAAAATAATAAGAAATTTTATAAATTACATAAAAGCTATATATGTGCAAGACTATTTTGTATAAAAGGACGGCACTGAATAAATATTATGTTATTTATGTTTGTATTGGCAGGTTTTAAACTAACAATATGTCTCATTGGTGACTAGAATAATTAATGTCATGGAGTGTATGTCATTTGTGATATATGATGATGTAATAATAATAATGTTGTAGCTAGAAGGAGGTGCGGGGTGATAAGGCATCAAAACCTACCCCATTTTATCGCATGCAGGGTCAACATTGAAACATTACAGACCTGTGACATGCAACTTTGCAGTAGTAACCCTGTCACCAACTTTTAATGAATATTTCCCATCATCCTCAAAATTAAGATCCATAACAATAAGTTTGTGTACTCTGCCATCAACATGTATGTCATATTTTTTACATGAAGTGATTGGTCGATTGTCTCTTAACCATGTGACTCGTGCATTTTCATGTGAGAGCCTGCAAACGAATGTCGCTGACTGAAGTTTGCAGGCTTCAACTGGTTTCAAAGGTTTAACAATCTGGATTTGTGAAGTTTCTGTAAATAGAAGCAAGCAAAAGAAATCTTGTTAAGTTATATGGGGTCATGCATAAGGGAATCCAAATATTAAGTCAAGAAATTTCTTCTACTTTTTTGTCGCTCTTTTACATTAACTTTTTCATTTGTTAAAAGATCTTTAAATAAATTCTTCCAAGCTAAAAAGCTAAAAATGATTTTAAAATAAATTGTAATTTTTTATCAACTTAATGCTGGTATTTTTAGTTTTTTAAACGTTCCATATTTTAAAGTGAAAAAAGAATATATGCATAATGAAATCTCTGCACATTAAGTCTCAAAATATAAAACTGGCATTGTTTTGAAGAAATTTCTTGAAATAAAAATATATCTGTATCGTTGACTTGATTATGATTTAATTCATACTGTAAGAGATACAATTTAAACTTGTTTAGTTAGACCTAATGTTGCTATGAATCACAATGATTTAGTCCATACTAAAACACAGTTAGGCCTAATGGTGCCATGAATCAATATGATTTAGTCCATATTATAACAGGACAACTGATAAAATGCATATTAATTATTTGAAAAAGAAGAATTAGTGAAAGTGCTATGAGTTAGTTATTATCATTCATACTTGATGTCTGTTTCTTGCAATTTGCAAATGTTTTGTTAATTTCAAAAACCCTCAAAAAAGGACCATGAACACACAAAAAAAACCCATAATTCTTGCCCAAATTTCATCATAAATATGTTGGTATTGTTTCTGATGTGCATATTGTAAAATCCTTTCAGACTTTAATATTTCTTCAGAATTTCATCAATTATAGTTAATAGTTATAAACCCAATATCACTAATTCATTTCTATGACCTACAAGTGATTGAACATATTTTGGCCATAATGGACAACTCTATATAATGGGCATATACATGTGTGTGTGTGTGTGTATATATATATATATATATATATATATATATATATATATATATATATATATATATATATATATATATACACACACACACACTGTGCTCATAAAGGGCAATGTTTATAAACCCCTTTTATTAAGTTTATTTGCCTATTTCACCTCGATATTAAGGACATGTCCCCTTAATGTTGTTTATAGACGGACTTCACTGTATACAATTGTTCCTTTTTCTTTCTATCATGCAAATCATGCATTTCAAAATATACAGCTGTATCCAAATCCTTTTACAATCTATGTAGATAATTCTAAATATATGGACTTGTCAGACAAAACCTTTACAAAACTTGAAATATCAAGGATACATTTTATAAAAGGTAAAATGGAAATATTTTTGGAATGCCATGGAAAATAGACATAAAAGTGAAAGAAAAAAAATGTGAGTCACTGAAATAAGCTGAGTTCCGATTAAAGAATCTTCAATGTATATGGTAAAACCAGGGCCATATGGTTTACATGTATACAGATCATCAAAGTCCATATAATTTCCACCACCGGTATATTTGGTGTTATAGCAATATAGCACCTTGAACAGGGACACATATCATCATCTATCCTTACCACCCCCTCCCCACCCCATGGATATTTAATGAGGTAGTTATCGATGCAAAACAAAATGTGCTTCAATGCGCTCTAAACAGGGACACATATCATTCTTTCTTTCACTGCACCAACAAAATTATCTTGTGTGACCTTGAATACAGCTGTAATGCACTAGTCATGTGCAAGCTACATTCCACCTCATGTGGATATCAGATGTGGTAGCTATGTGTGCACAACAAAATGTGCTTGACTGCACTCTGAACAGGAACACATATCATTATTTCTTTCACTATTCCAGAGAAATGACCTTATGAAGTTGAAAATCATCAATTACTAAAAATGAAAACTTGGAATTTAATATTCAACTGGGAGTAACGGATTTCTGATATTTTTCACCGAGTGTAATGGTGAAATATTACAGTATGTGACTAGGTTGAGTCATTAGTTGCAGATGACTGATGCATAAATATTAGTACCTAAAGTAATGGTTTTGGAAATACAATTTATGCAGACACAAATACAAACACATATAACCAAACATGCATGTAAATGGGAAATATTCCAAATATTCATGTAAAATTTGTAGAAGAAAACTTGTTCATTAATTCCTCCATCTCATTTATATTCAACAGTGTAGACTTAAACAAAATATTGCTATAGTTACCATGGTGACAACTATGATTACATAGAGCAAAGATAAAATCGAAACATTTTGTTTTGGTAATTTGTCAATATTTGAGACATCTAAGTTATAACAAGTTTTCAACTACTTACAAACTTAAAGCAAGGGTGTTCACACCTGTGTTACAGTTCCACCAAGATAAGTCCCTAAAAATGTCACCTGGTGATACATGTTACTTAGTGCCACCAAGAAAAATCCCTACAGATGTCACCAGGTGACACATGTGCTGCAATGCTACCAAGATAAGTCCCTACAAATTTCACTTGGTGACATGTGCTGCTGTGCCACCAAGATAAGTCCCTACAAATTTCACTTGGTGACATGTGCTTCTGTGCCACCAAGATAAGTCCCTACAAATTTCACTTGGTGACATGTGCTGCTGTGCCACCAAGATAAGTCCCTATAAATTTCACTTGGTGACATGTGTGCTGCAGTGCCACCAAGATAAATCCCTACAAATTTAACTTGGTGACATGTGTGCTGCAGTGCCACCAAGAAAAGTCCCTACAAATGTCACCTGAATTTTCAAAATGTTTAAAAAGTATTGCATATGTATTTAAGATGTGTTTTCATAATGTTCAGTCAATTATCTTAAACAAGTGAAGATTTCTCAATTGCAGCAGTACAAAAGCCAAACAATGTTGTTATGTGCAAGGTTTACCTAACAATATATTTCATTGTTACTTTAACAAAGAGTAAGAAACAATCAGAAATAAAGATTGTAAATCCTTCTAGGCTGTCATGTATAGGCTGCTCTACAATATTAGAACAAGTAACAAGCATAAAGGCTGAAAGAAGCATAGTAAAAATGTGTAATTGATCAAATGTGAAATGAAAATATGCTAAAACCTGAAGATAACATTCACTGATTTTCATTTAGATGTTATGTTTACATTTCTTTCATTCTACAATCTTGAGAATTCTACTTTCTTTTAAGTCCCTTACTACACAAAAATGTTTAATAAGTAATATTACAATGAATTAAGAAAATAACTGTGATACTACCTTTATAGATTTGTTTCACTTTCTTTGAAACATTTGTAAAATAAAGAGAAAAAAAAGAAAAGCACTTACCATCCAGATGCAATTTGGCTGAGCTCTTTTTATCACCAACAACAACACAATATTCAGCGATATCAGACTTGTTGGTATCCATGATTATAAGTGTGTGTCTGGTGCCTTCGTCCTTGAGAATGTGTTTGTCACTAGGTGCAATTTTCTGACTGCCCTTGTACCATGTGACACTGACATCATCTTTATTGACTTCACACACAAAATAGCTGGCCTTATGTTCTTCTACATGTTGTTCTGTTAGTTCGGCTAAGATTTCAACAGGGGATTCTAAAATTAGTAAAGAAAAGAATATTTTCTTTCTACCATCAAATACTCAGAAGTCCATATGTGAATGTTGAAAACTTCCACTAGATTTGAGTGTAAAATTCATATGCATTCAATGAATTTACTTCAGCATATCTGGGCACATGTCGATAGGGACAAATTTGTCATGAAACTTAACGGTTCTTTATAAGCAAAGAATGATTTCACCATAAATTCAAAATTCAACATAAACTTGAAACTAAAATCCAGCAATCAGATTGGATGTGAATGCCTAACGTAATTTTGACCAATCATATTTCTTAAGCCTACACTTATACTTTAAGACATGTAGGGAAAATTGGAGTCTGATTCTAATCCATACTTTTGTTTATACTCACCTTCCACTGTCAGTGTAGCAGTCAGCTTCTTATCCTCGACTCTAGCAATGATCTCCCCTCCATCAGGAAGAGCTGCATCTTTGATTACAAGCTTGTGTTTCTTGCCATCAGTGACAATCTCATACTTTTCATCCTCGATGATTTCACGGTTGTCGAGATACCATTTAACAGTGGTTCCCTCTTTGTTTACTTCACATGTGAACTCAACGGTTTCACCTTCCTTGACAGTCATGTCACTGAGAGGCTTTACAAAGTCAGGTGGCTGCTCTGTAAGTGAGTTATTATAGTATACAATTAAAAGTCTATAGTTGGTAGTAAAAAATCTAATGTTGGCGCTTTACAGTAATAATTATGATTTCAAAAGATCCTTCTCTATTTGCTCACATATAACACCCAGCATGGTATTGTTTAATGAATCTGACTCTAATTGTTCCTTCTGTATTTGCTCACATGTAACACCCTATAACTTTAGCTGAATTAATCCGACTACCATAGTCTGTATGTTAATACAATATCATCAGAGTCTGTATGTTAATACAATATCATCAGAGTCTGTATGTTAATACAATATCATCAGAGTCTGCATCTTAATACAATATCATCAGAGTCTGTATCTTAATATAATATCATATGTCTGTATCTTAATATAATATCATCAGAGTCTGTATCTTAATACAATATAATCAGAGTTTGTATCTTAATATAATATCATCAGTCTGTATCTTAATACAATATCATCAGAGTCTGCATCTTAATACAATATAATCAGAGTCTGTATCTTAATACAATATCATCAGTCTGTATCTTACTATAATATCATCAGTCTGCATCTTAATATAATATCATCAGAGTCTGTATCTTAATATAATATCATCATAGTCTGCATCTTAATACAATATAATCAGAGTCTGTATCTTAATACAATATCATCAGTCTGTATCTTACTATAATATCATCAGTCTGCATCTTAATATAATATCATCAGAGTCTGTATCTTAATATAATATCATCATAGTCTGCATCTTAATACAATATAATCAGAGTCTGTATCTTAATACAATATCATCAGTCTGTATCTTACTATAATATCATCAGTCTGCATCTTAATATAATATCATCAGAGTCTGTATCTTAATATAATATCATCAGAGTCTGCATCTTAATACAATATAATCAGAGTCTGTATCTTAATACAATATCATCAGTCTGTATCTTAATACAATATCATCAGTGTCTGTATCTTAATATAATATCATCAGTCTGCATCTTACTATAATATCATCAGTCTGCATCTTATTATAATATCATCAGTGTCTGTATCTTAATACAATATAATCAGAGTCTGCATCTTAATACAATATAATCAGAGTCTGTATCTTAATACAATATAATCAGAGTCTGTATCTTAATACAATATCATCAGTCTGTATCTTAATACAATATCATCAGTCTGTATCTTAATATAATATCATCAGAGTCTGTATCTTAATACAATATCATCAGTCTGTATCTTAATACAATATCATCAGTCTGTATCTTACTACAATATCATCAGTCTGTATCTTAATACAATATCATCAGTCTGTATCTTAATACAATATCATCAGTCTGTATCTTAATACAATATCATCAGTCTGTATCTTAATACAATATCATCAGTCTGTATCTTAATACAATATCATCAGTCTGTATCTTAATACAATATCATCAGTCTGTATCTTAATACAATATCATCAGTCTGTATCTTAATACAATATCATCAGTCTGTATCTTAATACAATATAATCAGTGCCTGTATCTTACTACAATATCATCAGTCTGTATCTTAATATAATATCATCAGTGTCTGTATCTTAATACAATATCATCAGTCTGTATCTTAATACAATATAATCAGTGTCTGTATCTTAATATAATATCATCAGTCTGTATCTTAATACAATATCATCAGTCTGTATCTTAATACAATATCATCAGTCTGTATCTTAATACAATATCATCAGTCTGTATCTTAATACAATATCATCAGTCTGTATCTTAATACAATATAATCAGTGTCTGTATCTTACTACAATATCATCAGTCTGTATCTTAATACAATATCATCAGTCTGTATCTTAATATAATATCATCAGTGTCTGTATCTTAATACAATATCATCAGTCTGTATCTTAATACAATATAATCAGTGTCTGTATCTTAATATAATATCATCAGTCTGTATCTTAATACAATATCATCAGTCTGTATCTTAATACAATATAATCAGTGTCTGTATCTTACTACAATATCATCAGTCTGTATCTTAATACAATATCATCAGTCTGTATCTTAATACAATATAATCAGTGTCTGTATCTTAATATAATATCATCAGTCTGTATCTTAATACAATATCATCAGTCTGTATCTTAATACAATATAATCAGTGTCTGTATCTTAATACAATATAATCAGTGTCTGTATCTTACTACAATATCATCAGTCTGTATCTTAATACAATACCATCAGTCTGTATCTTAATATAATATCATCAGTCTGTATCTTAATATAATATCATCAGTCTGTATCTTAATACAATATCATCAGTCTGTATCTTACTACAATATCATCAGTCTGTATCTTAATATAATATCATCAGTGTCTGTATCTTAATACAATATCATCAGTCTGTATCTTAATACAATATAATCAGTGTCTGTATCTTAATATAATATCATCAGTCTGTATCTTAATACAATATCATCAGTCTGTATCTTAATACAATATCATCAGTCTGTATCTTAATACAATATCATCAGTCTGTATCTTAATACAATATCATCAGTCTGTATCTTAATACAATATAATCAGTGTCTGTATCTTACTACAATATCATCAGTCTGTATCTTAATACAATATCATCAGTCTGTATCTTAATATAATATCATCAGTGTCTGTATCTTAATACAATATCATCAGTCTGTATCTTAATACAATATAATCAGTGTCTGTATCTTAATATAATATCATCAGTCTGTATCTTAATACAATATCATCAGTCTGTATCTTAATACAATATAATCAGTGTCTGTATCTTACTACAATATCATCAGTCTGTATCTTAATACAATATCATCAGTCTGTATCTTAATACAATATAATCAGTGTCTGTATCTTAATATAATATCATCAGTCTGTATCTTAATACAATATCATCAGTCTGTATCTTAATACAATATAATCAGTGTCTGTATCTTAATACAATATAATCAGTGTCTGTATCTTACTACAATATCATCAGTCTGTATCTTAATACAATACCATCAGTCTGTATCTTAATATAATATCATCAGTCTGTATCTTAATATAATATCATCAGTCTGTATCTTAATACAATATCATCAGTCTGTATCTTACTACAATATCATCAGTCTGTATCTTAATACAATATCATCAGTCTGTATCTTAATACAATATCATCAGTCTGTATCTTACTACAATATAATCAGTGTCTGTATCTTAATATAATATCATCAGAGTCTGTATCTTAATACAATATCATCAGTCTGTATCTTAATACAATATCATCAGTCTGTATCTTAATACAATATAATCAGTGTCTGCATCTTAATACAATATCATCAGAGTCTGTATCTTAATACAATATCATCAGTCTGTATCTTAATACAATATCATCAGTCTGTATCTTAATACAATATAATCAGTGTCTGTATCTTACTACAATATCATCAGTCTGTATCTTAATACAATATCATCAGTCTGTATCTTAATACAATATCATCAGTCTGTATCTTAATATAATATCATCAGTCTGTATCTTAATATAATATCATCAGTGTCTGTATCTTAATACAATATAATCAGTGTCTGTATCTTACTACAATATCATCAGTCTGTATCTTAATACAATATCATCAGTCTGTATCTTAATATAATATAATCAGTCTGTATCTTAATACAATATAATCAGTGTCTGTATCTTACTACAATATCATCAGTCTGTATCTTAATACAATATCATCAGTCTGCATCTTAATATAATATCATCAGTCTGTATCTTAATACAATATAATCAGTGTCTGTATCTTACTACAATATCATCAGTCTGTATCTTAATACAATATCATCAGTCTGTATCTTAATACAATATCATCAGTCTGTATCTTAATATAATATCATCAGTGTCTGTATCTTAATACAATATCATCAGTCTGTATCTTAATACAATATAATCAGTGTCTGTATCTTACTACAATATCATCAGTCTGTATCTTAATACAATATCATCAGTCTGTATCTTAATACAATATCATCAGTCTGTATCTTAATACAATATCATCAGTCTGTATCTTAATACAATATCATCAGTCTGTATCTTAATACAATATCATCAGTCTGTATCTTAATACAATATCATCAGTCTGTATCTTAATACAATATCATCAGTCTGTATCTTAATACAATATAATCAGTGTCTGCATCTTAATATAATATCATCAGAGTCTGTATCTTAATACAATATCATCAGTCTGTATCTTAATACAATATCATCAGTCTGTATCTTAATACAATATAATCAGTGTCTGTATCTTACTACAATATCATCAGTCTGTATCTTAATACAATATCATCAGTCTGTATCTTACTACAATATCATCAGTCTGTATCATAATACAATATCATCAGTCTGTATCTTAATACAATATCATCAGTCTGTATCTTAATACAATATCATCAGTCTGTATCTTAATACAATATCATCAGTCTGTATCTTAATACAATATCATCAGTCTGTATCTTAATACAATATCATCAGTCTGTATCTTAATACAATATCATCAGAGTCTGCATCTTAATACAATATCATCAGTCTGTATCTTAATACAATATAATCAGTGTCTGTATCTTACTACAATATCATCAGTCTGTATCTTAATACAATATCATCAGTCTGTATCTTAATATAATATCATCAGTGTCTGTATCTTAATACAATATCATCAGTCTGTATCTTAATACAATATAATCAGTGTCTGTATCTTAATATAATATCATCAGTCTGTATCTTAATACAATATCATCAGTCTGTATCTTAATACAATATAATCAGTGTCTGTATCTTAATATAATATCATCAGAGTCTGTATCTTAATACAATATCATCAGTCTGTATCTTAATACAATATCATCAGTCTGTATCTTAATACAATATAATCAGAGTCTGTATCTTAATATAATATCATCAGTCTGTATCTTAATATAATATCATCAGAGTCTGTATCTTAATACAATATCATCAGTCTGTATCTTAATATAATATCATCAGTCTGTATCTTAATACAATATAATCAGAGTCTGTATCTTAATATAATATCATCAGTCTGTATCTTAATATAATATCATCAGAGTCTGTATCTTAATACAATATAATCAGAGTCTGTATCTTAATATAATATCATCAGTCTGTATCTTAATACAATATAATCAGTGTCTGCATCTTAATATAATATCATCAGAGTCTGTATCTTAATATAATATCATCAGAGTCTGTATCTTAATACAATATCATCAGTCTGTATCTTAATACAATATCATCAGTCTGTATCTTAATACAATATAATCAGTGTCTGTATCTTACTACAATATCATCAGAGTCTGTATCTTAATACAATATAATCAGAGTCTGTATCTTAATACAATATAATCAGAGTCTGTATCTTAATACAATATCATCAGTCTGTATCTTAATACAATATAATCAGAGTCTGTATCTTAATACAATATCATCAGTCTGTATCTTAATACAATATAATCAGTGTCTGCATCTTAATATAATATCATCAGAGTCTGTATCTTAATACAATATCATCAGTCTGTATCTTAATACAATATCATCAGTCTGTATCTTAATACAATATCATCAGTCTGTATCTTAATACAATATAATCAGAGTCTGTATCTTAATACAATATAATCAGTGTCTGTATCTTAATACAATATCATCAGTCTGTATCTTAATACAATATAATCAGTGTCTGCATCTTAATATAATATCATCAGAGTCTGTATCTTAATACAATATCATCAGTCTGTATCTTAATACAATATCATCAGTCTGTATCTTAATACAATATCATCAGTCTGTATCTTAATACAATATAATCAGTGTCTGTATCTTACTACAATATCATCAGTCTGTATCTTAATACAATATCATCAGTCTGTATCTTAATACAATATAATCAGTGTCTGCATCTTAATATAATATCATCAGAGTCTGTATCTTAATACAATATCATCAGTCTGTATCTTAATACAATATCATCAGTCTGTATCTTAATACAATATAATCAGTGTCTGCACCTTAATATAATATCATCAGAGTCTGTATCTTAATACAATATCATCAGTCTGTATCTTAATACAATACCATCAGTCTGTATCTTAATACAATATAATCAGAGTCTGTATCTTAATACAATATCATCAGTCTGTATCTTAATACAATATAATCAGTGTCTGCATCTTAATATAATATCATCAGAGTCTGTATCTTAATACAATATCATCAGTCTGTATCTTAATACAATATCATCAGTCTGTATCTTAATACAATATAATCAGTGTCTGCATCTTAATATAATATCATCAGTGTCTGTATCTTAATACAATATCATCAGTCTGTATCTTAATACAATACCATCAGTCTGTATCTTAATACAATATAATCAGAGTCTGTATCTTAATACAATATCATCAGTCTGTATCTTAATACAATATCATCAGTCTGTATCTTAATACAATATCATCAGTCTGTATCTTAATACAATATAATCAGTGTCTGTATCTTACTACAATATCATCAGTCTGTATCTTAATACAATATCATCAGTCTGTATCTTAATACAATATCATCAGTCTGTATCTTAATACAATATAATCAGTGTCTGTATCTTACTACAATATCATCAGTCTGTATCTTAATACAATATCATCAGTCTGTATCTTAATACAATATCATCAGTGTCTGTATCTTACTACAATATCATCAGTCTGTATCTTAATACAATATCATCAGTCTGTATCTTAATACAATATCATCAGTCTGTATCTTAATACAATATAATCAGTGTCTGTATCTTAATACAATATCATCAGTCTGTATCTTAATACAATATCATCAGTCTGTATCTTAATACAATATCATCAGTCTGTATCTTAATACAATATAATCAGTGTCTGTATCTTAATACAATATCATCAGTCTGTATCTTAATACAATATCATCAGTCTGTATCTTAATACAATATCATCAGTCTGTATCTTAATATAATATCATCAGAGTCTGTATCTTAATACAATATCATCAGTCTGTATCTTAATACAATATCATCAGTCTGTATCTTAATACAATATCATCAGTCTGTATCTTAATATAATATCATCAGAGTCTGTATCTTAATATAATATCATCAGAGTCTGCATCTTAATACAATATAATCAGAGTCTGTATCTTAATACAATATCATCAGTCTGTATCTTAATACAATATAATCAGAGTCTGTATCTTAATATAATATCATCAGTGTCTGTATCTTAATACAATATCATCAGTCTGTATCTTAATACAATATAATCAGTGTCTGTATCTTAATATAATATCATCAGAGTCTGTATCTTAATACAATATCATCAGTCTGTATCTTAATACAATACCATCAGTCTGTATCTTAATACAATATAATCAGAGTCTGTATCTTAATATAATATCATCAGAGTCTGTATCTTAATATAATATCATCAGAGTCTGCATCTTAATACAATATAATCAGAGTCTGTATCTTAATACAGTCCTACCCACTTATATCAAAGTCCCGGTCCCTTGGTCTACTATTGCTACCAAATTTGTCATGCTTATATCGACGTCGAGATAAAAAATAAACGTACATGTCGACAGAAGCCCTTGGTCCCAGCTTGAACAAATCCTTTGTTTTCTAATCATTTATGTCGACAAGCTGCCAGTTCCGACCGATACTTTGTTCAACAATTAGTTGATCTTGCCGCCGGGTCATTTATGTCGACAAGCGGACAGTTCTGATGTGTACTTTTTGTTCAACAATTAGTTGATCTTGCCGCCACGCTTTACTGTCTCGGTGGATTAAAAAACAGGCTTTTGTTTGGTCCTATAAAGTTGACCTCTCGCGGCGACTTAAATAACACATGTACCCTTCATCAAAGCAAGCCGGTTACAATATTCAATAAAAACAATCCACCCTTCATTAAAAAAAAATCATCACCAAACTTGAATAAATGCAATGAAATCTGATCGATTGTTGCATTTTCCAAAGTGATCGGTGATTAAAACAAGTTTATTGTGCTGTGAAAGTTTCCTTTTTAACTTTATTTATGTTTACGATGGCTACCAACGGCAGCGTAAAACGCAGATTAAATTTACAGTCTCTGGAAACTAAATGTCTGACTGTTAAGGAAGTTAAATGTAAGGTGGGGCATCTCGCAAATATGTGTTGAAAACTTTTCACTTAAACATAACACCCTGTCAGGATGGATGATAAACCAACAAGTTGTTCTCCACCTTATTTTTTTTTTTTTTTTTTACTGGTGGTGGACAAGTAAAAAAAAAAGGAGTAGAACAACTTGTTCGTCTAGATGGATGAAAGCTGCCGAGTCTATAAAGAAAGGCTACGATGAAGGTAAATTAATCATATCAGCCGCATATCTCTTGTTCAATTTTATGTACTTTTCACGATGACTTCCGTAAATAAATACATGTTATCATTTCCCTGTGAATAGCCCCCATCCCCTTGGTAGCCTCGGTAAGATGGGAACATTGTTTCAGGCTGACCAAAATCTAGGCCAATTTAAGTACATGTACATGTACTTTGTAGCATGTAAATAACAACTATGCAACCTTGAGCTACTGGCAACAATGATTATCGTAGTGAATTGTGAAGACGTGTTAGATCAAATGAGGACAACCATTTTTTTATACATGTATTTCCTATCAGGATGTGACCGATGCATACATTTTCTAACATGAGACCCGTACACGAATTCATGCATGTTTCATATACATGCACTTAATGCATTGTGGATTTTATTACACAAAGGTAACCAAAATGTAATTTGTCAATATAAACGTCTATTTCACGCTGGTTTTGTCTTCATGTACTCAAAATTTCCATTGTTTGTTTTCTCAAAGTGTAAATCCGGCTTACTGACAACAGGTCACCCCCCCTCCCCCAACACTTATCTCGACATCCGCTTATGTCGACAATATTTCCTAGGGCCCGAGGATGTCGACATAAACGGGTAGGACTGTACAATATCATCAGTCTGCATCTTATTATAATATCATCAGTGTCTGTATCTTAATATAATATCATCAGAGTCTGTATCTTAATACAATATAATCAGAGTCTGTATTTTAATACAATATAATCAGAGTCTGTATCTTAATATAATATCATCAGAGTCTGTATGTTAATACAATATCATCAGAGAAAATACTGGGATTTATTCATGCATTGATGTCATTTATGTCATTAATCAACCTCTATTTTTGAAACTTATACAAAAAGTCTGACAATGATCCACTCATAAAAAAAAATACTGAAATAAAGAAAAAAAAACAAAGCCCCAAATTTAATTAGACAAATTAGACAAATACTGTGTACATGTGGTTGTTTTATTCTAATCTTGATGACACCACCACTAATTATAAAAGATTGTTTTTTTTAGTTCAGTTACCGCCACCATTATAGCAAGTGAAACAAAATAACAATATTCTATAAGTATTTACCCTGAACAAACAAGTTGGCAGAAGATTTCTGGTCACCACAGGTAACTGTAATTTGACCTTCATCTGTGAAGGACACTTGTTTCATCAGCAGCTTGTGTTTCATGCCCTCCCTTATGAACTCTATCTTTTTACCCTCACGAATCTCAACATTGTCCAGAAACCAGCGCACTTTGTCCACAGGCATGGAGAGCTCACAAACAAATTCTGCGGTAGATTTTTCCAGAGCTGTCACATCGGTGAGAGGGACAACAAATTTAGCTGAAACTTCTGCAATAAAGCATACAAATATTTATTTCTACCCTCATTTTATCATAAAATATCAATGAAAAGCTCAAAAGGACAGACTTTGATCTACTTTAAATCAGCAATGAATAAACAAAACTAGCAAGCAGGGTTAAAAAGAAAATAAATGTAAAAAAAGACTTGATAAAAAGTCTTCCTTAAAGTGTGCCCCTTGCTCCATGAGATTAAATATTGATATCAGAATGATATTTTTGTTATACATAAGCAGCAAGCTAAAATATCTTCAACTTTTGAAGTGAAGCCATCTCTTCTACAAATATTCTGCAACAATTAGAGTTATATTGTTACATTAATCAATTCATGCACTTTTAATTTTGCCTTCTACTTTGAAAGATAATGAGAATGCTCTTGAAAGGAATAAACTGGGAGGTTGACAGAAAATTCCTCTTGAAAGTAATAAACTGGGAGGTTGACAGAAAATTCCTCTTAAAAGGAATCAAATGGGAGGTTGACAGAAAATTCCTCTTGAAAGGAATAAACTTGGAGGTTGACAGAAAATTCCACAACAAAATTAAACTACTGCTATTATATGCAAACCTTCAACAGTGAGTTTAGCAGAAGTAGTCTGTTCTGCAAATTTTGCTGATACATCACCGCTGTCCTCAGGGGTCAAATCAGTGATAGTCAGTGTAT
Organism: Margaritifera margaritifera; assembly: GCA_029931535.1. Lineage (NCBI taxonomy): Eukaryota > Metazoa > Mollusca > Bivalvia > Unionida > Margaritiferidae > Margaritifera > Margaritifera margaritifera. The sequence goes on from JAQPZY010001688.1 coordinate 3,635,460, forward strand.
GGGTCACACCCTCTGACCTCCTGCGGTACTTCTGTGAATCCGTAACTTCCTTGTTATTGATAAGCCAGACAACGTCAGCTTCATCATCATTCACTTTGCAAATAAATGTGGCCTCCATATTTTCCGATACAGTGGCATCCTCTAGTTGCATGGTGAATTCTTTGGGTACTTCTATAATAGAAATTGCAGAAAAAGGGGTTCAAATTGAGAACTAAATATTTGATCTAGAACATGGAACCCTGAAAATGAATGTGAATTATAATCCTATGGCTCCCAGTCCTCCATTAGCAATAGTTATGGAAATTTACAAACTTAGAAAGGAAGAAATTTCTATAGCACCCCAATCCCCCATTAGCAAATGTTATGGAAATTTACAAGCTTAGAAAGGAAGAAAATTTCTATAGCTCCCCAATCCCCCATTAGCAAATGTTATGGAGGTTTACAAACTTGGAAGGAATGAAATTTCTTAATGATAAGTTGATTTCTTAGCCATGTTACATGGACAAGAATTTTGCTGACAATTCAACACTAAAAGTTATAGAAAACATTTATCATAAAAACTACATGCATATTCTCAAAAAAAGGACTACCTTGCCTGGTACTTTTGTAGTGATAAAAATTCCTTTGTAGTCAAGATGGATGGGTAAGATAAAGGAACTGTTTGTTTCACACTTAATAAGCACTAAGTTTTGAGACTCTAATTATCACATACCTGAAAAATGTTGTTAATATTGTAACATTGCTACTGTTATATGAAAGTGTGATTGACATTTTTTTTACATGATACTATGCCAATAATAAACATTAAAGTCATGTGATTAATAACAATACCTGTCACTGTGAGAGTAGCTTCTGTAGTCAAGTCAGAGTAGGTGCAGGTGACTGGACCCTGATCACTGGGGCGGCACGTGGTAATTGTTAGAGAGTGCTTCTTGAACTCTCTCTTGATGGCGTACTTTGGACTGGCCTCTAATTCCTGACCTTTGACTGTCCAGGTAACGTTGACATTGGGAATGGACAGCTCGCATACAAAATAGGCTGATTCCATCTCCTTGACTGTGAGGTCCTTGAGAGGTGTAATCCATTCCCACTGGAAATAATTATTATATTTGATTCAATTTCAGCAAAAAATGTCCAGACTATTACAAAACTCTATAGAAATGTATGTAAACAATAGTTTACAGTAAATCCATATGATCCCCAGATTTGCATTATTTAATTTGCAGCTCCTCAGCTCTGATGTAGTTTTCGTGACTTTCATCATGTAGCTTTGTATGTGACTTTTCAGTGGTGCTGGTGCTGATAGTATATTCTACCAGTTATTTCATGATTATTAAATGGCAAACAGCACTGAGCATTCAGATATAGTCCTGCAATTTTATAAATGATCTGACCACTAGAAAATAAGGAAAGCATTTGAAAGCATCATATGAAAGTAAGTCTTATGATCAATTACACCTAACAAAAGACAAAGGTCATAACTGACTGGTAAAATAAAATCTAGTTTTAAAAAAAGCAAGAATGCTGTCACATCATTTGTATGATAGTAAATATATGAGGAATAAATTAAGCCCTTCAGTATCATTTTTATTTTGTACAAAAATAAAAACAAGCAAATTTTTAACATATGTCAATGACCAACTCTGACCTAAACTTCCAAGTGACATTGACAAAGACCTTGAACATGACCTACCTTGACCTTGGGAATGGTCAGCTCCAGCGCATCCACCTCATCCTTTTCTATCTCTTTGGGTGGCCGGATATACTGGATTTGTTGTTCCTCTGTCACAGGCTTTTCTGCCTTGGAAGCAGCAGGTTTCAGTGGTAGTGCCTCCAACTCTGGTACCTCACGCTCAGGAATTTCTATCTTTGTTGTCTCAGGTTTCCCCAAGAGCTGGAAAATTCAGATTTCAGTTTTAACTCATTTACTTCATGTACAGCATGCATTCAAGTGTGAACAGTTAGACCCAGATCTGCTGTTGAATATTGTGCCAGCAGATGACCAGGTTATTATGCTATTCAATTTAAATCAATAAGAAAAATGAACACCTCAATAATTAAAATGAACACCACATACCTAGATCTACTGCTGAATATATGCTGTTGAACTGAAATCAATAAGTAAAATAAACACAACAGACCTAGATCTACTGTTGAATATTATGCCAGCAGACGACCAGGTTATTATACTATTCAATTGAAATCAGTAATTAAAATGAACACCACAGACCTAGATCTACTGTTGAATATTATGCCAGCAGACGACCAGGTTATTATGCTATTCAATTGAAATCAGTAATTAAAATGAACACCACAGACCTAGATCTACTGTTGAATATTATGCCAGCAGATGACCAGGTTATTATACTATTCAACTGAAATCAGTAATTAAAATGAACACCGCAGACCTAGATCTGCTGTGGAATATTGTACCAGCAGATGACCAGGTTATTATACTATTCAACTGAAATCAGTAATTAAAATGAACACCGCAGACCTAGATCTACTGTGGAATATTGTACCAGCAGATAATAAGTTTGTGAGATTAATATGCTTTTTAAATGAAATCAACAAGTAAAATAAAATGTAGACCCATCTACGTGCTGTATAAATATTTTTAGATTTTTCATGGTTGCTACTAGCCAAGAATTTAAAGGCCCAATGAACAATTATGATTCTGTGGAAACAACAAGACCACTTCCCAAATCCACAGATCTGAGTACCAACAAAAATGTAATTTTTCACAAAGCCATGAAAATTGACACTCATAAAAATAAATGAATTCATTGTAGCTATGCACTCAATATAGTGTTTTAGTCCAAACATCTTATTTATTTGATCAAGCACCTTATTTATTCGATCAGATCAATATTTCTTTATAATTCAACATTAAATTGTGGAAGAATTTTCCCTTCATCTTCACTGTAAATAAGACTGTCAATTTACTGTTAGAAATCCTAAACAAACAAAAAGTGTGTTCATGTAAAATGTGTTCATGTAAAATAGATGCCCTGCCACAGTACCTCAAATGTGTTCATGTAAAGTGTGTTCATGTAAAATAGATGCCCTGCCACAGTACCTCAAATGTGTTCATGTAAAGTGTGTTCATGTAAAATAGATGCCCTGCCACAGTAACTCAAATGTGTTCATGTAAAGTGTGTTCATGTAAAATAGATGCCCTGCCACAGTACCCCAAATGTGTTCATGTAGAATAGATGCTATGCCACAGTACCCCAAATGTTTTCATGTAAAGTGTGTTCATGTAAAATAGATGCTATGCCACAGTACCTCAAATGTGTTCATGTAAAGTGTGTTCATGTAAAATAGATGCTATGCCACAGTACCTCAAATGTGTTCATGTAAAGCGTGTTCATGTAAAATAGCTGCTATGCCACAGTACCTTAAATGACATCAATTCAAAACTTAACCAAAATGTCAAGGGCACTATATGAATTTTCCACATTTTGGGCAGGGACTTAAATAAAGTACGGTATTGATTCAAAATGTATGACAGATTTTTTAAAAACAATTTGCAAAGTAAACACAAAAAGGCTGTGGTATCACTAGGAGTAAAATTTATTTTACCAGCCATAACAGTCTTCATGTTCTGATTTGGCTTATACAGTATTTTACTAGCCATAATAGTCTTCATGTTCTGATTTGGGTTATACAGTATTTAACCAGCCCGCTATAATAGTCTTCATGTTCTGATTTGGGTTATACAGTATTTTGCCAGCTGGCTATAATAGTCTTCATGTTCTGATTTGGGTTTGGGTTGTACAGTATTTTGCCAGTCCGTCATAACAGTCTTCATGTTCTGATTTGGGTTATACAATATCTTACCAGCCATAATAGTTTTCATATTTTGATCTTCATGTTCCGATTTGTATTTGGGTTATACAGTATTTTACTGAAAATAATTGTCTTCATGTTCTAATTTGGATTATACAGTATTTTGTCAGCCACAACAGTCTTCATGTTCTAATTTGGGTTACACAGTATTTACCAACCATATTAGTCTTCATGTCTTGATATGGGTTATACAGTATTTTACCCGTGATAATAATTTTCATGTCCTGATTTGGGTTATACAGTATTTACCAGTCATAATAGTCTTCATGTTTCAATTTGGGTTATACAGTATTTTACCAGCCATAATAGTTTTCATGTCTTGATATGGGTTATACAGTATTTTACCAGCCATAATAGTCTTCATCTTTTGATTTGGGTTATACAGTATTTTACCAGCCATAATAGTCTTCATCTTTTGATTTGGGTTATACAGTATTTTACCAGCCATAATAGTCTTCTTGTTTTGATTTGGGTTATACAGTATTTTACCAGCCATAATAGTCTTCATCTTTTGATTTGGGTTAGACAGTATTTTACCAGCCATAATAGTCTTCTTGTTTTGATTTGGGTTATACAGTATTTTACCAGCCATTATCGTCTTCATGTTCTGATTTGGGTCATACAGTACTTTGCAGGCCATAACAGTCTTCATGTTCTGATCTGGGTTATACAGTATTTGCTTGCACATAATGTATGCCTTCCTGCAAAATGCATAGACCCAGATCTGCAATTGCATAATGTATTAGCATATCAAGTTGTATGAAGAGTTCAGTGTTCAACTTCAGATTTTAAGAGAATAGCCTAGATGTTGATATACTGGTACATTATGTGACAGTACATCCAGGTCCATGCTGTCGGGACTTGAGTGTATGCTACACTTACAGATAAGTATGGTAAATACAAGCAAGTTGTTGCCAATACATCAATTTTGAGTTGCTTAACTGCACACCAAGGGACACACCACTCCAACACAATTCTGAAATTTGGAATAAATAGGAGCTCTAATCCTATTGCATGTTTAGTTATATTTACCGATGATTTGCGTCGTTTTTCCAGGATCTGGAATGCAACTGGCTCCTCCTGTTCTTGGAACAGTTCTGGTTGTTTTTCCTCCTCTGAAGGTTTGGTCTCTTCTTCAACATGGCGTAATTTGGGTAACCAGTCTGCTGTCACATCTTCTTCTTTACGATCATAGTCCCTGTTTGAAGGAAATAATCTTCTTACTACATAAGCTAATTTAATATAGTTTATTGTCATTTATCTGATGAAATCTACTGGATAAATCCATGTGATTAACAAATATTACCAAAATACTTTTTAAAGTATTTGCACAAATACATTTGAGAAAGGAGCAAATTACATTGAGAGACCTCTATTCTCAAATAATGAATGTCTGTATTATCACTACACTCCCTAAATCCAGCTGTTAAGTGTCTGGATTATCATTACACTCGCTAAATCCAGCTGTCAAGTGTCTGGATCATAGGGCATAACATAACAATTCACCCAGCACCAAGTTCATTAGAAAATTAGGGACAGGATAATTATGTTGGATTAATGTATGAATAACATTATTTCAAGCATTTTGTATCAAAATAAATGGGACTGTTGCTTAAATGTGTAGTTTTAAGTCAGAGAATGGGACTCATGGTTAAATGTGTAGTTTCAAGTCAGAAAATGGGACTGTTGGTTAAATGTGTAGTTTTAAGTCAGAAAATGGGACTGTTGGTTAAATGTATAGTTTTAAGTCAGAAAAGAAGTAGTTCATAATACTTTGTCATATAAATACTATAGTTGGTTAAAGAGAGGTCAGATAAAATCAAGCAGACTGTATATAAATCCCCAAAATGTATGGATATTTTGGGTGACATTTAAACAAATTCATATAACCTTAGTTTGGTTAGTCTTAGTACATAAAGTACAATATTTCTCCTATATAAGCAAACAGGGTACATGACTGTGTGCCTTTATCTCTGTGCATCATTATACATGTATGCATATGTATGTGGCTACATGTAGGTGTACCAATAACAAAAGTCCATCGAAGGGAATGATGCTCTACTAGCCAAAAAGAATTCCCAGGAATCCACAATAAGTCCATTTCTGCTGCCATCTTATTCGTTTCAACTCCTGAGTATTTGAAACCACTTCTCATATTCTTAAGAAACTCCAATATACCAAATTTGGAAACAAAAATATTTTCTTTTATGTTCAAGTTAACATGTTCATAAGATACCTGTGAGTGCAGCACAAAAGTCTTTGTCAATGCCTTTGACCTTGAATCTCATATAACAGAAATATGATCACTGAATTTAATTGTCTCTGACAATGTAAAGATATATCCACATACTAAGTTTGGTTAAATCTATAATTATTATCATTTGTCCCTTCCCCCCCCCCCCCAAGTTAAAGTTATCAGGGGTTTGATAAAAATCCATTCATACTTGTTTCTGTTATCATGTTCACAAGCCAGTACAGTTGAAAGCTTGAATCAAGACATCTGACCTTAAAATCAATGTCAGATTGCTGACTATCAACTTGTTTATTAGAATGCAACTAAATACAAAGTCTGATCAAAATTAATTTGTATATGTACCAGTAAATGAGTTCATAAGTTCAATGAAGTTCTAAAATGAAAGCAAAGACCTTGGACTTGATTAGGTCTGGTTTTCAAATTCCTTCACAAAAATGCAGCTATGATGGTGGTCAGATCTGCACTATTTTTGTTCAGAATCAAATACATATTGCAAAAATTGTTTGGGTGAAAACCCCATGTCAATGCCACCATTCATGCAAGAAGAGTAGCAATAAGATTCTCTGGCTGGAGACTATGATACTATGTTGGAGCTCTGATTAGCACCATTTTCATTCAAAGCCAGTTACATACTGTTATAGTGTTTTTGTGAAAACCTCTTGTTAATACAAAGATCTGTTCAGAAGAAGTAGATATATAAAGATTTTCAGGATGTCTGTCAAGGCAGCCATGTTGGAGGTTGGATCAGCATCATTTCAATATAGGAATAATTATATATTGCAAGTAAGAAGCATTTTTAAAAAAAATAAATAAATAAAAGACCTATGTCAGTACAGCCATCCTTACAGTAAAAATAGCTGTAAAAAGCTTGTTCACATTTTGGGAGGACACATTGGCATCATCTTCAATTTAGACCCAACTTCATATAGTGAGAAGTGTTTTCATGAAGACCCCATGTCAATACAACCACACCTTCTAGTGGAGTAGTGACAAGATTTTCAAGATGGCCACCATTGGCCATTCTGTTGGACCAAGTAGACCATGGGATGAATATGTAAGTTTCATGGCAATCCTTCCAGTAGTTTAAGATTAGTGACAACAAATTTGTGCAAACAGACAGATGATAGACAGACATATGACAGACAATGTGCCATTGCATAAACTCTACATGGACGGACATATGACAGACAATGTGTCATTGCATAAGCTCTTCGATGACTGGCAGTGCTAAAAACTCCACAGGGCTATGGGAAACAACGGGTCTTGAAAACGAATGTCTTACATACTATAATATGTGGATATTAAAACTGTTCTCAGGAAGCAAATATAAATGTAGTTAAGTATTTATGATTGTGAGGGGAAATGTGTGTGAATAAACGTGTGAACATGTATGTATGTATGTATGTATGTATGTATGTATGTATGTATGTATGTATGTATGTATGTATGTATGTATGTATGTATGTATATGCATGTGTATGTTTATTGGTACATATACATACCTATGCATAAGCAAGGCCTTCCAGTCTTCGGCTTCTTGGGGATTTGTTGTGACAATCAGAGTGGCAGCTTCCTCCAACTTTCCATGCTCATTAGTTGCAGTGGTGGTATAAGTTCCTGCATCCTTATTCTTAATGTCGTTGATTTCAAGAACGTGTTCTCCTGTAGTCTCGTCCTTGTAAATCTTGGTCTTATCACTGTCCTTAAGTTTGGCCCATTTGCCTTTTGACCACTGAACAGTTGGTTCAGGTTGGCCATCAATCTTGCATCGGAAGATGGCAGTGTCACCTTCGAAAGAATTATGATTTTCAGTTGTTTTCAATTCTTTAAAAATTGGATCATCATGCTTAACATAAATCTTTACCAAAATAACTCTAAAAGAAAATTCAAAATTAAATTAATCAAGATTTAGTATTTTCATCATTTTCATATTCAACAGTTGGTAGACTTCTACATTACTGTTAAATAATACATAAATGTCAATAATATTTGGAATCCATGCTTTGCAAGGCTTCATCTTTGACAAATGAGAAATTAATCTTTATTCCCTGAAAATGTCAAAACACTGTGTTAGACCTAATGAGCACCGATGGCACTTAGAAAATTAATTTTTCATACTTTATGTGAAGTTCAATAGACAACTTCTTGTACCTCAAATATGTTTTAGTTTATTAACTTACAATAGCCCTTTTTCTAAATTGTATTAGTGTGTTATGTTTGATGATACTTTTGGGACAAAGATTACATATTGTTTCACATGGAAAAAGTAAAATTCAGCTTTAAACATTGCTCCTTTGTATCAGATAGGGACATTATAATTAGTGTAAGTAAAGAAATTAAAAAAGGCCCATAAATTTACAATAGCGGGGGCTCTCATTTGATATATTTTAATATCAAATTCATTTTGGTATTTTCCCCAATCGGATCAGCCTAACACATAGCCTACTTAATCTGGGATCAGCCCAGAATACACTCGAATGCTGCGATCAGCCTAGCACAGATGTTACTTGAGCTGGGATCAGCCTAGCAGTCTACTTATGTTGGGATCAGCCCAGAATACACTTTAATGCTGGGATCAGCCTAGCACCGATTGGGAATCATCATAGTCTCATATAGTGTTCCATTCAGATTCTAGCCCATGAGTAGCCCCCACAGGGAGAGCCAAATACTTTATTTATTTAATTATTTATGTTACTGTAGTTAAACATTTTTATGTAGTTGACTTGTTGAATCGAGAGAGAGAATGCATATCCTCATGTAACCTTTACTTTCTTACAATGCATATATTAAACCTTTCCTCGTACACATCTGTATTTTGTTGTGCATAAAATGATAATTACTTAATATTTGTTTATGCACAACTTGATGACCTTGATTTATTTTTATGTACATATTGCCAGTCTTATAATGAGCTTTATCATGAAAATGACAATTAAGGGAGGTATTGGTGGTGTGGCAGGCTGATATAAGGTAGGATTATATTGCCTAGTCATAAGCTAACACTTGTATAGGGGGGTTGTACATGTACATGTACCTTGAAATTGGGAAGCAGACTGGGATTTGTGCAAGAAGCTATTATTAGCCACTTACACTTGCTGTCTACATGGGGTTTGTTGGAGGATCACGTATGGTGTGCATGATCAGAACCCTTCCTATTAGGTAGCATTGACAGCTGAATTCAAATAGCCAACTTAAGTAGATGGTCTGGATGTAGCATCGCAGGATCATATAGAGTACCACGTGATCAGTCTCTGGACGTTCGAAGGTACAGACAATGGGTATGGAGTCTCGGCATCCAACTATTCTTATGGATTTATGCTGGCCTGCCACCACCCCAGACACCTCCCATTGGTGCCTACAGGGTGGGATTTGCCTCTTGCATTATCATTAGTGTTGCTTCATTAATTTCTCATGGGGCTGCCATGGGCTAGGGAGTATTTTCCCCAATCGGATACTAGTATGCTATACTAAAAACATAAAGGCCATGCCTGTTTAATACATTTCTCATACAGTTTTAAATAGAAAGAAAATCAGAATACTTTCTTCATGCTGGGATCAGCCTAGCTCTATTCCACTAATCTGGGATAAACCCAGAATACACTCCATGCGGGGATCATCTTAGCATAGATTTACTTAAGATGGGATCAGCCCAGAAAACACTACTATGCTGGGATCAGCCTAGCACACAGCCTACTTAATCTGGGATAAGCCCATAATATACTCAAATGCTGGGATCAGCCTAGCACAGATGTTACTTGAGCTGGGATCAGCCCAGAATACACTCAAATGCTGGGATCAGCCTAGCACAGATGTTACTTGAGCTGGGATCAGAGTAGCAGTCTACTTATACTGGGATCAGCCCAGAATACACTTTAATGCTGGGATGAGCCTAGCACCGATTCTACTTTAGCTGGGATCAGCCCAGAATACACTCAAATGCTGGGATTAGCCTAGCACAGATGCTACTTGAGCTGGGATCAGCCTAGCACAGTCTACATATGCTGAGATCAGCCCAGAATACACTTTAATGCTGGGATCAGCCTAGCACCGATTCTACTTTAGCTGGGATCAGCCCAGAATACACTCAAATGCCGGGATCAGCCTAGCACAGATGTTACTTGAGCTGGGATCAGCCCAGAATACACTCAAATGCTGGGATCAGCCTAGCACAGATGTTACTTGAGCTGGGATCAGCCCAGAATACACTCAAATGCTGGGATCAGCCTAGCACAGATGTTACTTGAGCTGGGATCAGTCTAGCACAGTCTACTTATGCTTGGATCAGCCCAGAATACACTTTAATGCTGGGATCAGCCTAGCACCGATTGGGAATCATCATAGTCTCGTATAGTGTTCCATTCAGATTATAGTCCAGTAGTAGCCCCCACAGAGAGAGACAAATATTTTATTTATTTAATTATTTATGTTATTGTAGTTAAACATTTTGATGTAGTTGACTTGTTGAATCGAGAGAGAGAGAATGCATATCCTCATGTAACCTTTACTTTCTTACAATGCATATATTTAACCTTTTCTCGTACACATCTGTATTTTGTTGTGCATAAAAGCATAGAAAGTATAATTAGTGTAAGTAAAGAAATGAAAAAAGACCCATAACTTTAGAATAGCATGAAAGGTTTTTTAAAAATCTGTATGCACATATGTAATGTGAGTTGTGGTCACAAGTAAAACAAATGGATGGTTGTAATGGTACATGATACCAGATCTTCATAAAACAAATGGATGGTTGTAATGGTACATGATACCAGATCTTCATAAAACAAATGGATGGTTGTAATGGTACATGATACCAGATCTTCATAAAACAAATGGATGGTTGTAATGGTACATGATACCAGATCTTCATAAAACAAATGGATAGTTGTAATGGTACATGATACCAGATCTTCATTAAATGTCCAATGACAATCTATTCTATTGTCCACAGATGTTTAATCTTTAGGCTATTCATTTTAATCCAGTAAAACAATAGACAAATGGTCACTATTTCATTTATTAAGCTAAGCAGCTGGTTAAAAATATACAAGTAATACGTACTTATCCAAAGTGAACATTACAGTGAGGACACAAATTCATGTATATGTAATACTAAGCCAAAGTGAACATTACAGTGAGGACACAAATTCATGTACATGTAATACTAAGCCAAAGTGAACATTACAGTGAGGACACAAATTCATGTACATGTAACACTAAGCCAAAGGGAACATTACAGTGAGGACACAAATTCATGTACATGTAACACTAAGCCAAAGTGAACATTACAGTGAGGACACAAATTCATGTACATGTAATACTAAGCCAAAGGGAACATTACAGTGAGGACACAAATTCATGTACATGTAACACTAAGCCAAAGGGAACATTACAGTGAGGACACAAATTCATGTACATGTAATACTAAGCCAAAGTCAACATTACAGTGAGGACACATATTCATGTATATCTGATAGCAAATACATGATGGGACCAGTGTTTCCAGTATACATAGCTTGAAAGGAATCACAAGTTTCTTATCAAGAGTGATCTATCAGTCACTGGGCTGTCACATTCTGTTCCAACTTTTTGTGTGTGACCTATTAACATTTTTAACACCTCACTCTTACCTGGCACCATATAGCCATTATTGTGCTGAGGTGCTGTTAAATGGTAATACATACTTACTAATACATAGGTCAGTTATTTTAGGAGAAGCCATTTACAACTGTTATGCACAACAGTAGAGCTACAGAATAGGAAATTATGCCAACTGCTTGGTGGGGTGCACTTATAAGGGTAGGTGTCATTATTATGTTAAATATGGTATGTTACTGTCAGTGTAGTAATTTTTGTCTTGTTCAGAATGCCGTAAAAAAATATTTACTTTCTGCATGGAAGTAGATACTATTATGACAATTTTCATTCTCTATCAAGAAAACAATAGGCTAATGAAATCATGATTCAATATACTTGTACATACCTTCAAGAACTGTGCACTTGATGGGAGCCTGGATGAACTTTGGCATGCGACCTCTGACATCAAGGTTTGCAGTGCAGATCTCTTCACCTCCATTGTTAATGGCAACGGCCTTAATAGTGCCAGTCATGTCAGGCGTGGGGTTTTTGATGGAAAGGGTGTATGTTTTGTTCTCTTTGTCAACCTCCATGGTGACATTGTCACCAAGCTCAATTTCCTTGTCATTGATGAACCTACAGATCAATAAAATAGTGGGGAGAAGTTAGTATTCACATGATAAAATAACCAGTTTATCTCTTGATACATTAGGGAGTGGCAAAGCGTTGCATGCACACAGACTATGTTTTAAATTTCTAGGATAACCACCCCATGACAAAGCATACATCATATAGTTAGCAAACTAGTGATGAAAGTTTAAAGCACACAAATTTCCTTCTTCACTTAAAAGATGAATCACTGTTTGTTGGGGTTTTGAGTTTCATAGTTTAAAGCAACCAGAAAATCAACAATAAGCTCAAGTGGGAGTGAAATTACTCACCTGGCTGACATTTCTCTAATAAACAAACGGAACAGCAGATGGCCAATAAATCTGGATCATAAAGATGCTTTCTGCTGCATTTTACAATGCTGCTGATTCCATATGTTATGAAAACAATTGTTCCAAGGTTTCTCAATTTTTTGTATCTTCATCCATATTTGATCACACATCATCATCATTTGTTCAAATAGTATTGAAAGGCCCATATTCCAGAATGGGTTGTTTGTCAATTATGTGACAGTGGTTTTTGGGGGGATAAAGCTGTGTACAGGTTTTTCTTCTTTTAGTAAAGGCAGCAATATCTGATGTCATAACAGCATCATTTGAACAAATCTGAAAAGCTTTCAAGCTAGGACACTTTCTGTTCAAATTAGTTAAATTCTGTTAAGCAGTTATTTAGAAAAAGTCATTCAAGGATTTCCTTTTTTTTTTTGCAACAGCAGCCATATTTGATTAGAGATTTACATCTTTTGTACAAACTTAAAATTCCTTAATGCCATAATGCTTTTATGGCCAGGTGAGTAAATAGAAATGGTAGCCAACAAAAACAGTGAATTTATAGTAAATATGCCAAGTCATTAAGGTTAATGTGCCCAGCCTTTAAGATTATTCTTTCTGAATGATAGAATTCAATAAAAATTAAAAGAAATTACAAACATGATACACGTTTAAATCAATATTCCATTAGTAAGCAAGTGAAGTTAAATTATTTTTGGTATCATGGGAATGGAAAGATAGAAATGGACCATTTCTTAATACAGTGATCCCCCCTTTTTAAGGCCTCTTTCAAGAAAGCTACCCACCCCCCATGTCCTTCACTAAGGTAGTACAATTTTACCATTCTGTTGGAAGGCCACCCCTTTGTAAGCATACCTGCCATATTCCCAGACAGTGTTGTGGGGATTTTGAGACTCAAAAAGTGTGTTTTGAGGTTCCAAGGGAGGTCAGTGAGCTTGACCCCCCCCCCCCCAAAAGCGACGGCATCCAAATGAGAATAAGTTATCTTTTCAAATCAGCCTATAGCAAATGACTGGAAATTCAAATCTGAAGGAAAAGAAAATACCATCTGTTTTCTGTGAAGCATTTAATATACTTACAAAAAACAAAAAAAAATGGTAGACTTAGAATTGTCAAATAACATCACCACAAACGTGGCCACAACCTCACAGACATTAAATACAAAAATACACCAAGTTGCTGTCTTTAAAATCCATTGGACAGTGAAATGTAGTTTTAATTACATGTAGTCTTTCCTACTCTCAGTAGTCGGTCTGACAGTAATACAAGTGTCATTTGTGTTCACAAATATGCCTACACTTTTCCTTCGCGAATGTGCATCCACATCTATGTTGGCGTAAGCAATGGCCAAAGTTGCTAAAAGTGATAAAACCTGTAAGATGATAATGAATATCCATTTCAAAACAATGAATCTGGCAATGAAAACACTCAAGGTTTGTGGTAGTTGGCCAAGTTGCTAAAGTCTTTGACTGACGCTATTGTAATGTATTTTCGAGGTTAAAGTCACGCCTATGGCAGTGAAGATTTAATTTATTCTCAGGCTGAATTAATGAAAAAAGGTACCAATTTATGCAAATACACAATTTGTCATTTGATTAATGGTTTAATACTTTTATATTATTAAAATTCCATGGTGCAGTTCATTTCAGGTTAACCAGATATTCAAACATGTTGATGTTTTCATGAGTTACTTGATCACATGATAAAACGTTTATTGCAATCATGTACATTTCCAAGGAAAATACGAGAAAGTTAAGGTGGCAAAACTGTCGAAGCAAATAAGATTATCTCATTTTTTAGCATTTCTAGTGGATTATGTTCTACAATATTCCTTTGTCCCTTTAAAATGTTGTGTGTCCCCCAATTCTGGAGGGTGAGGACACGGTGTCCCCTGACCTTTGGATCCTAGGTGCAACACTGCATTAGAGATTATTGTTCAACCTACCAAAATAATCATGTTTTGAATTTTATATATGGAGTAAAAATCCGACTTCAAAGAAACGTTGACGCTGATCACAAACTATAATAACGACGGCTTGAACATTCTCATTCAATGCAGTCAGTGATGTGTAATAACATTTATTTTTCAACAGGCATCTGTTTGATGTATTTAACTTCAGACAAATTGGGTTGTTCCACTTAGTGTACTTTACCTATGCAAATTAGCCTAATGGACTCTCCCTCAGCAGTTCTCAAAGGATTTGACATAACACATCACCCTAGCTATTGTGAGGCAATCCAGTAAATCTCTGAAAGGTGTCTGTTTGTTGCTGACCGCCTCACCTTTTAATTGCCTCTAAAACATCTGTATAAACTGTCCCGAGTATAGATTTATATGAGCTCTGAGCAAGACTATTTACTGTTTATACATACCACAGCTTACGGGCATATATCATTGTGATAAAGAAATTTCCTTTTTTTGTGTGAATTTTTTTTTCTTTTCGCTAAGATTGCTGAAAATCATGTTTTTCTAAACATGACCATGTCGGGGGGGGGGGGGGGGTCCAAAATAGTGTTATTCTCGTGACACGTCGTGTTATGGCATGTATGTGTAAGACATTTTTCAAGAGAGCTAGACCACCATATTCTATGCAAAGATAGTGACCTTTTACCATTGTCTGGAGGCCACCACTCTTGTAAGGCCATCTTTACATTGCATCTATGACTAAAACGAAAACATACCTCAATCAATGTCACTTGAGGGTTTGACTCAAAACACAGTTAAGCTGTCAAGAGTCACAGTGATTCTAAGCCTCATTTTTGTGTCTCACCACCATTATAATTTAATATTTGGGATAAGGTCCATTACATTGACCAAACAAGAAAAGCTTACCACTTCACTTGTGGCAATGGGAAGCCCTCTATCTTGGCTTCGAATTTGGCAACACCATCTTCAGGAGCAACAATGTCTGATGGACGTCTGAGAATACTGGGCCTTCTGGCAGCTGTAAGGAAAATAGGTGAGTCTCATAAATACCTGGCCTTGAATTAATAAAACTTAATCAGTAAAAGACCTGGAGCTTTGCTCCAAACTCAATCATTGGACACTGTACACCCATATGACTGAAACTTTCCAGGTGTAATTTACATGATTCAAGTGACCAGAGCTGAAAATTCCATGTATATATCAGTAGTAACTATGGAGATATTTAATCCCCCAGTTTTGACTAAATTTTCATTCTCTGTCTTGAAAGTTTTATAAATTCAAGACAATGATTGTTTGATGGTTTGTTGAAAGAAATGGTACCACTGATTATGAGTGTTATATTCCAGAAAGGATGCAGAGGTTCTTCAACATGTACAATAGAAAGAGACTCAAATTTATGATGACAAAAGGAAGATATGATTCAGTTGACAATGAAGTAAGACTGTTTTATCCAGGTAAATCTGGGCAAAGGGAAGATATGATTCAGTTGACAATGAAGTAAGACTGTTTAATCTAGGTAAATCTGGGAAAAGGGAAGATATGATTCAGTTGACAATGAAGTAAGACTGTTTTATCCAAGTAAATCTGGGAAAAGGGAAGATATGATTCAGTTGAAATGAAGTAAGACTGTTTTATCCAGGTAAATCTGGGCAAAGGGAAGATATGATTCAGTTGACAATGAAGTAAGACTGTTTTATCCAGGTAAATCTGGGCAAAGGGAAGATATGATTCAGTTGACAATGAAGTAAGACTGTTTTATCCAGGTAAATCTGGGCAAAGGGAAGATATGATTCAGTTGACAATGAAGTAAGACTGTTTTATCCAGGTTAATCTGTATGTCAGTTTATTATTTTTCTTCAATACAGATGGTGAAGTGAAGTGATATATATATTTTTCAACTGATAAGAGAAACAAGGTCAGGTTGCATGTTGAGCCTGCAATCAAAGCATTGCTGTAAAACATATGACCTTGACCCCAAGGTCAAAAGGTTGAACAAGCATGCTGCAGAATGAATTGCCTTATCTTCATAATGATTCATTCATAGTATGAAGACAATCCATTAAAGTGTTTAGGAAATATAAGAAAATTAAAACTTTAACCAAAACCTTTAAAAAAAATTGATGACGACAATGATGATTCAACTGCCACCAGTGAAGAAGTGAAAGCTATGTCTTACTTCCCACTAATGTAGTCTTGACAAAAATTAATTCATTACAAGTACTAAGGAATCAAAACAAAGGTACTTCAGTATAACAAGTGTATTATCATGGATTCCATTGATTTTAGTGAATGTAGTTTTAAACTTGTTTTTTTCCTTTTCTTCACCAAGTTTTAATTCTTGGCTTACAGTATCCACTTATAATGTGGTCTCGCTTAAAACATATCCCATTATAACATTGTTTGCATACAATATAGCTTCATTATAACATGGTTTGCATACAATATAGCTCCATTATAATATGGTTTGCATAGAATATAACTCAATTAATAACATGGTTTGCATACAATATCACTCCATTATAGCACAATTTTGCTTGAACCTTACCACTAGTATAAAAGCCAAACCACATCATAAATAGGGAACACTGTTTTTAATCATTCCTTTAAAGCGACAGTTGTGTTAATGTAATCCCATACATCTGAGTATTAGTGTGGAATTCAAAGGATCTCAATGCTAGTGTTACTTACGTGCAACTTTTAGCCTGGCACTACAAGAGGTTTGACCAGCAGGGTTATGGGCTTTGCAGCTGTAGGCTCCAGCATCACTGGGTCGGACATTTTGGATTATGATCCTGTGAACCTTGTCCTCAACCTCAAAACGGATGTCCTCGGTCTCCCTTAGCTCTGTCGTAGTTTTCAACCTGCATAGAAAGAGTAATGATTTATTTTCAGAATTCAGAAACTTTAATTGCAAAATGTATATGGGCAGATATGTTGTGATGACAGCAAGGAAAATAAATATTAGGCAGGTACAGAGCAGGAGCCCAAAGTAGAAAATGCAAAATGCAGATTGCAGAATGATGAAGAATAAATGAAAAAATTAAATGTATTATGTATTTCACAAATTGATTTGAAAATCAATTTCCAGGTATTTCAGGCTGCCACTAAATTTCCACAGTCAAAAAGCCTTTTGTAAGATTCTTTACACTGACAGACAGTTTTTCACTCCTTACAAGCTGTGACATCCTTCTTGTCAAGGCATACATAACAATCACAACTGATGTGATGACATCATTACTGGTGGTTTTATGTGTACAATTTTTTATAAAGAAATGAAATAAGAAATAACATTTTCTAACAAATACTCTACAACTGTATTTTTACATTTATTGCAGTCGCAGTTCTAATTTTATTTATCATAAATTCAATCCTGTCTTTTGCATTTTATGATTTGCTATTTTATTAAAACAGTTTCAAGAAGACAAGATATGTAACAGTTCTCTCTCTTTCACACTTGAAAATGGAAAACCCAATTTTGGTAAATGCATTTCCATTTTATTCCATATGAATAATAAGGAAATCATGAATGGAAGAGATAAACATAAAATTAGAATGCATTTTTGAGACCGTAATTGAAAAATGAGATGATAGCTGAAATGCAAATGTGAATGGAATGCAAATGGAGTGCAAATGAAATGCAGATTTGGTAAAATTACCCATTTCAGGGTCTGTACACTGTGTGTCTTTAGGCAGCCTATGAAACAACACATGTTACACAAAAATTACCCATGGTCCTGCATTATTGGTAGAGGTATTATCTGTTAACAAAAATATTTACTATTTAAGAACCTCAACCTGTCCTTGCCAAACTATACTGCAGAACTAAGCTTACCATGTATCATGTGGGATGGATTTGTTTAACAAAGCATACCACATAACATGAGTCTGAGTTTATTTGTTTAACAAAGTTTACCATGTAACATGGGTCTGGGTTTATTTGTTTAACAAAGTTTACCATGTAACATGGGTCTGGGTTTATTTGTTTAACAAAGTTTACCATGTAACATGGGTCTGGGTTTATTTGTTTTACAAGGCTTACCATGTGACATGGGGTTTAGGTTTGCCTGTGACTTCAACTTCAAAGACAATTGTCTCCTTTTCCACAGTTTCTACATTCTCCATCTTACGGACGAACTTGGGAGCTTCTTTCTTTTCTGTAATGATAAAATATACAATGCAACAACTGTACAACATTTAAAAAATAGTTACTGCAGAAGAAAAGTACATGAATACAATAATGAGCAATTCAATGAGATAAACCAGAAATGTGTCCATTGGTGTAGTACAAAAAGAAAAGAGAAAAGTGAAATAACTCTGGCAGAATGTATGCATGTATGGATGTGTTTGGATGAATATTCAAAAAGAACATTAAATGGATAAAAAACAAAGGGACATAACTTTTAAAAAAATTCATCACAGTGTGACAACAAAACATATTCATCTGATGTCATTAATGTCCACTAAGTTTCAGGGCAATTAATCAAAACATGTGGGTGTTGTTGTCCATACAAAATATCCCATAAATACATAAATATTGTATAAACAGTTAATATGAAAAACAGACACAACTCTAGAAAAACTCACCAAACCTCAACAACGATTGGAGCATCAACAGCCTTTCTGTGAAAAAAACCTAAAAATTGTTGCAGACACATCCATTTTGAATTTCATTTATGAGAATGAACCTATCATGTGATGGGATCAAGTGATACAAATGCTACGAGATCAAAATACTATGTCACTATTTATGTGAGAACTACAGTATAGATTGATTTAAAGAAAGATTCAAAAGTTACTTTCAGTTACCAATATATTTCTTCAATATGTTCAAGAAACCGATCATAGGCTGCATTCTATTTTGTTGCACAAGAATTTTATGCATTATTACAGAACAATATGTGCATGCTGACCTTGTGTCAATGTTTGCCAAATTTCATGGCAATTTGTCAAAATATGTGCGACTAGATGCACACATAAGAATGGCAATTTGTCAAAATCTGTGGGACTAGTTGCACACATAAGAATGGCAATGTGTCAAAATCTGTGGGACTAGTTGCACACATAAAAATGGCAATTTGTCAAAATCCTTGGGACTAGTTGCACACATAAGAATCATGATATATAATATACACATTTAACACCAAAAAGGGGCATAACTCTGGAAATATGCATCAGAGCATGATGACTTCAACCAAAAGCTTAACAAAGTTGTTGATTATGTCGCCACATAACCTGTGCCCCCCCCCCCCCCCCCCCTGGGATGCCTAATGCATCATCCTGCATGTTGTAAGAGGGGACTAATAGAGGCAACCTTTTTGCATTGGGATGTGTCCTGTGATGATGTTCCAGCTCAAAAAGTCTTGAACTTTTTCTATAAGAGTGTGTTTTTATATTTTTTTTAAAAATCTGACTTTGTATTATAAGGATTTGACCTGTTTTTACCTTTATCTTTGTTTTTTTGGATACCAACTAAAGAGCGATTGACAAAAATCAATTATGTATACTCTAAATATTAACAAGTGCTAATATGGACAATAGGTCATGAAATATAATTTTTTAAAGTTGAAGTCTTTTGATACTGTCAGACAAGGTATCAAATAAAATGATCTCTTGAATGTAAGAAATAATGGCATAGAAGAAAACATCTTTAAATGGGATGTTTGTTGTCAAATGGCATGTTTGTTGTCAACAATGGATGAAAAAGCATCAGAATTCACCAATTTGTTTGCACATTGTTTTTAATAAATCCAGAATTCACCAATTTGTTGTGTACCTATTTTTTTAAAAATAAATCCAACAAATAGTCTATAACAACTATAAGTATCTCATGGTATTAGAAATGTAATGAGACATGGAATCATTGAAGAACCCAATCTAGTATCCTGAATTAATTCTGAATGCATCAACAATTAATAATATCAAATCAATAAATTTAATGTCATGCCTGTGATGAACATCACTGTAATCTTGGTAACACATTACCCATCCACTCTAAATGTGACCTTGACCTTTAAACTAGACTCTTCTATTCTCATGCGTGTTCCATCTACTCTGGTTAACTTTAATGCAAAATCTGATAGTAATAATAAAAATTCATCCTTGGAAACAAAAGATATGACTAGTTCCTAAAAATTTAAACACTTTACCAAAAAAGCTAAAAATATTTTGCCCAGTTAATTTGACCTTTTGATTATTTGATGTGACATCTACATGTATTTCTTTGCACATTCATGAACCTCTCTGCAAAAGTCAGATGAAAATCTATTCCCTTGGACCTTCTGATTTGTACATTCCTAGATATATTGCACATCCCATGGTAAACTTCTATGCAATGTCTGATGACAGTTTTTTCATGAAAACAGGAGATACAACAAGCTCAATACACTTTACCCACTGACATCTATTAACTTTAAGAAATTGCCCCTCCTCATGACCTTGATCTCTGACCATTTTAGGTGCCCATCCTGAGGGATGTTTCTTGTCCCCAGGTAAAGTTGTGAGTAAAGTCTGATGATGCAAAAAGGAGATATTGTCCTTAAAAAAAAACAACCTTTAACCAAAAATGTTTGTCACTGAAAAGATGGACAGCCACTATAAATGCTATGTCTGACAAATTTTATGACATTTGTCACACTGGAGGCAAAAGAAGGTGAGAAAAGAAAGGTTACTAGACAAACCTTCGACAGCGAGGATGGCAATGGACTCTGCTTCTCCTGCTTTATTTTTAGCAAGTGCCTTGATCTTTCCAGCATTCTCCAGCCCAGTGTTATCGATACTCAAGCTATGGGTCATGTCACCATAACCCTTGCGCTGCTCTGTATGGAAACGCACACCTGCCCCAATAGGCTGATCATTTATGAACCTGGAACAAGAAATGATAAATATTTTAATTAGGCAAAAGAATGTGAGTAAAATACTTTTGTTTCTTGCAATTGTTTTGATGAAGTACAAATCTGAGAAACATTCTTAGAAATTAAAATTAACCTATCAATGTACCTGCATGAAGGTAACTTTAGAGTTTTGAGATGCAACTGTATAACAGTGATCAATCTGATGTCTGAACTTACAAAAAATTTAAATTACATGACTGGAATATTTTTATCGACTTGCTCATAATCATTGACTGATAAATATACCACAGGAAAATAATGTTATTAGTTTCATAGTTGGAAAGAAAAAAAACTCTTGAATTGGACACTCAATCCTAGGTATAAACCCAAATCTCTGGCATGTAATAATTTGAATGTCTCAAGATTTTTTTCTCACACCAATACCTCTCTTTGTGGACTTATAAAAAATTAAGACTGTGTGTGCACACTTACCATGTGACTTCAGGTTGTGGTAGGCCCTTAACAGCACAGTCAAATCTGACTGGACGACCTTCACGGCACTCACGGTCTGACAGCGGTCGTGTGAATTCTGGTCTTTCTGTTTTTCCTACAAAACCCCAAGCCATTACAATGTGACAAGATAAAATTGGCAAGGAAAATTTATAGTGTGAATTAGAGAGATAGAGGACCTGAACAAACATGGTAGTTTTCATGCTTACTCTTTGTTCCTTTTTTGCAAAAATGTGAATTTGTCAATTTATCTCATAGTTATGATGAAAGAATAACTTTTCTTATATTACATGTAAATTTATCAATTTATCTTAATTATGATGAAAGAATAACTTTTCTTAAATGACATGGTTAAAAATAAGTGTAAATTAACACCATAGAAGAAAAATAAGCAATATGTACTTTATGTAATATCTACACATGCCCTAATAATTGTACACTCGCTCCCATGTTTTTTTTATTCCAATGTGCTTTATGAGAGGAAAGTCACTGCTATAACCTGTCCAGAGAATAAAAGAATTTACAACTATGCATGATTGATGTCTTGTTACTACTAGACTTGGTGGGTTAAATTATTCTGAAAAGGGAATCTTACAAATGTTTTACTCTGTGTGACCATACTGAGAGACACAATGCACTTCCAAAGTGACCAGCTTCCAACATACAGACTAAATCTTCTAGCATGTACATACATGTGATGAGTACATTGTTTATGTTATCAGCGATGTGCAGTTATTATGATGAACTTAAAGGTGTTAAGTCAATTCCTACCTTCCACAGTGATGTTGCTTGATATCTCAGATGTACCAGCTGAGTTTTGGGCAACACATTTGTATTCACCCTCCAAGTCCATAGTCATCTTCTTGATGGAAAGTCTGGCAGTTTCTTCTTCATAGGAAATCTGTACACTGGGAGTTTCCACAAACTCCTTGCCATTCCTGAAAAAAACCCCACACATCCACATACATGAACATCTTGTCATACGTGTTTAATTATATGGTATGACTTGAACAACTGGATGTTCTTTGTGCACAGAATTTCTTATTTTAAGTGTTTGCTTGTCTAAGCTTTTGAAGTCAGGAATGAGAATAGCATTTGAATGATCCCTGTATGGAATGACTGATGTCAAAGTTTAACTACAGTTCTGTGAGAATATCATTTGAATGATCCCTGTATGGAATGAATGATGTCAAAGTTTTACTACAGTTTTGTGTGAATATCATTTGAATGATCCCTGTATGGAATGAATGATGTCAAAGTTTACTACAGTTCTGTGTGAATATCATTTGAATGATCCCTGTATGGAATGAATGATGTCAAAGCTTACTACAGTTCTGTGTGAATATCCTTCAGAAGATATGCTTTTATTTAGCACTCAAAGTGTATAATACTTACCATTTTACTCACTTATAAATCCAAATGCAAACTGCACACTCAAATCTGCCATTGCATAATGCACTGGCAGATCTAGGTCCATGCAGTTTGTTAGGAGTAATCTGTAGAACAAACATCATAGACCCTCATCTGCCAGTGCATTATGAGATGGCAGATCAGGGTCTATGTTGTTTGCAGGTGGACATAACTTATAAGTGAGTATAGATGGTACTTACATATTATAGTTAATGGTGATGGAAAAGTGAGACTGTATAGATACAAGCAGATAATGCTCCAGAGGATACCTCAATTCTCCAAAGATAAGCCTATGCATGGTTGTAAGCCCATTCCCCACCCCCCACCCATACACACACTTTTAAAAATTCTGGCAAGTTATTTAAGGATTTTTGTTAAACACATTCCTAAATTTTTTTAATAGTTGTAAGGGACAGGCCTCCAGGCTTATAATTGGTAAAGTATGGTATCTTAACAACAACTGCATAGTTCTAGGAAGGTCTTCTTGTCATCATTAATTTCTAATTTTTTCCTCTTCTATATTTTTGGATTGAAGCATGTCATTATATCAACATATATTTGACAGAGAAGGAGGTTGAAGAATAAAGGATTTATTATCTATGTGTTATATATGGACTTTTCACTGATCTTGTAAAATAGAATGAGCCCCCTTCTCTCCAATGTATTATTTTGCAAAACTTACATGCTACATTATTAAAATTTGCTATTGCAAGTTTGAATATATCCTTAAGAAATATGCAACACCAGTCTAAGATATATTGCTATTGCTAGTTTGAATATATCCTTAAAGAAATATGCAATACCAGTCTAAGATATATTGCTATTGCTAGTTTTAATATGTTCTTAAAGAACTATGCAATACCAGTCTAAGATATATTGAGAGTAAAACTCCTCTTTAGACACAGGGACAATATCTATGTCCTACCTTAACCATGTGATCTCGGGACGTGGCAACCCAGCGACAGTACAGGTAAGCCGAAGTGGTTTCTCTTCCATAATGGACTGTGGAGGGAGAGAATAATATATTTTATGTGATGTCACTCATTTAATATATTTAAAATAGGTTTAATATGTTTGAAGAACAAATCATAACAATTACCTACCATATATGCTCGATTATATGTCGAGTCCAACTGCAAACTGCAAAGACTCAGATCTGCCATCACATTATGCGATGGCAGATCAGGGTCTATGCTGTTTGCAGTTGGACTTAACTTATATGTGAGTATATATGGTAACTTGTCATTACACACTGTAGCTGATGTAAAGGTATTTTTCATTTCATTCCACATTTGATGATTCTTTTACAATACAATATAATTACTGTAAAACTTTTTGCCATTAAGTGATCAAGTAAGTAGAATAGAACTTACTAAAGTTGTATTACATGATGTACCTCATCATTTCAACTCAAACTATTACCATAAGAACTATAATTACTATCATTCCAACTCAAACTATTACCATAAGAACCATAATTACTATCATTCCAACTCAAACTATTACCATAGGAACCATAATTACTATCATTCCAACTCAAACTATTACCATAAGAACCATAATTACTATCATTCCAACTCAAACTATTACCTTAAGAACAATAATTACTATCATTCCAACTCAAACTATTACCATAAGAACCATAATTACTATCATTCCAACTCAAACTATTACCTTAAGAACTATAATTACTATCATTCCAACTCAAACTATTACCTTAAGAACTATAATTACTATCATTCCAACTCAAACTATTACCTTAAGAACCATAATTACTATCATTCCAACTCAAACTATTACCTTAAGAACCATAATTACTATCATTCCAACTCAAACTATTACCTTAAGAACTATAATTACTATCATTCCAACTCAAACTATTACCTTAAGAACTATAATTACTATCATTCCAACTCAAACTATTACCTTAAGAACAATAATTACTATCATTCCAACTCAAACTATTACCTTAAGAACTATAATTACTATCATTCCAACTCAAACTATTACCTTAAGAACTATAATTACTATCATTCCAACTCAAACTATTACCTTAAGAACTATAATTACTATCATTCCAACTCAAACTATTACTTTAAGAACTATAATTACTATCATTCCAACTCAAACTATTACCTTAGGAACCATAATTACTATCATTCCAACTCAAACTATTACCTTAAGAACTATAATTACTATCATTCCAACTCAAACTATTACCTTAAGAACTATAATTACTATCATTCCAACTCAAACTATTACCATAGGAACCATAATTACTATCATTCCAACTCAAACTATTACCATAGGAACCATAATTACTATCATTCCAACTCAAACTATTACCATAGGAACCATAATTACTATCATTCCAACTCAAACTATTACCATAAGAACCATAATTACTATCATTCCAACTCAAACTATTACCTTAAGAACCATAATTACTATCATTCCAACTCAAACTATTACCATAAGAACCATAATTACTATCATTCCAACTCAAACTATTACCTTAAGAACTATAATTACTATCATTCCAACTCAAACTATTACCTTAAGAACTATAATTACTATCATTCCAACTCAAACCATTACCTTAAGAACCATAATTACTATCATTCCAACTCAAACTATTACCTTAAGAACTATAATTACTATCATTCCAACTCAAACTATTACCATAGGAACCATAATTACTATCATTCCAACTCAAACTATTACCATAGGAACCATAATTACTATCATTCCAACTCAAACTATTACCATAAGAACCATAATTACTATCATTCCAACTGAACCTATTACCTTAAGAACCATAATTACTATCATTCCAACTGAAACTATTACCTTAAGAACCATAATTACTATCATTCCAACTCAAACTATTACCATAGGAACCATAATTACTATCATTCCAACTCAAACTATTACCATAGGAACCATAATTACTATCATTCCAACTGAAACTATTACCATAAGAACTATAATTACTATCATTCCAACTCAAACTATTACCATAGGAACCATAATTACTATCATTCCAACTCAAACTATTACCATAGGAACCATAATTACTATCATTCCAACTCAAACTATTACCATAGGAACCATAATTACTATCATTCCAACTCAAACTATTACCATAGGAACCATAATTACTATCATTCCAACTCAAACTATTACCATAAGAACCATAATTACTATCATTCCAACTGAAACTATTACCTTAAGAACCATAATTACTATCATTCCAACTGAAACTATTACCTTAAGAACCATAATTACTATCATTCCAACTCAAACTATTACCATAGGAACCATAATTACTATCATTCCAACTCAAACTATTACCATAGGAACCATAATTACTATCATTCCAACTGAAACTATTACCATAAGAACCATAATTACTATCATTCCAACTGAAACTATTACCTTAAGAACTATAATTACTATCATTCCAACTCAAACTATTACTTTAAGAACTATAATTACTATCATTCCAACTGAAACTATTACCTTAAGAACAATAATTACTATCATTCCAACTCAAACTATTACTTTAGGAACCATAATTACTATCATTCCAACTCAAACTATTACTTTAGGAACCATAATTACTATCATTCCAACTGAAACTATTACTTTAAGAACCATAATTACTATCATTCCAACTCAAACTATCACCTTAGGAACCATAATTACTATCATTCCAACTCAAACTATTACCTTAGGAACCATAATTACTATCATTCCAACTGAAACTATTACCTTAAGAACAATAATTACTATCATTCCAACTCAAACTATTACTTTAGGAACCATAATTACTATCATTCCAACTCAAACTATTACTTTAGGAACCATAATTACTATCATTCCAACTCAAACTATTACCATAGGAACCATAATTACTATCATTCCAACTCAAACTATTACCTTAGGAACCATAATTACAATCATTCCAACTGAAACTATTACCTTAAGAACAATAATTACTATCATTCCAACTGAAACTATTACTTTAGGAACCATAATTACTATCATTCCAACTCAAACTATTACCTTAGGAACCATAATTACTATCATTCCAACTCAAACTATTACCTTAGGAACCATAATTACTATCATTCCAACTCAAACTATTACCTTAGGAACCATAATTACTATCATTCCAACTCAAACTATTACCTTAAGAACAATAATTACTATCATTCCAACTCAGACTATTACCATAGGAACCATAATTACTATCATTCCAACTGAAACTATCACCTTAATAAAAAAAACTTTCAAATGAAGTGACTGAGTATTTTGCATTAGTTCTACCAATTAAAATTATTGTAATTCTTTGTGCCATATACAAGTAAAAGTTGGCTGCCTGGGTGTAAGAATCAAACTGCATTAATCATATCCTCTTAGTTTGTAAATAACAAAAAGTCATAACTCCCTCATTATAAGACTTTCACTATAGTGGGTACAATGATCAATCTGTTGTCACAATAGTAAACTGGAAAGGTGGAAGATCAATTGTGTAGTCTATAAACTGATTATGTAAAGTAAATTGGTGTCTGCCATCCACCCACTCCATTCCTAATTGTGAATGTTTGTCTCAAATTATACTCAGACATGTTCTAAAGGGATGAAAATGAAGACTTATATTTTACAAAAGTCATGGTAGCTCAGTTGGTAAAGCATCAGACTCATAATCCAAGGCTTGTGGGTTTGATCCCTGCTCAGACCAGCATGGGTTTGCTGCTTCGGTGTGTCCTTGGGAAAGGCATTTAACTCCCATTTCCTTGGCATGATATAGCCAATAATGTGCTTAAAAGTGCCGTTAAATAAAAACAACAACAACATCAAAAATAAAAGCTAATATTCTGTGCCAAAAAACAATTATACATATATATATTTCATTCTTAATATATGTCTGTAGTCCAAAAGACAGCTGTACATTTAGTTAGCCCTTTGTCCATTAAATAATTCTAGTAGTTTATTATAATATACAACCATGGATGCAAAATTTGGAGTTTGGATCAATGTGGAAAATTCTCATAACTGTTCTAAATGAACAAAATTCAGTGGTAACCAAGTTCTTTCAGTGCACAATCTACAACAAAATTGTTTTTGTACATGATACATGTATCTGTATGTTATGGTGAAGATTTCAGTAGTAGAAAGTTTGTTTTTAAACCTCCCAACAAGTGATGTAACTTTTGCTGTCATGGTAGGCTTGGTGATACAGGCTGTTGTTCTGAGACATTACTTCATTACATTCTTTTTTAAAGATGTCAGTTTAAAATCTATGAATTCTGGGCACATATATTTTATTATTACATTAATTCCTTCATAGCTGGATTCAAAACTAATGAAAACGATGGCCAAATATATGTAATACAGTTTATGGTACTGGAGCACAGTAGTGGGAGAGGAGGGACTACAAAGAATATGAAATTACTGTTGAGAGAAATGATCACTGGAATATTATCAATCATAAGCTGCTGTATATACTCACTAATGCATGAAATAGACTTGATATGAAAATGGATATTGAAATGTACATTATCAGTTCAGTTTGACAATATGGAGGGTATGGACACTTAAATCAGAATGCAGTACCTGTATACTCGATTAGTCAAGTCCAACTGCAAACAACATAGACCCTGATCTGCTATTGCATAATTCACTGGCAGATAAAGGTCTGTGTTGTTTGTTCTACTGCTTACTCCTAACAAACTGCATAGACCCAGATCTGCTGGTGCATTATGTGGTGGCAGATCTGGGTCTGTGCAGTTTGCACTTGGGCTTGACATATAAGTGAGTATATATGGTACAAATATTTGATTCCATTCCCATCCCTATTTAATTACAACACAGTTAGAAGGTGGGTATGGTCATGGATCCCATTTCATTATATGTATCATGTACTTCATTATAAGGTGGGTATGGTCATGGATCCCATTTCATTATATGGTAATAGAATTATATGTATCATGTACTTCATTATAAGGTGGGTATGGTCATGGATCCCATTTCATTATATGGTAATAGAATTATATGTATCATGTACTTCATTATAAGGTGGGTATGGTCATGGATCCCATTTCATTATATGGTAATAGAATTATATGTATCATGTACTTCATTATAAGGTGCGTATGGTCATGGATCCCATTTCATTATATGGTAATACAATTATATGTATCATGTACTTCATTATAAGGCAGTTTCACTATAAGACAGTATACTCTTTGGCTTCCATGAACATCATTATAATAATGTAGTACTATATCCAGATCCATGAACATCATTATAATAATGTAGTACTATATCCAGATATATGAACATCATTATAATAATGTAGTACTATATCCAGATATATGAACATCATTATAATAATGTAGTACTATATCCAGATCCATGAACATCATTATAATAATGTAGTACTATATCCAGATATATGAACATCATTATAATAATGTAGTACTATATCCAGATATATGAACATCATTATAATAATGTAGTACTATATCCAGATATATGAACATCATTATAATAATGTAGTACTATATCCAGATCCATGAACATCATTATAATAATGTAGTACTATATCCAGATATATGAACATCATTATAATAATGAAGTACTATATCCAGATATATGAACATCATTATAATAATGTAGTACTATATCCAGATCCATGAACATCATTATAATAATGTAGTACTATATCCAGATATATGAACATCATTATAATAATGAAGTACTATATCCAGATATATGAACATCATTATAATAATGTAGTACTATATCCAGATCCATGAACATCATTATAATAATGTAGTACTATATCCAGATATATGAACATCATTATAATAATGTAGTACTATATCCAGATATATGAACATCATTATAATAATGTAGTACTATATCCAGATCCATGAACATCATTATAATAATGTAGTACTATATCCAGATATATGAACATCATTATAATAATGTAGTACTATATCCAGATATATGAACATCATTATAATAATGTAGTACTATATCCAGATCCATGAACATCATTATAATAATGTAGTACTATATCCAGATATATGAACATCATTATAATAATGTAGTACTATATCCAGATATATGAACATCATTATAATAATGTAGTACTATATCCAGATCCATGAACATCATTATAATAATGTAGTACTATATCCAGATATATGAACATCATTATAATAATGTAGTACTATATCCAGATCCATGAACATCATTATAATAATGTAGTACTATATCCAGATATATGAACATCATTATAATAATGTAGTACTATATCCAGATCCATGAACATCATTATAATAATGTAGTACTATATCCAGATCCATGAACATCATTATAATAATGTAGTACTATATCCAGATCCTTTATATATACTAAATAAATAAAAAACACTAAATGTATGCATATGTGTCCACATTTTTGCATATGTGCATAGATGTCTGTTGATGTACAATAAACTGATTGAGATACATCATTTGACTGAATGAGAAAGTTGGAGACATAATTTTTTATATCTGTAATAAATCTTTACCATGATCTCTTCAAATGTGTCCTTGAAGACAGGTGGTTGGGTCAGCTCCTGAGTACGAAGAACCAGTGGGGACTCTGACATTCTGTCCCTCCTGATGTCTAAAGTACAGCAAAAACAATGTTCAAATCTGATGACAGTTAAAACAGGTTAAAAAAACAAACAAAATGAAGTTGATCATGAGACCATGCTTTTGCTCATTTGCTAAATATGCTTCACACCTCCATACCTATGATATTTTCAGTGTACCAGACTGGCTTCACCATGCCATACCTGTGATATTTTCAGTGTACCAATCTGGCTGCTCATCTCCATACCTGTGATACTTTCAGTGTACCTGCCTGGATTCACACCTCCATACCTGTGATACTTTCAGTGTATCAGACTGGCTTCACACCTGCATATCTGTGATACCTTCAGTACACAAGACTGGCTTCACACCTCCATACCTGTGATACTTTCAGTGTACCAGACTGGCTTCACTGCACCATACCTGTTGTACTTTCAGTGTACCAGACTGGCTTCACTGCACCATACCTGTGGTACTTTCATTGTACCAGCCTGGCTTCACACCTCCATACCTCTGATACTTTTAGTGTATGAGACTGGTTTCACCACGCCATACCTGTAATACTTTCAGTGTACCAGACTGGCTTCACTGCACCATACCTATGGTACTTTCAGTGTACCAACCTGGCTTCACACCTCCATACCTGTGGTACTTTCAGTGTACCAGCCTGGATTCACACCTCCATACCTGTGGTACTTTCAGTGTACCAGCCTGGCTTCACACCTCCATACCTGTGATACTTTCAGTGTACCAGACTGGGTTCACCACGTCAAACCTGTAATACTTTAATTGGACCAGACTGGCTTCACTGCACCATACCTGTGATACTATCAGTGTACCAGCCTGGATTCACACCTCCATACCTGTGATACTTTCAGTGTACCAGACTGGCTTCACACCTGCATACCTGTGATACCTTCAGTGTACCGGACTGGCTTCACACCTCCATACCTGTGATACCTTCAGTGTACCGGACTGGCTTCACCACACCATACCTGTGATACTTTCAGTGTACCAGACTCGCTTCACACCTGCATACCTGTGATACCTTCAGTGTACCGGACTGGCTTCACACCTCCAAACCTATGATATTTTCAGTGTACCAGACTGGCTTCACCATGCCATACCTGTGATACTTTCAGTGTACCTAATTGGCTTCACACCTCCATACCTGTAACACTTCCAGTGTAGCAGACTGTGAGATTTGAGAAAATATTATATGTGAAATTTGAGTAAGTTTTGTGAGATCTGATGTTTCTGAGTTTATCCAGCTCCAATGATGTGAAATGCAAATAGATTATCCTTTGGATTGACTTTTATCAAATGTCGATTGTGTGGATTATGTATATACTCATGGTTTAAATAATCCTTGTTTCGTTCTTCCTACAGGCACATTCAAAACATACAACATGTCTTTGAAAACACATGCAAGGTATGATCTTTTGGTTCAGAATATCAACAGGAAAATAACCAAGCATGTGAAATTTCTTTTTCTGTGAGAAATGGAACTCATGAAGTGAGACTGTGAGATAATCCAAAATTCTGTGAGAATTTTCCTCACACTGTGATATATTACAGGTATGTAACCCACCAAGTATTATTGATCCCGAGGTCAAAAATGTGTGACTCTCAGTCCAAATATATTTTAATTGATATGTTCTGAGGAAAATAGAATACTTATTACTATAGCATTTATTTTCATGATTTTAAAAAAAAGAAGAAAAAAATAATCAAATTACATAAAGTGAATAGGATGGTGTATAGACTGTTAAGTTAATAGATTAATTAAAATATTGATCAGTTAATAGTATTTTCTTTCTAGAAATTATTGTAAACTTATGCAATTTAATTTAAAAAATGTTCTGTTTTTGCAAAGTTCCAGAAATGCTTATCTCTGAGGAAACAAAACAAATATGGATGTGCGAACCACATTTGCAGAAAAACATAAGAAAAATAAACAACCAATTTAGTCCAATCAGTAATTTTGTATAGATACCATTCATTTCCTGATTTAGTCCAAGCAATAATTTTGTACAGATACCATTCATTTCCCGATTTAGTCCAAGCAGTAATTTTGTATCGATACCATTCACTTCTCAATTTAGTCCACGCAGTTATTTTGTATAGATACCATTCACTTCTCAATTTAGTCCAAGCAGAAATTTTGTATAGATACCATTCACTTCCCTTTTTAGCAAAACCAAAACTTGTTGCCACTCAGTCATATCTATCCAGTCAAACTAGTTTGTTCTTTATTCCATACATAAATTTTAATGGTGGAAAAAGGTCAAGGTAATAAGTTGATGAAATTTCCACAAATTATAAACATTCCACATAGTCACATATAAAATTTGTAATATTTTGTTAGTCATTAGTCACTGTCTTTTTACAGTTACAAATGTATTACATAGTCACATATAAAATTTGTAATATTTTGTTAGTCACTGTCTTTTTACAGTTACAAATGTATTTTTCATCTCTTGTCAGAAAAGGCTATATTTTTTTACAACATTACAGATTCTTCCATCTATTCTCGCTTATAAGTCGAGTCCAAATGCAAACAAGATAGACCCTGATCTGCCATCACATAATGCGCTGGCAGATCAGGGTCTATGTTGTTTATTCTACTGATTACTTCTAACATACTGCATAGACCCAAATCTGCTGGCACATTATGCAATACTAAATCTGGATCTATGCAGTTTGCAGTTGGACTTGACTTATAAGCAAGTATAGATGGTAAGTGTAAGCAAATAGAGTGGACTCAGAACATTACAGAATCTTAAGTTTAAGGTAACAGAGTGAACTCAGAACATTACAGAATCTTAAGTTTCAGGTAACAGAGTGAACTCAGAACATTACAGAATCTTAAGTTTAAGGTAACAGAGTGAACTCAGAACATTACAGAATCTTAAGTTTAAGGTAACAGAGTGAACTCAGAACATTACAGAATCTTAAGTTTAAGGTAACAGAGTGAACTCAGAACATTACAGAATCTTAAGTTTCAGGTAACAGAGTGAACTCAGAACATTAACATTATGAAGGTTGAACGTAATAAATGACTGTAAACATGTATGCTTTGTACATGAACACAATCAACATTATGTACCAATATAAAAAACCATAATGTATAGACAGGCCATCACCATTTTTATCTGTCATATTTTTACAATTGTTATTTTTTTCAACATCATAAGCAATTTCAAAATATGAGACTCCAGTCTGAAGAACTCTTAAAATCATCGGGATAAGGACCAAAATACAGTAAAACATCAACTTAGATTTAATCAATTTCCTGATGCTTATCCCAGTCCCTATTTTTATTTAATCCTTGCATTTATTCTTGTTATTGCATATAATTGTATTTACCAGATTTCATGAGTTTCCAGTGGGTTGTTATAAGGGAGTTCCACTGCACTATAGATTAATGTGTATTTTTCTAAAAGTATCCATATGTCACATGACCTTTATTATGTATAAAATATGGCAGATATATATAAAAACCAGTTCCGTAATAACAAATCATCACCAAAAACGTTCCTGACTTATGCTACCCAAACCATGCTCACAACTTACCATGGCAACATACAATCCTACTGATAGTGTTTCTAAATGCTAAAATACAAATAAAAAAAATGCTTAAAATTAAAACTATGAGTTTTTCTAATGGTCTTTAATTATGGTTTACATTTAAGCATTACAATTTAGACACATCTAGAAAACTCTATTTTATTGAATTTCTACTATATAAATAGGTCATTCTTATTGACATAGTAAAACCAAATGCAGTAAAAACTTACAAATTTACAAGAAAAACCTTATAAAGGACTTTTATCTAATATGAGCTTTGCTCAAAGCAAATCCAAAAATAAAATGAAAATCCACATTTCTTTATCATTTTATCATCTAATTTGATCAGAAATAAGAATTTACAGAATGAGTTATTACTCTTCCTTAAATCTAATGACAAATTTCATTTCTGCATTACCTCTGACTTCAAGTGGTATGTCACATGTGGCCTGTCCAACTTCATTTTCTGCAATGCAAGTATAGATGCCTGCATCCTCTGGTCCTGTGTCTTTAACCTCAAAACAATATGTATCTTCAAAATGTTCGATGTGATACAAATCTATGTCCTCCAGAGGTTTGCCATCTTTTTTCCAAATCACTGTAAAGATTTAAAATAAAAAATTCTAATTATACTGAATCATTATTATTAAGCATCATTCAATTTTAAATTAGTCAATTCAGTATATTTGGAACTTACATATTTATCAATATGTTCATTAGCAATAGCTAAAAACAAGCATAAGTATATAATTTTGGCAATTAAAATATCTCACTACATTTAAAAAAATTACATGCTCAATAGCTAATGAAATTTAGACAATTTACTGCAAAAAAAATTTCACAAAGAGATGGAGATTTCTGACCCATTCAAGTTTTAATTTTGCTTTGAAAATAATTGTATGCACTTAAGTCATAACAATAATGGAAATGAATTTAAAGAGGTGAAAGTATCACTTTATCTTAAAATGATCAAATAAATACAAATGTTGCCCTAAATATCCTCAACCTTTGACCTGTAATCCCACTGGTTATTAGGTAATTCTTTCAAGTTCCTTTTAAGCTTGCATGTGCATAATCATAGTTTGAAAAAATATCACTTATGCCAAGTAAATATTACAGCCATTTTGGATCCAAAAGTTCATGCTAGTTTTGCTGGACAAGGTCATGCTAGCTAATAACATTAAGCAAATAGAGTGAAACCCGTACATGAAAGAGACTTTTAGGGGTCATAAAAATGATCTGCCAATTATGGGCATGTGTACATTACATAGTAGCAAAAATAGTGGAAATTAACAACAGGAACAAAATAAACAGCATCCTATATATAGAGGTGTCTGATAAAACAGATTTCACTGTAATAGGGTGTCCTTATTGATTGTCAAGTCTGTCCTTTGTGATACTCATTATAACCAGCAAGTTGGACCTGTACAGAGATGATTCACTTGACAAAGGGGCATCAAATGTCTTAACTACTGTGTCTTATATAGGCCACTGCTACCCAGAAGCTATTTATCAGTATGTGGCCTGTCCTTATTGTGTCGTATACAGGCCACAGCTACTCAGAAGCTATTTATGAGCATGTGACCTGTACTTATGACCACATGACTTAGGAATGAAAGTGACAATAATGGGTTATGTAAGGATAGGTAACTCAGTTTCTTCGTTCTTTTTCTCTTTTTCTGATACAGATGGCAGAAAGAGCTAGATTTTGTCTACTCTCATATACCTCTACTGGTCCAATGTTAGGAAAAAAAGAAAGTTAACTTCTTGAGGAACTGTTTTAAAAAATACAAATGCAAAATGTTGTAAAAAATACTCAGTTTGCAAAATGATGTAAAAAAAATACCCCATTTGCAAAATGTTTTACTGGGAAAATGTTTATAGTAAGCAGTATAATTTGCACTGACTTTGTAAAACCTCTCTCCCACCACTGCCTCTGCTGTTAATACCTGTAGCACTGGGATTGCCAATGACTTTTACAAGGAACTGAGCTCTGTCGTGTTCCCTCACAATGATTTCTTCAGGGATCTTGATGAACTGAGGAATGTATTTCTCTTCTTTTTCTGCATGTAGTTACATTAAATGAAATAAAATAGAACTTTACATATGACATTGTATAATTGTGAAAAACACAAAATTATGTTACAAATCTAATTTGTCACAATGTTAAAGATTGTATTTCTTCTAACAAGAGTACTGTGAACAGTACATTATACATCCACCTAGTGTTTAATAGTCCTCTATGTAGGAACAACAAAGGCATGGTTGACTTTGGAGATTATTGGCCAATGGGTCTCAATGGTATGTGGTCTTGAACTAAAATTACTCAGCATAAACCATCATTTCTTATTAGACTTACCATGAACATGAAATGTGAGCTGTAGAACAAAGAATCTACAGGTGTCTTTACTACTTTAAGTGCATGCTATCCACAAATTTTGGTCATGGAACTTACTTTTGAATAAAAGTATTCCGCAAAATCCATTTTTCTTCTAAGCCAAAATGACCATCATGATACAAATGCAGTCAGGTGAATACCATCTTCCACCCCCATTTCTGTTCTAAAATTACCACCAACATACAAATGCAGTAAGCAGAATACCATCCTCTACCACCATTCCTGTTCTAAAATTACCGTCATGATACAAATGCTGATATCTCAAACAGATCAGAATATATAAACCAAAGAAGAGTGTAGCAGATGGACAGACACAATCTGTACTAAGACTCTAAAATTACAAATTTGACAGAGCTGAATCTTATATGGGACAAAAACTATTGTCATGATACAAATACATACAAGTTTAATGAAGATATTTCATGAACTCTTTAAAGAAAAGTTGGATGGATGGATGGACAAGCTGACTCCAGTATACATCCCCCCAAACAAATTTTGTTTGCAAAAGATATAGAAAAGCAGATATTAGCAGTGAAGAGGAGATAAATCACCTTCAACAAAGAGTTCAGCACGACATGTAGCCACACCAGCCTCATTCCTTGCTTCAGCAGTGTATTTCCCATCATGCTCTGGAATGACATCCACAATGATAAGTGAGGATTCTCCATCTTTATCATACTCGATCGTAAATCGATTGTCAGTTTTTGTAATTTCTTTGTCTTCTTTATACCAGTGGATTTCAGGGGTTGGAATGCCTTTGGCTTTGCAGTAAAAATTAGCAGTGCTACTAACTTTTGCCTCAATGGTCTGGATCTCGATGGTAAATTTGGGTGCCTCAAGTTTCTTCACTTTTTCTGCTGGTTTAGCTGTAATTGGGTGAACAGAAGTAAGAGATTTTGTGACTGTATACAACTGTAAGACTGAGTCAACAGAAGTAAGAAAATTTGTGACAATGTATAATACTGTAAGACTGAGTCAACAGAAGCAAGAAAATTTGTGACAATGTATAATACTGTAAGACTGAGTGAACAGAAGCAAGAAAATTTTTGACAATGTATACTACTGTAAGACTCAGTGACAAGAAGTAAAAAGATTTTCTATTTATGCATACTACTGTAAAATTTGTATCAAAAAATATTCTTCCTGTGTACAATGAGTCCATTTTTTGTGTTGGATGCTGATAATTTCAAATCCAATATTATAATAAACCAAATTTTATTCATGAATCATTTCCATTTTTTCCCCCATCATTATCACTTGTTATAGGCTATATCTTTCTTTTGGAGATTTTTTTTTACAAGGTTAATGAACAGATCCAAGTCAAGCTAAGACATATTTTTGGAATACTTATCGTAAATGACAAAATTTTCAAGAGATAACATTTTCATGCATCTATACACAGATTAAATTTTGAAAAGTCATTTTATGCCAGTAACAATGTATTATATCACATGTGTATTGACAATCATCCAATGGTAAAACTGTATGAGAATTTTATTTAAATTCATCAATATTCAATAATACTGTACTCAAATATTATGAATTGCAGTAAAAGGATTACAAATTCATCAATAACTCACTTTTGACTGTCAGATCTGCAGAGCATGTGGCCAATCCAAATTTATTTTTTGCTTCTACAATGTACTCCCCAGCATCCTTTGGCGAGATGTCCTTAATCTCTAGGTGATGCAATCCATCCCTCTCAAAGATGGCATAACGAACTGCACTCTCTAATTCATGACCATTGTATGTCCACTTGATCTGAGGTTTGGGTTCTCCAACAACCTCACAGTTAAAGTCAAGAGTGTCTCCAACCTCCAACTGAAACCAGAATCCTCAGGTCAGGTACAAGAAAAATGTATAATGGAGCAAAAAGATGGACAAGTATGAAAATTAAAGGCAAGCACATAAATATAACAATTATATTAAACTAGTGTCATGTAAAGGATGCACTTGTGTAAAGTTTTTGTGTTATGAACAATTTTTGGAATTATAGTTGAAAGTAAAGTTCTTGGAATTTGAAACAAGAGTCCCTCTAAGGGACTGATGCTCTACTGGGCGAAAAGAATTTCCATGAATTCAAGATAAGACCATTTTTCTCCTTTTAACTGTCGAGTGTTGAAACCATCTCTGATATTCTTCAGCAATAACAAGATTTTTAAATTAGCTGCTGTGGTGCACATATTGTATTTCAGCTAGGCACCATTTTCATTTAGGACAAAGTGGACATCATTAGAAGTCTTTTGGTGAAAACCCCATGTCATAATGATCATCCAATCAGGGTGAGTAGTGACAAGATTTTTAAGACAGTCATCATGGCAGCCATTTGGATGTATAACTGGCACCATTTTCATTTAGGACCAACTAGGTATCATAAGAATTCTATTGGTGAAACCCCATAATGATATAGCCATCCATTTCGACATAAGTAGAGATAACAATGTTTTCGAGATATGACTTTTCATTCAGGAGTAGCAATAACAAGATTTTCAAGATGGCTGCTGTGGCAGCCATACCAGATATCAGATTTGGGCCATTATCATTTAAGACTAACTGAACATCATAATAAGTCTTCTGGTGAAAACAAGATTTTTAAGATGGTAGCCATGATGGCCATATTGTATGTCAGATTGGCATAATTTGTATTTAGGACCAGCCAGACATCATAAGAAGTCTTTCAGTGAAAACCCCATGCTGATATGCCCCTTCCATTCAGGAGGAATAGCAATAACAAGATTTTTAAGATGGCTGCCATGGCAGCCATATATAACGTCAGACCGGCACCATTTTCATTTAGGACCAACCAGACAAGCATTAGAGGTCTATCAGTGAAAACCTTGTGTTGATATGAATATCCATTCTGGAGGAGTAGTGATAACAAGATTTTTAAGATGGCTGCTGTGGCAGCCACATATGATGTCAGATCAGCACCATTTTCATTTAGGACCAACCAGACATCATAAGAAGTCTTTCAGTTAAAACCTCGTGTTGATATGACCATCCATTCTGGAGGAGTAGCGATAACAAGATTTTCAAGATGGCCATTGTAGTGGCCATATTGGATGTCAGATTGACACCATTTTCATTTAGGACCAACTAGACATCATAAGAAGTCTTTTAGTGAAAACCCCATGTTGATATGACCATCAATTCAGGATGAGTAGCGGTAACAAGATTTTCAAGATGGGAACTGTGGCAGCCATTTTGGATGTCTAAGCAGCACCATTTTCATTCAGGACCAACAATCCTTCAAGTAGTTAAGGAGGAGTAGCGATAACAAACTTGTGCTAATGGACAGATGACAGTTAATAGACAACAGACGATGGACAAAAGACCATCCCATAAGCTCATCTGGTCTATGACCAGTAGAGTTAAAAAAAAAAGTTAAAGAGAGAAAAAAAGCATCATCTTGCCTCTTTAGTCTGTATCTTCAGGAAAAACTCGGGAGCTTTTCCTTTGGTTTCAAGAGCAGCAGTGTCCTTCTCTTTGATGACTTCTTCAAATTCTGAAAAAGAACATGTGAATATATAAATTATCACCTATGTTTTTTCATTATTATTAAAATTACATATGCAAACTATCTGCTTACATTACAATATTTATCGATAATAAATATTTTTATTTCATATTCCCTACCATTATTCAGACTTATATTTGTGCAGTGCTGACATGGCCATAGTTTCATGATTTTTTTTCTGGCAAACATAAATGATAATTAGATGTTTGCAGTTTTACTCTTACGCAGTTATATAATTTGTGTTACACTGAATTTTATGATTTTTTCTTGATGGCTGCAGCTTTTCAACAAACACCCCCACCCTATTCACCCACCCCTTAGTTATAATGCTGTCCTCCCACTTTTGGTTGTAACACCCCTGCTAACATATAAAAAATGATAACAAATCTTTGCAAATTCAATTATTTAAACAACTTCTTTAATCCTAGAGCTGTACCAAAATACAGTCAAAATACTGTCAAACATGTCTTGAAAGACCACCGTCATGACAGACCACCTGTCTTGAGAACAGATTCCCAATAAGGGGTTGTCTTTCAAGACAGGTTCTACTGTGTTGTCTATGACATGGTACATACCATTACTTCAGTACTCAGTTTGACTGTGAAACCTGTCTTGAAAGACCACCTTTCAACTAACAAAATATGGTCACCTAAGATAATTAGTCTTTCATAAGACATCTTAAAATTATTAATATTCTATTTATCAAGAAACTTGCCAGCCTTATTTAGAAATTCCAAGGCAATATCCAAAACTTACCAGCCTTATTTACAAATTCCAAGGTAATATCCAAAATTTTCATGCTACAGTAAATACTGACATATGTCTGGTTTAATATATCCTCAAGCATCTTCTCTTTCCTTGATTACTGCATTGATTGACAGAAAAGAATTTGTTCACCACTGGAAAAAACTATTAACTCTCTAACTATATTCCTCAATTTTCTCCTTTTATCCAATTAGCTCAAAAATCTCAATTTTTCATCTAACCCATTTTTGATTTTCAATAGCAGTGAACTCATCAAATTTGTTCTACTTGATAATCCCTGATGTCAAATATAAGGAACATAAATCTATGATCATAACTGCAAATTGCTAATTAAAATCAGCAGCTAAAGTCATATTTTCAACTTCTTTCTAGAAATAACATGTTTCTTCTTAATTTTCATGACACCATATGTAGTGTAACATTACATGTCCACAAAATCATACACATTCATGTACAAAAATATATATGTAGACCTAAATATTATTTATGTTAAGCAAGACTGATCTTGCATTGTCCGCTAAGAAATCAATTCTAAGACTGATCTTGCATTGTCAGCTAAGAAATCAATTCTCTTGCAGGTCACTACTACTGTCACTGATCTCGATTTGTTATACTAATACTGACTTTGTAAGAGAGTCACTAATCCATGCCATCTGCACTGATAAATCTGCCACAATGTTTATGTGTATAATATGTGCCAACTATGAATTACATAGACCCCAATCTGCCATAATGTTTCTGTGTATCATATGTGCCAACTATGAATTACACAGACCCCAATCTGCCATAATGTTTGTGTGTATCATATGTGCCAACTATGAATTACATAGACCCCAATCTGCCATAATGTTTGTGTGTATAATATGTGCCAACTATGAATTACATGGACCCCAATCTGCCATAATGTTTGTGTGTATAATATGTGCCCACTATGAACTACATAGACCCCAATCTGCCATCACACATAATATAACAGACAATCAGTGTCTGTGCTGTTTGTAGTTGGTTGCAAGGTATACACATATACAGTTATTATAACTACCAGGTAGAGGACCTAAAGACTTTTCTTATGCCAGCTCAACTGTGAATCTCACTGCTTTCAAAATATTTACCCAAAAGTCAATCTTTGAAATCTAATACAGTTCTATTATTACTTTTTACATTATATTGTTCAGAGTTATTTATAATTTAAAGTATTTGATTTCTTACACACTAATGGCAGGTACACTTTTTTTGTTTTGAGTGGAGTGATTATATACATGGCAAGAAGTGTGTCATTTCTTTTTTGTGGGAAAAACTGAAAATAGGAAACATTTTCTAAGGTGTCTTGAGGAATATTATCAGACAACTCAGATGGTAAATATTTTGATTGCAGTAAATAACATTATAAATGGGACTCCTAAAGTCTACAAATAACATTAGAAGTGGGACTCCTAAAGTCTATCTGATTCCAAGTATTTATGAAGCTCAATTTGATTAACATTGAGATCTGTCATAACTGAGATCTGGTAGACACTGATCTGTTGACCTTTCAATTCACCATCAAATTACAGCTTTCACATTTATGAAAGTGAAAAAAACTTCAATCATAACATATTGCTTCTAATGATATCTCTACCCTAACATGAAATGCAACACTTCTTCTGATAGGTTACTCAAAATAAGTGGACAAGGAATTCCAGAGGTCAGCAGAAGATGAATCTTTATTGGTGCCTGTCACATCTACTTATTATAAGCAGATCTTGATTTTAATCATATTGGTTTGTAGCTAGTAGTAGTAGTATTTATATTATCATTGTTGTTGTTGTTGTTGTCACCATTATTCCTGCTGCTGTTGTTGCTATAATTTTCATTATTGGCCACTAGAAATTAATAATTTCCAAAAAATATACCTTCAGGTTTAACAACAACTGTTGCCTTGTCAGACCCAAATTTGTTCTCTACCACCAGTGTGTAGGTAGCAGCATCAGTTTCACTGGCCTGGGGTATGGTCAAGGTCACAGACGTATCTGCTGTTGTCTGCACATGATGGTCATCCAAGGTCAAAGTCACATCATTCTTCACCCAGCTGATCTTTGGAGCTGGGGTTCCCTCAATCATAAATGATAATGTTATATCCTCACCCTTTTTGAATACAAGGTCATCAGGTTTCTCCAAAACTTTGGCTGGAACTATGAAAATAAAATAGTTTCATGCAGTATGTGTATTGGATTGTAATTCTGAACTAATTCACTTGTACATGCAGTATGTTTAGT
Organism: Margaritifera margaritifera; assembly: GCA_029931535.1. Taxonomy (NCBI): domain Eukaryota; kingdom Metazoa; phylum Mollusca; class Bivalvia; order Unionida; family Margaritiferidae; genus Margaritifera; species Margaritifera margaritifera. Next base: position 3,678,939 of record JAQPZY010001688.1, read on the forward strand.
GGATTGTACTTAGTTTCATGCAGTATGTGTATTCAATTGTACTTAGTTTAATATAGTATGTGTATTGGATTATACTTAGTTTCATGTAGTATGTGTATTGGATTGTACTTAGTTTCATACAGTATGTATATTGGATTGTACTCAGTTTCATGCAGTGTGTGTATTGGATTTTTTGTGCTTAGTTTCATGCAGTATGTGTATTGGATTGTACTTAGTTTCATGCAGTATGTGCATTGGATTGTACTTAGTTTCATGCAGTAGTGTATTTGATTGTACTTCTTAACTAATTATCTTGTACGTAGTTTATGTGTATTGGATTGTACTTAGTTTCATGCAGTATGTGTATTGAATTGTACTAACTAATTCACTTGTACATTACTGCTTTCAGTCTTGTTGAGTACATGATGCCTGAATACAGCTAACAATTTTTATTTCTTTTTCTGAAAGTATTATTTGATGATAATAATGGTGATGACTAATAATATCAATGATAATAATGGTGATGACTAATAATATCAATGATAATAATGGTGATGACTAATAATATCAATGATAATAATGGTGACAAATAATACCAAATATAATAATGGTGATGACTAATAATACCAATGATAACAATGGTGAGGACTAGTAATACTGATAATATTGATCATGACTAATAATACCAATGATAACAATGGTGATGACTAATAATACCAATGATAATAATGGTGATGACTAATACTACCACTGATAACAATGGTGATGACTAATAATACCAATGATAATAATGGTGATGACTAATAATACCACTGATAACAATGGTGATGACTAATAATACCAATGATAATAATGGTGATGACTAATAATACCACTGATAACAATGGTGATGACTAATAATACCAATGATAATAATGGTGATGACTAATAATACCACTGATAACAATAGTGATGACTAATAATACCAATGATAATAATGGTGATGACTAATAATACCAATGATAACAATGGTGATGACTAATAATACTGATGATAATATTGGACATCCAAAAAGCAGGAAGGAAATTAAAAATTTAGTCCTTGGATACTCTGCTAGTATACAGAAAGCCACAATGAGCACAGTACTGCTGCAAATACTTACAACAATTGTGTCATAAGGTATGATGATGATGATGAAAATGATGATGATGATGATGATGATAATAATGAAAATGATTACAGAAAACTAATGGTAACAATTAATGATGTAGAAAAGTGTTGAGGAAAATGGCCAAAAAGAAAGACAACAATCAATTTGTAGCCAACAGACAGCTTTCCTTCTAAGGTTATTATGAAAGAAACATCACTCACAATAAAGAAAAGTTGAGCAACATTGATAATACATATATAGCAATGAACCAATGTTCAAAACCAGGAACTGAACATCAGTTCATGCATTCATTAACAGCAGCTAGTAGTATAACTATTAGGGAATACAGTACTGAAAGTAGATAGTAGTATAACTATTAGGGAAATCAGCATTGGCAGTAGATAGTTGTATAACTATTAGAGAATACAGCATTGAAAGTAGATAGTAGTATAACTATTAGGGAATATAGCATTGACAGTATATAGTAGTATAACTATTAGGGAAATCAGCATTGGCAGTAGATAGTTGTATAACTATTAGAGAATACAGCATTGAAAGTAGATAGTAGTATAACTATTTTGGGAATATAGCATTGACAGTATATAGTAGTATAACTATTAGGGAAATCAGCATTGGCAGTAGAAAGTTGTATAACTATTAGAGAATACAGCATTGAAAGTAGATAGTAGTATAACTATTAGGGAATATAGCATTGACAGTATATAGTAGTATAATTATTAGGGAATACAGCATTGGCAGTATATAGTAGTATAATTTTTAGGGAATACAGCATTGACAGCATATTGTAGTATAATTATTAGTGAAAACAGCAATGACAGTAGATAGTAGTATAACTATTAGGGAATACAGCATTGACAGTAGATAGTAGTATAACTATTAGGGAATACAGCATTGACAGTATATAGTAGTATAACTATTAGGGAATACAGCACTGACAGTATATTGTAGTATAATTATTAGTGAAAACAGCAATGACAGAAGATAGTTGTATAACTATTAGAGAATACAGCATTGACAGTATATTGTAGTATAATTATTAGGGAATATAGCATTGACAGTATATTGTAGTATAATTATTAGGGAATACAGCACTGACAGTAGCTAGTTATATAACAATTATGGAATACAGCATTGTCAGTAGATAGTAGTATAACTATTAGGGAATACAGAATTGACAGTAGATAGTAGAATAACAAGTAGGGAATACAGCATTGACAGTAGATAGTAGTATAACTATTAGGGAATACAGAATTGACAGTAGATAGTAGAATAACAAGTAGGGAATACAGAATTGACAGTAGATAGTAGAATAACAAGTAGGGAATACAGCATTGACAGTAGATAGTAGTATAACTAGTAGGTAATACAGTATTGACAGTAGATAGTAGTATAACTAGTAGGGAATATAGCATTGACAGTAGCTAGTTGTATAACTATTAGATAATACAGCATTGATAGTAGATAGTAGTATAACTATTAGGGAATACAGCATTGACAGTAGATAGTAGTATAACTAGTAGGGAATACAGAATTGACAGTAGATAGTAGTATAACTAGTAGGGAATACAGCATTGACAGTAGATAGTAGTATAACTAGTAGATAATACAGCATTGATAGTAGATAGTAGTATAACTATTAGGGAATACAGCATTGACAGTAAAAGTAAAGAATGAATATCTCTCTGAAAATCATCAACATACAAAGAGGTACTCCAATAAGATGTCAATATATTAAAATCAGGTGATCACCTAAAGTACATGGTCACCAGGAACAAGGCAAATGTGCATGTTTTTGATGTCAATATATTAAAAATCAGGTGATCACCTAAAACACATGGTCCCCAGGAACAAGGTAAATGTGCATGCTTTAGATGTCAATATATCAAAATCAGGTGATTACCTAAAACACACAGGTCCCCAGGAACAAGGTAAATGTGCATGCTTTACATGTCGATATATCAAAATCAGGTAATTACCTAAAACACACAGGTCCCCAGGAACAAGGTAAATGTGCATGCTTTAAATGTAAATATATCAAAATCAGGTGATTACCTAAAGCACACAGGTCCTGATGAGCAAGGTAAATGCGCCTGCTGCAGATGTCAATATATTAAAATCAGGTGATCATCTAAAGCACATGGTCCCCAGGAACAAGGTAAATGTGCATACTTTTGATGTCACCATATCAAAATCAGGTGATTACCTAAAGCACATAGGTCCCCAAGAACAAGGTAAATGTGCATGCTTTTGATGTCACAATATCAAAATCAGGTGATTACCTAAAGTACATAGGTCCCCAGGAACAAGGTAAATGTGCATGCTGTACTTTTTGTATTCAAGAAAACTAAAACCCTGCAAATGATGATCAAAATCATATACTGTTCACACAATATTCAATTGTAACTCATGGGATGCAATTTACAACACTCATATATAGCAGTGGCTAGAGTTACTATAAGTACTTAGGGGCTGCCATATCTACTGGTATATATGGTGATGATATGGAAATTGGGGGGAGGGGAGGTAAGCATAGTCAAAATTATCATACCACCCTGAATTTTCCGCACAGTACATTCATGCTTGATGCAAAAAAAGTTCATGGTCCACTTTCACAAAATGTTGTTAACATTTTTATTTGAGAAAGATTTCTCCAATGACAAACTGACCCACACTTTTTAAAAACTTTCAGAAGTGGCCCCAACACTTGAATTCTAATGACAAACTGATCCGCACTTGTTAAAAACTTTCAGAAATGGCTTCTAATGACAAACTGACTCCCACTTTTTAAAAACTTTCAGATGTGGCCCCACCACATGAATTCTAACAGGATAAATACAATATGTGTAAATGTTGTACATTATATGGGTATGTATAGCATATGAAAAGTTTTCTGAGTAATGCAACAGGTCAAATAATTTACCTTTAGCTTGCTCAACCTGAATCAAGGTGTTTGCTTTCCATTTATGACAAAACATAATTTCTCACGAACCGTTTTCTCTTGTGTAAATTATAATTGAACATGAAATGAACTCCTCTGAAGAAATAAATGAAATTAATTTGATGTTGAAGATTGTATTACAACAAGGTTTATAAATATTTACTTTCCTGTAATACATTTGTTATGTAATCCTTGACAGGGAATTCAGTTTGTGTGAAGATCTCATTTTCAAGTTTAATAAACATACCTCCAAATATTAAACTGACATGTTATGTTTTGCATTTCATGCCTTAATAATAAATTACAATAATAATAATAATAATAATAATAATAATAAATCTTTAGAATTATTGATATAATGGTGGATGTCATTACTATTGAGTATGTGTTGTAATTGTAGGATATAGTCAAAGCAGGGAAAATATTACACAATTTATATATACCCTACTGTAGGGCCCCAACATCTTTTTTTTTCCTTCTAACTATTCGGCTGAACTTGACTATTAGGGGAGTCCAATAACATCTGTATTGTGCAATACAATTATACAGGAGTATTTCCTTTCAGGTCACACTACTGTAAATGACATCATGGACCAGAAAAGTTCAACAAGAATATGCCCATATTATACACATTATCTCAAATACCAAAACAAAGTGCATACAAATCAAATAACTTGGAGGGGGTGGGTACTTTTCTTTATGAATATATGCAATGTAAGGAAGATAATTTAGCAGAATTAAAAATTCTTTTTGACTGTTTAAGAAATGTGAAAATGGTAAATGAGTCTCTTTGAGGTGCAATGGTTTGCATCCCTACTGAACCAATGATTGTAATTGCATACACAAGTTGTTTGATACAAATCAATTGTATACACAAGTTGTTTGAGGGTGAAAATGCTCAAACACTTAAAATAAATTATGTACTGGAATGTAGAAATTACAGATTTGGTATACATTACATACCACAATTGACAAGTCATATTTATTGCTGAATGACTAACATGTCTGATTAGGGAATTCAACAAGCAATTCTCATGACTCATACTCACACAAAGAATATGTAGAAATCTATCTCATTCTAAAGCCATATACTTTCTTATCTTCTTAAAGTAATTGCTCTTGTATTAGTAATGTTTTTATGTATACTAACTGTCAATTAGTATAGTACATAAATATTGGAAGAAAAAATGAATCTACTAGGAAATTTTGGAACTACATGTGTAGTATGGCTCAGTAAAGTCCTAACTTAAATGGGAATCTGTATGAAATGAACCACTATTTACTAAATTCACAGAATCGATATAGCTGTGTGTTAAAATCTGAAATTTAATAGCCTTGTAAAATATATGGCTCTAGTCAACATATCAACAGAGTACTGCAAATAGCACATATGCCTGTCTCATGACCTTTTCACTACTAATGACCTTGAACTTTCAGCAAGGACTTAACAATAGTTCCTTGTTGTGACCATGATCTTGAGGCAGCATGTGAATATGTGAGACACTGTCAAAATATATAACAGGCTAAAGTTTCATTAAAATATATCTACTGGTTTAAAAGTTATGTGCGTACATTGATAGGGGTCACTGATGTATATTTTTCCTTGCCTTGACCTTGACCTTGAGGCAGGGTGTGTGGTTATGGTATGTGACATACTGTCTTAAGTCCTGATATATAACTGATTACATTTTCAAGTTGTTCAAAAGTTATACTTTGGAGATAGATACAAGTTACATTTTATGTTTACATGGTACTGGCTAGTTTCATTAAAATATCTTCACTGGTTCTAAAGTTATACCTTGGACAAGGATACAAATCACTGGATTACATTTTATCTTGCTGTGATCTTGACTTCAAGGCAGCTATTGTATGTGATACCATCTAGTCATGATATATAATTGGGCAAAGTTTCATGAAAATCTCTCCAACCATTACAAAGTTACAGGGAAGACAACCAAATGTAAACACACCGATGGATGGACAGTGCCATAATGTAATATCTCTGAATCAAGGCAGTTATTTTTAATATTGGGAAAGGTACGCAATATCAACATGATTAGAAGCATACCTTCTGAGTACTAGACTAACACAATTGAATACATTTCTTATTGTTAATGAACTGATCTTTTTTTGTGAAGTAATCTCTTTTGAGAATTCCTTGAAATAATGTTTAAACTTTGAAATACTCTTGAAACTGGAGTATGCACTGCATAATAACAGTCCAGTAGTAAATGAAACTGGAGTATGCACTGCATAATAACAGTCCAGTAGTAAATGAAACTGGAGTATGCACTGCATAATAACAGTCCAGTAGTAAATGAAACTGGAGTATGCACTGCATAATAACAGTCCAGTAGTAAATGAAACTGGAGTATGCACTGCATAATAACAGTCCAGTAGTAAATGAAACTGGAGTATGCACTGCATAATAACAGTCCAGTAGTAAATGAAACTGGAGTATGCACTGCATAATAACAGTCCAGTAGTAAATGAAAGAATGAGTAAACAAATGAAGGTATAAATGTACAATGGCCAGATATATGGGTTACATAAATAGTCCTGGACAGGCTTGTTAAAGCTAACAACCACCGAATTGAGTTCCTTAATTTAAAAAAAAAATCCTTAACATTTTGTAGGACTCTCCTTTAGAGCCTCATTAGGTACAGGTACAGCATGGGTAGCAATGAATCATAAAAACTACTATATATATCTGTTTATATAACCACCCCCTATTGCATGCAAAACACATATTCCCCAATCTAACCATTGATAGCTATTTATGAAGCTTGCAGAATAGCAGCCGATTTGTCAATGCTGTGGAAAATGGTGAATCTAGATAAAATTATATTTTTAAATTTTAGACCTTAACTACCATGCAGGAATACACAAGGTATACACAATAATTACTTCCTCATTTATCCAGGTATATATGATGGAGAAAAGGAAACATTTGATTAGTATATGTAAGGGTCTGGTGATGTCAAATTTCTGTTGCTTGTTGATTGAATGTGGTTTTACTTTTATGAATGAAGTAAATTGAACCACCACACAACATTAACTGGTTATGAATCAGTTATCTGTGCTGTTGTACTATATCATTAAGATTTTCACAAATTTAATTTCCTTGTTAGATTTGTTAAAAAATGTTATGTTCCTTATTTACAGTAAAATAATCAGGTGGCAAAAAATTGGATGGGAAACATACCAAAGTATTACAGTTTTATTTTTTCTTTAATTCTGTGTCTAAAAATTAATATGTTGCCTGAAGTTGATTAAATTTGTGAAACTTTTAAGCTCCATTAGATACTTTTATAAAATTATTTATTACATAAAACACGATTCATACAATGGTAAGGAGTGCTCCTTTAGACCCCCACCTTTATGACTGACTGGTACAAAAAATGTTATTCTTTTGATCAAACATATCTTTATTTACATCAAAGTTTTGTGATCAAGACAATCATTCAACATTAGATATCAATTAATGATCCAAACAAAGAAAGATGACTATAAATATGAAATAAAAGATCTGTATTTAGAGGACTGATAAAGATCTAATCAGACTTCATCTATGCTCTTTATGACCATTAAAGATCTAATCAGACTTCATCTATGCTCTTTATGACCATTAAAGATCTAATCAGACTTCATCTTTGCTCTTTATGACCATGAAAACTATTCATTAGTTTTATTCATTCAAGTATATGGATGACTTGGATTATTTTAGTCAACTTATAGGGAAGTTTCTGGATTATATCACATTTGTAAGTCTTTTTTGTACATAAGGTCTTAAAAACTAAATATAGGTCAGGTAATTAATGTTTTTAGTTTGATAAAAGATTATAGTTGATTGCTTTTCTCTGTGCAATAGTTTTCTGTGGTGGATCCAGAAAGTGTTCAGGCAGTTGAACTTAAGACCCTTTATTCACTTGAAATAAGACATTTGTCAATGAAAAACAGAGAAAGTTGGCCAATTTAAACATAACAAACCACCCCTCTTTTCAAAATCGCTGCCCCCTCCTGGATCAACCTCAATTTGTGACTGTATATTGGGCAAGGTAACATCTTATTTTGACAAGCACTTTACCTGCTAATTCAGCATTAAGTCATCTTTTTAGAAAATTCAAAGAAAGGAGATAGAGAATGAAATAACAAAAATGAAGTTGTGATGAAAGTATAATGACATGGTTTAAAATTACATAGTATCATACCCAAATGATTATTTCAAACGGCTGAAACAGATACTTGGTATACTGTAAGTTCCCAGTACAATATTCTCAACAATGGCAGAGATCTAGCACAAAAAATAGTGAAGAATTTTCTCATGTTGAATCCAAAGTTAAATTTATGAAAGTTAAGAGAATCCAAAGTTAAATTTATTAAAGTTAAATGTTGAAAATCAGTGGCCTCATATGAGGAATAACTTGCAATTAATAATGTATTATGCTCAAAGATAACAGAGAGAATGACCAGCCTATACAAAATTTAAAAAATCAATATCTGATTATGATCTGTATCATTGTTGTACAAGGACTTATATTATGTGAAACATTAATCTAATGGATGATAAACATGCTTGCGTGCCAAATAATTTGCCTTTCTATAGACAGCATAAAGTTAATCAGGAATATTGGGTCATTGTGACCTACACTTCTTTGGTGTTATCCACAAAAGGAGAAAAATGCTGGTTGAGTTTTATACATCTTGTGTGAGAAAATACAATCTGTAAAATATCCAAATATTATATATTAACCTAAATAAACCTAAAATAATGTGTTTATGAAAAAACAGGTCATTGTGAACTATCACTGACCCTTGAAGTTGTTTAGAATTATATAGAAACTAAGAAATTTGCAAATAAAAATTCTGGAAAACAAATTACAAATATGAAATGAAAAAGTAACTTTTTTGTACTTGATGCAGGCAAGCAATATATGCTAACTAGCTGTAAGTAAAACCTGTTTTTAAAAAATTGCTATTTTGAACCATGTCAATATGGAAGAAAAATTGTGCATGATGGGAGCAATAAAAATAGCAAATACTTGCAGACTGGTTTCATGCCTTTATTTATATTTATATAATACAAAAAATGCAAGGCAAAAGTTGTTAATGAAAGACACAGTCTACAAACTGACAAAACATGTATCATTGCCACAACATTCTGACATAAATTTCTGTCAACATGCAAACAACATCTCAGAAATAGAAGAATAGGATGTTATTTAAAGATAAATATTAATTATTTTGGAAACATACTTCTCCAAATATTTGAAGAAAAGTAGGATGGAAGATTTGAAATACAAGTAATATGATAAAAATGTTGTGATTATATGCTAATCAGCAAAAAACACTAACATCATATCTTCTTTGTGGAAAATGATAGAACATTTTCAGAATGTAAACAAACTTTAAAGATAACTACAATGTCTTTATTAATATAGCATGCATGATTTGGAATGACTAAACTGGTGAAGGAATGGTACTTGAAAAAAGTCATATATAGAAGTAGTAGAGGAGTATTGATAACATGGGAAAAGGTGATGGAAGGAAAAAGATATAAATAGATACTTCTTCTACTCAAATGACAAGTGAAAATGAAATCAAATGGTGTTCAAAGATTAAAAATGATGTACAATGAGAAATGAGAGGGTATATAGGACAGATCACTTAGTTCACTGTTAAAAGTAACATGAATTTCAAAACTGTTGTATTATAACAAAAATGTCTGAAGCAATGCAGAGTGATCAGCTACATATTAATGATGCAACTAACTATACACAAATAATTTAGAATGATTGAAAGAAAAAATAAACAACTACAGATGAACATTTAAAAAAATCAGGGTCTATTCTAGGACGTGGAATTACGGAATTCATCCGACTTACTAAAAGTCCCATGACCCCCCAACACACCCTTTTTTTTCCAAACTGAGGTATCCCCTGTAGGGTTGGGGATGTTGTAAGAGGTGACTAAGAGAGGCAGACACTGTGGTGGCTCAGTGGTTATCATGCCAGACTTGCAAATAAAAGGGAATCGGTTCAAATCATTCCATCAGAACAACCCAGGATAGCTACCATGATGTGTTCTTGGGCAGGTCAGCTACCATGGTGTGTCCTTGAGCAGGTCAGCTACCATGGTGTGTCCTTGGGCAAGTCAGCTACCATGGTGTGTCCTTGGGCAGGTCAGCTACCATGGTGTGTCCTTGGGAAAGATACTTTACTCCAAATGCCTCAGCACTAAATAACCTAGTTGTGTTGCTGTGCCGTAAAACACAAAAACAATGAAACTGAGAGGGGAATTTCCCCCTAAATTGACAATTCTAGAATAGACCCTGAAAACTAAATTCAAAATCACTACATTGAATGATGGTATGAATACAATGAAATGTAAGACAAATGTAGCTAAAACAAACAAAAAAAATTATTCTTTCAGATATTACATTTTTCCAAGAGGATGTAGGAATTCAAATGGTGTGTCATATATGACATAATTAAATATGGCTAATGTAAGCACCAAGTAACACTAAGCTAAAGGTCAAATCTATAAAACATCAAATTAATTTTTTTATATGATTATGTAAAATTATGATAAAATGGAATGTTAATATATCTAGTACTAAATAAGATCATATTAAGATACAAGTAAAAATAATTTTGAAATGGAACTTTAGTCAAAAGCTCTGATATGAACTGTGCACATGCTTTCTTGTGTAACCCTTACACAAAACAATGATAAGACGACTGGCAATACATGCAGCTGGAAGTAGTGACATACATTTTGTACTGGTAATCACACAAATTTTACATAGCTTTCAAAGAATTTAATATTTTTATTTGACAAATGGAATATGACCCACGACGTATACAAGACTGAGCAAGCTCGACTGTTTGAAGCCTCTGATAAATATAGTATCCAACAACAAGGACCAATGCCAATAGCTCTTACAAAAACTGAGGGATGAGAGTAATTTTTCAGTACTTGTCCTTTATAAACATCTTTTTTTCATAAACCTAAATCTATTAGAAAGTGTTTCCTTTATAAACATCTTTTTTTCATTGTTTGGAAAGAGCAGAGAGAGTTATCTATGTTTGGGTTAAAATAGAGCTAAGACAGATGGAAAGGTAAAAGAGATAAAAGCAGTTATGGGAATAAGCTATATCGCATGGGTATTTAATATTAACTATATCACATGGGCATTTAATATTAATTATATCGCATGGGCATTTAATATTAATTATATTAGCATGAGCATTTAATATTAACTATATTGCATGGGCACTTAATATTAACTCAAACAGTAACCTACATTGTCCTAGAATGAAAATACTGTTACCCACCTATACTCATGGTAACTTATAGGTTCCATGGAATCTATGCAAACAGATGATACCACTATTATTGCATGGAATCTATGCAAACAGAGTTATGATGATACCACTATTATTGCATCAGAGTTATGATGATACCACTATTATTGCACTAAAATCCTAGCATATCAGGCATGGTTCCAAAGTTTAGGATGAAATTGAATGTTAATGCTGGCAACAATGATAGCAGTGGAAAACTGTTATCCATAAATCACTACAGCTCTCCCTCGTTATAATGCATATCCTTATAACATGATTTTATATATAACACAGTACCACTGTGACCAAAATGAAACCATTATACTTGAAATTGGTCTTTCAAAATGTATGACAATGAAAAGAACATGATATTTATATTTTATTTCCTTTTTAAAACATTAATTATTATTTGAAGTCAAAAATATATTTCATTTACATAAACTAAAATTATTACTATAATGTTTGACTGATATTTTGTTTATGCCCTCTGCCAACATATACACACTATCATAAAATTGTTTAGAATTCTCACTATACCATGGTTCGGCACATAACACAGTCAGCACTTAGGGACCCCAACTGTGACATTATTACTATACGACTGACTGGTGGTTTTTTTTTATTCACCATTCACCACACCCCACCCTGCAAAAAACCACACAAAGACAATCATAAAATTTTCCATAATTCTGTATATACTTTAGTTTGGTACATAGTGCAGTTGGCAGTTATGGTTTCCAATTGCCATCTTATAATGAGGAAGAACTGTAACTGTGGACTACAGATTTGACAATAATGTTGTCAGTCAAAATCGCTACTCACATCAAACAATTATCTTATAAAAGTAATAATTTGCTTACTTTTGGTTATAATTTTGTTCCTTTCAAAAACCTAGTTTTCTAGCCAACAATAGCCTCTTTATTTGCATATCTGGAAGGCTTGATTTGTTTCTACATCTTTATATGTATATTTGTAAGGCTTGATTTGTAAGACTTGATTTGTTTCTACATCTTTATATTCATATTTGTAAGGCTTGATTTGTTTCTACATCTTTATATGCATATTTGTAAGACTTGATTTGTTTCTACATCTTTATGTGCATATTTGTAAGACTTGATTTGTTTCTACATCTTTATCGCATATTTGTAAGACTTGATTTGTTTCTACATCTTTATGTCCATATTTGTAAGACTTGATTTGTTTCTACATCTTTATATGCATATTTGTAAGACTCGATTTGTTTCTACATCTTTATATGCATATTTTTAAGACTTGATTTGTTTCTACATCTTTATCTGTATATTTGTAAAACTTGATTTGTTTCTACATCTTTATGTGCATATTTGTAAGGCTTGCTTTGTTTCTACATCTTTATATGCATATTTGTAAGACTTGATTTTGTTTCTACATCTTTATATGCATATTTGTAAGGCTTGATTTGTTTCTACATCTTTATTTGCATATTTGTAAGACTTGATTTGTTTCTACATCTTTATGTGTATATTTGTAAGGCTTGCTTTGTTTCTACATCTTTATTTGCATGTTTGTAAGGCTTGATTTGTTTCTACATCTTTATATGCATATTTGTAAGACTTGATTTTGTTTCTACATCTCTATATGCATATTTGTAAGGCTTGATTTGTTTCTACATCTTTATTTGCATATTTGTAAGGCTTGATTTGTTTCTACATCTATATGCATATTGGTAAGGCTTGCTTTGTTTCTACATCTTTATATGCATATTTGTAAAACTTGATTTGTTTCTACATCTTTATATGCATATTTGTAAGACTTGATTTGTTTCTACATCTTTATGTGTATATTTGTAAGGCTTGCTTTGTTTCTACATCTTTATATATATATTTGTAAAGCTCACTTTGTTTCTACAAAGATAATACTGAAACATCTACAACAAACATTGTAAAAGTTTAACCAGTTGCAATAATAAATAGCATTTAAACTGATAACTGAAAAAGAACATAAGCTAAAAAAGTTCAAAAATCATGAATTTGCAAATAGTGGAAACATTTCCTCATATATGCATGATATGTACATAATATATAAAAACAATCAGGAGAAGAAAGTTCACATTTCATTTACTGAAGCAGCAACCAAACTTCATCTTGAATAACTGTTAAAGCTATTTTGTTTTTCTGTAGAAATGCACTGCTAAATAGATTTATATATTACCATATGCCCCAAGCTATTTTGTTTTTCTGTAGAAATGCACTGCTAAATAGATTTATATATTACCATATGCCCCAAGCTATTTTGTTTTTCTGTATAAATGTACTGCTAAATAGATTTATTTGTTATTATATGCCCAAAGCTAACATTATGTTAGTATAAACAAAGCAACATAAACAAGCATTTAATGGAATGAAAGCTAAAGGTCAAGGTTACAGGGTTAACAGAGATATATGTATTTGGCAGGTCAATTATTTTGATATGAAAGAAATGTGAAGCCCTATGAAAGTTGGTTGATATTGATAAATTACTTGATTATCAAAAACAATAAATTTAATGGGAAAACAAAATATTCACATGCATGTATTGTGATTAAAAAGCACAAGTATGGAATGATGTGTTCTTTATGAAAAACCACCTCTATCAAATTTCCATTTTCATCCTTTCGATCACATACAACAAATCTCACATTGTCTCAAGAACAGACAAAATTCAGACCTGTATACAAAATTTACAAAAACAGTATTTACAGATTTTTTTATAAAAATATTTTTCATATGTACAGAACTTTTAAAGTAGAAAGTGAAAGAAAAACATTTTATGGAAAGATTGTGCTGCATGTTTTATGACCAAAACTCTCTAAATTTCAATCTTAATTGAAGTATTTGCAGATTACCATAACAATGAGTTAAGCACATAAGCATCAATTACTGTGCAGACATGCAGTTATATACATATCCTAACTTATACAGGTATGTATATGAACTTTATGTACATCATTATCAACATAAACTGTATCCTTTGCTGAAGATATAAATATGAAGTACTGGTGGAGAGAAATTTGCATGCATTTGTAAATTTGTCTTCTGTATGCTATAATGATCTAGCAAAAGTTGCAAATTCATTATTAACAAGTGGACAGTTACAGCAAATGATACTGAATTTCATTTCAACACTTACTGTATATACTCGCGTATAAGCCGATACCAACTGCAAAATGCATAGACCCAGATCTGCCGTCGCTTAAAGCTGGCAGATCTGAGTCTATGCAGTTTGTAAGGACTAATCAGTATAACAAACAACATAGACCCTGATCTGCCAGCATATTATGCGATGGCAGATCAGGGTCTATGTTGTTTGCATTTAGACATGAGTTATACATGAGTATGTACGGTAGATAGATTTAGTGCACCACTCCTTCTTTATATAATATAGGATGTTAAGCATTAAGGACTAACAGCATAATTTTGGTCCTTATTTTGGTTCACATTTCTTTCATGGCTACAGGGGGTACAATTTAAGACACAACATGGTTCATACATATATCTGGTACAGCTGTCAGACGTAAATACCTTCAACTGTCAGTTCAGCTGCACTTCTAGCCTCTCCTGCAATATTCTCTGCTTTGCATGTAAAAAATGTCTCAGAATCATCTACTGAAATATCTCTAATTTCTAATGTAGCCATGCCATCTTCAAAATGCATGCAATATTTTGGACTCTCCAACACAACTGTTTCATCATTAATAAGCCAAGAAATTTTAGGCTTTGGAATTCCTGTCACCCTGCATTTAAATATGGCAGTCTCAGTTTCATTGACAATGACATCACAAAGAGGCTGCCTGAACACAGGAGCCTCAATATGGATTAGAACTTCAGCATTGCTAGTGGCAACACCTCTGTCATTCATAGCTTTGATGGTATATTCCCCTTCATCTTCAGGTATACTATGTTCAATGGTCAGACAGGCTATATCGTCTTCATATTCAAACCTGCAAAAAGTCACAAATATTCTTTACTGAACATGAAAAGTCAATACAATGTAAATCTGAACTTTTTTGAAGCCATAATGGTCACATTGGCTTCATTTTCATTTAGAATCAACTACATATAGTGATTAGTGTTTCGTGAAAACCCCATGTCAATATGACCATCCCTTAAAGAGGACCATTGATAACAAGATTTTCAAGATGACCACCATGACATTCAAACATGTGGTCTAATTGACACCATTTTCATTTAAGACCAAGTAGATATCATAAGAAGTATTTTAGTCTTCTTTTCCATTCATCAGAAGTAGCAATAACAAGATTTTTTCATGGTGGCCATGTTTGATGTCAGATTGGTACCATTTTGCATTTAGAACAAACAAGACATCATATGAAATCTTTTAGTGAAAACCCCATATCCATACAATCATCCATTCAGGATGAGTAGTGATCAGATTTTCAGTTATGAGTATCTTTCTTTTCTCTTCCTTTTTACCATGATTTTCACCTATGTACAGTCTTATTGGCTGATTGCTTGTTCGGTACATTCTGTTTTTAATATTTAGATGCTATATTCTATGTACCACCCAATCATACTGGTGCTGAAGTACTTTTCCCCCACTGAGAAAGTTCCAAGAAAATTTCTGTTCAAAACTTTATCTCATATATGATTTTCCAGAATTTCATCAATATATTTAAAAATGCAGAATTTTCACTAAAAATTCACTAATAAATCCAGAATAGTTGGCATCTCTGTATGTATCTGATCAAAGAGATCAAATTATATTATTTATTAAAGAAACAAAATATATTGTTTATACTCGCTTTAAAGTTGGGTCCAACTGCAAACAAAATAGACCTAGATCTGCCATCACATAATGCACTGGTAGATCAGGGTCTATGTTGTTTATTCTACTGATTAGTCCAAACAAACTGCACAGACCATTATATTCCAGCACATTATGTGATGGAAGCTCTGGGCCTATGTAGTTTGCAGTTTGACCTAACTTATAAGGGCTGTTCCATTTAAGCTTCTTTCAATAATATATGCCAGTGTCCACTGAACACTCAAAGAGTTCATGTGAAAATAATACAAAATTCTAAATTACATCTATGGCTGACTACTCTACATTAAAAATGCCTTTCCTGGGTCCAAAGTATATTTTACTGGAACAGTTCTAAGTGAGTATATATAATACAGCATTTAATTACTGGTTACATTTGTATGGGTATGTATCATATGCTATAAATTACATTTGTATGGGTATGTATCATATGCTATAAATTACATTTGTATGGGTATGTATCATATGCTATAAATTACATTTGTATGTATATGCTATAAATTACATTTGTATGGGTATGTATCATATGCTATAAATTACATTTGTATGGGTATGTATCATATGCTAAAAATTACATTTGTATGGGTATGTATCATATGCTATAAATTACATTTGTATGTATATGCTATAAATTACATTTGTATGGGAATGTATCATATGCTATAAATTACATTTGTATGGGTATGTATCATATGCTATAAATTACATTTGTATGGGTATGTATCATATGCTATAAATTACATTTGTATGGGAATGTATCATATGCTATAAATTACATTTGTATGGGAATGTATCATACACTATAAATTACATTTGTATGGGAATGTATCATATGCTACAAATTACATTTGTCTAGTTTTTGCTTAACTGTGCTAACAAGGTTTTGTAAAAAAGACTAATAACAAAATGTTAAAGAATGTGTAAAAAATTACAAAGTTGCTGTAAGGGCTTGAAAATCTAATCAGGTCATCTACAAATAAATACAAATAAGACAAGCAAATTTCATTTGTCTATCTCAAGTGAATTTTGCTTAATCGTGCTAGCAAGGTTTTTGTGAAAAGATCAAAATCCCAAAAGTTACTAAATGTGTACAAAAATTTAATAATTGCTGCAATTCCCTGAAAATCAGATCATCTACATGTACCATGGTTCATACAGCCCCAGTGAAATTATTATCAGATCATCTACCATGGTTCATACAGCCCCAGTGAAAATCTAATCAGGTCATCTACCATGGTTCATACAGCCCCAGTGAGATGTTTTTCAAGGACTTATCAAAGAGTTTTCAAGGACTTCCAAGAGTTTTCATGGAGTATTTTTTCTTACGGAAATTGAACTTTCTTCATATGTTATTTTGTTTATCACTGCATAAAAAGATACAAAAAGGAGAAGAAAAAAAATGTAACTAATTATTTATCCATTATTTTTGTAACATAAGTAAATTTTTAAAAATCTGAATTTTAAAAAGTGACATATTTTATTCCTGTATTCCCTCTGATAAATTCAAGGAGATTTGGAAATATTTCAAGGGATGGGCAGACACATGGATGGACATTTGTACAGAAGGACCAAATCAAGATGCCCCTGCTGCAAGCAGTAGGAACATGAAAGAAAACTAGATTTGTGTCCAAAATGTTCAAAAATGTAAAAATGTAGAAATTGCTATAATGGTATGAAAATCTAATAAGGTCATCTATTTATACATACAAACATGCTTACCAAATTTAATTTGTCTGGCTCGAGAGGTTTTTGTTTAATCATACTAAGACAATTTTTGCTCCAAAAAAAACTCTATGCCCAAAAAGAAAAACAAAATGTGTAAAAACTTTAACAATTGTGTAAAGGCATGGAAATCTAATAAGGTCATCTACATATGAATAAAAATATGTATACCAAATTTCATGTCTACCTAAAGTGGTTTATGCATAATCGTATTAACAAGGTTTTTGTCCAAAACAAGTCGCAGTTCAAAAAGTTCAATAATCAGTAAAAAAAAAGATAAATGAACAAGAAGCCCAAGTAGGCCTGATATCACTCACCTGGGTAGTTGACATTTGTCAGCTTGTGAATGCAAATTCACAAATATATTGAAAATGTAGCAGGGAAAGAAAAGCTTAGAGCACATAGTTGCTATGTTGTCTGTTAATGTTGGTGTCAGTTATCTTCTTTCCTATACCAAATATATAAGATCACTTTCTTGGCATAAAAAGACAAGTCATTTATACAATCAACATTCTCCCCTGGATCTCCTCCAGCCCCTGGGACTAAGCCCTGATTCATAAGTTGGAAACTGTTCATAGCCCCACCCTTTAAGTAAATACACACACTTGGCATTGTAAAGGGAGTTAATCAGTGCAGTCAGCATGGATTCCTGTGTCTGTCCTTACATCCCCTATGGGCCCCACCCCTTGAGTCATAACTTGGAAACCATTCAGATCCCCATCTAAGGGAGCTGAGGTGGCTCAGTGGTTCAAGCATTGGACTCATGACCAGAAGCTTCTGGGTTTGATACCCAGGATCTGAACAACCTGGATCATTATTAATGTGTGTTAATCTCACTCATAATTGAACTCATCTGAGATGTTGATGATACCAGCTTACATGCCAGGTCTGATCAAAATCTGATCAGAAAATATGGCCTCTGCAGTGTTCACTAGCTCAGCCAAATCAGATGCAAGATCACCTCATGGCCATGCACCTTTTTATGTCAGTGTGCCTTAGTTAAAGCTGACAACACCTTTCTGTCCAAAGTAGGTGAATGTGACCTAATTTTGCATTATTCAGCAACTGTTAGGGTGATGTGGCAATAGTGTTGAAAGAATACAGCTCTAATTCCTTTAATTCTGTTAATGTGCTAAAATCAAGAAACAAAAGAAAAATTACGTACTTAAATCTGTGGCCAGTCAACTCCTCTCCATCCTTCATCCAGACAATTTGTGGACGGGGCTGACCTCTGACGTGTGACATCAGTACTATGGAAGACTCTAGTTCCACCTCAGTGTCCTCCAGACGAGACAGAAATGTTGGAGCCTCCCCTACAACAGCAAGCAGGGACATCCACAAAACATGCACATGCATTTCACACAATGAACAACAACAGTACACAGAAACTTGCAAATTACATAAATTTAACTATTCACTGAGATTCACTTAATGCAATTTCATTGCAAAGTTTGGAATTAACAGTTTTGGACAAAAACATGCATAATTTTTAACTAACATTAAACGGATACTGTAAGGGAAAGGGAACAAGTACTAAAGAAATAAAATTTGTGCTCTGTGGCATTTGAGTATGAAGATGTTAGGTAGGACCATGCAAATTCTGAATACACAGAAACTGAGTGTACCCTCAAATCAAGTTAGTATAGAGCAAACAGACAATGAGTTGTACTTGCTGAATTCAAAGTGCATGATCAGTTGATATTGTACATTTTTATCCGAACTGTACACAACGTTTAAGTAAGGATACGGTACTGATATTACAAGAATCAGTCCATTTGTTTTTTTTAACCTGTTGCAAGATATGCATATTGTTAAACTCTTTTCTTAAGATAGAGAATGTATTAATGGTGAAGATAATGTTGATGATTATGAGATGATGATGATGTTGTTGATGCTGCTGATAATGAAAATGATGCTGATGAGGTAGATGATGTTGATGAGAAAGATGATGTTGAAGTTGATGATGATGATGATGATGATGATGATGACAATAACGTTGCAGAAGAAATAAAGTGCGAATAATGCCATATATACTTGCTTATAAGTTGAGTCTAACTGCAAACAACATAGACCCTGATCTGCCTTTGCATCATACACTGGCAGATTAGGTCTATGTTGTTTGTTGAACTGATTATTCCTAACAAACTGCATAGACCCAGATCTGCTAGCGCATTATAAGACAGAAGATCTGGGTTTGTGCAGTTTGCAATTAGATGCGACTTATAAGTAAGTATGTATGGTATATGAAAATCTTTAATCTGATGATTGACATGTAAATCAAATGGAAAATATAATTAACATGCTACATTATTGAACAACATGGATATTAAATTGAGGTCTATCACAAATGGTCAGAAAAGATAAAGTCAAAAACCAGTCAATAAGGTGCCTAATGACATGTCATGCTATAGAATGAGATAGAACATCCCTGATACAATACTCCTGACCTGCCAATAAGGTACATAAGAACAATGTAAATGTTTTCTCATTACATTTGTGATTGAACTCGTGGACTTACCTGAAGGATTGACGAAAAGTTCCGCTCGGCTTGTAGCTTTGCCAGCGATATTGGTGGCAGTGACTGTGTATTCTGCATCGTCATCAATATTAATGTCCTTGATGATGAGAGAGGCAAACTTGCCACGTATATCAATCACAAAGCGGTCATCTTCTTGAATTTCCACACCATCACGGAACCTGGAAATGGGGGACAACAAGGTGATTAGTTTATAGAGTTCAAAACAAAAAGAAAAGAAAAGAAAAAAGATGATTACAATTTAAAATTATTCAATTCAGCATAAATTATACTGATTTTATGTTATACAATATACTGGAATATATATTATTACAGCAATCACTCACTAAAGGGACATTCATTGTATCTTGGTTCCTTCTATAATGTGATTATGGTCCCAGATCATATTTTATTATGTAATGTTGTAAATTATATGCATAATGTGTCTCATTATAACATGGTTTCACTATAAGGCAGTATACTCCATTATAGCATGGCTTCACTATAAGGCAGTATACTCCAATATAACATGGCTTCGCTATAAGGCAGTATACTCCATTATGACATGGCTTTGCTATAAGGCATTATACTTCACTATGACACAACTTCACTGTAAGGCAGTATACTCCAATATAACATGTCTTTGCTATAAGGCATTATACTTCACTATGACACAGCTTCACTGTAAGGCAGTATACTCCAATATAACATGTCTTTGCTATAAGGCAGTATACTCCATTATGACACAACTTCACTGTAAGGCAGTATATTCCATTATGACATGGCTTTGATATAAGGCAGTATACTCCATTATGACACAACTTCGCTGTAAGGCAGTATACTCAATTATAACATGGCTTTGCTATAAGGCAGTATACACCATTATGACACAACTTCACTGTAAGGCAGTATAATCAATTATAACATGAATTTGCTATAAGTCAGCATACTCAATTATAACATGGCTTTGCTATAAGGCAGTATACACCATTACAACATTGCTTTGCTATAAGGCAGTATACTCAATTATAACATGGCTTTGCTATAAGGCAGTATACACCATTATGACACAACTTCACTGTAAGGCAGTATACTCCATTATAACATGGCTTTGCTAATAGGCAGTATACTCAATTATAACATGTCTTTGCTATAAGGCAGTATACTCCATTATAACATGGCTTTGCTATAAGGCAGTATACTCCATTATAACATGACTTTGCTAAAAGGCAGTATACTCCATTATGACACAACTTCACTGTAAGGCAGTATACTCCATTATAACATGGCTTTGCTAATAGGCAGTATACTCAATTATAACATGGCTTTGCTATAAGGCAGTATACTCCATTATGACATGGCTTTGCTAAAAGGCAGTATACTCCATTATGACATGGCTTTGCTATAAGGCAGTATACTCCATTATGACATGGCTTTGCTAAAAGGCAGTATACTCCATTATGACATGGCTTTGCTATAAGGCAGTATACTCCATTATAACATGTCTTTGCTATAAGGCAGTATACTCCATTATAACATGGCTTTGCTAATAGGCAGTATACACCATTATGACACAACTTCACTGTAAGGCAGTATACTCCATTATAACATGGCTTTGCTAATAGACAGTATACTCAATTATAACATGTCTTTGCTAAAAGGCAGTATACTCCATTATGACACAACTTCACTGTAAGGCAGTATACTCCATTATGACATGGCTTTGCTAAAAGGCAGTATACTCCATTATGACATGGCTTTGCTATAAGGCAGTATACTCCATTATGACATGGCTTTGCTATAAGGCAGTATACTCCATTATGACATGGCTTTGCTATAAGGCAGTATACTCCATTATGACACAGCTTCACTGTAAGGCAGTATACTCCATTATAACATGGCTTTGCTATAAGGCAGTATACACCATTATGACACAACTTCACTGTAAGGCAGTATACTCCATTATAACATGGCTTTGCTAATAGGCAGTATACTCAATTATAACATGTCTTTGCTATAAGGCAGTATACTCCATTATAACATGGCTTTGCTATAAGGCAGTATACTCCATTATAACATGACTTTGCTAAAAGGCAGTATACTCCATTATGACACAACTTCACTGTAAGGCAGTATACTCGATTATAACATGGCTTTGCTAATAGGCAGTATACTCAATTATAACATGGCTTTGCTATAAGGCAGTATACTCCATTATGACATGGCTTTGCTAAAAGGCAGTATACTCCATTATGACATGGCTTTGCTATAAGGCAGTATACTCCATTATGACATGGCTTTGCTAAAAGGCAGTATACTCCATTATGACATGGCTTTGCTATAAGGCAGTATACTCCATTATAACATGTCTTTGCTATAAGGCAGTATACTCCATTATAACATGGCTTTGCTATAAGGCAGTATACACCATTATGACACAACTTCACTGTAAGGCAGTATACTCCATTATAACATGGCTTTGCTAATAGACAGTATACTCAATTATAACATGTCTTTGCTAAAAGGCAGTATACTCCATTATGACACAACTTCACTGTAAGGCAGTATACTCCATTATGACATGGCTTTGCTAAAAGGCAGTATACTCCATTATGACATGGCTTTGCTATAAGGCAGTATACTCCATTATGACATGGCTTTGCTATAAGGCAGTATACTCCATTATAACATGGCTTTGCTATAAGGCAGTATACTCCATTATGACATAGCTTTGCTATAAGGCAGTATACACCATTATGACACAACTTCACTGTAAGGCAGTATACACCATTATGACATGGCTTTGCTATAAGGCAGTATACTCCATTATAACATGGCTTTGCTATAAGGCAGTATACTCCATTATGACATGGCTTTACTATAAGGCAGTATACTCCAATATGACATGGCTTTGCTAAAAGGCAGTATACTCCATTATGACATGGCTTTGCTATAAGGCAGTATACTCCAATATGACATGGCTTTGCTATAAGGCAGTATACTCCATTATGACATGGCTTTGCTATAAGGCAGTATACTCCATTATGACACAGCTTCACTGTAAGGCAGTATACTCCATTATGACATGGCTTTGCTATAAGGCAGTATACACCATTATGACACATCTTCACTGTAAGGCAGTATATTCCATTACAACATGGCTTTGCTATAAGGCAGTATACACCATTATGACACAACTTCACTGTAAGGCAGTATACACCATTATGACATGGCTTTGCTATAAGGCAGTATACTCCATTATGACATGGCTTTGCTATAAGGCAGTATACTCCATTATGGCACACTTCACTGTAAGGCAGTATACTCCATTATAACATGGCTTTGAAATATCGCAGTATACTCCATTATAACATGGCTTTGCTATAAGGCAGTATAATCAATTATAACATGGTTTTGCTATAAGGCAGTATACTCCATTATGACACAACTTTGCTTTAAGGCAGTATACTCCATTAAAACATGGCTTTGTTTAAGGCAGTATACTCCATTATGACACAACTTTGCTATAAGGCAGTATACTCCATTATAACATGGCTTTGCTTTAAGGCAGTATACTCCATTATGACACAACTTCCCTATAAGGCAGTATCATGTGTGCTATCAGGTTATGATAAAATTTAAGGTCAATGAGTAAGGTCTGCAGCATCTAAAACAAATTGCTGGCTTAACCACTTAAACTTCAAGTTATTTTTCATGTACTTAATAAAATTTTACACTTTGCTCATCTCATAATAAAATACTTTAAAATGAGAAATTCCAACCATTCTGATTTTGGTGGAATCATTCTTGTTTTTAACTGCAGATTCTGTCATTATGATGACCTCTGTAGGATCCTGATTTTCAGCTTAGTCATAATTTTATGTAGATGAATAACAATTTGATCACCAATGTATCATGATCACAGTTCATGCTTGTAATGTCTGATTGTAATTCTTTTGTGAAAGCATATGAAGGGCTTGTTTCACAAACATAATTAAATACTGACTAATCAGAAATCATGTCAGCTTAGCACGCTAATTCACCTGAGAAAGTTAAAGAAAGATGTCAAACTGTACGTGGCGAATGTGGATTATACCTCAATGAAAAATACATGCTAGGACATCTTAAATGGATTAGACAAAGCATTAAACATATGGACAAATAACATGCCTTTGCAGCCTTTTCTGACTATGGATGGACTACAGCTTGTTACATGCAGGGTCTATTCTATGACTACAGCATGTTACATGCAGGGTCTATTCTATGACTACAGCATGTTGCATGCAGGGTCTATTCTATGGATGGACTACAGAATGTTACATGCAGGGTCTATATGGTGCATGCAGGGTCTATTCTATGGATGGACTTCAGCATGTTGCATGCAGGGTCTATTCTACGGATGGACTACAGCATGTTAGATGCAGGGTCTATTCTATGGATGGACTACAGCATGTTGCATGCAGGGTCTATTCTAGATGGACTACAGCATGTTGCATGCAGGGTCTATTCTAGATGGACTACAGCATGTTGCATGCAGGGTCTATTCTATGGATGGACTACAGCATGTTGCATGCAGGGTCTATTCTAGATGGACTACAGCATGTTGCATGCAGGGTCTATTCTATGATGCGCAATTGTAGAATTTGTGCTTGTTTATAAAAATGTTGCCAAAAAAATCAACTGAATACATGAAAACTGCACATAATATTTTCAAGTGCTACCTTTATTTCTTCATTAAATCTCTTCCATATTCAGAAAATTACCCCCATGTTTACAAATGGATGAAGGAATTTCCTCCCTAAATTTTTAGTTCTAGAATAGATCCTTCACAATGTGGCAAAGATGATGGCAAGAAGTTTCAACCCAAAAATACTTATATATCAGCTAGATTGAATGCTTGAAATAAATTGTTGGACACAAATTTCTTATTCTTATGTGTAGATTCTGACATTTTAAAGCTGGCATTTCTATTTCACATTTGTAGGGGTTGACATCTCTGTAAAACTAGAAATATTCGAGTGGATGGAATTTTATGGTTTGGAAGCAAACATACAATTTCGTGGGGATACAATTGTATGGGATTACACTGTTTACCTTAACACCAATTGAACAATTGATTTTTTTGTGGTTGATTTAATTTTCTGAAAGTGCATTGCCAATGAAACAAAAGTCCCTTGAAGGGACTGACGACCTAATGGCCCCAAAAAGACTTTTGGTGAAAAGCCCATGTTGATATGACCATCCATTCAGGAGAAGTAGTGACAAGATTTTCAATATGTTCATTGTGGCAACCATATGTAAGGTCAGAGTGGCACCAATTTCATTCAGGACCAACTAGATATCATTATTAGTCTTCTGGTGAACACCCCATGTTGATGACTTTCCATTTAGGAAGAGCAGCAATAACAAGATTTTCAAGATGCCTGCCATGGTGACCATACTGGATGTCAGATCGGCACCATTTTCATTTAGTACCAACTACGACATCACAAGAAATCTTCTGGTGAAAACTCAATATTGATATGACTTTCCATCTAGAAGGAATAGCAATAAGATTTTCAAAGTGTCCACTGTAGCAGCCATATTGGATATCAGATTGGCACAGTTTTTATTTAAGCCGAATGACCAACTAGACCTTGGGATGAATGTGTGTATAAAGTTTCCTGGCAATCCTTGGGATGAATGTTTGTATAAAGTTTCATGACAATCCGTGGGATGAATGTGTGTATAAAGTTTCATGGCAATCCTCCAAGTGGTTTAGGAGAAGTAACTATAACAAACTTGTGCTAACAGACAGATGGATGTTGGAAGATGGACATCAAATGATGGATGATGGACAACAGGCCATCCCATAATTTCTTCTCATCTATGACCAGCATAGCTAAAAATGGAATCAAATCCTTCACAAATATTCCTGATTTAACTGTAGAAATTATATAATGCTTTCATAAATTTAAAATGAAATAAGCACTGTAACACCTGTGAATGTAACAAAGGTCAGTTAACCCTGTGACATTTACTGGTGACTGAAAGTTTGTTGCCAGTAAATTGATTAATTTGTGACATATGTTATCTATCCTGCAAATGTAAATGTAACAAACTGTGACAAGTACTGCTGAGCAGGTACAGCTTCAACAGTAAATGTCATATTGTTTCAGATAAAAATTGTCTTTTCTTTGTACCAGGGGTTTATCATCATATCAGCTCCTTTGTGGAAATACTACAATGGATTATACAAATGACTAATTGTCTGTTTTATTTTGTTTATAGTGCTCATGTCTGTACATGTCAGTCTGTCTGTCCATCTTTTTCTTTTGTATATTTCAAAAGCATGATTAGTATATCTCATTTTCTATCAACCTACCTACACATCCACCAGTCAACACAACTATTTACCTATCGATCTATCTATCAATCTATTTATCAATCTACCTCCCTATGAAGAGTGGATATTGTCCAGAATTTTATTAGGTATTGTGACAAGCATTCAAGTAGTTGAGCATAGTAATGGCCCAAGAAGTCTTATTTACCACTATTTTCACAAAATTACTTATATTTTCAGAAAAATGATAAAATGTTAATAAAATATTAATTGTTGTTGAGAAATGATCCTGTTAGCCTGAAATTTCTGCTGATTACAAGCTCAAGAGCATCAAGGGAATAACTTGCAACATTATGGACAAATTTAATTCTGCTCAACATTAAACCCATACAAGATCTCCTGAAAATCAAGGTTTTCCTCAAATTTAGTAAACAAAACTGTAAATGCTGGCCATGGAATGTTCAAAAGTCTTCAATGGATGGACAGCTATTTCTTCATTTCAGCTGCAAAGGGTGACAATTTTCTAAAATGTTTGTCTTTGGATTTCAGACTCTTTCTTGGGTCTATAGCACATACTATAAAAGTTTACAGTGCTGTACTGCCAGTAAATTTCACAATTCCTAGGTATGATGTTTATCAGTGTTGGTGACATTGACTGGCATTAATGTCACCAGTAAATGTCACAATTCTTAGGTGTGATGTTTATCAGTGTTGGTGACATTTACTGGCATTAATGTCACCAGTAAATGTCACGATTCCTAGGTGTGATGTTTATCAGTGTTGGTGACATTTACTGGCATTAATGTCACCAGTAAATGTCACAAAAGTGACATTTACAAGCTACTTTGCATGCAATGCCACTCTTTGTGACAGTTACAGACACTACAGAGCACTCATTTTGTATACCTTTCAAAACAGTATATATGTGTATGTAGGGTTTTATGGCACATCAGCACAATCCTAGCTATACAGTGCCAAGTAGGTTTAGGCATCTCCAAAAAAGGCATAAAAAACAAAAATAAAGGCAAAACAGGGTAAAATCCTTACACTACAAAGTCAACATTTTCATATAAATCACAATCTTTTTAAAAGTCCAAGACCTTTCTCAGCTGCAACTTCATCATGGAATACATCACAAAGCAAAAAATGATGCCTCTATTAGTTGCCTCTCAAAACATGCAGAAGGGCACATTGGGAGTTAATAGTACATATCCCAGCCTGCAGGGTACAACAATATGAAGGGCACATTGGGAGTTAATAGTACATATCCCAGCCTGCAGGGTACAACAATATGAAGGGCACATTGGGAGCTAATAGTATATATCCCAGCCTGCAGGGTACAACAACATGAAGCATGCAAGGCATGAAAAGTCACACAAAATAAACTTAAATTTAACAGACTGAAAAATTCAACTCACCATTTGATTTCTGGGAATGGTTTGCCAGTGACTTTTGCAAACAAGGTTAAAGTGTCTCCTTCTGTAACCTCCTGATCAGAGAGTTCCTGGATGAAAACTGGGATGGTGGCTTCAGTTGTGACATCTTCTGTCACTGACTTTTCCTCCTCAAGGACAAACTTTGGAGAAGAAAAAATGTATATTTATATTATTAAAATGAATTTCCTATATATATTTTTATTCACTCATTGTAACACTGCCCAAGGGAGCCACATAGTATACCACCTTATAATGAAAATGAAGTACATGAGGCATATCTTTTCCCTACCACTTAATGAAAAGGAATCCATGTTCATACGCACCTCTTATAACAGGAATGGTGTTATAATGAAGGGCCTTACAGTGAGAAAGTGTTGGAGTTCTAAGATGACAAAATTGTTTAAAGCCTTTATAAAGTCGTAAATATTTACCCATCCCTACCATTCCAACTCATTTGTAGAGTCCAATATCTCTGGGAACAAAAGTTCATTAAAACCTGAAATTGTAAATGCAAAAACACGATTTTGGACTCCCAAACCCCCTGACATGGTAGTGTTTAGAAAAACATGATTTTCAGCAATCTTAGCGAACCCTCCCCCCCCCCCAAAAAAAAAAAAAACACAGAAAAAAATGTACATTTTTTGACTACAATGATAAATGCCCATAATCTGTGGTATGTATAAATAGTAAACAGTCTTGCTCAACGCTCATGTAAAACTATCCTTGGGGCAGTTTATACAGCTGTTTTAGAGACAATTAAAAGGTCAGGCGGTCAGAGATAAACAGACATCTTTCAGAGATTTACTGAATTGGATCACAATAGCTAGGGTGATGTGTCATGTTCATGTCAAATTCTTTGAGGACTGCTGAGTAAGAGCCCATTAGGCTAATTTGCATAAGTAAAGTACACTAAGTGGAACAATCCAATTTGTCTGAAGTTAAGTACATCAAACAGATGCATGCTGAAAATCAAATGTTATTACACATTACTGATTGCATTGAATGAGAATGTTGAAGCCATCTTTATTAAAGCTTGTGATCAGCGGCAACGTTTCTTTGAAGTCGGATTTTTACTCCATATACAAAATTCAAAACAAGATTATTTCAGTAGGTTGAACAACAGTACCATTCAATCTCTAATGTGTATTTGCATAAACTGGTACCTTTTTTCATTAATTCAGCCTGAGAATAAATTAAATCTTCACTGCCATAGGTGTGACTTTAACCTCGAAAATACGTTACAAATAGCGGCAGTAAAAGACTTTAGCAACTCGGCCAACTACCACAAACCTTGAATGTTTTCATTGCCAGATTTGTTGTTTTGAAATGGATATTCACTGCCATCTTGCAGGTTTTATCACTTTTAGCGACTTTGGCCATTGCTTGTGCCAACATAGACGTGAAGGAAAAGAATAGGCATATTGGTGAACACAAATGATACTTGCATTACCATTAAACCAACTATTGAACTATTGAAAGCAGCAAAGACTGCATGTATTAAAACTACATTCCACTGTCCAATGGATTTTAAAGACAGTAACTTGGTGTATTTTTGTATTTAATGTCTGCAAGGTTGTGACCATGTTTGTGGTGATGTTATTTGACAATGCTAAGTCTACCATTTTTTATTTTTTTTTGTTTGTAAGTATATTAAATGATTCAGAGACAACAGATGGTATTTTCTTTTATTCAGATTTGAATTTCCAGTCATTTGCTATAGGCTGATTTGAAAAGATAGCTTATTCTCATTTGGATGACGTTGCTTTTGGGGGTCATGTGCACTGACCCCCCTTGGAACCTCAAAACACACTTTTTGAGTCTCAAAAAAAACCCAACACTGTCTGGGAATAAGGCAAGTATGTAAATGTAAATAAGACCTTGTGTCAAATTTGTGATATCAGATAGGTATTCATTCTAATATAATTTCCATATAAACAAAAATAACAAGTGGCCCAAGTGAGCTTGATATTACTCACCTGGATTACATAAGTTACAACAGGTTTGTGTGGCACTGTAAGAACACAACCCTATGTAAACTATCTCCCAAACTTTTTTATATCTTGAGTTTGCCTATTTGACTATGGTCTTATAAAAATTCTTTCCAAAGGTAAAGGCATAATTAAAATGCATAGTCTCTTGCTCATAATCAAACTCATCCAATAATTTCATGATACAAACCTATTTACCAAGTTTTATCAAATTTGGATGAGAAATATTCACTGTAGATCTAAAGACACACTGGCTCACCCAATCAGATGTAAGATCATCACAAGATCTCACTTACAGAACCTGTCCAAGACAATGATGATGTAAGCTTATTTACCAAACTGGGGCAAAATACAATCAAAATTCAGTCTTCAGAGTGGTAACATGCTCAGCCAATCATATACAGATTACCGGTACCTCATAAATATGCTTAGATCTTGCTCATAATCAAACTCATCCAATGTCTTGAAGATATATGGCTATTTACAATGCCTGATCCAAAGCTGTTCATCAATAGAATTGCTAGCATGTTGACAAGCTCAGATGATAAGGTACAAGATCAAATTGTTAATATGAGTGGATTTCACTCAACCAAGATCTTGAAGATATATGCCTAGAAAGAGTCTCTATTTGACAGTTCAGCCAATCAGATGCAAAAACACCACATTAATGTATGTATGTGGTAGTGCTTTACAGCACCTCAGCACAACAGTGGCTATATGGGGCCAACTAAAGGTAAATATTAGAAAAATGTAGAGATGAATTGCACAAAAACTCTAGGAACCTCATTAATATGCATGAAGTTCACTCATAATTGCACTTGTACAAGATCTCAATGATTTAAGTTTATTTACCAAGACTGATCAAAATTGGATCAGAAATAGGGTCTCTAGAGTGATAACAAGCTTGGCCAATCAGATGCAAGATCAACTCATTAATATGCATGAATCTCACTTATTATTAAACTAATGTGAGATATTGATCATATAAGAATATATTCCAAGTATGACCAAATTCAGATCAGAAATATGGCTTCCAGAATGGTAACAGGCTCTGACAATCAGATGCAAGATCACCTCATTAATATGTGTGGTTCTTGCTCATTATCAAACTCTTCTGAGAGCTTGATGATATAAGCCCCTATTCTGAGTTTCATTAACATCAAATCAGAAATATGGCCTCCAGAGTGTACTATGAATTACAAATTTTACACCCATGTCAAATAGCCATCTGTGCAAAAATTAGTAGGCAGAATTAACTTTGGAGATTACTAACCATTGGGTCTCAATGACCTGGATCTTTGGTCAAGGTATGTAGTCTTGAACTAACGTTACTGTGCAGAAAGCATTATTGTCTTTTTAGACTTACCATGACTATAACTATGACCTTTGAACTCCAGCATCCATAGGTTTCTTAACTACCCTAGGTGCAAGCCATCCACAAAGTTTGCTGAAGGAACTTACTCTAGAACCAAAGTTATTTCTGCAACACCCATTTTTCTTTGAGCCAGAATGACCTTTACCTTTGACATTTTGACCCCAAATCAATAGACCTCTTCCATATCTCAAGTGCAAGCTCTCCACAAACTTTGCTGAAGGTATGAGCTGTAGAACTAAGTTATTATGCAAAAACCATTTCTCAACTTTGTCAGTAACCCTGAACTTTGACCCCAAAATAAATAGACTTTTCTTAGCCATCCACAAAGTTTAGTCCAGATCTGTTATGCAGAACAAAGTTAATGTGCAGAAACCATTGCACAGCTTTCAGTCACAGTGATCTTGACCTTTTTACCCCAAAAATCAACAGGCTTCTTTCTTGCCCAAAGTGCAAGTGAGCCACAAACTCTGGTGAAGGTTTATGTTGCAGAAACCATTTTTCTTCTTTCAGTTAGTGTCCATGACCTTTGAACTTTTGACTCCAAGTAATTAAGTTTATTCCTTACCCAAATTCCAAGCTATCCACAGTGTTTGGTTCAAGTGTGTGATGTAGAACTAATGTTATTGTGTACAAACCAATTTTCTTCTTTCAGGAACACTGACCTTAACCTTTGACCTTTTTACCCTGAAATCAATAGGCTTCTGCCTTATCCCAAGTGCAAACTATCCACAAAGTTTGGTTGAAGTCTGTATAGTAGAACTAATTTATTGTTTGGAAACCATTTTTCCTCTCTCAGTCACATTGACCTTGACTTACCATGATATGACCTCCAAGCCATCCATAAAGGTTGGTGAAGAACTGTAGTTATTGTGTGGAAAAACAAAATTTAAGAGACAGGGTCATAAATGTAATACACTCCACCAAAATGGTGGGCATATAAAAAGCAATCTGTTGACAGACAGATGGATGGACAATGAATGCAGTCATAACATAAACTGTCACAGCCTGGTGAGCTAAAACAATTTGTAAACACATTCATCTTCCAAGTTCAAATGTGAAATATGTAATATGCAGTGCAAATGAGTGAGAATAAGCTCTTATAAATTGCTTTTTTAGGGATATATGCTTTGATACATAGGTACATTTTGTGAGAAGAGGAATGGAAAAATAAGGAAAATCATGGAAGTGAGGGATTTAATCCAAAGCCTATGTAACTCATGTGCTATTCAAAGAGAATGCTGTATAACCTCAGCTTCATCAAAGGGATAAATTAATGCCTGTAGGTGTAGATTGCCAATAACAAAGACCTTAAAATCAAGGCCTGCTGCTGCTATAAATATCCTTTTACATTACACTGAAAGCTTGGACTTGATCTGCTTGCAAGTGTTCAATAGCAAGTAACCCTGTCAGTAGTTAAGCTAATTGTTACAGCATACCAGTTTGGCAAGATATTCTGCTGATTTTTCAAAAACATCATCAGATATTTTATCATCTCAACATTAAAGCAGCATCATATGGTCTTAACATTTTTTCTGCAATCTGGTTAGTACTAATAAATAAATGCTTTTATCTGTATCACAATTAACAAGTTAAAATTCACACAAACAGTCATAAAAAACATCAAAAATGAACACCAAACACAACAAAACTCAAAAGCACAATTGTCATGAAAACACACAACACACACAGGCTTAAATTTCATGAAAAGTTTCACTTTCACTCTTATGCAAAGAAACCTGAGCTTATAACCAAGTGTATACTGTAAGAAATAGTCACTGTGTAAGAAATAGTCACTGTGTAAGCTTTATATTTCCAATCAAGAAGAAAGATTGGATTAGATATTTAATATTATAAAAAGTCTGTGTTAACATAATATACCAATATTTGCTTGAGGTGATTATTCAGCATAGAACTTTATTTTGAATTATAATTTTAAATTCAAACAGCAGAAAAAAATAACTGGAGAAAATAAAACATAGAAAGACTACAACCTGAATTAATGAGAATATGTTTTAATATAGCAGTTCTGTTGGAAATTTTAGCTGAAAAGAATTAATGATTTTATAGAGAATCTCATTTTATGATGAAAGTTTCTAGATTAAATCATGGTAAAAAAATGGACTAACAATTTCAAAGAGTTGTAATGCATTATGCAAAGCATGTTTAGGTTAAAAAAAGACATATAAATTGAACAGACAATGTATATACCAAAAGAGTGACTGACCAAGATTTTTGAAGCAACAACAGAAACAAAGTGATGGAACAAGGTATTTCAAATGACCAACAAGAGGTTGAAGTGGGCCTGACATCGCTCATTCACCTGGCATCAGCTTAATAGCCGAATGCAAAAGCAGCTGGCCAAGAAATCTGGGTTAGTAGGATTGCTTCTAAGAAATTTCTTCCAATGCTGTTTATTGCATTTGCTATGCAAACAAATGTTTAAAGTTTTTTTTCCAGTTTTTGTACCTTCATCCATATTTGATGGCACATCAGCATCATCTGTCCAATATTTGCAGGCCTTTGTACCATGATGTTTTGTCAAAGTTGGTCAAATTCTGTTGAGTGCTTTTTATGATTAGGTTGTTTAATTATTTTTCTTCTTTTTTTAATAAGGGAAGCCATATTTAATGATGGATCAACATCATTTCAATATGTCCAAACTGCCTTTGAGCTACGATGCTCTCAAATTCTGCTAAGCAGTTTGAGAAAAAGTTGTCAAATGTTTTAATGTAAGGAACAGCATTCATATTTGATGGCTGATCAGTATCATTTGTAAAAAATCTGAATGGCATTTATGCCAGGATGCTTTCTGTCAAATTTGGTTAAATTCTGCTGAGTGGTTTTTGAGAAGTGATTTCAGTTTTTCTATTTTTTAGTAATGGCAATCATATTTGATTGCAAATCAGCATCATTTGCATAAATTTGAATGCAAATCAGCATCATTTGCATAAATTTGAAGGCGCTTCACAAATTCTGTTGAGTGTTTGCAGAAAAGAAGTTGTTTAAAGGATTTTCCATTTTAAGTCATGGTGGCCTTATTTAAGGGTAGATCAACATCATTTGTACAAAATTGAAAGCTTTATGACAGGATGCTTTATCTGTTAAATTTGGTCAATTTCTGTTAAGATGTTTTTGTGACAAAGTAATTTAATGGTTTTTCCATTTTTAGTAATGGTGGTCATATTTGATGGTGGATCAGCATCATTTGTATAAATCTGAAAGTTCTTCATATCAGGCTGCTTCCTGTTACATTTGGTCAAATTCTACCGAGTGGTATCAAGATGTTTCAAGGTCTTTCTTTTTTTTAATAATGGTGGCCATATTTGGTGGCGAATTGATATAATTTGAATAAACCTGAAAGGCTTTCATGCCACATTTGGTTAAAACTGATCCAGTACTTTTTAAGAAGTAGGAAATAGCAATTTTTTATGAATGTACAATAGATGCAGGGTTTTACAACAAGTTCATTTAGCCTTATGGCCTGGAGAGCTAAATAACAGGGATAAAGCCAACAAAGGGACATGACAACAAACACAGGTTTTAAATTTGATTAGCAAAGATTATATAAGTAATATACTTTTCATGCAATAAATTTAACAGCTCAGATTTCTTTGTTCACCATCATGATCATTGTCTGTTCTTTCCTGTGCAACCAATTACCTTCTCTGTGTCTGGTGTTTGTGCTCCCTCAACCATTGTGTCCTCAGCCTTTTTTCCATGGAGAGACTTTTCCTTGGGACTGAGGCTTGCCTCTGCATCAGAGGCTCCTTTTGATGCCTCAGAAGAGGTATCAAGAGGCTCAATCTCCTCAGGAATCTGTTCAAGAAACTCATCTCTAAGAGCAACATGCATGACATCCTGGGCTTCCTCCATAACTTCCTCCTGATCAACCTCCTCTTCCTCCTCCTCCTGGTATTCAGCATCATATGAAGGTTCTTCAGATGCCTCTTCCTCAGAAGAGGTATACTCCCTGACCTTCAATAACTGTCCTTCCGGTTTCTCAGGTACCACTATTTCATACTCATCAAAAATTTCATAAGATCTGTCTAAGGTGGAGGTTGGTAACTCATCTGCTTCATTCTCATCGTGCCTCTCCTCATCAGCATGAGGAACCCACTTCTTTGGTTTTTTAAACTCAAAATCATACTGCCTGTCAAATTTTGAGATATCACCTTGATCGTCTGCCTCGTAAGTTTCAATCTGTGGATACTCCTCATCCCTTTCAAATTTCTCCAGTTGTAATGTTGGTTTTGTGATAGTCTGAGACTTGGCAGAAGGTGCTTTTTTGACATCTTGGATTAAGTCAGGTTTACTTTTAACCTCCTGCTGTGTGGCAAATTGGGGAAAATCTACCTCTTCAACAATAACGTCTGCTTCAATGTCTACTGAACCAGCTTCTGGGGATGTGGCCTCCTCAGTTTGGAAGCTGCTCAGATCTAATCGAGGAACAAGTGGTTTTCCAATCTCCTCTTTGTACACTTCCCAAAAGACTTTTGTTGGAATTGCTCCCATTAGAGATTCATCATAGGAAGATTCATCATCTAAGATTTTCCATTGGAAATGAGAAGGTTCCCTGGATTCTGTCTCAGGTTTGGACAAATAGTCCTGCTCAATATCTACCTCATCCTGCTTTTCTTCTGCTTCCTTCTGTACATATGGCACTTTTTCAAACAGGTCTTCTTTTTTGATAGTTGATTGTTTTGTTTCTTCTGAAGATGACACTTGCTGTAGTGTACCTGAGTCTTCAGAAATGTCCTTTCCCTTTTCAAATGTATTTGTTTCTTTGAATGATACTTTGCTGGGTATTTCTTCTGATGACTCAGACTTGCTGTGATCAGACTGTTCACTTTCCTCCTCCTCTTCTGAGCTGGAACTATAACTGCAACTCTCTTTCAGTTCAGCTTTTTCAAAAGTGTCCTCCATATCATCTTTCCTGTCTGCTACAGAGGCCACCTCAGATTCTGGGAGTTCCTCTACCTCATCCTCAGTCCTGACTGACATTGCAGTATCAAAATATTTATCTGAGGTCTCATCTCCATCCACACCAGCCTCTTCTCTAGCCTCCTGTTGTGCAATCACAAACTCATACTCCTCAATAAGCTTCCTCTCTTCTTCATCAATATCTTGGTCCTCATCATCCCTTCCGGGTACATACATGTCTTCCTCTCTAGTTTTCAATTCTGGAACTTGCAATTGAGATTGTACAATTTCAAAACTTTCATCCATTTCAAACAATTTTTTTGCCTCAGGATAGGGCTTTAATATTTCAAATTCTTCTGTCTCAACCTCCTCCAATTCATCTTCAGGTTTTTTCAAATGTAAAGCCTTTTCTTTTTCATCATCAGTAAATGTCATTATAGTTTCTTTTATTTGTTCACTTCCCTTCTCTTCAATGTAAATGTCAACCAACAAGGTTGGCTGGGTATGTTCTACCTCATTCACCTTGGACTCTATAGTGGTCTCAGCTACCGGTATTAGGTCAGATATAAGGTCAGGTTTGGGGCTAAACTCCTCAATACCAACATGCTGTATCAGAGGCACAATGTCTTTTTCAGTTGTTTCCTCCTGGAGTTCTTGAGAAAGGGCAGTAGAATAAGTCTGTTCAACAGAAATTTCCTCCTTGTAAATTGAATAGCCCTGGTAAGAGGTAGCTTGGGGTTTTAATTTCCAAGTATAGACATGCATGTCATCATTACTGTCTGGGTCATGCAGGCGCTGTATGGAAAGAACAAAGCATTTCATGCAATCATGCCCAACTGGTGTGAAGTTGCACAGATGTGTTTTAATCAACAATATGTACTGCCAGACAACTTGTACTATACTATATACCTGGTAACTTCTAAGATGCAGTTGTGGAATACAAATGTTTGTAATGACTGTTGAAAAAAAAAAAATATATATTCCTAGCTCCTTTCAATCCCAAATGATTATGTTATCATCATATTTAAACACTGTAATGAACCTGTAAAGGAATATTCCAGCAGAACCAAAACCAAGACCAATGAAATAGGGTACATGAAAATTTAAGATCTGTTGCAGTTTCGTTGGTATACAGTTTTGCTTACAAATTGGAAAATGTTCAGATTCATACAAATTCATATAATTCTCAAAAGTGTTGACTTCTAAAGGATTCCCTCATTCTACAACTGTCATTTCCAAGTAAAGTAATTTTCTATTCCTGCAGAGAATTTATCTATTTTTTTTCCAAAACGTATCTTGACCCCCTTTCCTCTTCTAAATACACAACATAAAATCCAATTGCAATTTCAAATATGCTGCACTAAAAATATTGTCAACATTTTTAATTCTGCTGGAGCAAGTCATAATTTCTGTTTTCCCTTTTTACCAACTGAACGATACAGAATTCTGCAACCAACATGCCTGTGATTCCCACCCCTGTGCAACCCAAACACCAAATATGTGATCCACACATGCAGAAAGTCTGCCCCATGCCATACAATTTGCCTGTTTCAAGTTCAAGCATATACATTCAATCTGTTTTTATGGTATTTATAGATAGTTTAGCTGAAAATCTGCTGAAATTGTATTGAATAAATTTAAATGTCTCATGTAAAATATTGTATTTAATAAGTTTAAATGTCTCATGTAAAATATTGCAGGTATAAAAAGATGTGATTTTATTAATACTCTTTGTAAGTTCACATTTTACAAAATAAAGAAGTTTCAAAGAAATCTAAAAAGATATTTATTTAATCAAACTTGTCAGAAGAAAGAAAGGAAATCTTTTGAATTATTCAGGTTTGAAGATATTTGAGTATAATGAAGTCTGAAACACAAGGATTACAATTAAATGCATCTACTTTGCAGAAATATCAGGACTTAAGACAAGGGCAAATTAAACACTATAATATACTCATTAAACATTTTTTGTTTAATATTAACAGCAAAATAGAATCAAGAGCATCTATGCACTGCTTTAAATTTAGGACAGAGGAGTGGTGTGCATCCATACAGCAGCTTCCTTATACACAAATTCCATAATTCCTTGTTTCAAAAGTCACCAAGGTCAGCAGGTCGATATATGCAAGTTTAGGCATGCTAATGGATACATGTGGTAGAAGGTTTTACTGTAGTTAGTAAGATACAAATTTGCCACGCAAATCTAGCATTTGAATTTTTTTCTTTCTTCAAATGTCATTTAGTTTTCTGAGGTTTAATTAGCTATATGTAAACTTTCATATTGAGGTGCGATATAGTCCTATTTTTCTGTCTGTCAAGCATATATGCGCTTAGTTCTAAATCTCAAGCTCTGGTTATTAAATAGATACCATTGATATTCACTTATGAGTCAGGTCCAAATACAAACAACATAGACCCTGATCTGCATAATGTGCCAGCAGATCAGGGTCTATGTTGTTTGTTCTACTGAATACTCCTAACAAACTGCATAGACCCAATCTGCTAGTGCATTATGTGACAGTAGATCTGGGTCTGTGCAGTTTGCACTTGGACTTGACTTATAAGTGAGTATATAAGATACATAATGTGTACTGCAATCCAATATTTTGTATACATTTTGTTAATCTGATTACATTTTTCTACTATCTGTTAATGGCATACTTACTTCATATAGGTTTTAAAGATAATTCTATTATCTATTGTATGTTATGATAGGTTATGTGCATGGTTAATCATCATAAATTAAGATATCCAGATAATTTAATTCTTCATACTTATAAATATATACATTTATTTTATGTTCTTCAGAGAACTGATAAATGAAAGCAGACAAAACACTTAAACATGAACATTTGAAGAGAAAGGTCTTATAGTTTAAACAATATGGAAAACTAAAAATTTCTCAATTTGAAAATTGCCAAACAAGACTATTTATGTAAAATTCCTTACTCCCTCGTTCTTGGATCAAATATAAGTATGATATACATGGCAGAGATTTTGTAAGAATATTATCAAACTGAATATCCCTAATATGAACAACAAAAAAAGTCATAAAATGGCAAAACCAATCAGTGCATGCTCTTACTAGTGTACTTTTATGTACATTATTTGTTTACGTTACTTTTAAATACTAATTTGAGACATTTTTTTTTAGCAGTTTCCAGTATCAAAATGAATGGATATGCAAGCTTATGATAAACATGTGGTGCTGACAGTGCAATTAAAGCCTGCAAAAATGGGTCTTAACAGTGCAAGGCAGGTAATAATTGTATATATAAACAAAACAAAAATCTCCTACCTGGAACTCTGCCTCTGCAGTTGTCTCCTCCTGAGTAGTGATGGCAAAGTCCACTTCCACACCAGCTGGCACCTCTGGGGTCTCAAAGGTGATGACTGCTGCCTCCTCTTCTGGAGCCTCAACTGTGAAACTTGTCTCTTCCACCTCTAACTCACTGACTTTTACCTCTTCTATAAAGACAAAGAAATAAATATGGAATTGCAAAAATTTTTTCAAGTTATTGACTTGTCTGTATGCAATGTTATTGACTTGTCTATATGCAATATATTTCACGAGTTTTTGACTTGTCTGTATGCAATATTTTTCATGGGTTACTGACTTGTCTGTATGCAATGTTCTTCATGGGTTTTTTACTTGTCTGTATGCCATGTTTGTCATGGGTTTTCGTTTTTTTATATCTGGAAAGCTAAAAATTGTGTTCAAACCTAACTGAAAGTCTGTTGCAAATGTCCAATTTTTCATGGCAAGCTTGAGTTGATTTTCAATTTATTGCAAAAAAAAGCCAAAAAAAAGTCTGGAGGGCAAACATCATTAAATGTAATTACAGGTGTTTGTTTGACAGGGCTGTTAATTTCTTATGATAAGCCAGTTTTATAATTTGATAGCTGCACCTTCTTCAAAATCAAGAAGTAAGTAATTGTATAGGTCCATCAAATACTGAGAAAAAAAGGAAAGGAAAGGAAAAGATGCAAGAAAACTCTACAATATAGAACTATTAAACTAAATATACAATTTTAATGTTCAATTTAATGTTAAATAAGGTCAAAATTAAAGCAATTCAAGAGTATGTACAGTGAAGACAAAATTTACTTGAACAGAGGTCATAATTGATCAAATACAATTTTCTACCTTTAATCTATTACAAAAAGAAAACTTCAGTACATTTTTAAAATTTATTCGACAGATTTCCCTTACTTTTGTATTTCTTATTTTTCTGCATATCTAGGGATACCCACCTGTGACCTTGAGAGTTGCAACACTTTCAGATGAGCCAACCTCATTGATGGCTTTGACAGTGTAGACTCCGCTGTCCTCAGGAAATACTTCCATTATCTCCAAGATTGTCTCCCCTTCCTCTCCAGAGTGGATCTTATAGATATCATCTGATCTGATAGGCTGGCCATCATGGTACCATGCAAACATGGGTGTAGGTTTGCCTTCTGCTCTGCACAGGAGGGTGATACTTTCACCTTCCTTTATCTGGATGTCCTCTATTGGTTTGATTATGATTGGGGCAATCAGCTCTCCCTCCTCAACCTAAAGAAGTTCATAATGGCTATCATACAGTTTTGTTCAAGTAATAAAATGCAATTGAGAAATAGATAAGCTACAATAAGTTCTAAAGTTTCTTTGCTCTGGATAGTTTATAAGATTACTTTTATAGGATTTCCAATAACTTCAATTCTTCCCCTAGAGGCAATAGAACAACAAATTCTGAAATCAAAATTTTTTGAATGATTATGAAAATTTTATTCCAGAAGAAACCTAATGTAAAATGTTTCAGTTAAAATACAAATAAATGTGGTTAAACAAATAATAATCAGATTGATGCTGAACCTGGCACTGGCTTATTTCACAAGTACTTTCAAACAGTGACATGTTGTATACAAATTAAGAGATCTTATAATCAAATCTGTTTTTATCTTGTATTGTATATTTACCCTCGTACAACAAACACCTAACAGCAAACTGAATAGAAAAATATTTACTAGTGAAAACCCCATGTTGATATGACTTTCTGTTTTGAAGAAGTAATGATAACTAGGTTTTCAAGATGGCTGCCATGGTGGCCATACTGGATATTAGACTGGCACCATTTCTATTTAGGAGTAACTACACATCATATGAAGTCTTTTGGTGAAAGCACAATATAGATATGACCAGCCATCTACCAGAAGTAACCATAACAAGATTTTCAAGATGGCTGCCATGGTGGCCATATTGGAAGTCATGTAGGCATCATTTTCATTTATGACCAACTAGACATCATAAATAGTCTTTCAGTGAAAACCTAATGCTGATATGACCATTCTTTCAGGAGTAGTGATAACAAGATTTTCAAGATGGCTAATGTGGTGGCCATATTGTATGTCTGGAGAGCACCATTATCATTTAGGACCAGCTAAATATCATAAGAAGTCTTTCAGTGAAAACCTAATGCTGATATGACCATTCATTCAGGAGTAATGATTACAAGATTTTAGAGACTGCCACTGTGGTGGCCATATTGGATATCTGAACTGCACCATTATCATTTAGGACCAACTAGACTTTGGGATGAATGTGTGTGTAAAGTTTCATGGCAATCCTCCCAGTAGTTTAGGAGGAGTAGCGATAACAAATTTGTGCTAACGGACATATGGACGATGGACGAACGACAACAGACCATATACTGTGTGCAGCTGACTACTGGCACATAATGTGATCATGTCATTTCTGGGTCTATACTGTGTGCAGCTGACTATACTGGTACATAACGCAATCATTTCATTTCTGGGTCTATATTGTGTGCACATAATGCAGTCATGTCATTTCTGGGTCTATACTGTGTGCACATATACAATCATGTCATTTCTGGGTCTATACTGTATGCACATAATGCGATCATTTAATTTCTGGTCTATACTGTGTGCAGCTGACTGTACTGGCATACAATGCAATCATGTCATTTCTGGGTCTATATTATGTGCAGCTGATGTTCATTATACTCAGGTGAACACATAATGCAATCATGTAATTTCTGGGTCTATACTGTGTGCAAATAATGTGATCATGTCATTTCTGGGTCTATACTGTGTGGACATAATGTGATCATGTCATTTCTGGGTCTATACTGTGTGCAGCTGACTACATTATTCACAGGTGAATATAGTCATTTGGACAATGTGACATTTTTTAATAGAAACAGTATTAGTCTGGCAAATGGCATAAAACAGTATGTCACAAAGAGTGTGTTATGAGAGAGACAGAAAGAGAAAGAAAGCATGCTGACCTCTTGGGCTGTCACTGTAAACTCCACCTGTTCTTTAGCGGCAGTGTCCACTTCCTCTGCCACATCTTCAGCAAATTTCCTGGATTGGAATTTTAATAAAAGTCAGTTTTTCCATTTTTACCATTAGATATAACAAGAAATTTTTTGTTCAAATAAGTTCATCAACTTAACATTTACTGACCTGTACTGCTTGATCCTCCTTATTACAACAAGACTACAGACAATTAGCATTAGACATTATGAAACACTTTTACATGTACATTTTACACAGCTCTGAACAATTACCATTAGACATTATGAAACACTTTTACATGTAAATTTTACACAGCTTTGAAAAATATAACATAATTACAGCAGACTCGGGATAACCTGAACACCCAGGGGAACAAGAAAATCAATCTGAGAAATATGCAATTAAGTGAATGAGGTTTAATATAATTATACATTTTTTCTTAAGTCTTAAAAACAAGTCTGAGTGATCCAGGGTATTCAAGTGAACTGTGTTTGAGCCAATGTGATTCTATTGTAAATATACTCAACAATATTGATACAGAAATC
This sequence comes from Margaritifera margaritifera, assembly GCA_029931535.1. Taxonomy (NCBI): domain Eukaryota; kingdom Metazoa; phylum Mollusca; class Bivalvia; order Unionida; family Margaritiferidae; genus Margaritifera; species Margaritifera margaritifera. The sequence continues at coordinate 3,722,278 of JAQPZY010001688.1, forward strand.
TGTTGAAAAAATAATATATTCACTTGCTTTTTCATATAAGTGACCAATACATAATGGTAAGGTTTCTAACATTAATAAGAACTTGTAATTTATCTGGGATTGCTAGCAAGTTGTGGTCATTACCAACTGATGAATATCATAAATTCTACTATGTTAGTACAACAGTCCTTTACATATATGAATAACAAGGATTTCTTCAGACCACTATGTTTAACATGTGAGTTTGAACAGTGTTAAGTTGACTATATGACTGTCAAAGACTGAAAAACTATAAATGTGTCCACATGACACGGATGCCCCTGCCAATATGATGCAATTGACAGGCAAAAATACAAGTTAAACATGGGCCATAACTCAGTAAAATTGTGCAGAAAAATGATAAAAATCAAACTTGACCAAGATCTTCTTGATATAAAGCATCATACTAAATATGTTACTTAGCAGAAATTGAAGGACAGGGTAAAGTTATACATGGGCCAAAACTCCATAATTTTTTTTTAGAAAACAGTGATAATAAAAACTTTACCTAGTGCTAATTAATGCAAAGCCTCATACCAAATTTGATTTCAGATCTATCAAGTTCTTCAAATGTTAGTGAGTGGAAATGAAATTGACGGGCAAAGTTCAAGGTCATACAGGGCCATAACTTCATAACGTTTGCCAGAAAACAGTGAAAATTGAACTTGACTCAAATATTCCTAATGAATATCCTCAACCAAATTGATTTCAATCCATGAAGTCCCTCAAAAGTTACAGGGCAGGAACAAAATAAAAGAATAAACTTCTAAGTCAAACAAGGGCCATAACTACTTAAAATTTTGCCAAAAAAAAGTGAAAATCAAACCTAACCTAGGTCTTCCAAATATCCTCATACCAAATCTGATTTCAATCCATTAAGTCTTTCAAAAGTTAATGAATGAAAATTAAATAAAAGGTCAAGGTTCCAAGTCAAACAGGGCCATAATATCATAAATTTTGCTGAATAATGTTCAAATTGGAACTTAACCTAGGTCTTTTTAATGTGAAGCCTCAAACAAAATTTGCTTTCAATTCACAAAGTCCTTCAAATGTTATTGAGCAGAAACAAAACTGAAGGGAAAAGTTCTATATCAAACAAGAACTGTAACTCCATAAAATTTTGCTAGAAAACTGTGAAAATCGAATATGAAAAGTCTTTTAGATGCAAAGCCAAATGCCAAATTTTATTTCAATCCATGATGTCCTTCAAAAGTTACTGAGCAGATATGAAAATGAAGGGCAATGGTCTAAGTCAAACAAGGGTCATAGCTCCATACAATTCTGCTGGAAAATGGTGAAAATCAAACTTCAGCAATCTCTTCTGAATGTTAAACCGCACACCATATTTGGTTTGAATCCACAAAGTCCATCAAAAGCTTTTGAACAGAAACAAAATTTGCAGGATGTGATGTGACAAAACAGATGGACATGGGAAACACTCAATGACCCCTTGATGGATATGGCAGGGGCATAATAAGAAAAAAAAAACATTAATGACACAACCACTACCAGAAAAAGTGATGCTTTTGTCTTGATATTTTCTAATACAGGTGAGACAAAAACTTGAGGAAAAATCAATTTCTGAGTTTCCTACAATCAGTACATACACTACATTTTTGCAAGATATTCTTGAATTGTAAAAAAATTTAAAAGTGTAAAAGTTTTCCCTGTGTATCAACTTACTTGGCCTTTTTAGCAGATGGCTTTAGTAGGGACCTGAAATCAAGCTGTTCCATGCCATATACAACACCAACCTTGGTTTTCCTACAAATCAACAGCAAACCATTCTCATCATGCACAAAATACTCAAATAAAACTACAATAAAAACATAAAGCATTTTCAAAGAAGTCAAGGCTGATTATTCAGATCCAATACATGCTGTGTTGGAGGATATAGAAATTTAATGTTGTAGACCCCTACACATTTCACATCTATATTTACTTGACCTCAGTAATCATATTATTTCTTCATTACCAGTCTGAGAAATGTTTACAGTGGATATGGATGCCTCTGGAATTATTATTCAACATGCAAGGACAAACTTCTAAGAAACAAAAAGAAGCTTAACTAAGTCAAATTTTGATGACAGAAAAAAGACAGAAAAAAGATGAAAAGATATGATTAGAATTAAACCATCAAGACTTCCAAAAGTGAACATTGTGATGTATAGGATGTATGGATGGACATATGTAACATATATGACCCTCCCACACACACAAACATGGGGGTCAAGGTGGCAGGCAGGCTGATAAATATCATTGTCATGCAAGGCCTCTCTGTTAAATGGTGTAAGAAAGGTTAGTGAAGAATCATAGATTTAAAATCAATCTATCTTGCAAGGCCAACTTTCTGTAACAGGTCATATCCAAGACACTATGCAAAAGGTGGAAAATTCCTTGTCTGTCAGTCTGGGACAAGTTGAAAATTTTGACAGTCAAGCGATTCAGTTCCTTGCCTAGAATTTAACATAGAATATGAATGCAAAATCCAGATTTGTGCTAAATTACATGTCTTTCCTGGGAGAGCATGAGAAAGAGAGTGAAAAAGACACATGCTAGGATTTACACTTTATAATGGGCACAAAAGTTTAAAACTGATAATACAAATATAGATAAAAGCATAATTTATTGTCTGGCTTATAGCTAAAATGTAAAGCTACTGGTTAATATAGCAAAAGATGTAATAGGGATTTTGTTTTAAAAATTAATAAATACATGTCAGTCTTTTTGTGTACATGTACTGCCATTGGTGATAAATGCCCACAGTACCACAATATCTGCAGTGACTGGTCCTAAATGATATAATTACTTTAATATCTGCAGTGACTGGTCCTAAATGATATAATTACTTTAATATCTGCAGTGACTGGCCCTAAATGATTTAATTACTTTAATTTCTGTAAACTCTGGGCAAGTTCACAAACTGTGGCAGATATGTTGCTTAATCTGTTTAATGGACATAAGGTACAACTTATTAAAACCCAACAAGTCTCAATCATTGCTAAATTATTTTATCTCTAACCATGACCAAGATTGTAATAATGTACAAGTCTCAGGAAAACCACTCATCATCTCATCCTGACTGGGTGAAAATTGGCTGCCGTGGAAAACTTTACTACTTACTCGTCCCTGGGTCGAGTAGATCCTGATTCGCACCATGAGAATAAATCTGTATCCATTTTATACCCTTAACAAGAGCCAAATTTGGTTCAACATTGCTTACCACCTAGCGTAGGTCAACTAACAAAAACTTTTGCTTACTTTTCAGTCCAGAACATGTTGCAAAGGAAGCCAACATTGCTTGTCACTCAGGTACCTGATGCAAATTTGATACTAAAAGAGATATGAATCATGAAAATATTGTTATGAGTGAAGACAGCGTGTTTCAATACCCTATTATACATGACACAAAGTTTGTATTTTAAATTGAGAAATCACAGTTTCACACCAAGCCCTGATTTCTTAACCATAATCACATCTACAGTGACACTTTTAGGTAATCTAAGCAATATGTAAATGTGGAGACATTTTCCTTTTCAATGATCTATCACACATCTGAATAAGTTAGACCTGTGATAAGTTAAGAGCCTGAGAAGGTCAACATTTTGTGATATTTTGTCTTGTCAGACATTGTTACACTTGCCCCAGGTCACCGGTATTTTCAAGACTACAGCTTCACTGATATATTGTGACAGCAAAGTGAAGACTCCAGCAGATATTTCTATAAAAATGTAATTCCTTTTCACAAGAAAAATGTGCCAACTTACATTCAAAAAAAGCATTTTAGGTATCTCTGCCAGTTCCCACCAATTTTACACACAATGTATGCTATTGTAATCTATTTCGAAAGTTCATAATGTTGTGACAACAGCTGGTTGGTCTCAATTGAAGCGGGTCCATGCCATAACAACCTTCCAAAAACTTTTGGACAATCAGGAATCTTGAGCTTGATAGGCACCTTGAGAAGTTTTCAAGAAAAGGTTTGACTGAAATTGATTAACGAGTACAAAAGTTACTGAAAATTGCAGAGATGCTTGGAATTCTTCTATCAAATGTAAGTTAGCGACATTTTTCGTGTGAAAAGTAATTACATACTAATAAAAAATATCTGTTGGCATCTTCGCTTTGGCATGACAATGTATAAATAAAGATGCGCAGTCTTGAAAATACCTGTGACCTGGGCAGAATGTAACACACTTTGACCATATGAAAAATAACAAAAAATTGACATTTTCTGGCTCTTAACTTCCCATGTGTGAGAGCTCATTGAAAAGCAAAACTTCTCCACATTAAAATGACACCCAGATTAATAAAAGTGAAGAAAAAAACCCAACCCATTAACAAATGGTGGACTAGGTACAAAACTACAATTTTTCGAGTTACAAACCATGTCTGTTATTATATACTTATCTAAGAGGCCATGTATTAGAGGGGTTTTAAACTTGCTTCCTTCACTCAGAATATAATATTTTCATGGTTTGGGCCCTCTTTAGTATCAAGCTTGCATCGGGTGCCTGTGGTTTTGTAGAAAGTAGTGTAATGGACAAGTTTACTGTGCTGAGTAAAGTGATGACAGGGACGAGTATCTCTTGCAACTCTCATCCCAATGACGAGTACTTGGAATTTTTTTTCCTGAGCCCTTTATGTAACTGCTGATTGGAGTGAGTTCTAATATCAAGATTGTTTCAAAACATAAAGATTGTTTGTGACAACAGAATGAATGCCTGAAATGATATACATCTATTTAAATTATCTCACCTCTGAAATTCTTCAAATGATCTCAACACAACAACTCCAAATATGGCAAGGATTCCTCCAAATATACAAATCAGCCAAACCACTTAGACTGGTTTAGAAATGTTAGAAGGAATACAGTTATTTTTAATGCTACTATAGGTTTAAAGATCGAACCGACTACATCTAAAATGAGGTTATCAAGGGGAATCTGCCATGGAATAAAACTGAGATGACAAGAACTTGTGAAACTCATGTGTTGAAGATGCTGACCACTTTGTTTATGGAACTGGATGATCATAAGTTGAGCAGTGTGTTTTTATTGCTGCCCATTGACAACAACTTCAATTAATCCATCTGATAATTTGGGCAATTAAAAAGGTTTCATGATCTAATGGTCATCTATTCAATCACCTTAATCCATAAACCTGTAAACCAAAATTGTGTCTATAAGACTCAGATGCACTTGCCAATACAATGGTATTGAAAAAAAGGTCTTAATCAAAAAGGAGCCACAACTGTGCAAAGTTTTGCCAGAAAACAGAGAAAATGAATTGTGACTTAGCTCTTCTTGATGTAACACCCCATACTAAACTTGGTAGCTATTCTTGATGTAACACCCCATACTAAACTTGGTTAGCTCTTCTTGATGTAACACCCCATACTAAACTTGGTTAGCTCTTCTTGATGTAACACCCCATACTAAACTTGGTTAGCTCTTCTTGATGTAACACCCCATACTAAACTTGGTTAGCTCTTCTTGACGTAACACCCCATACTAAACTTGGTTAGCTCTTCTTGATGTAACACCCCATACTAAACTTGGTTAGCTCTTCTTGATGTAACACCCCATACTAAACTTGGTTAGCTCTTCTTGATGTAACACCCCATACTAAACTTGGTTAGCTCTTCTTGATGTAACACCCCATACTAAACTTGGTTAGCTCTTCTTGATGTAACACCCCATACTAAACTTGGTCAGCTCTTCTTGATGTAACACCCCATACTAAACTTGGTTAGCTCTTCTTGATGTAACACCCCATACTAAACTTGAATTGTGACTGATCTCTTCTTGATGTAACACCCCATACTAAACTTGAACTGTGACTTAGCTCTTCTTGATGTAACACCCCATACTAAACTTGGTTCAATCTATTAAGTCTTTCAAAACCTTTTAGCTGAAATTGAAGGACAAAGTTTTAAGTCAAAAAGGGGCCATAACTCTACAAGTTTGCATGGAAAATGAAATCAAACCAGATCTTCTTCATCTCAAGCCTCATACCAAATTTTGCTTCAATGCATGAAGTCCTTTGAAAGTTATCAAGCAAAAACAAATTTGTGGACATGACATAATGTGGTGGGATGTGAGGGGATGGAGAGACTAGAGTAAAATTATATGTCTCTCCCTGGGGCCATTACAATTTAATTATCACTTTTTTAAACTGCCATTCCATTAAAATATGTACCAGTAAAAATAACATGATATACAGTACACAAAGAGAGCATTCCAAACCATGACACATGCAGGACAAATTTTTTTTAAATATGAATCTATCCATTGATAAAATTAATTCACTTAAATTAATCCACTTACACTTCTTGTTTGAGAGTATCTCTGAAGTCCAGTTGTTCAGCTTTTTCTTTTATTTCTATAATTACATTATAAAGAGTAACTATAAGATATCTGAATGAATGACAAAGCTATGCTGACAAGAAGTGTTGTGTTCATTACTATAAAATTAAAGTCATAAAGTTTACATCAGAACGATTACTGGCTTCTCAGGATGATGATACATGTAAATTTTTTAAACAAATCATATTCAAACTGCATTTACAAAAAAAAAACATGGTATATTGTTGACTGGAAAATAAATGTTAAGTTCAAAGAGAGAGGAAAATAGAATTAAAGGATAAAGTGTTCTGAATACTCTGGGAATGAACGAGGAAAATACAATTCTTTTTCACACCATCACATATTCTACTAGAACTGGTGCAGCCAAAATAAACCACAAAACCACATGGAACAATTATATGGCAGCATTCAGTTGTAAATTTTTAAAAATCAGAAAATATAATTTAATGAGATCATACAAATTTCATATTTTCTTTAATGAATTGTTAATAATCAACTATCACAAAAATATGTGATTTCAAATATGAAATGACTTACCTTGAACTTCCAGGGTGGCACTGCACTCAACCTCTCCAGCCTCATTTACAGCTCGGGCAACATACACCCCAGTATCTTCAATGAAACATTCTGGTATAAGAAGAGTGCTCTGACCTTCTTCAACAGAGGTAATTTTGTAGACCTCGCCATCCTCAATGGGTTGGTTGTCATGGTACCAGGTGACAGTTGGTGTAGGCTGACCTGTGGCTTTGCAGACAAACTTGGCAGGTTTTCCCTCTTTGACTTTCAGGTCCTCCATGGTAAGGATGAATTCAGGGGAGATAACTTCAACTTTCTCTTCCTAAATATGTCATGAATACACATTGTAATAAATGGAAATTGAAAACTGAACACAAAACAAAAATCTTTTTTCAGTACATTCATAGAAATAATAAAAAACTACTTAAATTTCTTGCCATAACTAGTGTCAGACAGCTTGCCATAACTAGTGTCAGACAGCTTGCCTGAAGAGCAAAATTTTAATAAGGTCTGGGCCTTCAAGTTGAACCTATTGCTGTAAAAAAAAAATCATACTTAGGATGACTCATTATGAAGCTAAGACCACACATTTATTCAATCTGTGACACACTTGCTCAATCTTTTGACCTTGAGATCAAGTTCACAAGTTTTATGTGACCTTGACCTTAAGCTCAAAATGTTGAGCAAGCATGTCGCAGAATGAAGGGTCTTAGTTTTTTAATGTTTCATCCTACCTAAGAACAAAATTCATCATGGGGTTGATGAAATATAAGCAAATTAACAAATCTGAACCAAAATTTGAATGCCAATTTTTCATGGCTGAGACCTTAACCCCAAGGTTAAAGTGGCAAGCTAGTGTGTCCCATAATAAATTGTCTCAGCTTCATAATGATTTATCCCAAATGTGAATAAAATCCAACAAGGGGTTTAGGAAATAAAAGCAAATGAAAAAATTTCAACCAAGATCTAAATGCATACATTTTGACTGTGATCTTAACCCATGGGTCCATGGGGCAAGCCAGTACAACACAGAATGAAGTTGTCTTAGCTTGATAATGATTCATCCACAGTATAAACAAAATCCATTATGAGAAAATATAAGCAAATAAAAATACTTTAACCATAACCTTAACACAAATCTTCTATGACTGTGACCCTGACTCCATTATCTATGACTGTGACCCTGACTCCATGATCTATGACTGTGACCCTGACTCCATGATCTATGACTGTGACCCTGACTCCATGATCTATGACTGTGACCCTGACTCCATTATCTATGACTGTGACCCTGACTCCATTATCTATGACTGTGACCCTGACTCCATGATCTATGACTGTGACCCTGACTCCATTATCTATGACTGTGACCCTGACTCCATTATCTATGACTGTGACCCTGACTCCATTATCTATGACTGTGACCCTGACTCCATTATCTATGACTGTGACCCTGACTCCATGATCTATGACTGTGACCCTGACTCCATGATCTATGACTGTGACCCTGACTCCATTATCTATGACTGTGACCCTGACTCCATGATCTATGACTGTGACCCTGACTCCATTATCTATGACTGTGACCCTGACTCCATTATCTATGACTGTGACCCTGACTCCATGATCTATGACTGTGACCCTGACTCCATGATCTATGACTGTGACCCTGACTCCATTATCTATGACTGTGACCCTGACTCCATTATCTATGACTGTGACCCTGACTCCATGATCTATGACTGTGACCCTGACTCCATGATCTATGACTGTGACCCTGACTCCATGATCTATGACTGTGACCCTGACTCCATGATCTATGACTGTGACCCTGACTCCATTATCTATGACTGTGACCCTGACTCCATTATCTATGACTGTGACCCTGACTCCATTATCTATGACTGTGACCCTGACTCCATTATCTATGACTGTGACCCTGACTCCATGATCTATGACTGTGACCCTGACTCCATGATCTATGACTGTGACCCTGACTCCATTATCTATGACTGTGACCCTGACTCCATTATCTATGACTGTGACCCTGACTCCATTATCTATGACTGTGACCCTGACTCCATTATCTATGACTGTGACCCTGACTCCATGATCTATGACTGTGACCCTGACTCCATTATCTATGACTGTGACCCTGACTCCATTATCTATGACTGTGACCCTGACTCCATTATCTATGACTGTGACCCTGACTCCATGATCTATGACTGTGACCCTGACTCCATGATCTATGACTGTGACCCTGACTCCATTATCTATGACTGTGACCCTGACTCCATTATCTATGACTGTGACCCTGACTCCATTATCTATGACTGTGACCCTGACTCCATTATCTATGACTGTGACCCTGACTCCATTATCTATGACTGTGACCCTGACTCCATTATCTATGACTGTGACCCTGACTCCATGATCTATGACTGTGACCCTGACTCCATGATCTATGACTGTGACCCTGACTCCATTATCTATGACTGTGACCCTGACTCCATTATCTATGACTGTGACCCTGACTCCATTATCTATGACTGTGACCCTGACTCCATTATCTATGACTGTGACCCTGACTCCATTATCTATGACTGTGACCCTGACTCCATGATCTATGACTGTGACCCTGACTCCATGATCTATGACTGTGACCCTGACTCCATTATCTATGACTGTGACCCTGACTCCATGATCTATGACTGTGACCCTGACTCCATGATCTATGACTGTGACCCTGACTCCATTATCTATGACTGTGACCCTGACTCCATGATCTATGACTGTGACCCTGACTCCATGATCTATGACTGTGACCCTGACTCCATTATCTATGACTGTGACCCTGACTCCATTATCTATGACTGTGACCCTGACTCCATGATCTATGACTGTGACCCTGACTCCATGATCTATGACTGTGACCCTGACTCCATTATCTATGACTGTGACCCTGACTCCATTATCTATGACTGTGACCCTGACTCCATGATCTATGACTGTGACCCTGACTCCATGATCTATGACTGTGACCCTGACTCCATTATCTATGACTGTGACCCTGACTCCATGATCTATGACTGTGACCCTGACTCCATGATCTATGACTGTGACCCTGACTCCATTATCTATGACTGTGACCCTGACTCCATTATCTATGACTGTGACCCTGACTCCATGATCTATGACTGTGACCCTGACTCCATGATCTATGACTGTGACCCTGACTCCATGATCTATGACTGTGACCCTGACTCCATTATCTATGACTGTGACCCTGACTCCATTATCTATGACTGTGACCCTGACTCCATTATCTATGACTGTGACCCTGACTCCATGATCTATGACTGTGACCCTGACTCCATGATCTATGACTGTGACCCTGACTCCATGATCTATGACTGTGACCCTGACTCCATTATCTATGACTGTGACCCTGACTCCATTATCTATGACTGTGACCCTGACTCCATGATCTATGACTGTGACCCTGACTCCATTATCTATGACTGTGACCCTGACTCCATTATCTATGACTGTGACCCTGACTCCATTATCTATGACTGTGACCCTGACTCCATTATCTATGACTGTGACCCTGACTCCATTATCTATGACTGTGACCCTGACTCCATGATCATAGGTATGTAAATAGCGAACATTTTCCCCTTTAATTGCAGCATACAGACTGCAGAGGTTATAGAAACTTAGCAGCCAAGAAGTCAATCCATGATTTATCTGAGAACCTGAACTGCATTATTCAACACTGAAGCTGAGAACTCTATACTGATGACCTGTAGTCTTGTTGTCTTTCCTCCTGTATATGGAGGTAATCAACACATAAACATACCATAAAGACTTATTACAACAATGGGGCAATGTTTTAAACAAAATGAATAAGTTAAATCCATAATGATGAATATGCATACAAATTTTAAATATATTTTTTAAATATGTAAAACAAATTATACACCCCTCTCATTTTGAATGCCATACTAGTCATGTAAATAAACAAAAGCATCTCCTTGTAAATGGTCCTTATTCCATTTAATTTCTAGTCAAATTTAGTCACTTTCATGCACTCTTGGGAAAGGCACTTGAATCCCATTTCCTTGTCAAGATATTGCCTATAATGTGTTAAAAGTTCCATTCAAAAACATCCAACCAATCATCCTCTCATGTTTTGTTTATTGTGAGCAATTAAAAAGCACTGACTTTATGAAGTCATAGCTGAATGGCACATGCGCTTTAAACTGAATCATGGGTGTACTGATGGTTCTGCATGGCTTGTGTCATGTGACAATATCTAAGTCACTATGGAAGCTATTATTAACTGTAGCCTTGTTATTGCAGACAAAGCTCTTTCAGGATGGTTTTGTTCATATACATTATACAGCTAGTTTACCTGAAATAATAGCACCTTTTTTGTAACAATTTCTCTTCTAATTAACATAAGAAAAATATTGGAAGCCATGTATATACAGCATTATACTGAATATTGCATTTCACAGAAAGCTATGTATATACAGCATTATACTGAATATTGTGTTTCACAGAACTCCAAATAAATAAGCCCTGAGTGTACTTACCATCCATACTCCTGTATAATCCCATACCAACTGCAAACTGCATAGACCCAGATCTGCCGTTGCATAATGCACAGGCAGATCTGGGTCTATGCAGCTTGTAAGGACTAATAAGTAGAACAAACAACATAGACCCTGATCTGCTGGTGCATTATACGATGGCAGATCAGGGTCTATGTTGTTTGCATTTGGACCCGGGTTATACGTGAGTATATACGGTACTTTGTACAAGACAATGTAGTTAATTCTAAGATGTACAAAATACCCTACCTCAACAGAGACCTCAGCCACCTCTGCCTCAACAGGTTTCTCCTCAACTTCTTCAATAAGGGTAACCTCTTCTGAGACTTCCTCTGTGGTTCTAAAATAAAATGGAGATATTAACTGAAATCAAATTTCTGATTTATTTCTGCTTAGAAAAGCGTATTTACCCAAACATTCATTTCTGCTGAATCTGCTATTTTGTCATATCCTTAAGCTGACCTCCAAAAAATGAAAAGTTGGTGGGAGGTTATATTTTAGTAAGGAGCTACAGTTTTTCAGAAATTAATTTTTTTTTTACTTTACCTTAGGGAACAAAAAGTTATGTCAAAACAGATATTTAAAGCACAGAAGATTCCAACAATTTGAGATTCAACTTTTTGGTAAATCATTTGATTTAGTAAATACTGGTAAACCATATTGATGTTGTTTACTGTAAAGCAATTGTGCATAAAAAAAGAAAATCTACACTCAAAGATCATATAATTTAGAGCCATACAGTAAGCATTCATTTTACAAAAATGAACTACCTTAATGTATGACATACAGTTATATTGTAATAGGCATTTCTCTGTTTCTAGAAGATGCCTTGGAAACATTCAAGATTATGATAAGAAACCTGAAGGAGATAACACTGTTCATGGAAGAGTAATCAGACCCTGTATCATAGACCATCAATGTAATCAGACCCAATATCATAGACAATCAATGTCATCAGACCCTGTATCATACACAATCAATGTAATCAGACCCGGTATCATAGACAATCAATGTCATCAGACCCCATATCATAGACAATCAATGTAATCAGACTCTGTATCATAGACAATCAATGTAATCAGACTCTGTATCATAGACAATCAATGTAATCAGACCCAATATCATAGACAATCAATGTCATCAGACTCTGTATCATAGACAATCAATGTAATCAGATCCCATATCATATGCAATCAATGTAATCAGACTCTGTATCATAGACAATCAATGTAATCAGATCCCATATCATATACAATCAATGTAATCAGACTCTGTATCATAGACAATCAATGTAATCAGACTCTGTATCATAGACAACCAATGTAATCAGACTCTGTATCATAGACAATCAATGTAATCAGATTCTGTATCATAGACAACCAATGTAATCAGATTCTGTATCATAGATAACCAATGTAATCAGATTCTGTATCATAGACAATCAATGTAATCAGATTCTGTATCATAGACAATCAATGTAATCAGACTCTGAATCATAGACAATCAATGTAATCAGACTCTGTATCATAGACAACCAATGTAATCAGATTCTGTATCATAGACAATCAATGTAATCAGACTCTGAATCATAGACAATCAATGTAATCAGACTCTGTATCATAGACAACCAATGTAATCAGATTCTGTATCATAGACAACCAATGTAATCAGATTCTGTATCATAGACAATCAATGTAATCAGACTCTGTATCATAGACAACCAATGTAATCAGATTCTGTATCATAGACAATCAATGTAATCAGACTATGAATCATAGACAATCAATGTAATCAGACTCTGTATCATAGACAATCAATGTAATCAGACCCAATATCATAGACAATCAATGTCATCAGACTCTGTATCATAGACAATCAATGTAATCAGATCCCATATCATATGCAATCAATGTAATCAGACTCTGTATCATAGACAATCAATGTAATCAGATCCCATATCATATACAATCAATGTAATCAGACTCTGTATCATAGACAATCAATGTAATCAGATTCTGTATCATAGACAACCAATGTAATCAGATTCTGTATCATAGACAATCAATGTAATCAGACTCTGAATCATAGACAACCAATGTAATCAGATTCTGTATCATAGACAATCAATGTAATCAGACTCTGAATCATAGACAATCAATGTAATCAGACTCTGTATCATAGACAACCAATGTAATCAGATTCTGTATCATAGACAACCAATGTAATCAGATTCTGTATCATAGACAATCAATGTAATCAGACTCTGTATCATAGACAACCAATGTAATCAGATTCTGTATCATAGACAATCAATGTAATCAGACTATGAATCATAGACAATCAATGTAATCAGATCCCATATCATACACAATCAATGTCATCAGACCCTGTATCATAGACAATCAATGTCATCAGACCCCATATCATAGACAATCAATGTAATCAGACTCTGTATCATAGACAATCAATGTAATCAGACTCTGAATCATAGACAATCAATGTAATCAGACTCTGAATCATAGACAATCAATGTAATCAGACTCTGAATCATAGACAATCAATGTAATCAGATCCCATATCATATGAAATCAATGTAATCAGACTCTGTATCATAGACTATCAATGTAATCAGACCCCATATCATATGCAATCAATGTAATCAGACTCTGTATCATAGACAATCAATGTAGTCAGACCCCATATCATATGCAATCAATGTAATCAGACTCTGTATCATAGACAATCAATGTAATCAGACCCCATATCATATGCAATCAATGTAATCAGACTCTGCATCATAGACAACCAATGTAATCAGACTCTGTATCATAGACAATCAATGTAATCAGACCCCTTATCATACACAATCATTGTAATCAGACTCTGCATCACAGACAACCAATGTAATCAGATTCTGTATTATAGACAATCAATGTAATCAGACCCCATATCATAGACAATCAATGTAATCAGATTCTGTATCGTAGACAATCAATGTATCATAGACAATCAATGTCATCAGACCCCATATCATAGACAATCACTGTTATCAGACCCCATATCATAGACAATCAATGTCATCAGACCCCATATCACAGACAATCAATGTAATCAGACCCCGTATCATACACAATCAATGTCATCAGACCTTGTATCATAGACAATCAATGTAATCAGACCCCATATCATATGCAATCAATGTAATCAGACTCTGCATCATAGACAACCAATGTAAACAGACTCTGTATCATAGACAATCAATGTAATCAGACTCTGTATCATAGACAATCAATGTAATCAGACCCCTTATCATACACAATCAATGTAATCAGACTCTGCATCATAGACAATCAATGTAATCAGATTCTGTATCATAGACAATCAATGTAATCAGACCCCATATCATAGACAATCAATGTAATCAGACCCCTTATCATACACAATCAATGTAATCAGACTCTGCATCATAGACAACCAATGTAATCAGATTCTGTATCATAGACAATCAATGTAATCAGACCCCATATCATAGACAATCAATGTAATCAGACCCCATATCATAGACAATCAATGTAATCAGATTCTGTATCGTAGACAATCAATGTATCATAGACAATCAATGTCATCAGACCCCATATCATAGACAATCACTGTTATCAGACCCCATATCATAGACAATCAATGTCATCAGACCCCATATCACAGACAATCAATGTAATCAGACCCCGTATCATACACAATCAATGTCATCAGACCTTGTATCATAGACAATCAATGCCATCAGACCCTGTATCATACACAATCAATGTCATTAGACCCCGTATCATAGACAATCAATGTCATCAGACCCCGCATCATAGACAATCAATGTCATCAGACGCTGTATCATAGACAATCAATGTAATCAGACTCTGTATCACAGGCAATCAATGTAATCAGACCCCCGTCCGTGTATCATAGACAATCAATGTAATGTATCTGAATAATTCTACAAAGAATGAAAATTAAAATAAACATGTGCACAGGCCAGAATATGGCTTATAGTGATATTTTCACCATAAATTGACCTTTTGTATGCTTAAATTGTCTCCAAAAGATATTTATTCAAATTAGTCTTACCTTGGAATCTGCTCAGTGGAAGCTGATTGAAGCATATGTCGAAAATCAAGTTGCTCTGACTGATAATGCACACCAACTTTGGTTTTCCTGTGCACAAGATTCATACAAGGGAGATCATGCAACAGGCAACATGCATATGTGATAATCATGTCAAGAGAAAAATTACTAATTTCTACTGAGTTTTCATGTTTGATTAAAAATATACCATCTATATGCTTCTTTCACATTTCATAGAAGAATACAAGCTTTCAGTCAAATCAATCAGTATACTTTTGAAAATTACCATGTTACAGGATTGGGCCCGGGAATGAGACAAATTCCACAACTAATTTCACCAACATTTGTTTTCACTACTTGGCCTTTTATTTGCCACAACTAAATAAACTTAAAACTTTTTGTACAGATCTCTTAAATCTATTATGTACTGTTTTATTTAATTTCTGTAAAGCATTTTAGTACAACCATGGGTAAATACGTTGTCAAAAATAATTTAGTATAATGCACAGGTTGTTGTGGTTTCTTTAAACCTAGGGGGTTAAAAGATGATACCTAATGTGTGATATTTGTTGATACACTGGGGCTGTAAATGGTGCAGTACTGGGTTGTGATGGACAACTTACACTTCAGTCTTCAACTGATGTCTAAAGTCTAGTTGTTCTGAATCATATCTCACTCCTTCCTTAGTTTGACTGTTAATGCAAGACAGACATTCATACAAAAAAATAGCATGCATGGTAGTAGGACAGTATTTTATTAAACAATCAGCATACAAAGTAACTAATTCATCTGCAGCACAAGTCATCAATATATAAAACATACTAAAAATACTTGAACTAAGATACTGTATAAAAGTTAGTACTTAAAATAATTCATCCACTACATAATCTCTAGCAATAAATGATATATTAGGATACTGTAATAAGCATTAGCACTTGACACTATTCAAATATGTACTGTAATAAGCATTAGCACTTGACACTATTCAAATATGTACTGTAATAAGCATTAGCACTTGACACTATTCAAATATGTACTGTAATAAGCATTAGCACTTGACACTATTCAAATATGTATTTTATACCATCTATGCTAACTTATAAGTTGAATCAAAATGCAAACTGCACAGACCCAGATATGCAGTCGCATAATGCACTGGCAGATTTGGGTCTATGCAGTTTATTAGGAGTAATCAGTAGAACAAACAACATAGATCCTGATCTGCCAGTGTATTATGCAATGGCAAATCTGGGTCTATGTTGTTTGCAGATGGACTCGACTTATTAGCGAGTATATATGGAATCATTGGGAACAAAACCTAAACACTTGCTGCTGTCATTGAACTGTCCATGACAGTATTACACACAAATTCATAACAACTGCCAGTGTGGTTTATTTGATGGAATCATAAGTTTGAAAAATTTTATAATTTGAGTTTATCACTGTATTTTATAAAGATAATTAGCTGCACTATAAACAGTTGCTGATTATATATATTAACCAACTGTGACACAAAAATGTTCTTCTTCCTTAAATTTCACCAATTTTTTCTTTTTTACAAAACTAAAACAAACTTGTTGGTGATTTTTGCCCTTCTTGTGTGTTTTTTTTAAAGTAAAGTCTGCATTAATTACATTAAAAAATAAATAAAAGTAATCAATCCCTCCACCATTGAGCACTTACATTTTCTTTGTTAATGCATCTCTGTAATCAACTTACATTTTCTTTGTTAATGCATCTCTGTAATCAACTTACATTTTCTTTGTTAATGCATCTCTGTAATCAACTTGCTCTGCATCATAAGTGACACCTACCCTTGTTGGCCTAAACAACAGTCAATAATAATAATTATACAAGAGTTTAACTTATGTATCATTTAAGGTTACACAAGATTTTAACATATGTATCATTTAAGGTTACACAAGATTTTAACATATGTATCATTTAAGGTTACACAAGATTTTAACATATGTAAATTTAAGGTTACACAAGATTTTATTATGTATCCTTTAAGGTTACACAAGAGTTTGTAAAAAAAATAATCTTTTCATGTTTCTTATCTCAAGGTCAAAGTTTAAAAACTGAAATGCTTATGGTTTCACTTCAAAAACTGTCAATCATATATTTTAGTCAGATTTAATTTTTGCAATCTGATTCAATTACAAAAATATCTGTAACAAATGTTTGAAATTTTTATGATAATCAAGTCATATGCATCTTGCATGTTTCAGGGTAGTTATCAATATTAATATACAAAAATTTAATTCTGTAGTCTTGCTAAAATAAACAAACATTTTTGTGTTCATGAAAATTGTGATTTACTTTAATAGAAAGTTTATCTTTATTCCAATCTTTCATGGAACCACTTACACTTGTCTTGTAAGGGAATCCCTATAATCAACTTGTTCAGCTTCCAATTTCACTCCTTCTTTTGTTTTCCTATTCAAGCAAACAAGCATACTCAGTATAGGGAAGAAATTAGGCATTATGCACAAAAAAGATCAGGAATGCTGCAGCTTTTACCAAGAATTTAAATGAAAAACTTTAAATACTAAATTCCACATCTTTTTGAAAGGCATTTAATGGCTTATTGACAACCAGAGGTATGTCACAAATAATCAAAGTACGGAGAATACTGATGGCTTGGAAGGTTATGGTAATATGGTATATTAAATGGGATCAAATGAGATATTGATAATCATATTTCTTTCTATGATGATAAGCAAATAACCAATATCCCTCTAAATACATGTAACCTGAATTTAAATGTTTCAAGTGTTCTTTTTTTCCTCTTTATCTCTTAACAGAAAATTGATTAAAAAATTACTAAAGCATTTTGAAAGAAAATATTTAGGTATTTACCTTTTATGAGCATTTGCTACTGAAATACTTCTGTCTGAAGTACTATACAGAAGCTGTCAAACTACATCATGGAAAGTAATCACTCTGAATCTAATATTTCCATTTAGGATTATCTGAGTTATGGCACCATAGCTAGACCCACTATTCAGGACACATTGTACTAATTCCCATAATGAACCAATGGAAACACCGTAATATTAGAAATTCAATATCTATAAATTTCTAAATGCTCAGAACCAAGCCTATATCTCACAACAGAGAACCACCCTTGATGTATTCTTGTGTTGAGAAAACCATATGTCATTTTTTTTTAAAAATTACATGTGCTTAATACCTTTTCATCTATTCTCCATGTAAGGAATAAACCATAGATGCTGCCAGGATTTTATCTAAAGGGGGGAGCTCCACCCTTGTCACCAAAATAAGAAGGGACATAGAAAAAAAATGAGGGGGAGGAGGAAATGGACATAGTTCAATATTTACCTAACACATAAATACCCATCTCATTCTTTCTTTCTACTCTACTTGAAATCCTCAAAAGGTGTGTCCTCTAGTTGTATAAGCATTAAAATCTGTTGATCATTTCTGAGCTTAATTTGTGTCCTATCTGTGTATGGATATTGTTCTGTGCTGAGAACCCCCCTTTCACACATGCAAAGCTAGCAAAGCCAGCTTGAACAAGTTGGAAAACTGTTCTTTATGGTTATGTACAATTTTCAACAGCTCATAGGTATTGTCTCTAGGATATCTCTGCTCCAAAATAATATTTTTCACTTTCTTGAATCAGTGCTTTGCTGACTACTATGCCAGATTTCTTATCTGTTCCACAATGTTGTATTAGGATTTTAAGTCCATCAATGCCATTGTCAGCTTGTTCAGACAGAAGTATTCTGATCAAAAATAAATATCCTTCATCAATCTTTTAATTTCTTTTTAGATTCTTATTTATTCAATTTATCTTAACCTTTAGAGTGCTATATAGTTTTGCAACACAAGATCGTCAAGACAGAATTGTTTGAGAAAAGAAATGAAAATTGCACTCTATTTTTAAATTACCTGTATTTTAATTAGACTTAGTATTCTGCCTTTTTGACATTTCAAACTACCGCTTAATAGGGGGTTGACTGGCATGCCATCTGTTTTTGTCCATCCAGCATGTAAATAAGACTTGTGTTCAGCATTATTTTCAGGTTCAAAATTACTCATTGGTATTTCCGGTAACACTTTCCGGGCTCCAATAACCTCATATACTTCAAAACTTTAAAAAACATTGTCATCATCTCTACCATCAGCCAGTATTTGCCGAACAAAATCGACATTTGAAGATGAACCACGTTGGGAGTCAGCCATTTTGGATCATCTAGTAGCCCTTACTTTAAACAAGCATTTGTACAACTTCCTTCATAAATGCAAGGTTCAACCTCGACAATGCTTGTTCCAGGGCCTAATGTGCCAATCAAATTTAGTTTAACAACCATTCATGTCAAGCTGAAGTACTCAGCTGTGTAAACAGTTGCCTACCGGAAAAAAGGCAGATATCGAGACAAGTGCTACGAGACCTCTACTGGGGCATGACTTATATCACAACAAGCACTTTAAGGGTTAACAGTTAAATAAAAATTGTATACTGTGCAGAGTACATTTTTATATGCGCTACTTTAAACTAATTTGCGGGAGTTCTCGCACATCACTGCTTTCCAAGTGCACAAATTCATACAAATTTTGCACAATTCGCGCACTTGCGTGCCTTGGCAGCATCTCTGATAAACTGATACTTTCATTATTGGGGTTCCTAAACCAAGAGAGTAAAAAAAAATGACAGTGCATGAGTAGAACCTTTTCTCCATTTTATTTTAGTAAACGATAATTAGCTTTAAAAAGATAATTTTTTACTACATTTTTACTTTTCATTCAACCGATCATGTCCAAAATCCATATATCCTCTACTCTATGTTTGCTCATTTCTAGACTGGTTATAATATTTGTGCATAAATTGTACCACGAATCCTTCAAAGCTAAAAGGTGAGCAGAGCTAAATATAAAAGTGCATATTAAAAGCTAATCTTAGTAACAGACAGCAGACAGCATGCAATAGGCATGAGAGGGATAAATCTTTCCAAGCCAAAAACTTCAAATGTTTCAATCTGTTTACAAGTTTAAAATCTTCCCTGCAAACTGACAAGAATTCACATTTTTATTAACTACCAGAAAAACAATATCACTTCTAATAACATTAAATTGCTTGCCTGTTTATTTAGATTGTTTTCCATAAAATCTCCTGACTAAACAAATGGGCAAATTAATCTCATATATTCATGTAAAAATCTCAGAATATAAAAATCATATTTTTATGGCATATATTTGGATAATAAAAGAAAAAATTTAATCTTTATTTCCCTTATTAATATTTGAATTAACAAGGAGATTCACTTACACTTGTCTAGTGAGCACTGTGTCCCTATAATCAACTTGTTCAGCTTCATATGTCACACCTTCTTTTGTTTTCCTGATCAAGTAAACATGCAACCTCAATTAAGGAAAAAAGACGAAAATTTGCTCTAGTGAAAAAAACTACAACTCCACACTGTAAAATGCAAAAAATTAAAAAATTCCACCAAACTGTCTCTAATTTTTTTTATAGCTTCCAGGCATGTATACTTTATGCTTTCTTAAATGCATGAATAATACAACGGAAAAGGTTCAAAAGTTCAAAATTTTCTTACAAATCCATCAAACTTGACTTTTTTTGCCTATTAGAACTAACATATCCTTTTTTAATCAAAGTGGTCTTGCTGTCAATATAAAAAAAGTTATTTTGTTTTAAATGAATCATTATTTCATTTTGATTTTAAATGAACCATTATTTCACTTTGAATTTAAATGAACCATTATTTCACTTTGATTTTCAAACTATTTGCTTAAGAAAACCATCAACTTTATTTATTTGATTTTTCCAAAGACTGAACTTGCCATTCAGTATTCAATTTTATTATATACTCATTTTTTTCTCCATTAACTTTGCATTGTCAAAATCGTGCAGTATTTCTCCATACTGCACAGCTTCATACTGCACGACACGTGTCTAAAAATAGTATCACGTGTTAGGAACTACTTTTATTGTAAACAAACAATGTACGCAAATGTAGCAGACACCGGAACTTTTGCTTTATTAGATTTGTCTGTGGATGAACTAAGCAAGCTGTTTGAGAGTAGAGATGATAAAGCTGACAATGTGGATGAATTCATTGAGTCACAAAAGAAACTTTCAACCAAGCAAGTGACTGAACGTGATATTCACAATGTCCAACGGTGGCTTTATGACAACAAACGTGAGACATGCAGTATCGAAAAAATATCATTCTGATAATGTAAACACTTATTTAGCCCATGGTTCAGACTATGAATCATGTTCTCTAGAGTCAGAAAAAAAAATTCACATAAAGGCATCTTGAGACCAAATGATATTCCGTTTCTCTCAGAGACCGCCCATTTTACAAGTCCAGGCACTAAATTCGAAAAAATACAACTAAAGAAGGCGGATTTTGGTATAAAAGCAAGTGCCTCGGAGCCAATAAGCCACGATAATGAAGAAGCCTTATTTTCCGCTGACAAAATGGGCTCTCACACCCCAGCCGCTTTGCATTTTGCCTGTTTAATTTTTTGAGAAAATGTTTGGACTTATAGTAAAAGTCATACTGTATAGGTCATGTAGCTGGAGTCTATCCAACAAAGATCATGCAAGTGACAGTACATATAAATATGTCATCTATAGCTGGTAATAAGAATGACAATAAATGTACTTACTTTTCTGCATCTTGAATTTCTTCAAAATGTACTTTCTGATCCACGGCACAAACTTGCACTGCTATCTATACTACATTTCCAACAGAAATCACATTCCAAAGGAGAATTTACTGCACTCCAAAACGAAATGAATTTGATATTCCCTAACAAAAATATTTAATCCTGCATCTTCTTGAGAATTTCAATTAAAAGAATTTCATATCTTGTCCACCTTATGATTCCAAACTATCAATGGCAGAACAGTAACACATGTGTAGCTATCTGTCGAGGCCAGTCCCTCTAGTTACATGTATATCATACATAATCGACCCAGCTAATAATGCCAATCCACCACAACTATAAGAGCAGAATTTCGTTGGATCGACAGAAAAACAAAATCCCTCCATTCCAGATAAACTGGGAAAGTTGTTCCAAGGTGCAGTCATTCACAATATGACTCAAAATTTCAATTTTAAGTAGACCAAAATGAGATTTCTTTTTGAAACAAATGACTGAGCGCGCGGTACTCTACCAAGTTCAAAGGTCACTGGGCAGTGCCATGTGCGCATGAATACTGTTACTGTGTATTTGTTTAACTACGGTTGTGTATTTACTTTAGAATATAGCAGAAATTCAGTTACTTTGTTTCTTGTAGTGTGTTCTTTTTATTATTCAGCCTTAGGTAGGAAAGCAAAATGAGTATATAATAAAAAGGTTACTGCATTTGTTTATGATAATATGAACTCGTTTTTTCTGAGCTATACTGCACTCCTGACGTCGTGCAGTATAGTTCAGAAAAACTCGTTCATATTTTCCCATACAAATGCAGTAACCTATAAATGTTTCTATTTTTTTTATCAAAGAGGAGTATCCTAAAGCAGAACCCTAACTTAACTGGAGTTTTCTGAAAAACTTTTAAAATGAATCTCAACTTACACACGAGTGGTCAGGGTATCTCTAAAGTCCTTTTGTTCTGCCATATATTTTACATCTTCCTTTGTTTTCCTACATGCAAATTGTTTAATTAGGTCAAAAATTATCAAATAGTGCACATAACTTATGATCACAGAATGTTTCCAATTTCTCTTAAAATTTTCCACGATGCAAATTACTGCAAAAATTATAAACATTCATGTTCTTTAAATTTCATTTACATTCAGTAGTACCTGAATGTCTATGTCCATGATAAAATATTGTTTAGAATTTGTTACATAAATATGCAATTAGATATATAAAAAAATGACTGCCAGAACTTATGAGTGGACAAGGAATGCTATGATAAATTGTAGTCCAAGAAGTGAATTAAATTCTTCATTCAAGCAGAAATGCCAAAAGCTAGAAAAATATTAATGTCAAAAAAGATAAAGTAAAAATTATTTAACTTGGTGGATGCAAAATAATTCTTTCCATTGGTAAAATCTTACACGAATATTGAAATACTGCATGTCTTTTCGGACACTTTTTTTTAAAAGATTCAGACAATACTAAAAGCTGATGAACTGCATAACAGCTACATCCACATTTTCAAAACTTCACTAAGGTTTAGCACCATTTACCATTCAAGTTGACTTAAGTATTAAAAATAAAAAAAATCATTCCCTTAGGTCAGGTCCTACTTTCATATGAAAAGTATGTTTGCAAATCATGAATTAAATCTGTCTTGCATAAATAAATATCCTGTTTCTATAATTATTCTCTCCTAGACCATTCAATTAGCACAAATGTTACTGTGTATTTAGAATGCTCACTATTCTGGCATTGTTGTAATATTTGTATGCATTTAATGATACTCATTATAATATTAACTTTTAATGAAAATAATCATTGTATTCAACTTACACATCTCGTTTTAGCTGTGATCTAAAATCAACTTGCTCTGCCTCATATTTCACACCAACTTTAGTTGTCCTGTACATGCAAGAGAACAAACATACTAAGCATGTAACAGCCAACCGAAAGCATTTTGTTTTTTCTTCAGCCATGAACTTTCATACTTCAAAGTTAAGCATAACATAATGCACATAGCTAACTGTGATGAGCTATATAGTCCTTGTAAGTCCTTTATAGCATAGTAAATCCTTTCTAGTCATAGTAAGTCCTTTCTAGTCATAGTAAGTCCTTTATAGCATACTAAATCCTTTCTAGTCATAGTAAGTTCTTTTTAGTCATAGTAAGTCCTTTATAGCATAGTAAGTCCTTTATAGCATAGTAAATCCTTTTTAGTCATAGTAAGTTCTTTTTAGTCAAAGTAAGTCCTTTATAGCATAGTAAGTCCTTTATAGCATAGTAAGTCCTTTATACTCAAAGTAAGACCTTTATAGCACAGTAAGTCCTTTATAGTCATAGTAAGTCCTTGATACCATAGTAAGTTCTTTATATTCATAGTAACTCTGTTATAGTCATAGTAAGTCCTTTATAGCATAGTAAGTCCTTTATAACATAGTAAGTCATTTACAGTCATAGTAAGTCTTTTATAGTCATAGTAAGTCCTTTATAGTCCTTGTAAGTCCTTTATAGTATATTAAGTCCTTTATAGTCATAGTAAGTGCATCATATTCAATCAGAAATGGCTAAAATTCATAACGAGTAGTTGCACTGTCGATTTTGGGTTGTGTACAGTAACCTCCAGTCAAATATTTGCAATGATTTGGTTATATCTGCTCCAGGATGAAATATACAAGTGTTATCTTCTGATAATTTTCTACATTTTAAGGGCCTGTAGCCTTTGATAGGAAAATGCACTGGTTGAATAAGTTACATTTTGTACTGTAAGTGGTACAACAATCACAATATAAAAAAATGAAGTATAGATTGATAACAAATATTTGATTCAACATTTAAACTTGAAAAATTGTGCTTCTCAGAATATGAATTGATGAGTATAAACTATTGGCTTTCATGTGACTTTGTAATACAAAAATACCTACCACCATTTTGATAGGATTAACTGAATCAAACGATAAACAATACAATTTGACATATAACTTTTGTAGACTGACAGTTGCTGAAAAGTTTAAATAATGAGGCCTATTGATTAAGCACATTTCAAATTATGTTCAGGACTCCTAAATCAAGTTGGTGAATTATTAACATTAATGAAGATGTGATTGTTGTTGCCCACGATTTAGTAGTCTTCATACAAAATATGGGTAAATTTAACACAAGGCAATGTATGCGATTATACACAGACTAAATCAGGGTAAATATGACAACATAAATGATTTTAATATGAGGTATATAGGATGTCCTGCTTTTTTCAAGCTTAGATGCATCTTGAATAAACAATGACAACTCTACATTCTCCATCTGCATTACAAACATTCAACTACTCATGCAATACTTAATTGCATTACCATACTCTATCACTGCACAAGAATGCATCACAGTCTTAATTAATCCTGTTTCTAATTGTAAATTAATTATTCAGTAGTCTTGCTGCACTTACACTTCTGTCTTAAGCTGCCCTCTGAAGTCCTTCTGTTCTCCATCAGGAGATTCTGAAAAATCAATTAATCAATGAATCAATCAATGAAATCAATCAATTGATCAATCAATCTTGTCTAAACTTCCAAGAATTACACACTTCTTCTCTCTACAATTTCTACAGCATGGTCATGTTTAGTTATTGTTTCATTTCTTCTCTCTACAATTTCTATAGCATGGTCATGTTTAGTTATGGTTTCATTTCTTCTCTCTACAATTTCTATAGCATGGTCATGTTTAGTTATTGTTTCACCTCTTCTCGCTACAATTTCTACAGCATGGTCATGTTTAGTTATTGTTTCATTTCTTCTCTCTACAATTTCTACAGCATGGTCATGTTTAGTTATTATTTCACCTCTTCTCGCTACAATTTCTACAGCATGGTCATGTTTAGTTGTTTCATTTCTTCTCTCTACAATTACTACAGCATGGTCATGTTTAATTACTGTTTCACCTCTTCTCTGTACAATTTCTATAACATGGTCATGTTTAGTTATTGTTTCATTTCTTCCCTCTACAATTTCTACAGCATGGTCATGTTTAGTTATTGTTTCATTTCTTCTCTCTACAATTTCTACAGCATGGTCATGTTTAGTTATTGTTTCATTTCTTTTCTCTACAATTTCTACAGCATGGTCATGTTTAGTTATTGTTTCATTTCTTCTCTCTACAATTTCTACAGCATGATCATGTTTAGTTATTGTTTCATTTCTTCTCTCTACAATTTCTATAGCATGGTCATGTTTAGTTACTGTTTCATTTCTTCTACAACTTCAAGAACATAGTCAATTTTACTAGTATCATTCCATTTTAAACTTTCTATACATTGGTATGCATAACAATTAACAAATAGTCTTCTAAAACCTTCTTAACATGGCCATGTTGAATCCTAAGTACCATATTCACACCTGTATAACACAAATGTAAGTGATAACAGCACTGACCAAGACCTGCTGCTTGAAATGATAATTAGAATAAACAGTATAGACCCTGGTCTGTGAGTACATTATAGAATAGCATGTCTAGATCTATGTTGTTCTGATCTGTGAGTACACTATTGGATAGCAAAGCTAGATCTATGTTCTTCACAGCTGGGTCAGCTTTACACACCAGCAAATATGTTACATTTCTTCCATAAAATGTACACATTTTACCTTTAATAAGTAGAGACACAGAGACAGTTTCTTCCCCTGTCTCGCTGGATGCAGTGACCTTGTATGTTCCTGCATCTTGAGAAGTGACATCATGGATTGTGAGAGAAGTGTCATAAACATTGTCAGTTTCCTCTACATCTATCGAGAAATGTTTGGAGTCACTGATTCGGGTTCCATCCTTACTCCAGAATATCTTAATGAAAGGGAGATACACAAAGTCAATGACAGAGGCACATTTTGTGTCTTAAATCACATACAGTCCATCAGAATAATTTAGGTCCATGATGTGATTATTTCTAGCTATAATACTTTGAAGAAAGAACAAAAGGATATTCTAGGTTACTGTAACATGACAAAAATTTAAAGTTTCAAAACTTTCAAATGAAATGATTTGTCATATTGTTAAAGACACTGAGACTTTGTTAAAGAAAATATGGGAAAAAAAGCTCAGTACTAAGACTTACATATCATTTGGATGCTTTCATTTCTTTTGCTTACTCCTTGTATGACATCATCAGGTAAAATAACACATATTATATACAAAAATAAAAGGAATTTCATGTGATAAATAAAACTATGCATAAGACTGACCTCTGGTTTAGGGACAGCAACAATCTTGGCCTCAAACGTGACATCCTGTCCCTCATCTACATTCTGGAATTTGGGCTTCTGGGTGAAGGTCGGAGGTATTGTGTCTTCAGCCACCTCTTCTTCTTCAACTGAAATTCACATAGTTTCTGCCTTAAGTTTATAAATATACAAAGATTCTGTCTTAGGTTTTACTAATATACAAAGATTCTGATTCTGCCTTAGGTTTTACTAATATACAAAGATTCTGTCTTAGGTTTTACTAAAATGTAATATACAAAGATTCTGTCTTAGGTTTTACTAATATACATAAATTCTGTCTTAGGTTTTACTAATATACAAAGATTCTGTCTTAGGTTTTACTAATATACAAAAATTCTGCCTTGGGTTTTACTAATATACAAAGATTCTGCCTCGGATTTCACTAACAACAAAGATAATATTTTGGAGTCAATGAATTCATGATTTCTTCGAATACAGCATGTTTTTTTGTACCTAATTTTGGTTTGAATTAGTTGAGTGACAAAAAGCAGAGCGTATAACTTATTTCTATGAAGAGAATATTCACAGTATAGTCATCTTACTAATTTATATCAACAGAATATTCACAATATAGCTGTCTTACTAATTTCATGAAAATTGTATGCTCCTGAAAAGTGTTTGCAATTGACAGCTGTTATATTACAGTTCCTTGACCTGCTTTATAACATATTCCCTAACATCCGAAGTTAAATTTCATCTTACTCATCTTTTTCTAATGTTTTCAAATTATTTAATGTTTTGATTTGTTTCTACAAAAAGTTCTGTAAATTAAGAATATAAGCTACTATTTAACATTTCATAAATATAAAGACAAGAATAAAACCCAGTGTTCATTTCATCATCTCCAAATATCATAATGGCATGCATAGTTATGAAGTGGATTCAAAAATGTTTCTTTTCATGGTCAAATTTCAACATCATCTCAAAATTTTCAAAATATGACAGAAAATGAATGTGTTGTTAGTACATGTCATCACAGAAGACTGTGTTGTTAGTACATGTCATCACATACCTTCAACAACTATTTCAGCAGAAGACATAGCAGTGCCCAGTTGATTCTTGGCCACGATAGTGTATCTTCCAGCATCCTCTGGGTATGCATCTGGGATGAAAAGTGAGCAGACTTCATCTTTGTAGGTCAGTTGGAACTCCTCAGTCTCTTCAACAAGGGCCTCATCCTTGTACCATGTGACTGTGGGACGAGGGTGTCCCACAATTCGGCACTCCAGATGAACCTGTCCACCATCTTTAGCACGAACATCCTCAAGATGAGTTGTGAACTCTGGTGCAACATGCATATCTCCAATTTCAGCAGCTGGAAAAAAAAATTTGCATGACTTTTGCTGTACTTAAAGAATAATTATATGTGTATAATAGCAAATACAGTGTAAAATCAATGATTTATCTAACAAAATTAATTTCTGTTGCATTTATCTGATCAAACCTGAATTTCACAAACAGAACTTTAAGTCTGGACTTAAACTTAAGTCTAGAATCTAAAGATTGCATTCGCTGAAATTTAGTTTGAGTTAAAACTAATCAATGAAATGTCTTAAGTCTAAACTTAACATAAGACTTGTATTTGCGAAACTGAGGAATGTATAACAATAAGAGTCCACATGATAATTACAGGTGTCCATAATGTAATAGTCCACATGATAATTAAAGTTGTCCATAATGTAAGAGTCTACATGATAATTAAAGTTGTCCATAATGTAAGAGTCTACATGATAATTACAGGTGTCCATAACATAAGAGTCTACATGTTAATTACAGGTGTTTTGGTTGACAAACACTGAATCAACTGATATGTATTCTCTATAAATGAAATTTCTTTTGTGGATGGTACAATATGGGGAACAATTCTCTGCATATAAATCTTTCTCTTGTCAATGAAAATTTATTGCACCCAAGTTTTGGTGAGAACAAAGTCAGTAGATGTAAAAGAAGGTTTTACTTTATTTGGGATTAGAACACAAATAAATCCCTACCCCACCCCCACCTGTTAAGCACCTTATTTCATACTTCTTTATCATAAATTTCATACACATGTAATCTATGTAACATGCTGTGATAGAATCTAGTATATGGGAATTGCTGACATTAAAGTTCATCATACACATGTGATCTATGTAACATGCTGTGATATAATCTAGTATATGGGAATTGCTGACATCAAAGTTCCTCATACACATGTAATCTATGTAACATGCTGTGATAGAATCTAGTATATGGGAATTGCTGACATTAAAGTTCCTCTTCAATCTGACTTAAAAGATTCCTGACAATTGTTGGTGGAAATTTCTAGGGGTTGGATTCAAATTTATACCCGTTTGGGTTTTGTAAAGATTTATTTCATTCTGACAACTATTATGACTATATACTGTATTACTAGAAATGTGTTAAAGTCCACAGTGCCTAGAAACTGACCTAACTGCAGAACATAACTGAATGGACTGATATTTGGACAGACAAGAATAAAACAATATACATGTACTCCAATTACATTCATAGTGGGGCATAACAAGACTAGAATGGATTGACATTTGGACACACAAAGGTAAAACAATATGCTCCAATCACATTCATGGTGGGGCATAATAAAACTAAGAAAGCACATGAGAATAGTTCAATGACTCAAATTTGTCCCATTTATTTCTACATAATATACAGCCATTTTACAAACCCTAAAACAGATGGGAAGCTACTCAAACACAGAGATGATCACAAAGACAGACCGATTGATATCTTACCCAAGATTGATAGATATATTACTTAAGACTGATAGATATCCTACCCAAGACTTATAGATATCTTACCTAAGACTGATAGATATCCTAACCAAGAGTGATAGATATCCTACCCAAGACTTATATATATCTTACCTAAGACTGATAGATATCCTAACCAAGACTGATAGATATCTTACCTAAGACTGATAGATATCCTAACCAAGACTGATAGATATCCTAAACAAGAGTGATAGATATCCGAACCAAGAGTGATAGATATCTTACCTAAGACTGATAGATATCATAACCAAGACTGATAGATATCCTACCCAAGACTGATAGATATCCTAACCAAGAGTGATAGATATCTTACCCAAGACTGATAGATATCCTAACCAAGAGTGATAGATATCTTACCTAAGACTGATAGATATCTTACCTAAGACTTATAGATATCTTACCCAAGACTGATAGATATCCTACCCAAGACTGATAGATATCTTACCCAAGACTGATAGATGTCTTACCCAAGACTGATAGATATCTTACCCAAGAGTGATAGATATCCTACCCAAGACTGATAGATATCTTACCCAAGACTTATAGATATCTTATCCAAGACTGATATATATCTTACCCAAGACTGATAGATATCTTACCTAAGACTGATAGATATCCTACCCAAGACTGATAGATATCTTACCCAAGACTTATATATATATATATATATATCCTACCCAAGACTGATATATATCTTACCCAAGACTTATAGATATCTTACCCAAGACTGATAGATATCTTAACCAAGACTGATATATATCTTACCCAAGAGTGATAGATATCTTACCCAAGAGTGATAGATATCCTACCCAAGACTGATAGATATCTTACCTAAGACTGATAGATATCTTACCCAAGACTGATAGATATCCTACCCAAGAGTGATAGATATCTTACCCAAGACTGATAGATATCCTACCCAAGCCTGATAGATATTCTACCCAAGACTGATAGATATCTTACCCAAAACTGATAGATGTCTTACCTAAGACTGATAGATATCTTACCCAAGACTGATAGATATCCTACCCAAGAGTGATAGATATCTTACCCAAGACTGATAGATATCCTACCCAAGACTGATAGATATCTTACCCAAGACTGATAGATGTCTTACCTAAGACTGATAGATATCCTACCTAAGACTGATAGATATCCTACCCAAGACTGATAGATATCTTATCCAAGACTGATATATATCTTACCCAAGACTGATAGATATCTTACCCAAGACTGATAGATATCTTACCTAAGACTGATAGATATCCTACCCAAGACTGATAGATATCTTACCCAAGACTTATATATATATCCTACCCAAGACTGATATATATCTTACCCAAGACTTATAGATATCTTACCCAAGACTGATAGATATCCTAACCAAGAGTGATAGATATCCTACCCAAGAGTGATAGATATCCTAACCAAGACTGATAGATATCTTACCTAAGACTGATAGATATCTTACCCAAGACTGATAGATATCCTACCCAAGAGTGATAGATATCTTACCCAAGACTGATAGATATCTTACCCAAGACTGATAGACATCTTACCCAAGAGTGATATATACCTTACCCAAGACTGATAGATATCCTACCCAAGAGTGATAGATATCTTACCCAAGACTGATAGATATCCTACCCAAGACTGATAAATATCTTAACCAAGACTGATAGATATCCTACCCAAAAGTGATAGATATCTTACCCAAGAGTGATAGATATCTCACCTAAGACTGATAGATATCTTACCCAAGACTGATAGATATCCTACCCAAGACTGATAGATATCCTACCCAAGAGTGATAGATATCTTACCTAAGACTGATAGATATCCTACCCAAGACTGATAGATATCCTACCCAAGACTGATAGATATCTTACCTACGACTGATAGATATCCTACCCAAGACTGATAGATATCCTACCCAAGACTGATAGATATCTTACCCAAGACTGATAGATATCCTACCCAAGAGTGATAGATATCTTACCCAAGACTGATAGATATCTTACCTAAGACTGATAGATATCTTACCTAAGACTGATAGATATCCTACCCAAGACTGATAGATATCCTACCCAAGAGTGATAGATATCTTACCCAAGACTGATAGATATCCTACCCAAGACTGATAAATATCTTAACCAAGACTGATAGATATCCTACCCAAGAGTGATAGATATCTTACCCAAGAGTGATAGATATCTCACCTAAGACTGATAGATATCTTACCCAAGACTGATAGATATCCTACCCAAGACTGATAGATATCCTACCCAAGAGTGATTGATATCTTACCTAAGACTGATAGATATCCTACCCAAGACTGATAGATATCCTAACCAAGACTGATAGATATCTTACCCAAGACTGATAGATATCCTACCCAAGACTGATAGATATCCTACCCAAGACTGATAGATATCTTACCTAAGACTGATAGATATCCTACCCAAGACTGATAGATATCCTACCCAAGACTGATAGATATCCTACCCAAGACTGATAGATATCTTACCCAAGACTGATAGATATCCTACCCAAGACTGATAGATATCCTACCCAAGACTGATAGATATCTTATCCAAGACTGATAGATATCCTAACCAAGAGTGATAGATATCCTACCCAAGACTGATAGATATCTTACCTAAGACTGATAGATATCTTACCCAAGACTGATAGATATCCTACCCAAGACTGATAGATATCCTACCCAAGAGTGATATATATCTTACCCAAGACTGATATATATCCTACCCAAGACTGATAGATATCCTCTGCAAGAGTGATATATATCTTACCTAAGACTGATAGATATCTTACCCAAGACTGATATATATCCTACCCAAGACTGATAGATATCCTACCCAAGAATGATATATATCTTACCCAAGACTGATAGATATCCTACCCAAGACTGATAGATATCCTACCCAAGAATGATATATATCTTACCCAAGACTGATAGATATCTTACCCAAGACTGATAGATATCTTACCCAAGACTGATAGATATCTTACCTAAGACTGACAGATATCTTACCTAAGACTGATAGATATCTTACCTAAGACTGATAGATATCTTACCTAAGACTGATAGATATCTTACCTAAGACTGATAGATATCTTACCCAAGACTGATATATATCCTACCCAAGACTGATAGATATCCTACCCAAGAATGATATATATCTTACCCAAGACTGATAGATATCCTACCCAAGACTGATAGATATCCTACCCAAGAATGATATATATCTTACCCAAGACTGATAGATATCTTACCCAAGACTGATAGATATCTTACCCAAGACTGATAGATATCTTACCTAAGACTGACAGATATCTTACCCAAGACTGATAGATATCTTACCTAAGACTGATAGATATCTTACCTAAGACTGATAGATATCTTACCTAAGACTGACAGATATCTTACCCAAGACTGATAGATATCTTACCTAAGACTGATAGATATCCTACCCAAGACTGATAGATATCCTACCCAAGACTGATAGATATCTTACCCAAGACTGATAGATATCCTACCCAAGACTGATAGATATCCTACCCAAGACTGATAGATATCTTACCTAAGACTGATAGATATCTTACCTAAGACTGACAGATATCTTACCTAAGACTGATATATATCTTACCTAAGACTGATAGATATCTTACCTAAGACTGATAGATATCCTACCCAAGACTGATAGATATCCTACCCAAGACTGATAGATATCTTACCTAAGACTGATAGATATCCTACCCAAGACTGATAGATATCCTACCCAAGAGTGATAGATATCTTACCTAAGACTGACAGATATCTTACCTAAGACTGATAGATATCTTACCTAAGACTGATAGATATCTTACCTAAGACTGACAGATATTTTACCTAAGACTGATAGATATCTTACCTAAGACTGATAGATATCTTACCTAAGACTGACAGATATCTTACCTAAGACTGATAGATATCTTACCTAAGACTGACAGATATCTTACCTAAGACTGATAGATATCCTACCCAAGACTTACCCAAGACTGACAGATATCTTACCTAAGACTGATAGATATCCTACCCAAGACTGATAGATATCTTACCTAAGACTGATAGATATCTTACCCAAGACTGATAGATATCCTACCCAAGACTGATAGATATCCTACCCAAGAGTGATAGATATCTTACCCAAGACTGATATATATCCTACCCAAGACTGATAGATATCCTCTGCAAGAGTGATATATATCTTACCTAAGACTGATAGATATCTTACCCTGGACTGATATATATCCTACCCAAGACTGATAGATATCCTACCCAAGAATGATATATATCTTACCCAAGACTGATAGATATCCTACCCAAGACTGATAGATATCCTACCCAAGAATGATATATATCTTACCCAAGACTGATAGATATCCTACCCAAGACTGATAGATATCTTACCTAAGACTGATAGATATCCTACCCAAGACTGATAGATATCCTACCCAAGACTGATAGATATCCTACCCAAGAGTGATAGATATCTTACCTAAGACTGACAGATATCTTACCTAAGACTGACAGATATCTTACCTAAGACTGACAGATATCTTACCTAAGACTGATAGATATCTTACCTAAGACTGACAGATATCTTACCTAAGACTGATAGATATCTTACCTAAGACTGATAGATATCTTACCTAAGACTGACAGATATCTTACCTAAGACTGATAGATATCTTACCTAAGACTGATAGATATCTTACCTAAGACTGACAGATATCTTACCTAAGACTGATAGATGTCTTACCTAAGACTGACAGATATCTTACCTAAGACTGATAGATATCCTACCCAAGACTGATAGATGTCTTACCCAAGACTGATAGATATCCTACCCAAGACTGATAGATATCTTACCTAAGACTGATAGATATCCTACCCAAGACTGACAGATATCCTACCCAAGACTGACAGATATCTTACCCAAGACTGATAGATATCCTACCTAAGACTGGTAGATATCCTACCCAAGAGTGATAGATATCTTACCTAAGACTGATACATATCTTACCCAAGACTAATAGATATCTTACCCAAGACTGGGGCCTCTGGCTTTTCTGCTTCTTCTTCTTCTGATGTAGCTTCTTTTTCCTCTTCTGAAAGATGGGGAAAAATTAAAACTAGTAGTGTTGGGTGCATCTCATTCTCTACAATTTGCTTAACAGGGCCTTAAACTTAAGAACTTCTGATGGAAAACCAAAGTTTGGAGAAGATGGGAATTCTGGGGCCATAACTCTTCTAAATGATGATGTGGAATGTTGGAAATTAAAATCATTCAAGGCCTTATCAATATAAAGGTTTATAATAACTTTGACTGAACTGCAATATTCCTTATTAAAGTTATGATCTGGTGAGCAAAAGTGAGCAATGTGATCAAGCAGGGGTTCCAAATGAGAATGTGGAAAACTTGAAATTAAACTCATTCAAGGTCTCATCAATATCAAGCTCCATGCCAAATCTGGTTGAAATCCAAAAAAGCTTAGTAAAGTTAAACTGCAGAAACCAAAGTCAGGAGGACAGGTAAACAAGGGCAATAACTCCTGTAAATAATGCAATGGAATGCTGGAAATCAAACTCACTTAAGATCTAATCAATCTGAAGCCAAATTTAGTTGAAATACAAAAACATTTGATGAAGAGAAGGATGAGCAATTGGGGTGCCACAACTCTTCTAAATGAGACTTAAATACATGAGGCACATGTAAGTCTATGAAATAATGTTCATACCAAATTGCATCAGAACATGCTGAATGGTTCTTTATCTACACAAATTACAAACAACATCACATGTGAAGATAGGAAGTTATTAACTTTTTTCAAACGGAGTTGATGAGACAAAACCTGGAAAAGGCACATCTAGCATTTTGAGACAATTTACATACCAAATTGCATCAGAATATATTGAATGGTTCCAGAGCTATGATGGTTACAAGGATGTTTTGTAGCAGAGATGTAATATTGATGGAAAAAGGACAATACCTGTCAAAATTGGACCTGAAAAGACAAAACCTTTAAAGACACATCTATGTGTAATAGGGAATTACCCTCTCAAATGGAATCCAGCAATGTGCCAGGGTTCCAGAGCTATACTAGTTACAAGCAACATCCCATGTGAAGATATGAAAATCATTGTCAAGGGCCATAACTCTATTCAAAATAGAGCTGACAAGGCAAAACGCATAAAAGGCACATCTCAGTCTATGAAACAATGTACACACCAAATTTCATCAGAATATGTTGAATGGTTCCTGAGCTATCCTGCTTACAAGGATCTGCTGTAGCAGAAATGTAATATTGGTGGAAAAAGGCAAAATTGGACCTGAAAAGACAAAACCTTTAAAAGGCACATCTACATGCAATAGGCAATTCACCTACCATATGGCATCCAATTATGTGTATGGATTGCAGAGCTATGATGGTTACAAGACGTGTAAATGGATGGACAAACTGATGGGCAGAAATGGTGATGACTACAGGGCTCCTACATCTCAGTGAAGGGCCCTAATAATTCATTCATTTACTGTTAAGTAAATATATCTTGAAAAAAAATGCTTAAACCAAGGAAAAAGATGAAAAATTAAATAATCACATACTTGAAACCACTTACACTACATGATTTCAGTAAGAAAGTGAAGATAAAACACATACACTCTGCAACGGGGTAAAGACATTATGCAATTAAAATGTATTTGTGTACAATACAGCATTGCATTATAAGTATCATTGCTTTAATATCACACCCAGAACTTAAAGAAAATCCCCACAACAAATTTACTCAAGGAAACAAAATGTCCTGCTACAGTGACCTAAATGCAAAACTTAACCAGCTGTACAGACATAATATGTACAGCAAGAGGGACCATACTAAGACTAAATGCCTTTCCTCACTCTTATCCGATTATAAGAATTATTTCACACTCATTCAAAATTAAATCAGTTTATCTGACTAGATTTTTGTCTGACATTTTCTCCAAGCAACATTTCATGTCCAATTCATGATTACCTGCTGTAACTTTTTCCTTCTCCGACAGAATTTGTTCTTCTATGGTGATCTCCTCTGAGACATCTATTAATAATCAAAATTAAAATCATTTCACAATTCAAATAGTACTGATTGAGAAGAGTGTCACCAGAAAAAGCAATCAAAGGTAGATAATTTTTCTCTTTTTTCAAAATTATAATCAACTTAGGAAAACTATAATACAGATGGTTTTGCACATATGTGATACCCATTTATCATCAGGGTGATTCTCTGATTCAATACCTGAAAAATTTGGCAAAAAAGTGAGAACAATTAGAAATCTCCCCAAGTCAATCAAGAATTTCCTTATTTGTTGTATAAAATTTTGAAAAATCTGATGTTCCAGAAGAATGAATCTTACTGAAAGCAGTTCTAGAATTATCTTATGTATGGTCTGGTTTGTTCTTTTTTGCAGAAAATGTCTATAATCAAAATTAAAAAAATTCCCCAAGATTTTTTAAATAAGAGAAACATAATCCCTTTCAATATTACTTTATCCAGTCACCCTTCCTCTCATGAAATCTTTACTTTATGTTTGAAACACTTTGAAAATGTGTTTTAGAATTAAATGAATTCTAAGATAAAATTTTAAACAAATACGTTCATGATAAAAAAGGTAAAAGTTTTGGTAACAGGGGCATAATTTCAAAACAAAGGAGGTAAAATCCATTTCAGGGCATAGAGGAAACTGGTATGAATCTGAGACATTCCTGGATGAAAGGTATGGGAATTTACATCGACATTTCTTACCAAACAAAGGTATATTAATTTAAAAGGTATAACATACAATAAGAAATTTTACAAATACAGATACAACATTAAAAGACATAATTACTTTAGCAGTGTGGAATTTGATAAAGAAATTGGATATTTTAAGTGCTCAAATAACTAAGGTAAAATAATTGGATATTTCAAGTGTTCAATTAACTAAGGTAAAATAATTGGATATTTCAAGTGTTCAATTAACTAAGGTAAAGAAATTGGATATTTCAAGTGTACAATCAACTAAGGTAAAGAAATTGGATATTTCAAGTGTTCAATTAACTAAGGTAAAATAATTGGATATTTCAAGTGTTCAATTAACTAAGGTAAAATAATTGGATATTTCAAGTGTTCAATTAACTAAGGTAAAAAAATTATCATTTTCTTAGGTACTTAAAAGTTGCATAATAGCTAAGAAAGAAGTTCTCTTTACAAAAACTTTGAGAACAAAAAATTACATTTTGGTGTGTGTGTGTGTGTGTGTGTGTGTGTGTGTGTGTGTGTGTGTGTGTGTGTGTGATTGATGGTGTATACAAAATTAGCAGGTATGAAAAATGGCAGGCAACACAGTATTTCTAATCATTCGTTTTTAATTACATGATGAGAATTTAGCATCCAATTATTGAAGATGAAGAAAGTACATAAAATAAATTCAACGTATCTAATTGAAAATCTTATGTCATTTACATTCCTAATTCAACTCCTAATTGATCCCAACTAAACTATTTCACTTACTTAAATAGTTATGATTGAATTAATAAAAGAGTTGATTTTGGAACTTGATGAGAGAAGTTTTGACTTTCTTACCTAGGAAATATGCAAAATGTAGTTTTGGGGGGAAAAAAACTAATTTTAATTATATAATACTTACCTGCTACTATTGCACTGCTTTCCTTTTCTGTGACTCTAGTCCTCAATCCAAGCAAATTATTCCCTCCTCCAATTAGTATTTTAGGGCCAGAATTGAAAAGAACATGATCCCAGTCTGGCTCCTTAGTCACAGCCAACATATCGAATACCATCCTCTTTTGACTTGGACCTAAAGTACAGGACATCAGAGCAGGGTGGGAGGAGGGAATCTTTGCAATAGTAGTAGGTAAGTATTACATAATTAAAATTAGTTTTACCTCCCCAAAAACTACATTTTAATAGCAGTAATACAATACCTGCTATTTTTATTGCATTGCTGAATTTACCAATTCAGAGGGAGGCTGATGGTCTCAACAAATCTGGTATAAAAAAGCTATTGTACTTACCCTTACGGTAGGAGTATTCACTAATGTAAGCTGGTGGAAGGTTGGGCCATGTGTTGTGCCATCACTATAGGGCCGAACAAAAAATGCCTCCACTGTGACGTTCTAAAGATTGAAGGTAAAAGGAGGAGAAGGTAGCGTGAGACTGCCAGAAGGCAGCTCTCATAACATGATCCAAAGAGGAGTGATTCTAATAGGCCCAAGATGTAGCAATAGCCCTAACTTCATGTTCTTTGATTCTCATGAAAGAATGGTTCCTGTCAGTTTGAAACTGATAAACTCTCTTGACAGTGAAGTAAAAAGTGATGCTTCTGACCCTTCTCCTTTTAGAAGAAGCCAAATAAAACCACAAGGCCCTAACTGGGCAGAGGAGCCTATTTTGATCACCCCAAGCACAGATACAACTCAGACTGGGGATTTCTACAGGAAGTGGATCTGCTGAAGATAGCTGATTCTTAGTCAGAAACACAGGTTGACAAGGATTAGAAACTGAATCATAATTATCGTTGAACCATAAACAACCCTTTCCAGTGACAAGGCACTAAGCTCGCTCCTTCTCCTCGCTGACTCTAAGGACAGCAGGAAAACAGTCCTAAGGGCAATGTTCTCGAAGGAAGCTTCACTCAAACGTTCATAAGGGGGTTTCAAAAATGGCCAAAGAACACATGAAAGATTCCATCTAGGCTTTAGTGAGCGAGATACCAGTCTCTGAAGCTCAAAATACCTCATCATATCAGAAAGATGTGTGTCTGACCCAATGGCGGAACCCTTAGAGAACTGGAGAATGTTCAAAAGGGCTGCCCTATCGACCTTAATAGTAGACACTGAACATTCTCTTTCCTTGAAAAGGAAGAGAAGAAAATCTGCAACTGCAATCAAATGAGGACAGCTGGAATCAACACATTTCATACTGCACCAATCACAAAAGATTCTCCACTTTGCAACATAAACCCTGTAAGAAGATTGCCTCCTTGCTTTGACAATGCAGTTCACAACCTTGCTCAAAAACTGGTCCTGGTGGATTGATTGCTTGAGATGAGCCAAGTGTGAAGGTGGTGAATCTATGGGCTGTTGTCAAGGATTGGTTGGTTGTTATGGGTTTAACGCCATTTTTCAGCACATGATAGGCTATACATAGCGGACAGTATATCTGGTGGAAGAAGAACCCGAGAAAACCCCGGACCACCAACCCACAGGAAGCTACTGGCAAGCTTTCTCACATACCCACGTTGGCCGAGCCCAAGACTCGAACCCACGTGGACAGAGGTGAGATGTCAGTGATCTGTAAAGGTGAGTGCCTTAGACCACCCAGGGCCCCCTGTTGTCAAGGAAAGACCCCCTGTAGTGTGATAGCAGGTCCCTCATCTGTGCTAATCTCCTAGACTCTTCTAAAAACAGGTCAAGTAGGTAGCTGAACCACGACTATTGGGGCCAAAGGGGGGCTAACAGAATGTGCCGAGCAGTGGAGATACTGACTTGGTGGAGCACCTGTGGAATAATTTTGAAAGGTGGGAAGGCATATGCATACAGATGATCTCTTTAGACTGAAATTGTCCACTGAACAGACCCTCTCATCTGGTACTGGAAAGACATAAAAGGGCAGCTTGTTGTTCAGTCTCATAGTGAACAAGTCCACCAAGGGTCTCCCCCCACAGTTGGAAAAGTGACTCTGCAAACGACTGGTGTATAGACCATTCTGTGAGGACTGCATGACCCTCTGGACAGACTTGTCCACCAGGATATTCCTCCTGCCCTGAATATGGCAGACTCCAAGAGTGATCTACTCAGAGGCTGCCCATCAGAGGATGTTCCAAATTTCCACACAATGAGAAGAAGCATGTGTACCTCCATGATACTTGAAGTTTGCTACTACTGATGTGTTATCTAAGGTGACCATAACAGAATGATGCCTTATGAGGTTGACATACCCCAGTAAGGATAGAAACACCGCCCACATTTCCAAGTTGTTTATATAAAGGGTCACTTCCTCCCAGGACCTAAATTCCTGACAAAATACACCCTCTGACTCCAGGTGAGCACCCCATCCTGAATCTGATGCATCAGTGTACACAAAGGAGTGGGGTTCTGAGGTGTGAACTGGGACTCTGGTCCTGATTTAGCCACCAATGCAGGTAGTGGTAAAAATCAGATCCCAGGAGATCTGAGCTGCTCTCCAGTTTGCTAGAAGCAAGAATTGGAGAGGGTGCAAGTAAAGTCTCCCTAGGATAACAACGTCCACAGCCAAGTTCAGAGTCCCCAGAACAGGAGAAAGAGGTAAAGGCGAGCCGATGAAGTCTTGGCTAGAAGAGTAGTTATGAGGGACAAGATTTGGTCAATCCTGTCCAGAGGAACACAAACTATACCTAAGCTGGTGAGGAAATTCATCCCCACATATATGAAGTCCTGAGAAGGGATGAGATCTGACTTCTCTAGGTTTGGGATAAGACCGAAATGGGTCACCATTTACCAAAAGAGGGACAGGTCCTTCAGAAGAGAATCTCTGAGGATGTTGTGCATCAACCATTCATCATAATACTGGAGAATGGGGATCCCAAACAATCTCAAGTGGGCTGCAACTACCACCATCGCCCTGGTAAAAGCTCTGCAGCCGGAGGTGAGGCCGAATGGAAGAGCCTGAAATTGTAATACCTCCTGGTTGAGACAAAACCTGAGGTATTTTCTGTGTGGAGGGAAGATGGGGACGGTATGCAACCTCGATGGAGACTTCTAAGTCACAGGGCCTTACGGCATTTCTGATTGAGGCAGTAGTCTCTATCTTGGCCTGTTTCAGAGGGCCCTGAGCTACTGACAGGGACATGTGTTGTTTGTGTCTCAAATCCTGTGATGCCACGGAGGAGATGAGGTCCCCAAAGAACATCTCTGCCTCAAGAGATGCAGACCTTAAAAAGTTCTTGTTGTAGTCCAGCAAGACCTTCAATTTTTCCTAGGTGGCATCCCTGCGGAGTTGAAGAAGCTCTGCAGAGAGTGCCATCAACATGGACAGCATATGACACATTGTCTTCATTCCAGCTTCCAGCAAACACTTAAGTGCCACTGGAGACAATGATTCTTCCTTCAAGAGACTGATTGTCACAAGAGTACAGGCCTTAAATTTAAAAAGGCCTCCGGGGTTTTAAATGGGAGATGAGTCCAAGCCCCAGCCAATATCCCCACTTGTGATACCCAGAGTCCAAGATCTGGGGAGGGGGGAGCTTTAGGGGCTAAGCCAGCGAATGGACTTGATAGCTGGAGACAGAAACCAGTGGCCAAAGTTTAGAAGAGGGGACAGATCACCCCTTCTGCTGCCTGGTGAATGCTTTTTCCAGGAAAACGTCTGTGTAAGCTTCCAGGCCATCACAGAGTGCAGGGGCAACAGAAGATCTAGACAAAATGCCACCCCAGAACACCTCTCCAGACTGGAGAAAATTAGTTTGTCCTCAGTGCAGGAAGGCTCAGGATACAAGTCTGGTGGAAGGAGGCAGTAAACTTTATTAATCGCCTTATCTTAAAATATCCAAACTTCCTCCTCCTCCAACACCTGGCCCAACAGGTGGGAAGGAGCTGGGGACCTCAATGGATGGCGAGGGACCATCACAACCAGTTCCTTGGAGAACACCAAGGTGGAAATGACATCATCTTGAGCCTGCTCCCAAGGCATGTCAGGACTGTCCCTCCTAGTATCTCTCTCTGGGGAGGGATATGTCAAAATGGGATAGCTGTAATACTGAAGCCACTGGCTGGAGGGGACAGAGCAGGTCAACAGCCTGTCACATCCGCCCTATCTTTAAACCAAGGAAGGGACATCCACGATGTGATGAGGGGGGAGTAAGACTCATTTCCCCGAAAAGGGGGTTGGGAGGGAATGGGGAGAGTGTATCTACCTAATCCCTGTCCTCAGACCAATAATCAAACCCTGGTGCCCTGTGACCAGTGAGTGATGCCTGGTGACTGGTCACCAGATGAAGACCAGTCCAGTGATGAAGATCGGATGGATGAACCCACATCAGATTTATCCAAATGAGATCACTGCTCTTCCCTCATGGGAAGGCAAGATTTTCTAATCTCATTCACTGGGACATTGACCTTGAGATGGCACTGCTCATCCCGTTCATGGAGAGTAGTGAGAACAAGATTTTCCAGAGAGCCATTGTGGCAGCCATATTGGATTTACGACTGGCACCATTTTCATTTAGGACCAACTAGGTATCATAACAAGTCTATTGGTGAAAACTCCATGTTGATATAGCCATCTGTTTGGAAGGAGTAGAGATAACAATATTTTCAAGATAGCCACCATGGTGGCAATATTGAGGGTTAGTCATTTTCATTTAGGAACAATTAGACACCATACAAACTCTTCTGATGAATACCCTATGTCAAAATGACTTTCCTTTAAGAGAAGTAGTGAAAAACAAAACTTTCAAGATGGCCACATATTGGATGCTAGATCAGCACAATTTTAATTTAGGATCAACAAAACATTGTAAGAAGTTTTTAGTGAAAACCCCCATGCTGATATGACATTCATTAATAATAACAGGATTTTCAAGCCATAATAGACCTCAGACCATTTTCATTTAGGACCAACTAGACCAACTAGACATCACCAACTAGACCAACTAGACATCACCAACTAGACCAACTAGACATCACCAACTAGACCAACTAGACATCACCAACTAGACCAACTAGACATCATGAGACGTTTTTTGGTGAAAATCCAATCTCAATATGACTTTCTGTTCAGGAGGAATAGCAATATCAAGATTTTCAAGATGGCTGCTGTGGCGGCCACATTGGATGTCAGATCAGCGCATTTTTATTTAGGACCAACTAGACATCATAAGAAGT
The DNA here is from genome assembly GCA_029931535.1 of Margaritifera margaritifera. NCBI lineage: Eukaryota > Metazoa > Mollusca > Bivalvia > Unionida > Margaritiferidae > Margaritifera > Margaritifera margaritifera. The sequence continues at coordinate 3,766,586 of JAQPZY010001688.1, forward strand.
CTTTTAGTGAAAACCTCATGTTAACAAGACCAGCCATGTAGGAGTAGCAATAGCAAGATTTTCAAGATAACTGCCATAGTGGCCATATTAGATGTCAGATCAGCACCATTTTCATTTAGGACCAACTAGACATCATAAGAAGACTTCCAGTGAAAACCCCATGTTGATCCATTCAGGAGGAGTAACTATAACACGATTTTCAAGATGATCACTATGGTGGCCATATTGGATGTCCAAGCAGCACTATTTTCATTTAGAACCAACTAGACTATGGGATGAAAGCATGTGTAAAGTTTCATGGCAAACCTCCAAATAGTTTAGGAGTAGCGATAACAGACTTGTGCTACTGGATGGATATGTGGCGGACAGATGACAATAGACCATCCTATAAGCTTTTATAGTCTATGATTAGTAGAGCTAAAAATTCATGCAAAACAAAACATCTGGAACCACAAAAGTGTAGACAATACTTACCCTAGTGCTGGACCAATGGAGGGGGATACAATTTAATGAAGCACTGCTTGCTATGCAAGGTGCAAAAAAGCCCTAAAATTGACAAAAACACATATAACACTCAGATAAAGCAAGGACTGAGGAGATAAACACTCAGTTGATACAAAAATAAAATGACAAAAAAACATTTGAGCCAAAAACAAAGGCAAATTTTGATGAGTGATACAGCATGTGTGTAATGTGTATGTTGTCCAAGGAAATAAGAGGATGGTATTCTGTATGTTGGCTGTGACTAGGAAGTCAAACTTGGATCATGCTCTTTCAACTTTGACCCTCCAATACTAATTGGAGGAGGGAATAATTAGCTTGGACTGGGGACTAGAGTCCCAGATAAGGAAAGCAATGCAATGGTAGTAGATAATTACTGGAATTAAAATAGGATTTATATTGCCAAAACTTAATATGGCAAAGAATCTTTTCTAATAAAAAATTTTAAAAGTAAGGAAACAATAAAGTTCATTGTCTTCCTTAAAGTTTGAATTAATCTTGTAACTTTTATTGATCTTCTTAAACTCCATGCTAAAACTCCATGCATAACTACATTCCAAAACCCTGTACAACCAAAGGACCATACAACATCGACAAGGGTTTTTCTGGGGTGGAGAAGGTGAAAGTGATAGAACTTTTATTCTTTTATTAAGCTTTCTCATTACACCTATTAACATAATTGCTTTAGCAGTTATAAGACACAATAGAAAATGAAGCTCAGTTTTTTTAGAATGTCAGCAAAATACAACTGTAAGAAAGTCATGAAAAAAGTATACACAAGAATGAACTTACAAGCTCATAAAATAAAAAAATATCCACTATGTATGAACATATTAGATCAAAGCTTAGTCAATTTTCATTCGAACAAGATGTAATTTGTTTAAAAAAAGAAAGAAATCTCAAATCGTCACGACTGTAACAATTGAGAACTAAGTGTTTGGAATCTTTCATTCAAATTTTGCCAACCCAGTACAAAAAGACCTTGAATTATGCTGATTTTGTACTTTGAAATTCTTAAAACATGCAATGCTTTATAGAACTCTGGTATACAGATTATTGCAGTAATGAGATTCATGACAATTACCTGAAGTCTGATTGATTGATTGATTGATTGATTGGTGTTTAACAGCATATCAATACATGAAAAACTATTTAGTGCCCTGGCAATAAGGGTAAATTGCCTTTCCCTGAGACGTCAGCACAGCAGCTGATCCTGGCTGGTCTGGGTAGTATTCCAACCCACACCCTTCTGGTTGCAAGTATGATAAAAATAACCACTGAGCATCCAATGTGTACATTAACTTCATTCAAGCAAATAAGCAGAACGAGTTTTTGCTTAGATTCTCCTGGCTAACTGACTGTATCTACATATATTTATTAAAAAAATCCACTGAATACACAAAGCTTTCTATTTGTTATCAGCATCACACTCTGGTAATTTTAAGAATATAATCCTACACATCAATTCTGACTACACATCCAATTGTACATGTATCATAAAGTAGCTGCACTCAACACTAAAGTGGCTTCTACATCAACCTATCACTTGATAAAGCTGATGTAGCAGTTTCTACAAATATAAACATAGTGTACATCTTGAAGCTTCAACTGGCTCCCAACACCCTGACAATATTCAAAGCATATACCATATTTATCTTGCTAAAAGTGAATCCAGATGGTTTGACAAGATGCTAAGATATGTCCCTCCCTTTTAGATTGTTAACATACTGCAACTTTAATTCACATACCAATACAACAATAACTGCACTCCATTCTCATTAAACTTGTCTGGATCAATTCCTGAATTTTCTATTTTGTATACCTGTCTCATTCTAGACTTTCACAAACTAAAATCAGAGTTATTTAGCTGTACGTGAATATCTATTAGAATTGTTGTAATGTTAGGCAAGTCATACAAAATCAGTATGTAAATCAATTTAGTTAATGTTAGGCAAGTCATACAAAATCAGTATGTAAATCAATTTAGTTAATGTTAGAGCTCACCTTCACTGCACTAGTTTTTTTAAAAACTGTAATCCCTGATCCCACATAACACTGAACTAGTTGCAAAATAATTGTTATCCCCCACCCCCATCCCACTTTTGGAAGAAAATATGGTGATTAAGTTATCATGCCCATCTGGACATTGGTGTGGGCATGAGTAATGTCACAAGTCCTCCAACACTGTTTGAGACAGAGAATTCAAATTTTGTCATATGACTAGGGGTGGTCTGCAGATGTGCACAACTGTTTAGGAATTTTGGTCCATCCCCTGGATCCAAAGCCAGAGGGGGTGGGGACATTTATGCATATGTATATGTGTAATGGGAGGGGGAAAATTAATGGTAACCAAGAAAAGCATAAGGATAATATGTCTCTGCTGCAGATGGCTAGATCCAAATGTGTGATTAAGAAAACTAATGTCTGCAGATGGCTAGATCCAAATGTGTGATTATGAAAACTAATGTCTGCAGAGATGGCTAGATCCAAATACGTGATTATGAAAACTAATGTCTGCAGATGTCTAGATCCAAAAATGTGTGATTATGAAAACTAATGTCTGAAGATGGCTAGATCCAAATGTGTGATTATGAAAACTAATGTCTGAAGATGGCTAGATCCAAATGTGTGATTATGAAAACCAATGTCTGCAGATGTCTAGATCCAAATGTGTGATTATGAAAACTAATGTCTGCAGATGTCTAGATCCAAATGTGTGATTATGAAATGTCTAGATCCATATGTCTAGATCCAAATGTGTGAATATGAAAACTAATGTCTGCAGATGTCTAGATCCAAATGTGTGATTATGAAAACTAATGGTGTTAGTTTCCACTGGGCTGTTTGATGTATTGAGTCTAGTCTTCTGCTAAGGTGGGTGACTATTTTATAATCTGCATTAAGTCAGTGCATCTAACATTGTATTTGTTCATGTACTATGCATGCCCAACTGCAAACAAGGTAGACCCAGATCAGCTGTGACATAATGCCCAGATGATCAGGGTCTACAATGTTTTGTTCTATTTATCATTTCATTCAAACAGCTTAAATCCTGATCTGCTTGTACATTTTAAACTGCAGATCTGGGTCTATGCCACATCATAGTTGGATGTACACTACACACAAATTAAAATGGTAGATTTTTTCTGAATCAATCTCATCTGGTTATTCTAGTTTAGGCTTATATCAATCAAGCATTAATTTTGGTTATGCAGTGTCAAGATTATGAATAAACAGGTGTAGCACATGTAGTTACTAGAATTTATTTTACAACCTTGTTTGTTAGCTTACGAGTTTATAACAAATCCTAGTATGTTCGCTTATTTGCTTTATACAAATTCTTTCGCAATGAAGTCTGTCAGGATGTTAGACTGCTAACAGTTCAATATAAATTCTATCAAGCTGATAGGTTATGTAAAAGAGGCACTATTCACAGCTAACATCTGCTATTGTGTCATTTCAGCAAAGTTGCCTGCTGCAGAAGCATCTTAAGAAGTCATGCATCAACTTGTACAAAATCCATTTGTTAGATCTAACAAATTTTTGAGTCAGTTTAAATGGTTGTCAGTAAAATTGTATTTTCTTGGTGAATGGCCTACATATTGGTTTAAGTAATTTAACTGCCAACATTGAACACAAAATTACTTCTCAAAACCTTCTTTCCAGAACAAGCCATTCCAGTGATATTAAATTTATGACAAATAAGAAAACTTTCAAACACACAAAGAGATGAGACTGAAAGCAAAAATCATGGGAGTAAACCAATCAGAGACAAGAATGACCAATCTGCTGCTTTTGCTTCAAGCAAACATGCTAAAAGCAGCCACACTTGGAATGTGACCATGCTAACAATACCTGTTTTCTTTTCATGAACTATCTCCTTAAACATGGTCTCTTCAGATTCAAACTGAACTTTATCAACTTCATCAAAGGCGAATTCACTCTCAACTTCTGAAATAACTTTTGAGACTTCAAATTTCTCATCAAATGTAATGTCTATATCTTCTGTACCAAAGTCTTCTTTCAATGGAACTACTTCCTTTGTTTCTGGTTTCATATCTAGAGTTATCTCAACATCCTCTCTTGGTTTCTCCTCAATCTCAGACACAATTTCAAATTTTGATTCAACTCCAGAAATCTCCTGATGAACTTCTGGTTTAGTTTCTAATGTAATTTCAATATCCTCAATCTCAGGAATCAATTCAAACTCAGCTTCAACTTTTGATATTTCTGGTTTGGTCTCCACAGTGATCTTAGCTTCCTCTTTTTCAATTTCTTCCATCTTTGCTTCCTCTTTGGTAACTATCTTTAGTTCAGGGACTGAGACCTCGACTGCTACCTCAGCAACTTCTGTGATCTCGCTTTCCAGTTTAGTTACTACAGTGATATCTGCTTCGACACTTGTAGTTTCTTCCTTCTTTGCTTCTTCTGCAAGAATCAGCTGAACTTCTGAGACTGAGACCTCAAAGATTTCCTCAGCAATTTCTCCAACCTTGGTTTCTGGTTTAGTCTCTTCAGTGATCTCAACTTCCTCTTCAGAAATTTCTTCCTTCTTTGCTTCCTCTTTGGAAACTATCTCAAGTTCTGAGACTGAAACCTCTAATGTTTCCTCAGCAGTTTCTGTGATCTTGGTTTCTGGTTTAGTCTCTACAGTAATTTCAGCTTTTTCTTTTGCAATTTCTTCTGTGCCTGCTTCTTCTTTAGCAACTATTTCCAATTCTGAAACAGAAACCTCATGTATTTCCTCTGTAATTTCTGTGATCTTGGAGTCGGGTTTAGTCTCGACAGTGATCTCGGTTTCCTCTCTTGCGATTTCTTCCTTCTTTGCTTCCTCTTCAGGAATGACTACTATTTCTGAGACTGAAACCTCAACTGTTTCCTCAGAAATTTCTTTGATTGTGGTTTCTGGTTTAGTTTCTAAAGTTATCTCACCTTCCACTTTAGCAATATCTTCCTTTTCTGCTTCCTCTTTAGGAACTATCTCAATCTCAGAGACGGAAATTGAAAACATTTCCTCAACAATTTCTGTGATTTTGGAGTCTGGTTTGGTTTCTATAGTAATCTCAGCTTCCTCTTTTACAATCTCTTCCTTCTTTGCTTCTTCTTCAGGAAGTGTGGATAATTCTGACACTGTGACCTCGACTGTTTCCTCAACAATTTCTGTGATTTTGGTTTCTGGTTTAGTCTCTACAGTAATTTCAGCTTTTTCTTTTGCAATTTCTTCTGTGCCTGCTTCTTCTTTAGCAACTATTTCCAATTCTGAAACAGAAACCTCATGTATTTCCTCTGTAATTTCTGTGATCTTGGAGTCGGGTTTAGTCTCGACAGTGATCTCGGTTTCCTCTCTTGCGATTTCTTCCTTCTTTGCTTCCTCTTCAGGAATGACTACTATTTCTGAGACTGAAACCTTAACTGTTTCCTCAGAAATTTCTTTGACTGTGGTTTCTGGTTTAGTTTCTAAAGTTATCTCACCTTCCACTTTAGCAATTTCTTCCTTTTCTGCTTCCTCTTTAGGAACTATCTCAATCTCAGAGACGGAAATTGAAAATGTTTCCTCAACAATTTCTGTGATTTTGGAGTCTGGTTTGGTTTCTATAGTAATCTCAGCTTCCTCTTTTACAATCTCTTCCTTCTTTGCTTCTTCTTCAGGAAGTGTGGATAATTCTGACACTGTGACTTCGACTGTTTCCTCAACAATTTCTGTGATTTTGGTTTCTGGTTTAGTTTCTACAGTGATTTCTGCTTCCTCCTCTTCAATCTCTTCAATCTTTGTTTTCTCCTTGGAAACTAACTCTATATCTGAGATGGAAACCTCTAATGTTTCCTCAGCAGTTTCTGTGATCTTGGTTTCTGGTTTAGTCTCTACAGTAATTTCAGCTTTTTCTTTTGCAATTTCTTCTGTGCCTGCTTCTTCTTTAGCAACTATTTCCAATTCTGAAACAGAAACCTCATGTATTTCCTCTGTAATTTCTGTGATCTTGGAGTCGGGTTTAGTCTCGACAGTGATCTCGGTTTCCTCTCTTGCGATTTCTTCCTTCTTTGCTTCCTCTTCAGGAATGACTACTATTTCTGAGACTGAAACCTCAACTGTTTCCTCAGAAATTTCTTTGACTGTGGTTTCTGGTTTAGTTTCTAAAGTTATCTCACCTTCCACTTTAGCAATTTCTTCCTTTTCTGCTTCCTCTTTAGGAACTATCTCAATCTCAGAGACGGAAATTGAAAATGTTTCCTCAACAATTTCTGTGATTTTGGTTTCTGGTTTGGTTTCTATAGTAATCTCAGCTTCCTCTTTTACAATCTCTTCCTTCTTTGCTTCTTCTTCAGGAAGTGTGGATAATTCTGACACTGTGACCTCGACTGTTTCCTCAACAATTTCTGTGATTTTGGTTTCTGGTTTAGTTTCTACAGTGATTTCTGCTTCCTCCTCTTCAATCTCTTCAATCTTTGTTTTCTCCTTGGGAACTAACTCTATATCTGAGATGGAAACCTCTAATGTTTCCTCAGCAGTTTCTGTGATCTTGGTTTCTGGTTTAGTCTCTACAGTAATTTCAGCTTTTTCTTTTGCAATTTCTTCTGTGCCTGCTTCTTCTTTAGCAACTATTTCCAATTCTGAAACAGAAACCTCATGTATTTCCTCTGTAATTTCTGTGATCTTGGAGTCGGGTGTAGTCTCAACAGTGATCTCGGTTTCCTCTCTTGCGATTTCTTCCTTCTTTGCTTCTTCTTCAGGAATGACTACTATTTCTGAGACTGAAACCTCAACTGTTTCCTCAGAAATTTCTTTGACTGTGGTTTCTGGTTTAGTTTCTAAAGTTATCTCACCTTCCACTTTAGCAATTTCTTCCTTTTCTGCTTCCTCTTTAGGAACTATCTCAATCTCAGAGACGGAAATTGAAAATGTTTCCTCAACAATTTCTGTGATTTTGGTTTCTGGTTTGGTTTCTATAGTAATCTCAGCTTCCTCTTTTACAATCTCTTCCTTCTTTACTTCTTCTTCAGGAAGTGTGGATAATTCTGACACTGTGACCTCGACTGTTTCCTCAACAATTTCTGTGATTTTGGTTTCTGGTTTAGTTTCTACAGTGATTTCTGCTTCCTCCTCTTCAATCTCTTCAATCTTTGTTTTCTCCTTGGAAACTAACTCTATATCTGAGATGGAAACCTCTAATGTTTCCTCAGCAGTTTCTGTGATCTTGGTTTCTGGTTTAGTCTCTACAGTAATTTCAGCTTTTTCTTTTGCAATTTCTTCTGTGCCTGCTTCTTCTTTAGCAACTATTTCCAATTCTGAAACAGAAACTTCATATGTTTCCTCTGTAATTTCTGTGATCTTGGAGTCTGGTTTAGTCTCTATAGTGATCTCAGTTTCCTCCCTTGCAATTTCTTCCTTCTTTGCTTCTTCTTCAGGAATGACTACTATTTCTGAGACTGAAACTTCAACTGTTTCCTCAGAAATTTCTTTGACTGTGGTTTCTGGTTTAGTTTCTAAAGTTATCTCACCTTGCTCTTTAGCAATTTCTTCCTTCTTTGCTTCCTCTTTGAGAATCATCTCCATCTCAGAGACTGAAATCAGAACTGCTTTCTCAACAATTTCTGTGATTTTGGTTTCTGGTTTAGTCTCAACAGTGATTTTAGCTTCCTCTTTTGCAATTTCTTCCTTCTCTGCTTCCTCTTTGGGAGCTATCTCAATCTCAGAGACGGAAATTGAAAATGTTTCCTCAACAATTTCTGTGATTTTGGTTTCTGGTTTAGTTTCTATAGTAATCTCAGCTTCCTCTTTTATAATCTCTTCCTTCTTTGCTTCTTCTTCAGGAAGTGTGGATAATTCTGACACTGTGACCTCAACTGTTTCCTCAACAATTTCTGCGATTTTGGTTTCTGGTTTAGTTTCTACAGTGATTTCTGCTTCCTCCTCTTCAATCTCTTCAATCTTTGTTTTCTCCTTGGAAACTAACTCTATATCTGAGATGGAAACCTCTAATGTTTCCTCAGCAGTTTCTGTGATCTTGGTTTCTGGTTTAGTCTCTACAGTAATTTCAGCTTTTTCTTTTGCAATTTCTTCTGTGCCTGCTTCTTCTTTAGCAACTATTTCCAATTCTGAAACAGAAACCTCATGTATTTCCTCTGTAATTTCTGTGATCTTGGAGTCGGGTTTAGTCTCGACAGTGATCTCGGTTTCCTCTCTTGCGATTTCTTCCTTCTTTGCTTCCTCTTCAGGAATGACTACTATTTCTGAGACTGAAACCTCAACTGTTTCCTCAGAAATTTCTTTGACTGTGGTTTCTGGTTTAGTTTCTAAAGTTATCTCACCTTCCACTTTAGCAATTTCTTCCTTTTCTGCTTCCTCTTTAGGAACTATCTCAATCTCAGAGACGGAAATTGAAAACATTTCCTCAACAATTTCTGTGATTTTGGAGTCTGGTTTGGTTTCTATAGTAATCTCAGCTTCCTCTTTTACAATCTCTTCCTTCTTTGCTTCTTCTTCAGGAAGTGTGGATAATTCTGACACTGTGACCTCGACTGTTTCCTCAACAATTTCTGTGATTTTGGTTTCTGGTTTAGTTTCTACAGTGATTTCTGCTTCCTCCTCTTCAATCTCTTCAATCTTTGTTTTCTCCTTGGGAACTAACTCTATATCTGAGATGGAAACCTCTAATGTTTCCTCAGCAGTTTCTGTGATCTTGGTTTCTGGTTTAGTCTCTACAGTAATTTCAGCTTTTTCTTTTGCAATTTCTTCTGTGCCTGCTTCTTCTTTAGCAACTATTTCCAATTCTGAAACAGAAACCTCATGTATTTCCTCTGTAATTTCTGTGATCTTGGAGTCGGGTTTAGTCTCGACAGTGATCTCGGTTTCCTCTCTTGCGATTTCTTCCTTCTTTGCTTCCTCTTCAGGAATGACTACTATTTCTGAGACTGAAACCTTAACTGTTTCCTCAGAAATTTCTTTGACTGTGGTTTCTGGTTTAGTTTCTAAAGTTATCTCACCTTCCACTTTAGCAATTTCTTCCTTTTCTGCTTCCTCTTTAGGAACTATCTCAATCTCAGAGACGGAAATTGAAAATGTTTCCTCAACAATTTCTGTGATTTTGGTTTCTGGTTTGGTTTCTATAGTAATCTCAGCTTCCTCTTTTACAATCTCTTCCTTCTTTGCTTCTTCTTCAGGAAGTGTGGATAATTCTGACACTGTGACCTCGACTGTTTCCTCAACAATTTCTGTGATTTTGGTTTCTGGTTTAGTTTCTACAGTGATTTCTGCTTCCTCCTCTTCAATCTCTTCAATCTTTGTTTTCTCCTTGGGAACTAACTCTATATCTGAGATGGAAACCTCTAATGTTTCCTCAGCAGTTTCTGTGATCTTGGTTTCTGGTTTAGTCTCTACAGTAATTTCAGCTTTATCTTTTGCAATTTCTTCTGTGCCTGCTTCTTCTTTAGCAACTATTTCCAATTCTGAAACAGAAACCTCATGTATTTCCTCTGTAATTTCTGTGATCTTGGAGTCGGGTTTAGTCTCGACAGTGATCTCGGTTTCCTCTCTTGCGATTTCTTCCTTCTTTGCTTCCTCTTCAGGAATGACTACTATTTCTGAGACTGAAACCTCAACTGTTTCCTCAGAAATTTCTTTGACTGTGGTTTCTGGTTTAGTTTCTAAAGTTATCTCACCTTCCACTTTAGCAATTTCTTCCTTTTCTGCTTCCTCTTTAGGAACTATCTCAATCTCAGAGACGGAAATTGAAAATGTTTCCTCAACAATTTCTGTGATTTTGGTTTCTGGTTTGGTTTCTATAGTAATCTCAGCTTCCTCTTTTACAATCTCTTCCTTCTTTGCTTCTTCTTCAGGAAGTGTGGATAATTCTGACACTGTGACCTCGACTGTTTCCTCAACAATTTCTGTGATTTTGGTTTCTGGTTTAGTTTCTACAGTGATTTCTGCTTCCTCCTCTTCAATCACTTCAATCTTTGTTTTCTCCTTGGAAACTAACTCTATATCTGAGATGGAAACCTCTAATGTTTCCTCAGCAGTTTCTGTGATCTTGGTTTCTGGTTTAGTCTCTACAGTAATTTCAGCTTTTTCTTTTGCAATTTCTTCTGTGCCTGCTTCTTCTTTAGCAACTATTTCCAATTCTGAAACAGAAACCTCATGTATTTCCTCTGTAATTTCTGTGATCTTGGAGTCGGGTTTAGTTGCTATAGTGATCTCGGTTTCCTCCCTTGGAATTTCTTCCTTCTTTGCTTCCTCTTCAGGAATGACTATTATTTCTGAGACTGAAACCTCAACTGTTTCCTCAGAAATTTCTTTGACTGTGGTTTCTGGTTTAGTTTCTAAAGTTATCTCACCTTCCTCTTTAGCAATTTCTTCTTTCTTTGCTTCCTCTTTGGGAATGGTCTCTATATCAGAGACTGAAATCAGAACTGCTTTCTCAACAATTTCTGTGATTTCTGTTTCTGGTTTAGTCTCCACAGTGATTTGAGCTTCCTCTTTAGCAATTTCTTCCTTCTTTGCTTCCTCTTTGGGAATTATTTCCAGTTGTGAAACTGAGAGTTCTAATGTTTCCTCTGGAATTTCTGTGATCTTGGTTTCTGGTTTAGTCTCTACACTGATCTTGGCTTCCACTTTCTCAATTTCCTCCTTATGTGCTTCTTCTTTGGGAACTATCTCGACTTCTGAGACTGAGACCTCAGCTGTTTCCTCTGCAATTTCTGTGAAATTTAATTCTGGTTTAATCTCTACAGTAATGTCAGCTTCTTCTTTATTAGTTTCTTCCTCTTTAGCTTCCTGTATGAGAACTGTCTCAATTTCTGAGACTGAGATTTCAATTGTTTCTTCAGATAATTCAAACGTTTTTGTGTCTGTTACAGTTTCTTCTCTAATTGTCTCTTCTACTTTGGTCATGTCTACTGTTTCTAGTTTGAATTTAGTGATCTCTTTAATTTCCTCTTTTTCTAAAGCATCTGAAGTCTTTTCAGTTATTTCTGAAGTTTGGAGTTGTAGTGGAACCTCCTTTTCGGTCTCAAAAATAAGCAAACTTTCAAAAGCTGCCTCAACTGACATTTTCTCATCAGTTGTGAACTGAATTGTTACTTCAGATGGTTGTTCTAAATGTATCTGAGGAAGTTCAATTTGAATCTTTGGCAATACATCTTCTTGTTGAAGGTCTTGTTGAAGGGGTTTTAAATCTTCAGTGACGACACCTATCTCAACTTCTGGGAAGGATTAAAGGGTGGAAAGGAACAATGGATTGTAGGTTAAAAGAAGCAAGGAAAACAGGCAACATTTGCTTTACTTGTGTTGACCATCATTTCATAGGACCTAAGGGTAATTAAACATTGGGAATCTCCAAGGTCTTCAGTGAACTGACTACTGTGAGAAATGAGTAATGTTGCACTTCATACAATATTATAAAACAATGAGAAAAAGTACCCATTTCTAAAGAGAGTAAGCATTGGTAAATATATACATATATAAAGCACTAAATCAGCTATAATATAGAGAACTATTCTATCAAATTAGTAATTATCAATTGATCTACAGAAAGTATTAAACTTTACACAAGTTTTCTAGCTACACAGTTTCCATTGGATTATGACTAAATGGTATAACTTCTAGACTACTGGATACATACAATATATATACAAGTTATGGTATTTACCTATGCATAACATGCAGCCAACTGCCTCATGCATAGATCCTGACCTGCCATCACATAATGTACCAGCATATCAGGGTCTTTGCTGCTTGTTGTATTAATGATTTCAAACAAACAGCATAGACCCCGACCTGCCATCACATAATGTGCCAGCAGATCAAGGTCTATGTTGCTTGTTGTATTAATGATTTCAAGCAAACAGCATAGACCCCGACCTGCCATCACATGATGTCCCAGCAGATCAAGGTCTATGTTGCTTCTTGTATTAATAATTTCAAGCAAACAGTATAGACCCTGATCTGCAGGTGCATCATGTGATGTCAGGTCTGGGTCTATGCTCATGGCAGTTTGGTGCATATTTTTCACAGGTGAATTGGGTATATTCCATGCCTTAGTTAAGCTTAGTGTAAAATATTAACAAAAGTATTTAGTTTCTACAACATCTATACATAGCATTTTAAAATCAAATCAGATAGATCAAAATTGGTTTCAGAATTATTACTGGAACAGTGAGAAAACATGTTGATATTTCTACTTTCCTCAACTATCTCCAAGTCTAATTTTTTTTTTTTTTAAAAACTCATATTATGATTGCTGCAAATTCAAGGCTACAAATGAGTGCCTGAGGATAAATTCAAGATTTTGGAATATATGTCTTACTTAATTCTAAATGTTTCATCCATGGGAAAGTACAGGATTTCTGATAGAAAAAAGTCATATTGGTTCCTATCAAATAAAAAAAAAAAATTAGAAAGCTAAAAGAATTTCTTTCTAAACAAATCAAAATGGCTGTCATGTAATGACAGAATTAGCTCCATTGTTAGGCTTCTACCAGTATAGAAATAAAACACCTACCTTGAGGTTTGGGTTTGGCCCCCTCTAGCTGTATAGTGATTGAGACCTCCTCTTCCTCTTTCTCTGGTTTCTTTTCAAGCATGATCACCTCCTCCACTGTCTCCTCTTCTTGCACCTCTGTTGCAAGGAAACAAGGAGAGTAAAAATGAGGCTATTCTATAAATTTTGTGGTATATCTAGATCTTACACATACTCGGGTATAAGCTGATACCAACTGCATAGACCAAGATCTGCCATAGCATAATATGCCGGCAGATCTGGGTCTATGCAGTTTATAACAACTAATCAGTAGAACAACAACATAGACCCTGATCTGCTTGTGCATTATGCGATGGCAGATCAGGGTCTATGTTGTTTGCATTTGGACCTGGCTTATACACACGTATATACGGTAGGTAAATACCTTTCTTCTGTCTTTATATTACACTTTTAAACCTATCACGTCATTTTAGTTCATCTGGTGAAGCAATGTTTAGCCTCTGATGATAATAAACTGATGACAGAAGATGTGGCCATTTCAAAAACTTTAAATCAGCAGGTGGCAGAACATGAGATAACTTTGTTTGTTATGCCTCAACAATGTATCTTTTTAAACCAGGCAATAATATTGGGGTTATACATTGTGTGCGAATGCCTCAATCCAAACAATGTATTTTTTTAAGCCAGACAATAATACTGGGCTAATACGTTCAATGCAAATGCCTCCCAGACCTTGAGAGAAGAGCTTCAAACTGAGTCTTTAAAGTCTTTTCCTTGTGCAGCAGCACACAGAAAAAGTCAGGTATGATCATTATTCCTACATGAACAATCACAAAAAGATAAATTACTAACAGATAACCTCCAAAAAGTGTCCTAAAAAAAGCAAATAACTGTACTCAAGCGGCATGAAATTCCTTTGAAGTTCAGCTGATTTCACAAAATTACATGTATCAAACAAAATTACATGTAACAAACGAGGCCTAATCATGTAAAAATAAAACTCCAAGTTATTTCAATCATCAGACGTAAGACTTAATTATCTTAATTTCAAGTTATTTCAATCATCAGACTTAAGACTTGATTATCTCAATTTTAAGTTATTTCAATCATCAGACTTAAGACTTATTTATCTAAATTTCAAGTTATTTCAATCATCAGACTTAAGACCTAATTATCTCAATTTTAAGTTCTTTCAATCATCAGACTTAAGACTTATTTATCTAAATTTCAAGTTATTTCAATCATCAGACTTAAGACTTATTTATCTAAATTTCAAGTTATTTTAATCATCAGACTTAAGACTTAATTATGTCAATTTCAAGTTATTTCAATCATCAGACTTAAGACTTGATTATCTCAATTTATAGTTATTTCAATCATCAGACTTAGACTTAATTATGTCAATTTCAAGTTATTTCAATCATCAGACTTAAGACTTGATTATCTCAATTTCAAGTTATTTCAATCATCAGACTTAAGACTTGATTATCTCAATTTCAAGTTATTTCAATCATCAGACTTAAGACTTGATTATCTCAATTTCAAGTTATTTCAATCATCAGACTTAAGACTTGATTATCTCAATTTCAAGTTATTTCAATCATCAGACTTAAGACTTAATTATCTCAATTTCAAGTTATTTCAATCATCAGACTTAAGACTTAATTATCTCAATTTCTAAAGAAATGAATTCCAAAAGTACAATTTACTCTCTGTATATTATGAAAAATACAGGTCACTAGTTACAAGGGGTATTTGAAAAGTTCTGAATATATTGCTATAACGTTTTTGTTTTTCTAAAATGCCTATTGATAGACAAAACATTTTATACAATTATCTGAAGCTGCACGTAAAGCATGCTGAACACATGCATATATATGCATATGACATTTAATAACATAGGTAAATAACAGGGACGTGATAATGTCTGAGGAGAAATAATTACTGACAAAGATCATAGTTTAAAATCCAGGAACTCTTATGGTACTTTCCAACTGATATCAAGGCTGACTTGGATATAGTTTACGAATCTAATTCTCTGTCATATCCTACAACTGTAAAGTGGATTCATCGTTTTAAAGATGGTTTCAAATCCATGGAAGATGATCCATGTTCTGGAAGACTGTTGTGTTCAACTGGTGAGCAGGAAATGGCTGCTGTGAAGGATGCAATTGATGAAGATGCTTGATACACAGTGGAAGATATTTCTAATATCACAGACATTAATTTGTCAGCTCATTTTTAATATACTGAAGAATCATCTGAGGCATAGAAAGGTTTGTGCAAGATGGGTCCAGCAAACCGCTACTCGCCAAATATGAGGAGTGACCAGAGACATGAATGTAATTGTCACAGGTGATGAAACATGAATTTAGTTTTTTGAAGCCAACTCAGAGACCACAAATCACTTGATGTAGTCAGTCTGTCAAGACTATTATATGCGTTATTTTTCGATGCTAAAGACCTGGTCATCCAGGTACTTGTCCCTGACTCTGCTATTGTCACGGTGGTTTTTTTGTGCCTCCAAAGTGTTGCCTAAAGCAGTGGAAAACTACTGAACCATCTGTCCATGGATCGGTACCCAAGGTATCCATCTACTTCATGGCAACACATTGGTGCATAAATCTGCTGTATTGACAGACTTCATGAAGGAACACAGCATCCCAACTTTGCCACATCCTCAATACAATCATGATTTGGTTCCAAGTGATTTTTGGCTCAATCCCATTATCAAAAATTTGCTGAAGGGCAGACAATCTGAAATCTGCCATGTGGTTGGATGTGCAGTTGTCCAGTGTATGAACAACATACTAAAAAATGAATACAAAATGGCATTTAATAATTCAATAATCAGACTAAGAAAGTGTGAAGAGTTGCATGGGGAGTACGTACATGTGACAGAACCAGGATATCTGATCAGTACATTTCTAAATTTTGATCAGTAGATTGGCTTCTAAATCAGAAGGATTTATTGTCAATTTTTTTTTCTTACATATTTAAGGCAATTGAAAACAAAACAAGTGCATTTTTTGCCATAATATGTACTCTCTTCATATTATAATAAAACAGCAAGTTTTGAACATGAATCAGATTGTGCAAGTGCTTCAATAAGAACCTAATTAAGCACTCACTCAACAGCTAAACTGGCCTTATTTTGACAACTGCTGAGAACATATTTGTCCTCTGACACCATGACAAGCTAATTAACAGATTAATTGTCTCCAGCCAATTACAAGACGTGAAAAATGCTGACATCATAGTAACATCTGGAGATAGGTCAGACTAATTTCTCGTTAAAATCACAAACTGTAGATAAATCCAAAGATTTTTGCTTTTGGCCAACCTATGGATTGTTCTTCAAAATTTGCAGTGATCTGTATCAAGTGTTCTGGAACAACGCAAGTATCATGTGCCCCCTCCCCCCTTAATCAAAATTTGTTTCCTTCACTATCTTGTACCCTCACTTATGCTGTGGTCGATGTTTATGAACACCATTGCTCATAGGTCATCATCGGATTTATGTATGTAACAACTTATATTTCCTGTCAACCCAATGCAAAGGAAAGATGACCTGAAAGATGTCAGGCAATTTTTTTCAGAGGAAATAAAATGAACTGCAACTGGAAACTACTGGTATCTACCAGCAAATTTACAACCTTCTAAAAACATGAAATCAGTTGAGTAGAGAAAAAGTTGAAAACAATTCAGACTATAGCCCAAATCTCCATTTTATAACTACTGGTATATAAGCATACTCATCAAAATTTTAAAGATTTGTTTTTCCTGGCAATTTTTTTTAGAAATCAGCTAACTGGCTTAAAGTTTTCATGCCTGTACTCACCTGTAGGTTGAAATTTGGACTCAGTTTCCTCCACTTGGACTTCAAAAATGGCCTCCTCCTGTTCAAATTTCTCCTCAAGGACAACTTCCACCTCTACCTTCTCCTCTGGTGCCTCCTTTTGAGCTGTTAATGTAACAAAAAACTTCTTACTTCTTATTTTCTGTAACTTAAGGGTGTAAGGGGAAACAAAGAATTTTATAATTCAGAATAAAATTAAGACACCATCTACTCACAGCTTGTGTCATATTTTGTTGCATTATAATGAGTAAATCCTACATGAATAATGGTAAAATCTCATTTGTTTAATCTCAGTAATTGTGTATTCACATAATATATGATCATACCATATAAGCAATCCATTGAGAAATGATTATAATTTTACAACTTATATTAAGTGTAACAAATAGCTTCATGTAGCTAAATTGTGCCATACTTTTTTGGTGACCTATATCCAAGTGAAATTTCATTTAAACTGATCCGCTGTTGTTAATATTTGCATTACAATGAAGTGTGATATCAATGATGCTTCCAGATAAACAATATAAGGTACTGATGATAGCCCTGCATGGAATCCCATATCAAACTCTCATTCACAAAGAATTTCTGATTGGTATTCCTGATGCTGCTTTAATAGTGCACTAAATCAGTTTCAGTACAATTTGAAATGATGAAACGATACATTTGAAAATAACCTGACTATATATACTATGTATGAATATATATGACCTAACACATAGATAGGAATGAAATAACATACAAAGTCAGAACAAGTATTTTTCACATAATGTTCACATTTATATGTGTCATGATGTCATGTAAAAAACTACTTAAGTCAAACCATGACAAAATCACTTAACAATGTCACACAGGAATGTCATCAAGTAATTCCAAGTCCTAACATTATGTCTGAAATATAATCCAAAACTTCTGTTCACAGATATTACACTTATAACATTCATTGAATAATACATTATGCCACTATCTGCAAGCAACTTGTGCCATATTTAATTTATTTCATAAAATTCATATATAATGAACACTGATATAAGATCCACTAAATCATTAGCATGATCAGAACAGAATATTTTACAATTTGGCAGTTTCACATGGTTTCTTTTGTATCCTCCCAAATACATCAACAAAATATTAATTCTGAACAGAAAGTAACTTCTTGCATACAAAGAAAAATCTGATTTATGTGTAATTAACTATAGTCATAATTCTGGCTGCGGTTAGAACACAATGGCTTCTGTTATCAAAGTATCATCATAACATTCACAAAACAGATTTTCACTATGCAACACTTAACAGCTCCTAATGAGAAATTTTCATTCCAAATGATGCAATAGATGCTGATATCAATACTAAATTGCTACTCAATAATACATTTTAAGACTGGATTTTCAATACTAAATTGCTACTCAATAATACATTTTAAGACTGGATTTTCAATACTAAATTGCTACTCAATAATACATTTTAAGACTGGATTTTCAATACTAATTTGCTACTCAATAATACATTTTAAGACTGGATTTTCAATACTAAATTGCTACTCAATAATACATTTTAAGACTGGATTTTCAAGCAGAAATACTGATTTAATTTTATTTCATGCACAATAATTATGTCCATATATGATTATGTACTAATTATATTGTATTTTACTGATTTGCACCTTGCATACTGCATACCATATTATGCTAGAAATAGAAACTTGAGTGTTAGTTCTATTCATCTAGTAATTGTAAATAATTCTGAAGCTTACTAAAAAAGTTGCTGAAATGATAAGAACAGAACATTTGTTTAAAATGTGATAACACCAAGAAAGATTACTAGAAAATTGCTCCCTTTTTGTTATTGGCTGAGGCATGTGATAATGACACCATCTGAGAATGCTTGATTTGAAAAACAGTTAACTTAGACTGCTCTATTTTCTTAAATAAATGAATGACTGATTCCTTTATGTGAGAAAAAAGTTTCTATTTATGTTATTTTAACCTAGAAGAAATAACATGTTACTGTTCTGCATTAAAAACAGAAGTGATATTAAAAAATGTTAATATTTCAGCATTGTTATGACAGCTAACTTGTTATTAAAAACTATTTGTTTGCATAGATTTGTATAAAATGGCTTAGTAGCTTCAATAAAGCAGAATTTTGTATGATTAGTCTAGTACCTTTAATGCATGACACTTTAACAGAAAATGACTGAACCATTCGCAGATTACCATTTGCTGCTGCACTATGAAAGCTTCATTTAAAAAATAAAGTATACCAGACAACAATGACAAAAAAAGAAACAGAACAGTAGCATAATATCTAGCAGATTGAGGTCAAATTCAGATGAAATTAAAAGGATCTGACAGGTCCCACATGGACTGCTAATTTTGTTGAATTAATTTCTTTAACAAATTATAAATAAATCATTCAAGTTATTGGCAAACTGGCAAATCTTTTCTGTGATACACATAGTTGGTAGAGTAACAGAAAAGACTTGCATCTCTAGATTCAAAAACAAGTTTTCACTAAAAACATACTGTAGAACCTCAATCATCCAAAATTTGTGTGGTGGCTCAGTGGTTAATGTGTGGATCAGTGGTTAATGTGTGGATCAGCCCAGATCAGCTATTATAGTGCATCCCTGGGCAAGGTACATTACTCCAACTGCCTTGGTACTAAATAACCTACTTGTTTAGCTGTGCCATAAAACACCAAAGCAAACTAAACCAAACTGACAGGCTAACCACTGGACCACCATGCTTCCAAGGATGAGGTTTGGATGAAATAGGTTCTACTGTACTTGTATTATAATAAATAACAACTTAGGTGAAAAGAAAATATGTTGGCTTCAAAGAACTGTCAACCAATGCTGGAGTCTTCATTTAGGTTGGGTATTAACATAGTATTTCTTGCAGTCAGAATAGATTTGTCCCAATGCCATTTGAATTTGACCTGTGCATAACCAAAGCTGAAACAAATTTGCCCGCATATTTGACTCCTGTTGCTTGATCTCATCTATGAAAAGCAAATCCTATCATTTTCTTACTCCATACTGAACCATATTTACTGGCAGAGTACTCCGAGTTCAATACTTTTCATGCTGTACAATTTTTGGAGAATCTTGTGGTTGCTATAAACCATGTCTAATTTTTCACAAAAACACAAAATTGATACCCACAAAAATAACTGAATTCACAATAAATACTGGAAATTAAAGGATGGCACACTACACCAAGCCAGATGTAGAATCTTTCTAGGGATCAGCAGGGGCCACAAATCTTAAAATTGAAAGGCCCTATCTGAATATGAGATATTAACAAAATATGCATAATTCCCAGCTTTAGAACCACAGTCATGGAAATTTCATTCCTGATAGATCTAATTTGTACGCCACCCTTCCCATTATGAGCCATGGCACCAATGACAATGAAACTTCCAATTAAATCCTTGAATGACTTGGTGGAAAAATAAATTTCTAAATTCAAAAATCTTTGAGTGGAAAATGGCTATTTTCTATTTTCAATATTTTTGCCTTTACAGAGCAATAATTTACCCTTCAATATCTAAAATGTTAGGTTTGCCTTTCTTTATTTACTGCATGCTATTTTTGGTAATGCATCTGCATTTATATATAAACCAAATATTTTTCACCACAGAATCCATTATATTGACAAGCTTCCAACAAGAACTCACCCTTAAGAGCATAAACTAAAGGTAACATAACTGATCAAAAGACATGATCTTTTTTCAACCCCCTGAAACTTCTTTAGCATGTCTTTGTTGAAAGCTTTTTTGTATCTGGATATCTATGGTACATAAATAAAAAAAATAGCATTGGCATGTTAACTGTTATGATAACACTGATCTAGAATACAGCTGTGGCTGACATAACCATCTGCTAGAATTTTGCGCATCCAAATGCTTAAAAAGGAATGTCCATGTACCTGCAGGACCGCCAATGACCTCAACAGAGAAAGATATACTATCCTGTGGTTTAAGTTTAGTGATTTCTGGCACTTCTTCTACCTCTGGTACCTCATTTTCGGAGGGTACAACCTCAACCTGAACAGTTTCAACTACAGTATCTGGTTTTTGTTTCTCAGGTGCAAAAGAAATCTGACTTGCTTCTTCTGCCACTTCCACAGTAATAATTTCATCAACCTTCCCTTCAAAAGCCTCCTCTGATGGTATTTCTTCTATTTCTGACTTAGCTGGAATAGTTTCCTCAAACAATTCTATTGTTTCCCCTTCCATTGGAATAGCTGCAACCTCTTCAGGCTTTTGTTCTGCAGTGACTTCTATTTCCTCTGTTGCTAACTTTTCCTCTTCCTCTACAATCAATAGCTCTACAAGACTTTCCTCAGGTTTCTCCTCCTCCGATAATGTCTCAGTTATATCAAGAATAATTTTCTCATCAGTTGTGACTTCACCTGTATCAGGTTCCTTTGCTATCTCATCAAAGCTCTCCATGATCAGTTTTGTGTCATATTCCTGAACCAACAATGAAATTTTCTCTTTGGTTGGTTTCTGTGTAACATCTGTAACTATTTCTCCCACAGTTGTCTCTTCCTTCTCCTCAACTCCTAATGCTTCAATAATCTTTGTATCAGGCACAGGCCTGACTTCTTCAACTTTACTGATAGGTATCTCCTGCTGTGGTTGATCTAATGTAATATGGTCCTCAAAGACAGTAGATTTAACTTCCTGAAGAGCAGACTCAATAATTTCCTCGACAAATTCTTCAATATGCAACTTCTCCAGGACCTCTGTCTCAAACTCTGCTTCCTTTTTCTTTAGAACCTCTTCTTCTTCTACTTCTGGATGAATGAGCTCTTCAGCTTCCTCAATTACTTCCTCTTTGGTTGCCACAACAACCTCTTCAATAATTGATGGCTTTTCAGTCTCTTTGACTTCTGAGATTGTTTCTGGTATAAAAGGTATGTCTCTCTCAAATGCTATGGCCATTTCCTCAGAAACATGTTTCTGTTCTACTTGTTCTATTTCTTCTGTGATAGTTTCCACAATTGGTGCTTCAACTTCCATCACCTGTTCAAATGTTTCTGAGACATCCGACTTCTCAGAAATGGCCATTTCAATCTCTTCAATAATTTCCTCAGTCTTTTCAAGTTCAAAGTCCTCCTGCAGAACTGTAACAGATGGCTTGACTTCAATCTCAATTGTCACTTCCTCTTCCTCCTCTGGTTGTTCAATTATCTCAATTGTCTCCTTGTATGATGTCTCAGTCTCCTGTGGTACTTCGAACTCTATCTCAACGTCCATCGATTTCTTTTCCGTTTCCACAGATATGGTTTCTGTGTACACTTCTTCAACTGTTGGTTGTTCTTTGATGACAACTTCCATTTCTTCAGGTTGTTTCTCAATGTCAATAGTTTCTTTGTATACAGTTTCTATGGTAGTCTCTGGTGTGATGTCAAATTCAATTTCTTCAAATTCAGGTCTCTTTTCTATCTCTATTACCTCTGTGTACATTTCTTCTATCTCTGGCTGAAGTTCAATTTCAATTTCCTCTGGCTTTTCTTCAAGATCAATGGTTTCTTTGTACACTTTCTCTACTGGCTTTTCAGGTTTAATGTCAATTTCAATTTCTTCAAATTTAGGTTTCTTTTCAACTTCTAACTCTACCTTGTACGTTTCTTTTACATCCACTCGAATGTCTTCCTGCATTTTTTCAACATCAATAGTTTCTTTGTGCACAGTTTCTGCCATTATCTCTGGCATAATTTCAATTTCAATTTCTTCCAATTCAGCTTTTCTCTCAACTTCAATAGTTTCTTGATAAAGTCTCTCCTCCTCCTCTGGTTTTTCTGGTGCCACAGTAGTTTCCTCTGGAAAATCAACTGTGTAAGGTACCTTTGTCTCTGGCAAGGTAACCTCTTCTGCCTCCTCTGTTTCTTCTTCCTTGGTCATCTCAACAACCTCCTCAGTAACTGATGGTTTCTGAGATGGAGTGATCTGCTCTCTAACTTCTGTGACTGTTTCTGCTAAAGGTGTTTCTATCTCAGATTCAATGAAAATTTCTTCAGGAACTTGCTTCTGTTCTACCTGTTCTCTTTCTTCTGTGACTGTCTCTATAACTGGTGCTTCAACTTCCATCACTTGTTCAACTGTTTCTGAGACATCCGACTTCTCAGGTATGGCCATTTCAATCTCTTCAATAATTTCCTCAGTCTTTTCAAGTTCAAAGTCCTCCTGCAGAACTGTAACAGATGGCTTGACTTCAATCTCAATTGTCACTTCCTCTTCCTCCTCTGGTTGTTCAATTATCTCAATTGTCTCCTTGTATGATGTCTCAGTCTCCTGTGGTACTTTGAACTCTATCTCAACGTCCACCGATTTCTTTTCCTTTTCCACAGATATGGTTTCTGTGTACACTTCTTCAACTGTTGGTCGTTCTTTGATGACAACTTCCATTTCTTCAGGCTGTTTCTCAATATCAATAGTTTCTTTGTATACAGTTTCTATGGTAGTCTCTGGTGTGATGTCAAATTCAATTTCTTCAAATTCAGGTTTCTTTTCTATCTCTATTACCTCTGTGTACATTTCTTCTATCTCTGGCTGAAGTTCAATTTCAATTTCCTCTGGCTTTTCTTCAAGATCAATGGTTTCTTTGTACACTTTCTCTACTGGCTTTTCAGGTTTAATGTCAATTTCAATTTCTTCAAATTTAGGTTTCTTTTCAACTTCTAATTCTTCCTTGTACGTTTCTTTTACATCCACTCGAATTTCTTCCTGCATTTTTTCAATATCAATAGTTTCTTTGTACATAGTTTCTGCCATTATCTCTGGCATAATTTCAATTTCAATTTCTTCCAATTCAGCTTTTCTCTCAACTTCAATAGTTTCTTTGTACACAGTTTCTGCCGTTATCTCTGGCATAATTTCAATTTCAATTTCTTCCAATTCAGCTTTTCTCTCAACTTCAATAGTTTCTTGATAAAGTCTCTCCTCCTCCTCTGGTCTTTCTGGTGCCACAGTAGTTTCCTCTGGAAAATCAACTGTGTAAGGTACCTTTGTCTCTGGCAAGGTAACCTCTTCTGCCTCCTCTGTTTCTTCTTCCTTGGTCATCTCAACAACCTCCTCAGTAACTGATGGTTTTTGAGATGGAGTGATCTGCTCTCTAACTTCTGTGACTGTTTCTGCTAAAGGTGTTTCTATCTCAGATTCAATGAAAATTTCTTCAGGAACTTGCTTCTGTTCTACTTGTTCTCTTTCTTCTGTGACTGTCTCTATAACTGGTGCTTCAACTTCCGTCACTTGTTCAACTGTTTCTGAGACATCCGACTTCTCAGGAATGGCCATTTCAATCTCTTCAATAATTTCCTCAGTCTTTTCAAGTTCAAAGTCCTCCTGCAGAACTGTAACAGATGGCTTGACTTCAATCTCAATTGTCACTTCCTCTTCCTCTTTTGGTTGTTCAATTATCTCTACTGTCTCCTTATATGATGTCTCAGTCTCCTGTGGTATTTCGAACTCTATCTCAACGTCCATCGATTTCTTTTCCGTTTCCACAGATATGGTTTCTGTGTACACTTCTTCAACTGTTGGTTGTTCATTGATGACAACTTCCATTTCTTCTGGTTGTTTCTCAATGTCAATAGTTTCTTTGTATACAGTTTCTATGGTAGTCTCTGGTGTGATGTCAAATTCAATTTCTTCAAATTCAGGTTTCTTTTCTACCTCTATTACCTCTGTGTACATTTCTTCTATCTCTGGCTGAAGTTCAATTTCAATTTCCTCTGGCTTTTCTTCAAGATCAATGGTTTCTTTGTACACTTTCTCTACTAGCTTTTCAGGTTTTATGTCAATTTCAATTTCTTCAAATTTAGGTTTCTTTTCAACTTCTAATTCTTCTTTGTATGTTTCTTTTACATCCACTCGAATGTCTTCCTGCATTTTTTCAACATCAATAGTTTCTTTGTACACAGTTTCTGCCGTTATCTCTGGCATAATTTCAATTTCAATTTCTTCCAATTCAGCTTTTCTCTCAACTTCAATAGTTTCTTGATAAAGTCTCTCCTCCTCCTCTGGTTTTTCTGGTGCCACAGTAGTTTCCTCTGGAAAATCAACTGTGTAAGGTACCTTTGTCTCTGGCAAGGTAACCTCTTCTGCCTCCTCTGTTTCTTCTTCCTTGGTCATCTCAACAACCTCCTCAGTAACTGATGGTTTCTGAGATGGAGTGATCTGCTCTCTAACTTCTGTGACTGTTTCTGCTAAAGGTGTTTCTATCTCAGATTCAATGAAAATTTCTTCAGGAACTTGCTTCTGTTCTACTTGTTCTCTTTCTTCTGTGACTGTCTCTATAACTGGTGCTTCAACTTCCGTCACTTGTTCAACTGTTTCTGAGACATCCAACTTCTCAGGAATGGCCATTTCAATCTCTTCAATAATTTCCTCAGTCTTTTCAAGTTCAAAGTCCTCCTGCAGAACTGTAACAGATGGCTTGACTTCAATCTCAATTGTCACTTCCTCTTCCTCCTCTGGTTGTTCAATTATCTCAATTGTCTCCTTGTATGATGTCTCAGTCTCCTGTGGTACTTCGAACTCTATCTCAACGTCCATCGATTTCTTTTCCGTTTCCACAGATATGGTTTCTGTGTACACTTCTTCAACTGTTGGTTGTTCTTTGATGACAACTTCCATTTCTTCTGGTTGTTTCTCAATGTCAATAGTTTCTTTGTATACAGTTTCTACGGTAGTCTCTGGTGTGATGTCAAATTCAATTTCTTCAAATTCAGGTTTCTTTTCTACCTCTATTACCTCTGTGTACATTTCTTCTATCTCTGGCTGAAGTTCAATTTCAATTTCCTCTGGCTTTTCTTCAAGATCAATGGTTTCTTTGTACACTTTCTCTACTAGCTTTTCAGGTTTTATGTCAATTTCAATTTCTTCAAATTTAGGTTTCTTTTCAACTTCTAATTCTTCTTTGTATGTTTCTTTTACATCCACTCGAATGTCTTCCTGCATTTTTTCAACATCAATAGTTTCTTTGTACACAGTTTCTGCCGTTATCTCTGGCATAATTTCAATTTCAATTTCTTCCAATTCAGCTTTTCTCTCAACTTCAATAGTTTCTTGATAAAGTCTCTCCTCCTCCTCTGGTTTTTCTGGTGCCACAGTAGTTTCCTCTGGAAAATCAACTGTGTAAGGTACCTTTGTCTCTGGCAAGGTAACCTCTTCTGCCTCCTCTGTTTCTTCTTCCTTGGTCATCTCAACAACCTCCTCAGTAACTGATGGTTTTTGAGATGGAGTGATCTGCTCTCTAACTTCTGTGACTGTTTCTGCTAAAGGTGTTTCTATCTCAGATTCAATGAAAATTTCTTCAGGAACTTGCTTCTGTTCTACTTGTTCTCTTTCTTCTGTGACTGTCTCTATAACTGGTGCTTCAACTTCCGTCACTTGTTCAACTGTTTCTGAGACATCCAACTTCTCAGGAATGGCCATTTCAATCTCTTCAATAATTTCCTCAGTCTTTTCAAGTTCAAAGTCCTCCTGCAGAACTGTAACAGATGGCTTGACTTCAATCTCAATTGTCACTTCTTCTTCCTCCTCTGGTTGTTCAATTATCTCAATTGTCTCCTTGTATGATGTCTCAGTCTCCTGTGGTACTTCGAACTCTATCTCAACGTCCATCGATTTCTGTTCCTTTTCCACATATATGGTTTCTGTGTACACTTCTTCAACTGTTGGTTGTTCTTTGATAACAACTTCCATTTCTTCTGGTTGTTTCTCAATGTCAATAGTTTCTTTGTATACAGTTTCTATGGTAGTCTCTGGTGTGATGTCAAATTCGATTTCTTCAAATTCAGGTTTCTTTTCTACTTCTATTACCTCTGTGTATATTTCTTCTATCTCTGGCTGAAGTTCAATTTCAATTTCCTCTGGCTTTTCTTCAAGATCAATGGTTTCTTTGTACACTTTCTCTACTAGCTTTTCAGGTTTTATGTCAATTTCAATTTCTTCAAATTTAGGTTTCTTTTCAACTTCTAATTCTTCTTTGTATGTTTCTTTTACATCCACTCGAATGTCTTCCTGCATTTTTTCAACATCAATAGTTTCTTTGTACACAGTTTCTGCCGTTATCTCTGGCATAATTTCAATTTCAATTTCTTCCAATTCAGCTTTTCTCTCAACTTCAATAGTTTCTTGATAAAGTCTCTCCTCCTCCTCTGGTTTTTCTGGTGCCACAGTAGTTTCCTCTGGAAAATCAACTGTGTAAGGTACCTTTGTCTCTGGCAAGGTAACCTCTTCTGCCTCCTCTGTTTCTTCTTCCTTGGTCATCTCAACAACCTCCTCAGTAACTGATGGTTTCTGAGATGGAGTGATCTGCTCTCTAACTTCTGTGACTGTTTCTGCTAAAGGTGTTTCTATCTCAGATTCAATGAAAATTTCTTCAGGAACTTGCTTCTGTTCTACTTGTTCTCTTTCTTCTGTGACTGTCTCTATAACTGGTGCTTCAACTTCCGTCACTTGTTCAACTGTTTCTGAGACATCCGACTTCTCAGGAATGGCCATTTCAATCTCTTCAATAATTTCCTCAGTCTTTTCAAGTTCAAAGTCCTCCTGCAGAACTGTAACAGATGGCTTGACTTCAATCTCAATTGTAACTTCTTCTTCCTCCTCTGGTTGTTCAATTATCTCAATTGTCTCCTTGTATGATGTCTTGATCTCCTGTGGGGCTTCAAACTCAACTACAACTTCCACTGGTTTCTGTTCCTTTTCCACATATATGGTTTCTGTGTACACTTCTTCAACTGTTGGTTGTTCATTGATGACAACTTCCATTTCTTCAGGCTGTTTCTCAATATCAATAGTTTCTTTGTATACAGTTTCTATGGTAGTCTCTGGTGTGATGTCAAGTTCAATTTCTTCAAATTCAGGTCTCTTTTCTATCTCTATTACCTCTGTATATATTTCTTCTATCTCTGGCTGAAGTTCAATTTCAATTTCCTCTGGCTTTTCTTCAAGATCAATGGTTTCTTTGTACACTTTCTCTACTGGCTTTTCAGGTTTAATGTCAATTTCAATTTCTTCAAATTTAGGTTTCTTTTCAACTTCTAACTCTTCCTTGTACGTTTCTTTTACATCCACTCGAATATCTTCCTGCATTTTTTCAACATCAATAGTTTCTTTGTACACAGTTTCTGCCATTATCTCTGGCATAATTTCAATTTCAATTTCTTCCAATTCAGCTTTTCTCTCAACTTCAATAGTTTCTTGATAAAGTCTCTCCTCCTCCTCTGGTTTTTCTGGTGCCACAGTAGTTTCCTCTGGAAAATCAACTGTGTAAGGTACCTTTGTCTCTGGCAAGGTAACCTCTTCTGCCTCCTCTGTTTCTTCTTCCTTGGTCATCTCAACAACCTCCTCAGTAACTGATGGTTTCTGAGATGGAGTGATCTGCTCTCTAACTTCTGTGACTGTTTCTGCTAAAGGTGTTTCTATCTCAGATTCAATGAAAATTTCTTCAGGAACTTGCTTCTGTTCTACCTGCTTTATTTCTTCTGTGACTGTCTCTAGAAGCGGCGCTTCAACTTCTGTCACGTGTTCGACTGTTTCTGAGATTTCAGATTTCTCAGGAATGGCCATTTCAATCTCTTCAATAATTTCCTCAGTCTTTTCAAGTTCAAAGTCCTCCTGCAGAACTGTAACAGATGGCTTGACTTCAATCTCAATTGTCACTTCCTCTTCCTCCTCTGGTTGTTTAATTATCTCAATTGTCTCCTTGTATGATGTCTTGATCTCCTGTGGTGCTTCGAACTCAACTACAACTTCCACTGGTTTCTGTTCCTTTTCCACAGATATGGTTTCTGTGTACACTTCTTCAACTGTTGGTCGTTCTTTGATAACAACTTCCATTTCTTCAGGTTGTTTCTCAATGTCAATAGTTTCTTTGTGTACAGTTTCTATGGGAGCCTCTGGTGTGATGTCAAGTTCAATTTCTTCAAACTTAGGTTTCTTTTCTACCTCTATTACCTCTGTATATATTTCTTCTATCTCTGGCTGAAGTTCAATTTCAATTTCTTCTGGCTTTTCTTCAAGATCAATGGTTTCTTTGTACACTTTTTCTGCTGACCTTTCAGGTTTGATGTCAACTTCAATTTCTTCAAATTTTGGCTTCTTTTCAATTTCTATTTTGGTTTTGTAGGTTACCATCTCTGATGGAACCTGAATTTCTGATTCTTTTTCTAAAGGAATGTCTTCAGTAGGTTTTCTTTTAATCTCAATAATTTCCTGGTATATTGGTT
The DNA here is from genome assembly GCA_029931535.1 of Margaritifera margaritifera. NCBI lineage: Eukaryota > Metazoa > Mollusca > Bivalvia > Unionida > Margaritiferidae > Margaritifera > Margaritifera margaritifera. The sequence goes on from JAQPZY010001688.1 coordinate 3,795,670, forward strand.
CTTCTGGTTGCACAACCTCTTTTAGTTCAGTTTCCTCTTGAGGTATCTCCTCAGTCATTGGCTTTTCTTTCGTTTCTATAATTTCATGATACAAAGGTTCTTGTGGCTGTTCTTGCTCTTCAGTTTTTTCCATAGGTCTTAAAGTAACACCAATTTCTTCATACTCATTCTCTTTCTTTTCTGTGAAAGGAACTGTTTCTTCCAAGCTCTCATCAATCTCCTTTTGCAATGTTATTTCCATTGCAGATAATTCAAGATCTGGTTTCTTTTCAAATTCATATGTTTCTTCAAGAATTAGTTCCACCTCTTTCTTTGGTTTAAGATCCAATTCAATCTCCTCATACTCTGATCTCCTCCTTACTTCATAGACCGACTCATAGGTTGATTCATCTTCAGAAGTTCCAATATCAATTTGTTCATATTCACCCTTTCTGTAGGTCAGTATGGGGTGTTCAATTTCTTCATATTCTGATATTTCAGATTGTCTTTGCTGTTCAGGTTGAAATACTTGCTCTGAAACATGAGGTTTGACCTCTTTTAAATCTGGTCTTTCTACATAGACCTCTTCAACAACTTCTTTTTTCTCTGTAGGAATAGAGGTAGCCTCTTCTCGAGGTCGAGGTGCCAATATGACCTCCTCTATTTGAGAAGAGGGTATAACCTCCTCTTTCTCCACAAATATCTGTGACGAATCATCGCCAACAGAAACCACAGGATATTCTCTCTGAGGCTTTAACTGCTTTCTGATGGGTTTTTTAACCTCCTCTTCCTCGGGTAATGACTCAACCTCATCTTGAGGAATTGAAACTTCTATGTTGACAAGGCGCAAAGAAGAACCGACAAAGCTTATTGAAATATGAACTTTTTACCAATCTATATATACAAGCAATATATTCTATACTTAACATACATTAAGAAAATAGGAAGAGTTTCCAATAATTCTATTGTTATGATTTGTATATATCTAATATTAGTTCATATGTATGTATTAGATTTTAACAGTATGTCAGCACAATACTGGTTATATGGTGCAGATTAAAAGTTGTTCTAAAAATGTCAATATAAAGAATTGCAAAAAAAAACTTTATCTAACATTGGTCTGAACCTGCAGCATATCTGATATATAGCAATTTAGTTTGCAACAAGTATAGATTACAAATGGCAATTAAGTTTGCAACAAGTATAGATTACAAATGGCAATTAAGTTTGCTACAAGTATAGATTACAAATGGCAATTAAGTTTGCTACAAGTATAGATTACAAATGGCAATTAAGTTTGCTACAAGTATAGATTACAAATGGCAATTAAGTTTGCAACAAGTATAGATTACAAATGGCAATTAAGTTTGCAACAAGTATAGATTACAAATGGCAATTAAGTTTGCTACAAGTATAGTTTACAAATGGCAATTAAGTTTGCTACAAGTATAGTTTACAAATGGCAATTAAGTTTGCTACAAGTATAGATTACAAATGGCAATTAAGTTTGCTACAAGTATAGTTTAGAAACTGTTGTGGCAAATTTAACAACTATTAATATATGATGTCTGTATGATACATTAGATTCCATCTATCTAATTCAACTGATGTTTGGAACTTTTCCCAAAACAAAGTTAATTTTGAAGTAATAACATATAACTGTTTCTATATCAACATTTAGAGGTGTGTATCTGATTTCACTACTAATGAATTTTAGTTATGTAATAGGAACTTAATCACCAATATCTAAAAACTTAATTTCTGTTAATCAAAACATTTACAAACACACCTTGAAGTATAAGCAGGAATATTCTCTGATAACAACATTACTGTTAAAATGTTCAGTTAACTGATAATAACAGAACTGGAAGTTCTTACTAAATATGTGTTGGTAAAACACATATGCCCACACTGGAGAGCAAGAAGTTTAAGTACAAAAGTTCAAAAATGTAGAAAAATTTTTTAAACATTGTCATAATTGTATGAAAATATAATCAGGTCATCAACATACGCACACAAACCTGCATGCAAAATTTCATTTGACTACCTCAAATAGTTATTGCTTAATCAAAGTTTTCATAAAACAAAAAAAGTAAAAAAAATGAGGAAAAGTTTGACAAATTGCTGTAATGGTCTAAACATCTGGACAGGATTAGATCAAGATGGCCACACTGCAAGCAGTGTGGAAATAACAATTCACTATAATAACCTTTGCAGGTGTATCATACCACTAACTAATGAGATAATTTGTTATGGCTGATTTATCCTTGTTATGTTACTACAAATGCAATGTGTTTAGTATTTTAAATAATTTTAATTACAAAAATATTAGAATGAGAAAAAAATATCTCATGTAAAACATTAAAAGCTAAATTTATCACGAACATGTTATACACTTAAATACAACATCTCCAATCAATGAAACAAGAAATCAACTCAACAAAGGAAACCCAAGTGGATTAAATGGAAGTATGATTCCAACAAAATGGAAATTCAACAACTGTAACAATTATATGAGACAAAAACACATACAAACATATATATGATAAGATTCACTGATTCACATAAAGAATCAAAATATTAAGTATATATATATATATACACACTGATGACTCTCATACCATAAAGTAAAACATGATAAATGTGCTTTAAAAAAAAATGGGGAAATGGGGTTCAAGCACAGCTTACCTCTTAGGATAAGCTCTGCAACAGTTTGGGCTTTTCCAAATTCATTCCTTGCTTCACACATGTATTCTCCCTCGTCTTCTTGGAAGGTCTCCGAAATTGTAAGAGTGCAGGTTCCATCAAGATGATACTCTGTGATATAGGTATCAGAGTCATTAAGTGGGACATCGTCAAGGATCCACCTGATGGTGGGACGAGGTATCCCAGTTACAACACAAACAAATCGGATTCTTTGTCCCTGTGTGACAGTGATATTGGTAAGTTGTGTAGTGAAGCGAGGTGCCTCACCTTTAGGTAGGAATGGTTTGGCCTCTTCCTCCTCAATCTTTGTGGGAACCTCTTCATGAGGTATCTCCTCCTCTAGCTCCTACAATAAGACAGTAATTTTTATACTCATATTTAGAGAAATGGACAGGATATGGTACTCATCATCTGTCTTTCCATCCATCCATCATCCTGAATTTTCATTCCAATATACCTAGTGAGACCAAACTTGAAACAGGGATGTTACACTTGTGACCTACCTTCCAATATTTTTAATATGCGATATTTTTCAACATTTTAAGAGCTCTTGCATATATTTGATAATTTTTATATTATGACTGTGTCAAGACTATTAAAATATCCCAATAATTTCTTACATTAAAGAATATAAAGATTTATATTCATAATTCTCAACATCAAATTAAGACACAAGATCAAGCCTCATACATTTGTAATACAAATTAAGACACATGATCAAGCCTTGTACATTTGTAATACAAATTAACACACAAGATCAAGCCTTATACATTTGTAATACAAATTAACACACAAGATCAAGCCTTATACATTTGTAATACAAATTAACACACAAGATCAAGCCTTATACATTTGTAATACAAATTAAGACACATGATCAAGCCTTGTACATTTGTAATACAAATTAACACACAAGATCAAGCCTTATACATTTGTAATACAAATTAAGACACAAGATCAAGCCTTGTACATTTGTAACACAAATTAACACACAAGATCAAGCCTTATACATTTGTAATACAAATTAAGACACAAGATCAAGCCTTATACATTTGTAATACAAATTAAGACACAAGATCAAGCCTTGTACATTTGTAATACAAATTAAGACACAAGATCAAGCCTTATACATTTGTAATACAAACCTCAAAAAATGTGTTCCTTGAGATTAACAGTAATTGACATTGTTTAATACATTCTGAATTATGTTTACTCATTACACAAACAAGTAATAATAAGAGTCCCTCGAAGGTACTGGCACTCTACTGGGCAAAAAGAATTTCCAGGAATTCAAAATAAGACCATTTCTTCCTTTTAATTGTCGAGTGTTGAAACTATCTCTGATATTCTTTAGCAATAACAAGATTTTCAAATTAGTTGCTGTGGTACACATATTGGATGTCAGATTAGCACAATAGACATCATTAGAAGTCTTTTGGTGAAAATCTGATGTCATAATGATTATCCATTCAGGGGGAGTAGTGACAACAAGATTTTTAAGACAGTCATCATGGCAGCCATATTGGATGTATGACTGGCACCATTTTCATTTAGGACCAACTAGGTATCATAAGAAGTCTACAGGTGAAAACCCCATGTTGATATAGCCATCCATTTGGAGAGGAGTAGAGATAACAATATTTTCAAGACATGACTTTCTATTCAGGAGGAGTAGCAATAACAATATTTTCAAGATGGCTGCCATGGTAGCCATATTGGATACAAGATCAGTACCATTTTCATTTAGGACCAACTAGACATCATAAGAAAAGTCTTTCAGTGAAAACCCCATGTTGATATGAAGATCCATTCAGGAGAAGTAACAATAACAAGATATTTAAGAGGCCACTGTAGTGACCATATTGGATGTCAGATCAACACCATTTTCATTTAGGACCAACTAAACATCATAAGAAGTCTTTTAGTGAAAACCCCATATGTTGATATGAACATCCATTAAGGAGAAGTAGCAATGACAAGATTTCCAAGATGGCCACTGTGGTGGCCATATTTTACGTCAAATCATCAATTGTTTCATTTAGGATCAACTAGACATCATCATAAGAAGTCTTTTAGTGAAACCTCTATGTTGATATGACCATCCATTCAGCAGGAGTAGCAATAACAAGATTTTCAAGATGGCTGCCATGGCTACCATATTGGACATCAGATCGGCACCATTTTCATTTAGGACCAAACAGACCAAGGGATGAATGTGTGTGTAAAGTTTGAAGGCAATCCTACAAATAGTTTAGAAGGAGTAGTGATAACAAACTTGTGCTCATGGATGGATGGACGACTGACAGACAATCGATGGACGATGGACTACAGACCATCCCATAAGCTCTTCTGGTCTATGATTAGTAGAGCTAAAAATCATACCTCCTCTGGAGCTGTCTTGACTTCTGGAAGTTCCTCTTTTGGCAAGGACAGTTCAAGCTCTGTGGTGACTTCTTTAACCTCTTCAGGCTGAGTCTCCTTGGCAATGACCTCTTCAATCTCCATGGTGATGACCTTGGAGATTTCGGGTACTGTCGCCCTCAGAGGAACTCCCTCCTCTTCAGAAAGCGGCATCTCCTCAACTGTGACTTCCTCAGGAGCAGTTTCAGCTGCCTCCCCGGTCACTAGTTCGAAAGAAATCTCCTCCGTCTCCAATTTCTCAATGTCTGCTGTAGTCATTTCCAGGGTGATGACCTCAGATGTCTCTGGGATCACTTTTTCTGGTGCTATAATCTCTTGACCCTCCAGTTTTCCTTTTTCCTCCTTGGCTATATCCACCTTTGTAACTTCCTCAGTATGAGGTGCTGATTGTAAAAAAATTTCTAAACTTAACTATAAATATTAGACAGTCTAAATATTAAAACATAAAAAAAAAAAATTATGTTCATTCCTTTCCTTCATTCTTTACAGTTCTGCTAGTGTTCTTTACAGTTTGTTTTTAAATCTAATTTTCCTGCTGGATATCTAAGAACATCCAATACATGCATACAATAAAAACTGTCCACAAAGATCACTCTAAGGATCAAAAAGTTGTGTCTTTTGTGGAGGTTAATTACTTGTAAGTGAAATGTATCAAGTGGTTGATAAATATTATCCTTCTTGAACAGGTATCCTTTACATGGAGGTGTCCATTAATACATATTTCAATGTGTTTTTTTAAATGTATTAAGCAAGATGTGTCCTTCAGTATTTATTTATTTTTACATTTTCCAAAAGAATATTATCTCCTGTGCATTCATGATGTATTAAAAGCAATGTTGCACACTGCTAACATCAAAAAGTGCACTTCAATGGATGCACATTAGAAAAAAAAATGACTCAAGCTAACTCACTGTAAATAGCTTAGTGAATTGTGTTTGATGCATGACCCATGGTACAAGGCTTGCACGGTCTACTGTTTAGCTCTTGTGGAACTGTATAAAAATTGTATTTACTTTTTATTTATTTAATATTTTATTTATTAGAAGCAATTTATCAGAGGGACCTCTCAAAACCAAACAACCAAAGAAGAGGCAAAACCTGTTTTTCATAACTTTTGAAGGGGCTAGAGTTTGGAAGATGAGACATCTAACATATTTTTATCAGGTGCAATTATGATGGTAGGTTCAGATGACACAAGGAAATATGACCAGAAGATGAAACTCTGTGCAAGCATGAAATTATTACAAATATTTACCACAAAAAAGTAACTTTATCCTCAAATTTAATGTATATAAATATTAAGCTAATCTCTTTATGATTCTATCTCCATCAAAACTGTCAAAACTGCAAGAAATGTAGAATTTATGTTGAAACTTGTACCTTTAGTTGATAACCTGTCATTGCATGGTATGTGTAAATCTTATGTATTCTTTTAAAAATAATCCTGCAATTCTTGAAGTATTAAGGGTATTTCTTCATTTATTGAACTTTCATCAATATTCCTGGGGTACTGCAATTCATTTTCTACATTCGATACTAACAATGTCTTTAAAAGTAAATATGAACAGTTTGTCATATAAGCATTGTTCTTTTCAGCTTTCAGAGGTATTCTGACTAATTTTCCTTAAAATTTTACCCAACTAAAGCATTTTATCCTATAAATTAATGTTCTTATATTCCAATAAAGAATAAAGAAAATTACCACAAAAATAAAATATAGGGACATGACAGATCATGATGGAATCTGGAGGTTTCTGGGTTGTGGAGATCTGGGTACTTCAATGGTTCCCTTTCTTGCCAATAAAAGTCATAAAAATGTTGATTTCTACCTTATGTTGCACAAATAACACCACCGATAAAGGGTCAATATCTTTGCTATGTCATTTAAACACATAAAATCTTTGAACATTCTATAACATATCTTTAGAACAGCAACAGACCCAGTTGTAAATTGATAGGCAGACATCAATACTGGTGACAAAGTACAGTTTTATATTGATGATAATGTTGGGTGCTATTATTTTTTAGATATTTCATAAAAAAGATACATTTTTTTAATATACTGCATAAATTACCACAATTTTTTATATAAGTATTTATGCAAATTCATCTCTGACATTACATGACAGTAATGGTCAATTATTTCCTTTGCGTGAGTAATGATAGCCTTGTTATCTATGACCTTGTACCAAAGATCATTTAAAGCTGCATTCAAACAATATCCATCATATCCAGTGCATTGAAATAGGACAAAATCCTCATTTAAAGATGGGAATGTGCCATGAAAAAAAAAATTGACATTTGACCCAGAGAACAACTTTTGAAGATCAGAAACACTACTTCCCTGTGCTCTTCATTTAGAGAGTTCCTAAAACTGCATGAATCAAATTCCATATATACAATCAGCAGTGTCAGCAATATTTTTCAAATAGGACTGGTTTCCTGTCTTGCCAATTTGGGGTATCAACTTCTCTCATTCAATGGCCCACAAAATTTGGAGTTCTGGATTCTAAATCTTCTAAAAATCATTTTTAATTTTGTAGCATACATGTACATTTAACTTTGATCCAAACATCCCGATAAAACTAACAACAGACTAGTTACCAATGTCTTAAAAAGGCATCATATAGACTGTGACCATAAAATGTAAATCTTTTCTGGGAGATCACTGGGTTTCAAAATGGACTTAAAAATAAACATTCATATAATTATCATATACAAAATTGGACTGGAGTGTGTCATAGTAATGTATTGAACAAACACTGCTTTATATTATAATGACATTTTGATCTTTAATACAATTTATATACAGTGCTGCTGGTGTATTTGTCTCAAGGTGGGTTTATCTGTTGTCATGTAATGTTGTCTTAGAAACTGCTTTTATTAAATGATCAAAAGTATCTGGTCAAAAGAAGTCCTTCTTCTCCAACTCTGAACATTAGGTTCTGCTGATTTTAACATCTTTATATTTTTATATTTTGTTGTATGTCAGTTTAATATGTCCTGCATCGACATCATAAGTACCCTACCTATGCTACTCGCAAAGAAGACATATAAATCAATGTTCAGCTTTGCCTCTAAATTTTTTCTGAGAATTTGGTGTGTATACCCCTCTTATCATACTGTGTGTAAATTGGATTAGGTCCTAGAGTAATATATTTTTAATACTTTGTTAATTTAAGACTTATTAATTGTAAGTCTTAATTAACCCTAATCAGAAATGCTACGCCCTGGCTTTCTTGAATGCTTTTTATTCTAAAATATTAGAATGGACATATTATCTATAATCTGTACACCTTTGTTTAGCTTAAATTGCTATGGTTTTCTTTACAAGTTTCATAATCCAAGCTTAGGACCTCTCATCTGCAATCTGCAATGTCATTACGACCCTGCTTTACAAACTGTCAGAGACATGTAGATTGGTAAAAATATAACCAATAAGCCAAACAATGGATCATCCACCATCACTCCAGATATTCCCTCGTTATCAACCTTTCCAGTACAAAAATAGGTTTTTCCAATTCTTCTGAATGTGTATTTTACAGTACTAGTTGTCTATGGTGTAAGTTCTTGTTCCATTTCTTTTCTTCTTGTGAAGACTATTTCTTCCATTTTCTTGAAAAGATTGTCAACAGATTTTGCACAGTAATTTACCAAGTGAAATGGACTCAATATTTAAATATTAAAATTGAAAGGAATCTATCAAATACATATGCCAGTGTTAACACATATTCAGCATTTAATTTATTTTTTAGAAAAAATTGCTGCTCATTCAATGTCATTTGAGATTATTAAGAAGTGTACTGTGAACAGCACATTTTATGCCCACCTCATGTCTGACAGACCTAAGTAGGGCATGGTTGGCCCTGAAGATTGTAGACCAATGGGTCTGAATGACATGGACATCTGGTCAAGATATGTGGTCATGAACTAAACTTATTGTGCAGAAACTATTATTTTCTTATTAGACTTACCATGACTGTGACTTCTGACCTTTAAACCCCAGAATCTAAAGGTTTTTTGTAACCCTAAGTGCTAGCCATCCACAAAGTTTTGTCAAGGAATTTATTCTAGAACAAAAGCTGTTCTGCAAAACCCATTTTTCTTTAAGACACAATGACAGTGACCTCTGATGAGAGTACATCATCAAAAACTGTCATTTTTGTGCAGAAACCATTTTTTCTTCTCAGTCACAGTGACTTTGACCTTTGACATTTTAATACCAAAATCAACTGACTTCTTCCTTGCCCAAAGTGTAAGCCATCCACAAAGTTGGCCCCATTTTATGATTTAGAATTCATGTTATGTGCTGATTTTTTCTTCTTTCAGTCAGTGACCTTGACTTTAGACCTTTTGACTCAACAATCAATAGGCTTTTTCCTTACCGCAAGTGCAAGCCATCCACATAGTTTGCTCCAGGTCTGTGATGTAGAACTAATTTTATTGTGCAGAAACAAACTTTCTTCTTTCAGAGTGACCTTGACTTTGCCCTTTTGACCACCAATTTGATAGGCTTCTTCCTTACCCCAAGTGCAAGCCATCCACAAAACTTGGTAACTGTAGATGGCAGAGAACTTAAGTTATTGTGCAGAAACAAAATTGGTAATAGACGGATGGATAAAATCATAACACAATATACTGTACCTTATGGCAGGCATATAAAAATACAGACAGCTAACTGAGAAACACTGTAAATTAATGTGCTTTACTGACATGGGAGTCGATTCCCTGGAAATTTTAAATATAATTTGAGTGTTAGTACTTAAAATAAAATAAAATTTATAAAGTACATCTCCTACATTAAGTTTAAGCAAATTAGCTTCAAATTGTTTCAGGAAATGTTGAAGCCATTTTAAAAGCATTATGATCTTTGACTCCGAACCCAGCTTTTTAGGAGTACATACATTGTGTCTGTTGAACATTCCTTACAAATTCTTAAACTACACTTATCAAATTTCAAATAAAACAATCACCAATGCCCTTGATATGTTTAAATTACAACTGCTTCTTTAACAAATGCTAAAGTACACTTTTTGTCGGAACTGTGCATATTAAAGTTTTGGAAAAATCTCAATTACATACAAAAATAAACATGTGCTTGTACAAAAAATTGCTTAATTATTGACATAGTTCTCTACCACTGACAGTCTGTCCATGGATGCTGTCCAGATTATGAAAACTTAACATTTTACCTCACTTACCATGACCTTTAAATTTCTGGAACCAGGTAATCTAGAACAACTATGTGCAAAGTGTGATAAAAATGTGTCCATGGAATTAAGAAATGTGACAGCTTCCAACACCTTAATTATGCTGATCCTTATGATTGTTAATTGACCTTTGATTCTTGTTTGTTTATAGAGATCTTTGGACCTGCTGCACTGTGGTAAAGCTTCTTATAGACTCTGTATTGTGGTACATGTTATAGAGATGTTTGGACCAGCACTGTGGTAAAGCTTCTTACAGACTCTGTATTGTGGTACATGTTATAGAGATGTTTGGACCTGCTGCACTGTGGTAAAGCTTCTTATAGACTCTGTATTGTGGTACATGTTACAGAGATGTTTGGACCAGCACTGTGGTAAAGCTTCTTATAGACTCTGTATTGTGGTACATGTTATAGAGATGTTTGGACCAGCACTGCGGTAAAGCTTCTTACAGACTATGTATTGTGGTACATGTTATAGAGATGTTTGGACCTGCGCTGTGGTAAAGCTTCTTACAGACTCTGTATTGTGGTACATGTTATAGAGATGTTTGGACCTGCACTGTGGTAAAGCTTGGTACAGGTTCTGTATTGTGGTACATTTTAATGATGATCAAGGAATAAGGAGCCATAGCTGTTTCTAGAAACTGTACATAAAGGATAACAGATAAATGGACAGACAATAAATGAACAAGACTATAACAAATTTATTGTTCCATGTCCATTTAAGGTAAGTGGGGTGGATAATTAAAGGTCTGAGGCATTTTTGTCATTTTAGCTTCATAACGAGATGCATTTCCCTTTTATATATCTATTACAGGTAATTAGATGCATTTCCCTTTTATATATCTATTACAGGTAATGAGATGCATTTCCCTTTTATATATCTATTACAGGTAATGAGATGCATTTCCCTTTTATATATCTAACTATTACAGGTAATGAGATGTATTTCACTTTTATATATCTAACTATTACAGGTAATGAAATGTATTTCCCTTTTATATATCTATCTGTTACAGGTAATGAGATGTATTTCCCTTTTATATATCTATCTATCACAAGTAATGAGATGTATTTCCCTTTTATATATCTATTTATCACAGGTAATGAGATGCATTTCCCTTTTATATATATCTATCTGTTACAGGTAATGAGATGTATTTCCCTTTTATATATCTATCTATCACAGGTAATGAGATGTATTTCCCTTTTATATATCTATTTATCACAGGTAATGAGATGCATTTCACTTTTATATATATCTATCTATCAGAGGTAATGAGATGCATTTCCCTTTTATATATCTATCTATTACAGGTAATGAGATGCATTTCCCTTTTATATATCTAACTATTACAGGTAATGAGATGCATTTCCCTTTTATATATCTATCTATTACAGGTAATGAGATGTATTTCACTTTTATATATCTATTTATCACAGGTAATGAGATGCATTTCACTTTTATATATCTATCTATTACAGGTAATGAGATGCATTTCCCTTTTATATATCTATCTATTACAGGTAATGAGATGCATTTCCCTTTTATATATCTATCTATTACAGGTAATGAGATGCATTTCCCTTTTATATATCTATTTATCACAGGTAATGAGATGCATTTCCCTTTTATATATCTATCTATTACAGGTAATGAGATGCATTTCCCATTTATATATCTATCTATTACAGGTAATGAGATGCATTTCACTTTTATATATCTATTTAACACAGGTAATGAGATGCATTTCACTATTATATATCTATTTATCACAGGTAATGAGATGCATTTCCCTTTTATATATCTATTTAACACAGGTAATGAGATGCATTTCACTTTTATATATCTATTTAACACAGGTAATGAGATGCATTTCACTTTTATATATCTATTTATCACAGGTAATGAGATGCATTTCACTTTTATATATCTAACTATTACAGGTAATGAGATGCATTCCCCTTTTATATATCTATCTATTACAGGTAATAAGATGCATTTCACTTTTATATATCTATCTATTACAGGTAATGAGATGCATTTCACTTTTATATATCTAACTATTACAGGTAATAAGATGCATTCCCCTTTTATATATCTATCTATTACAGGTAATAAGATGCATTTCCCTTTTATATATCTATCTATTACAGGTAATAAGATGCATTCCCCTTTTATATATCTATCTATTACAGGTAATAAGATGCATTTCACTTTTATATATCTAACTATTACAGGTAATTAGATGCATTTCCCTTTTATATATCTAACTATTACAGGTAATAAGATGCATTTCCCTTTCAAGATCTACCCTATATATGTCTACTTTTATATATCTATCGCTCACAGGTAAAGAACTGAGATGCATTTCCCTTTTCAAGACCTACCCTAAATATGTATACTTCTATATGTCTATCTGTTACAGGTAAATCATTTCCCTTTTCAAGACCTACCATAAAAATGTATACTTTTATGACACATGTCCAGGCAAAGATTCCCCTTTTCAAAACCTACCCTAAATATGTACACTTATATATATCTATCTCCTACAGGAAACAATTTTCCTTTGCAAGACCTACATAAATATGTATACTTTTATATGTCTATCCAGTACAGGCAATGATTCCTCTTTTCAAGACCTACCCCAAATATCTATACTTTTTTTATATCTCTATCTATTACACATACAGATTTCCCTTGTCAAGACCTACATAAATATGTATACTTTCAAGACCTACATAAATATATATACTTTTATATGTCTATGTATTACGGATGAAGAGAAATTTGACAATAAAGATTATGTGCTAATAAGTTCTACAATTAGTCACCATTCTTACATTAAGAAAATGATATGAAATATTATCAGTGATGTCTTGCAAATTTCTGTTTAAAAAAAAGAAAGAGACATAGAAAGACAAAGACATGAGTATAGTACAGAGACAGAGAAGAGGAGAGAATTGCTTTGCTTTTTGGGGGTATAAGAACCATGCAAGAGAGAAAACTCAGGGCGGGTGGAGCATGCAGCTAACATTCAAAGTTAAATAAGCATTTTAAAACATCTTCTCAGTACAAAACTATCATAGAAGTGTCCAAAACATTAAGTTTACTCTTAAAGTTATAAAAAATTTGAGGCATTTCACAGTGTAATTAATAAATACTACAGTTTATGAACATGTTCACAATTTCTCAGTAGCATGTTAGCAATGGCTGTGCTATGTATACATCTATATTTCAAACAGTCCTCAAGATCCAGTGTCTGAATTTTACAGACACCATGATTTAAGAATTTAGAATTGGTATAAATTAAAATATATGCCTTTAAGTTTTCTTCTTACTCGTATAATAAGTACCAATATTACACAGTCCTTACATTTCTGATAAATAGATCATCAGTCTCCTCCTCTTCATCATGATTATTATTATTATTATTATTATTATTATTATCTAATACTTCTAATGTTTAGAATTATTTAATTAATTATCAGTCTGCACACATTTTTTTTATTAAAATATTTCCTTACAAATAAATGTGAATCTGTCAGAACATACCATTTTTCATTGCCAATTTTTTCTTAAATACCGACACCTTCCAAATTTCTGTAAAAACTGTCACCTGGTGATAAATTATGACTTACCTTTTAAAGGTGAAATACCTCATGCTTTAGGGGATGTAAGGGCCAACATTCCAGGATACATGCTTATGAGCAGTTTCAGCCATTGCTGTAATCAAACTTTTGTCATGCTTAGCTTATAACATCTACATGCTTATAGACATATGTCACTTGGTTGAATGATATTGTGTCAATAAAAACAGCAATATATTAACTCAAACCCCTGATTGAGATACAAAATATAATTTGTATCTACAAAATAATTTGAATAATGAAGATGAAAATATTCTTCCAATTTTATGACTAATTTTTTGGGTCATTTTCAAGAACCAAAAAGCTTTATCACAGGAAAATTCTGGGCAAGGAGTTTTTTCCTTTTTTGTTTGATCATTCTAAAATATTGCATGTGGAATAGGAGTTAATATTTTGTATTACTTGGATACTTTTTATATTTCTTGGTTTTGTTTTTGAAAATAATCTTAAAATTGAATGAAAACGATTATTTTCAAAAAATATACAAATCAGAGGAAACAGTTTAAATGAAAAGCCCATATGATTTTCTATCATGAAGGAAAAATCACAACTATTTTTCCTATCCAACAGATTATGATTTCCAGTTACATGGGCTGATTAAAATGAGAAAACAAGGTGTACACAATAATTATGGGGGATATCTGGTGAAGAGCTATATTGACACAATATCACCAACATCAAAAATGATATGCATGGCTTTTTTAGACACCAACATGTAAAATCTTTTATCAATACAAAATATTTATAAAATAAAATGACTTGATGAGTACTGATGGTTAAATCAATATACCCTGTATTGATCAATACTGATGGTTATCACAATAACTACTGCATTGATCAGTACTGAAGGTTATAGCAATAACTACTGTATTTATCTATCTATAATGTGCACTCTATTGTGGAAAATGTAGATCTAGATCTGCCATCGTATGATGAATTGACATATTGGGGATCTACACTGTTTCCATTAAATCTAAGTACAAAAAAAACAGCACAGACTCTGATCTGCCAGCAACAGTAGATCTGGGTCAGAGCAGTCTGCAGTTGATTGACTTTGATCTGCCAACACAATATGCAACTGTAAATCGGACTTGGCACTGTATGCTGTTGATACACTCTGATCTACAAGTACAGTATTCAACAGAAGATCTGGGTCAGCACTGTCTGCAGTTTATAGACACTGATCTATCAACACATAATTCAACAGTTAATCTGAGTCAGCACTGTCTGCCATTTATAGACACTGATCTATCAACACATTATGTAACAGTGGATCTGGGTCAGCACTGTCTGCAGTTTATAGACACTGATCTGCCAACACATTATGCAACAGTTGATCTGAGTCAGCACTGTCTGCAGTTTATAGACACTGATCTGCCAACACATTATGCAACAGTGGATCTGAGTCAACACTGTATGCAGTTTATAGACACTGATCTGCCAACACATATGCAACAGTGGATCTGAGTCAACACTGTCTGCAGTTTATAGACACTGATCTGCCAACACATTATGCAACAGTGGATCTGAGTCAACACTGTATGCAGTTTATAGACACTGATCTATCAACAATTTATTCAACAGTGGATCTGAGTCAGCAATGTCTGCAGTTTATAGACATTGATCTGCCAACACATTATGCAACAGAAGATCTGGGTCAGCACTGTCTGCAGTTGATAGACTCTAATCTGCCAACATGATGATTATGCAACAGTGGATCTGAGTCAGCCATGTCTGCAGTTTATAGACACTGATGTGCCAACACATTATGCAACAGTGGATTTGAGTCAGCACTGTCTGCAGTTTATAGACACTGATCTGCTAACACATTATGCAACAGTAGATCTGGGTCAGCACTGTCTGCAGTTTATAGACTCTAATCTGCCAACACGATGATTATGCAACAGTGGATCTGAGTCAGCACTGTCTGCAGTTTATAGACACTGATCTATCAACACATAATTCAACAGCAGATCTGGGTCAGCAGTCTGCAGTTCATAGACACTGATCTGCCAACACATTATGAAACAGTGGATCTAAGTCAGCACTGTCTGCAGTTGATAGACACTGATCTGCCAACACATTATGCAACAGTATATCTGGGTCAGCACTGTCTGCAGTTGATAGACATTGATCTGCCAATACATTATGCAACAGTATATCTGGGTCAGTACTGTCTGCAGTTGATAGACAATGATCTGCCAACACATTATGCAACAGTTGATATACCCTGATCTGTCTGCACATTATGCAACAGTTGATCTGGATCAGTGCTGTCTACAGTTGGTTATTGATTAAACTAGGAAATACAGTAACAGTAATCTTGAAAAGTACAAAACATTGTCTGAAAGAGAGGAAATTAAAGTTAATAAAATTCCAGGATTTTTCAGGAAGGCCTTGAAACAAAATAATGCATTCTCTGGATAACTAGTTATAAAAAGAATAAAAATTATTTAACATTTCACCTTACAGTTGGGAAAAAGCTTAATTTATTCACACAACTCTCAAGTATGCCAGTTGGTGTTCACATAATACAAAGAGCCTGCAAAACAAACCATTCACATGCACAAATATGTACTATTAGGTTTAGAGCAAAGAAACTGAAAATCAAACATTACGAAATCATCAGGTGAGCAAGACTGGTTTCCATGGAAACGATACATACTTTATAAAAAAGCAGGATACCACTTCCTATATCTAAAACAGCCTAATAAACACAACTGCAAACCAGTTCATCTAACAAATCAACTACAAAAAAGTGAAATTGACAACACTTAACAGGTGCAGGTTCCATCATAAATTAGGTTAGTAATAAAACTATGACAGTTGAAACCTATAATAGGAAGTGGCATACTGCCCTGTACATCACAACAGGAAGTGTCATATGGCCCTATACATCACATGACTAGTAACTAGGTGTTTCTAGGTGGCACAAATGTGGAATCTAGGATTATAGATTTATGGATTTATGCAATACATGTATTGTATACCCAATCAGCAAAGCCGTCTTTACATGCAAATCATCAAATTCAAGTGGTTTTCTTCAATATATATATATAAGACAAAATCCATCATTTATGTCACTTTTATTTGGTCCTTTGTCAGAGTCAAAATACTGAATTCAACTTTATCACATCACTGACAGCTGAAGTCACACTTATGTGAGAAACTCTTTGCCAATATACAAGCATTTTTATGCATTTAAAAAAATCTATAAAATACAGTAATTTCAGTTTTAGAGTCAATTACCAGTAACTTTATTTTCTAAACAATATTTTCAATACTTTAAGCAAAACATTCTATATTTATATGGTATGCTTACTGCTCACCTGTGAAAAATTACCATAGTAACTGACATACAGCCAATGTAGTGATCTATCACACACTATCATGTGAACATGCTTTGTAAATCTATGTGATAATAATATGTACTTGTTCTTAGTCCAAACAAGATGGCACAATGATAGTTCGGTTGTTTGTTTGTTTTTTATATATAAAAAACTTATTTCCTATACAATGGCCAACAGAAAGACCAGCAGATGTAATTATTTCCCATGAAACGGAGGGTCCGAAAATCTGTGCATGAAAAAGGTAGATCAATACAAGGGCTGTTTACAATATTTCTATCTTAAAAAATCAGAAAATAAAACTGACCATGCAAAATCAAAACAGTTTTTAAAAATCAAGAATTCACAAAGGTTTTAGTAAGTCAATTTGCATATAATATGCATCAATATTGTATTATCATTTAGTTTTAACATGAAGAAACTGAAGAAAATAAAATTGGCCAAAACTTAGGGTACACCAATTTGCTGTGTCAGTGAAATTTATTCTTGCTCCTGTTATAATAAATATGATTATTATGAGTTTTGTTTCCTTTGCTTGAAAGATTTGCATTACTGAAGGTTGCAATATCCTTGAGTATGACTAAATAATGTCCAAAATGAATGGTTTAATATTTTCATATATTGGTCTATGCAAATATCACAGTCCATTTGTACTTGGAATGATTCTAACCATAGAAACTATTTGGACAAATTATTCTGAAAACACGTATGAATTTGCAATAAAATGTCACTACAGTTGATTAAACAGCAGACACACATTAATTGAAATTCCTCATACTGCCCTTAATTTCTTTGAAAAAGTAGGTAAATGTCATTGGCTGTTGCATTCTATATCTGAGCTGTCGCCATTCTATATTCTTACAAAACTGTCATGTTTTTGAAAAAATAAACTTATTTTAAGTTTAAAGACAGGTACCCTAAGCTTGCCATAAGCAAAAAATAAAGCAAGACCAAAAACAGCAACCAAATCTGTATATCCAGGCCAAGATATGGATTAAAAAAATAGCCAGAATGATGGCAAGAAAAAAATATTGCATGCCACCATAATCATCTGCTATAGGATGCATAAATGGCCAACCTAGAGGTAGAATACTTTCGGCCAGGGGCTTTTCCAAGACAGGTTGAGTTTCCGGAATTTCCTGTGTGACTTCAACTTCCAGCCTCTCAGATTCACGCTCATCAGCTGTGTGTGATACTAAAAAGATGAGAGGGATTTAAGATTGGAAAGGATCCAATGGTTTATGATGATCTGCTTAGTACAAACTACATCTAGTTATACTGACTTGTACTTATCTGTAGTACATATATCTATATTACAGCCAAGAATTTCCCCAAGAACAATCATAATCCTTTGCTTTGCAACTCAGAGGTATTAGGTTCAATTCCCAGTGCTCTTGCATGCAAAAGTTGTAAATAATCCAAGAAATACCTGTTTTCTGCATTGAGGAGACAACTGTATATCAATATACTTTGATTAAAATTAGATTTTTAAAAAGAAAAAAAAAAAAAAAATGAAACATGTAACATATGCAAGTGAATGTGTGCACGTCAAGGTATTTTGCATGTTGAGATGCAAATACTAGTATAAGGTTTCTACAGAATTTTTATGTAAATACTAGTATAAGATTTCTACTATAAGATTTCTACAGAATTTTTATATAAATACTTGTATAAGATTTCTACAGAATTTTTATATAAATACTAGTATAAGGTTTCTACAGAATTTTTATATAAATACTAGTATAAGGTTTCTACAGAATTTTTATATAAATATTGTAAACTACTTAGTCTTCAAAGAAAGAAAGATCTAAGTTACATGCTGAGTAATGAGATATGAAAACCATACAACAGTCAGATATTTGTATATCAGACAGAGCTATTCCAAGAGATGGTATGAATCAAATTCAGTCTATGATGTAATGTTCCTATGGAGAAATTCTGGGTCATACACAGATCCTATTACAAAGTTCTCTAAGAACATTTTACAGATAGGATGCAATTACTTGTATAAAGTTTTAGCAGAGTATAGTAAAGGACAGATGTACATAAGGGTATAAAGTTCCCAAGCAAAGTTCTATATGGCACTGAGTTTGCTGAGAAAATTCTGAAGCCCAGACTTGTGAATGCTGATGAGGGTGAACCTGAGATTACAAATAGTTAAATTCTTTATGGTAAAAAAAAAAATACACTTGAGCCATGAATTTTCCATCTTTCATCAATCAGCTCGTATCACAACAGTAATCAGACCCTAATTATGAAATACAAAATGACAATTATTTCTAATTTGGGAAAGAACTTGATTTAACATCTGACATTTGTACCAAAGTAACAATATTTGTTCAATGAATGATAATTTTTCTAAACAATAACACGGTTGACAATGATTGTCAAAATGTAAGTATTTTTGTCTTGTATATGCGAAAAATATAATACTACATGAGTGAACAGCTGATTGACTTTGATGATAAAAATCACTGCTCCAAGTGCAATGAATTGCAAAAATGGGTGGAAAACTGATTGCAATGTCTATCAAGACCAACAGTCAAACAATAAACCTGATGAAGTAATTAAATTGTTTTAACATAAATATTGTTGGCTCTCAAAATCTGCAAGTATATTTTGCAAGCAATTTTACAGTCCAAACTTTTATGTGATACATGAACAATAATATCACTGACATGTACTGATTCAATCAGGGGTATGCACCACTAATATAAATCCCCATCAGTTTCATATATAAATTATACTTCAGTTTTATAAGTACACGACTATTTTTTTAAAATACAAATTTGTATAAAATTAACCAGAATCTTTAAATCTGTACCAAATTTGTTGCCATTTAATTCCTGTAAAGAGTAACTAAAATAATTAATTAAAATTTGCTATTAACAACTTATGCTTAAAATATTTTCTGCCAATATAAATTTTATGTGAAAAGAAAATATAGATTGATAGCAAAAATGTAAAATCTAAACCATGTATTTTCATCAAATTAATGAATAACAGTTAGGTACTAATATCTGAACCCTGAGAGATCAATTCCTCAGATTTGACTACTTCTATCAAATTTTTTAAGGATTATCGATTCCAAAGATTAAACTACTTCTATCAAATTTTTCAAGGAATATCGATTCCTAAGTTTTAACTACCTCAATCATAATTTGCAACGAATTGCGATTCCAAAGATTAAACTACTTCTATCAAATTTTGCAATAAATATCTATTCCAAAGATTAAACTACTTCTATCAAATTTTGCAAGGAATAATCTATTCCAAAGATTAAACTACTTCTATCAAATTTTTCAAGGAATATCAATTCCATAGTTTTAACTATCTCTATCAAAATTTGCAAGGAATGTTAAGTTGATCTGCATATGGTTTAAATTCTTTGCCTCCATATGGCTTTATTTGTATTTTCTCTTTACCAGATCTTGTCTGATTTTAGCAATCCAGTTGATGTTCTTTGAATTTTTCTTAAACTATCAGACAAATACTTGTAAACTTTCTTTTTTTATATAAAACAAAATTCTATTTAAAATCTTTCATACTGACTGGTGTAATTCCCATCAAAACTTGTGTAAATCCTTTTTGATCATAACAATAATCCAGTGATATCTTACACAAATGTTTTACATGTGTTACACAAATGTTCATTGAACCCACCTTATTGCAGACCAAACTCAATATAACTGATCAATGGTTTTTCGAACAATGCAAATATTGTAAAATGTTTCTTTCCAAGTAAGATCATACCTGCAAGTCTTAAAATAATCCAAGGCTTAAAAAATACATAGATAACACCTGAGACAGATATATAATATTTTTTAATGCATCCAGACTGCAATGTATCCTCTTTTTAATTACCAAATCATTCAAAGTTTTAACACCTCAATTGTGAAGAATTTATATGTTTCTTGGCCTCAGCAATAAGGTGAGTTGTACATAATAAATGTCTAATGCCAGGGTCACTGAAACATTATAAATCTTTTTCACTTTTGTCTATCACAGTTTCATTACTCATATTCAATGTCATGAAAGGCAATGATTCAGTCACCCTGTTAATAAACGATCTGAGATCTGATTACACAATATCAAGATGTTTCTTCTGGATTCTTGTTAAGTTTCAGTTCCGTCTTTCTGTTTTGGGCTTTTTCCAGTGTATTTCCATTTCAATTTCAATGTGATAATACTCCTCATGCAGCACTATTTCATCGTCAGCATTCAAAAGCTCTGGGCATGTGCAGAAGTGAGTGAGAATTAGTTATTCATAGTGACAAAAGTGCAGGGGTAGAGCTGAGATGGGAAAGGCAGGAATAAATAAATGTATATGATATAAAAAGGATGATCTAATATAATAAACCCATGCTTGATGATAAATCCATCAGACATTATTACACAGTTTTGATCTCACATGATAAACCCATCCCACATTATTAGTTTTGATCTCACATGATAACCCCATGCTTGATGATATACACATCCCACACTATTAGTTTTGATCTCACATGATAAGCACATGACTGCTGATAAACCCACCCCACACTATTACAGCTTTGATCTCTCATGAGAAACCCATGCTGGATGATAAACCCATCCCACACTAGTACAGTTTTGATCTCACATGATAAACACATAACTGATGATAAACCCACCCCACACTATTACAGAGTTTTCATTTGTAAATATTTATTTAAGCAAGCCTTTTCTTGTGGTAAGCCTACATTAACTTTAAAAATTTTACGAGAAAGGAATTTAGGCTTATTATGCACAAAATTCTGTAACACACAAGCATAAACCTGAATTAAATTAAAAAAAAGCCACATTTAACAAAATAAAATACAACAGGAAATTAAAATATTTTATAAACACTTAATGAAGCTTTCTGTAAACATGTAATTTGAAGGTATCTGTAAACTGCAGTCTATGGTCATGCATGAGAAAAAAAGCTGTTCTCCACATCATCATGCCGTGCACTTTTTCAACCTCCAATAATTAAACAAGAAAATAGAATCAGTTCCTTCTCACTTTATTGAAATCAATAATTAAAGAAATATTTGATGTGATCAGTTTGCATTGATACTTTCAAAGTCAATGACTAACACAGAGTAGAAATGTGAGCAGTGAAACCTGTCATGGTTAAACTCTCACTACTATAAATATTTCTTAAAGTACAGAAATTACTCTCTTTTTAATCCAATTTAAACTTCATTCTAAGCATATTTTTGGGTCCAATGGGTGTCTGAACTGGACAGTTTCAAATGTTCATCAGTATATTGGGAAATTTTTAATCATGTAAAAAAATATTGTTAAAACACTGCAGAGACAGATTCAAAAACACTGCAGAGACAGAAAAATCCCTTTTCCAGTAGCCTGAAACATGAAATAGATTTTGCTGGTCAAGTAAAATCTTTCTTTTTATCTGCCATGAATTTTATAAAGAATATGAAGGGAAAATCAAGATTTGTGTGTAATTTTATGGCAATTTTGATTCTGGACAAGTAGACCATTTTCAGATTTTTCCAGCCTGCATAGCTATTCTTAAAAACAATAAACGATATATATGTACTGCCATTTAAACTCTCACATGTGTAAACATTTTAAATTAATTTTCCATGAAAAGTCAAATGTGGCTTTTTGAGATAATTAGATCTATGCTTGACATGTTTATATGATAAAACTTATTTCAAGTACTGGTGGACATATGCACATATCCCATGAACTAAACTAGAGTTTTGTTAAAAAGTACACAGTAATGGACAATGCTTATTACAGTCCATCTAGGAATGCCATACACAATTTACACTCTTTTCTTACTCATAAAGTAATAAATAAAATCTTACATGAACTCCTTCTGTACTTCTGAATAGATCTTAAACTTCTACTAGTGTAAGAACTGTTTAATATAAACTGGTAGTCAATTTAACTGATAACAAAAATTCACTTATGGATCTAAATTCTTTTCTCATGCCAAAAACATGCAAAAAATCTAGTTTTTCCATGAATACCATCAACCCAACTATTATATCTAGCATAACATATTCAAGAATCAATTTGAATCAGTGACTGGAAACTATTAAGTACACAGACCTGACAAAATTTCCTTGGTAAAGCTACAGGTTTGTAGATTTATAGAAGCACAATTGGCTTTTATGTTCTTCTTGTGATTTTGATAACTGATCCTAACAAGAGGCCCAAGTGACCCTGATATCACTCACCTGACAGATATCTACCTTGAAGCCAACTGTCAGGGCACATGACCAAGATATCTAAGTTAGTATGATGCTTTCTAAGATTTAAAGTTATTTTTTAGTTTTTAGTAACACCAGCCATATAGGATGGTAGATCAGCACCATTTTTGCAAACTTGAAATGTCTAATGCAATGATGCTTTCTGTGAAATCTGGTCAATTTCTATTAAACAGATTTTGAGAAGACATTTAAATGTTTTCTTCTTCTAGTAACTGTGGCCAGCTTGAAAAGCATTTATGTCAGGATTTTTTCAGTTAAATTTGATCAACTTCCATTCAGCAATGTTTGAGATAAAGTTATTTACAAGTTTTTCAAATTTTTTTTTTTAATTTTTTTTTTTTATTGGCAGCCGTACCTTGTGGCAGATCATTTTTATTTGCACAAATTTGAAAGATTCTCATGCTTGGATGTTTTCTGTCAAATTTTGTCAATTCTGTTTAGCAGTGTTTGAGAAGATCTCATTTAAAGGTTTTCTCTTGTTAGTAATGGTGTCTATATTTAATGATGGATTGGCATAATTTGTACAAATTTAAAAGGCCTTATTTCTGGGATGCTTTCTGTTAAATTTGGTAGTTTTTAAGAAGTTGTTTAAAGGATTGTCTTTTGTTTGTTTTTGTAGCAATGGCAATCATGTTTGATGGATGATTAACTTCTCTGTATAAAGTTCAAAGGTCTTCATGTCAAGATGCCGTCTGTAAAATTTGGTAAAATCCTATTGAGCAGTTTTTCTGTGAAGTTGCTGAAAGCTTCTTTAATTTTTACTAATGGTGGCCTATGCTGATGGCGGATTGGCATCATTTGTATACAATTGAATGGCCTTTATGCTTGAATGATCCCCGCAAAATATTGCTGATATTGGTCCAGTGGTTTCTGAGAAGAAGTTGAAAATAGCAAATGTTTATAGACACATGATGGACATTGGACACAGGACCATACCATAAGCTCACTTTGCCTTAATGGCCGGTGAGATAAAAATTTGACAGTGGAACAATAATTTCAGACTTTATATGTAATAAGTATTATTGTAAGTCTGAAGATTTATACACGTTTTTATATTAGGTATTATTGTAAGTCTCAAGAGATATACATGTTTTTATATTAGGTATTACAGTAAGTCTCAAGAGATGTACATGTTTTTATATTAGGTATTGCAGTAAGTCTGAAGATTTATACATGTTTTATATTAGGTATTACAGTAAGTCTTAAGATTTATACATGTTTTTATATTAGGTATTGCAGTAAGTCTGAAGATTTATACATGTTTTATATTAGGTATTACAGTAAGTCTGAAGAGATATACATGTTTTTATATTAGGTATTACTGTAAGTCTGAAGATGTATACATGTTTTATATTAGGTAATATTGTAAGTCTGAAGATGTATACATGTTTTATATTAGGTATTATTGTAAGTCTGAAGATTTATACATGTTTTTATATTAGGTATTATTGTAGGTCTGAAGATTTATACATGTTTTTATATTAGGTATTATTGTAAGTCTGAAGATGTATACATGTTTTTATATTAGGTATTATTGTAAGTCTGAAGATTTATACACTTTTTATATTAGGTATTGCAGTAAGTCTGAAGATTTATACATGTTTTACATTAGGTATTGCAGTTAAGTCTGAAGATGTATACATGTTTTATATTAGGTATAAGTCTGAAGAGATATACATGTTTTTATATTAGGTATTACTGTAAGTCTGAAGATGTATACATGTTTTTATATTAGGTAATATTGTAAGTCTGAAGATGTATACATGTTTTATATTAGGTATAAGTCTGAAGAGATATACATGTTTTTATATTAGGTATTACTGTAAGTCTGAAGATGTATACATGTTTTTATATTAGGTAATATTGTAAGTCTGAAGATGTATACATGTTTTATATTAGGTATTATTGTAAGTCTGAAGATGTATACATGTTTTATATTAGGTATTATTGTAAGTCTGAAGATGTATACATGTTTTTATATTAGGTATATTTTTTAGTCTGAAGATGTATACATGTTTTTATATTAGGTATTATTGTAAGTCTGAAGATGTATACATGTTTTATATTAGGTATTATTGTAAGTCAGAAGATGTATACATGTTTTTATATTAGGTATTATTGTAAGTCTGAAGATGTATTCATGTTTTTATATTAGGTATTATTGTAAGTCTGAAGATGTATACATGTTTTTATATTAGGTATTATTGTAAGTCTGAAGATGTATACATGTTTTTATATTAGGTATTATTGTAAGTCTGAAGATGTATACATGTTTTTATATTAGGTATTATTGTAAGTCTGAAGATGTATACATGTTTTTATATTAGGTATTATTGTAAGTCTGAAGATGTATACATGTTTTTATATTAGGTATTATTGTAAGTCTGAAGATGTATACATGTTTTTATATTAGGTATTATTGTAAGTCTGAAGATGTATACATGTTTTTATATTAGGTATTATTGTAAGTCTGAAGATTTATACATGTTTTATATTAGGTATTATTGTAAGTCTACAGATTTATACATGTTTTATATTAGGTATTATTGTAAATAGTTTCAATGTGTTTAACTTTACCAAGGAAATCTTTACACTACATCTACTCTAATGATATGTCTAAACCAAGTCTAATAATATGTCTAAACCATGTCTAATACTATGTCCAAACCAAGTCTAATACTATGTCTAAAACAAGTCTAATACTATGTCTAAAACAAGTCCAATACTATGTCTAAGCCAAGTCAACTACAATGTCTAAGCCAAATCTACTACTCTGTGCAAGCTCCACAAGTGAAATATTTTATTTTATTCTAGTTAGTTTCAATATATGTGCAGAAAATGTCTATAATACTACACTTGTATACTTGACTGCAAATAATTATGAATCCTGTTTAGTTTAAATCATCTGCACATAAACAGGTCTAGTCCAATTAAATTTTGTATTTACTGAAACAAAAAGAAAGTTTCAATGCTTCAGGTTTCATCCTACTGAATTTTTTATTAAAACAGTAATGACCCTAACATTTTATGAATCTGACATTACTTTTAGATTATATTTAAACTCAATCTTGAATTGATCAAACTTGTTTTCCAGTCAAAAACCATAATGTAAATCAAAAATGACAACCCTTACCAATGTTAAATAGGCATGTGAGCTTTAAAAAATCAGAATCCATACATAAAATTTGGAATACTTTAAACTTCTTTTAAGAATTAAACCTGACTGATTCAAGGAGCATTTTGGTTGAAATATGTTTATTACAATCATCTTTCCCACCATGTGACATTCTTAAGTCCATCAAGAAAAGACTGCATTATATTCAATCAATCTTAAGGCCTTGCATATCCTGTTTGCAATTTCGGTAGCACATGGCATGGTTTTCTTGTGGTATATTCCTTCTCTGGTGTATTTTTCAATGTCTTTCTTTAACTTTCTTGGGTGAATCAGAATGCTTTGCTGACATTATTTCTAATTGGTGAATATTCCATTGCTTTTGTGATACAAGCACTTAGGTACGCTTTCATACATTAATTACAGACATTATAAGTGCTTCAGTAATCTAGATATAGCATTGTTTTAACTGCAGTTTGCCTATATAAAATTTTATCTGACCCCAAAATTGGAATCTGATAGAAGTGATCATAATGGCATAATGTAAGGTTGTTAACAGTATTGATTCCACCAAAATCTGCAATGGATGGCATCTCTGTGTAAACTAAGACAAATACAGACTTCTTTTTTCAATTTCATTCAATATAAGAACTTAATTACTTGACTATTTATGTATCATGAGCACGTAACTTTTAACAAAATAGAGTCATATCTGCCACAGAATAATGTTCAGACAGATTAGGGGTCTGAAATTATTGGTAGAGTTCATAATATAGGCCTTGATCTGAATCTACGCTAATCACAACAGGGTGTATGTTATACACAGATACTTATGGGATTAGCATTCCACATAATGAAGCTGGCATTATTTGGGGCCATATATGTGAAGGCCAATTAACAAAAGCATGTATAACCTTTGCCATGCCCATGTGGGAGACTTCAGCCTTGTATTCAGCTTTTTCAAATCAGGCTGGAAACAAAGCTCTGTCTACTTTGTTTTGCTGTGTAGTCTCTCAAAATATCAAACCAAAAGCCTAGATGGCCATAATCATGCATTGCTTCATGCTGTTGCATGATGTTAGCTCTTAGTGAGGTCCTATAGTCATGAATCAAGACAATGTGCAGACATCAAGTACAAAAGCTGGCATGTGGATGAACAAATGGAAATAATACAGGAAGTTGACAACGAGAACTGCTTGTAGATAAACTTTCTGATATCAAACCAAGCTTTAATATGGAAACTGGAAAAGGTGCTTATCTCTCAAGAACTTTTTCCATAATCTGCCCCAAAATTCTTTTTACTTCCCAATGGCATGTTCCCATATGTAAAAAAAATGAGGAACAAATATCTTGAAGGATCTCCTTGCTTATGTACTTTCTGGGATGACTGGATGAAAATGAAGTGTCAGCAGAATTTTGTTCAAGTTTTATGAATGTGGCCATGAAACTGAAGCAATGAAACAATAAACTACATGTGGAGCTAAGTGAAAAAAGCATGTTATTCCTGATGAGCCAATACACTTGACTCAGAACATAATCAAATGAAATGCTGAGTCATCTTGACCTTTACTCTCAAAATTGTTTAAGGCCTGACCTACTTAAAATAAGTTAAGTTTTGTAGATCAGGCCTTAATAAATTGTAGTATGTTTTTCTTAAAATGTCAAAATGACTTATCATAGAAGAATGTGATTATGAACAAGAATAAACCACTAGTAACTACTCATTTCTGAATTGTTCACCCTTTGGGGGGGGGGGGGCTTGTAAAATTGGTTCCATTTAATTCATCAACTATTCATACCATATTATATCTTTATATTTTCCTGTGCAATTTATTTCATTTTTAGGAAAGCATTTACGCATAGATATCACCATACAGTTATCTGTAATTTGAGTGACATAGATATCACCATAGTCATCTGTAATTTAACAGACATAGATTCACCAAAGAACGAATCAAAGCATATACAAAAATTGTTAACAATATTTGTGTAGTAAATATTTCCACAAACATATATGGGTGAAAAATTCAGTTACATTGGATGTAATGAATGGATCTAATTCAGTTACACTGGATGTAATGAATGGACCTAATTCAGTTACATTGAATGTAATGAATGGATATAATTCAGTTACACTGGATGTAATGAATGGATCTAATTCAGTTACACTGGACGTAAATGAATGAATCTAATTCAGTTACATTGGATGTAATGAATGGATCTAATTCAGTTACATTGGATGAAATGAATGGATCTAATTCAGTTACACTGGATGTAATGAATGGATGTGATTCAGTTACATTGGATGTAATGAATGGATCTAATTCAGTTACATTTAATGTAATGAATGGATCTAATTCAGTTACACTGGACATAATGAATGGATCTAATTCAGTTACATTGGATGTAATAAATTCAGTTACACTGGATGTAATGAATGGATCTAATTCAGTTACATTGGATGTAATGAATTCAGTTACATTGGATGTAATGAATTGAGTTACATTGGATGAAATGAATGGATCTAATTCAGCTACATTGGATGTAATGAATTCAGTTACATTGGATGTAATGAATTCAGTTACATTGGATGAAATGAATGGATCTAAATGAGATCTTATTTTATGCCACCAACAAGCTGGGCCAGAAATAAATCACAGCAAATTCTTGATGGGAAAACTTGGGATAGGTGTCAACAAATGGTAAAATATAAACACACTAATTCTTGATGGAGAAAAATTTAAAGGAGTGCCAAAAAAAGGGCAGAGAATCCCACACTTATTGGTGGAATTATAGATAAAGACAGAGAATCCCACACTTATTGGTTGAATTATGGATAAAGACAGAGAATCCCACACTTATTGGTGGAATTATCGATAAAGGCAGAGAATCCCACACTTATTGGTAGAATTATGGATAAAGGCAGAGAATCCCACACTTATTGGTGGAATTATGATTAAAGACAGAGAATCCCATACTTATTGGTGGAATTATGGATAAAGGTGCACTTGCAGAAAAACAAAAATGATAAATGGTGCAATGGACTAATATCTAGTTATCCTTGAATGTTCTGGGCAGGCAGCCAAACATCATGTTTCCTGTGTGTTCTACACAATTCGACTGAAGCAATGAGATTTGAAAATTTAGATATAATCAAGATCAAATTAAAACAGAATTATCTCTCCAATCAAACACTCCAAATTTCATAATCAGTTTTATTTTCCTTTTTACCTTATAAAAGGTGTATAGATATAATTCATGGATTATATGCTTGATAAAAATTCTCCGACTTTCATACCACTGCCAAGATTTTTAGATATACGTCATATACATGTCAAGATTTTTAGATATAAATCGTGTACATGTCACTGAGTGTTTGAAATCTCATTAAAACTGCCCTTTCCAAAACATTCTTTTGGTTAACACTAAGTTTCTGAATCTGCAATGCATGATGGAACTGGTGTCCGGTTTGTTGCCATGCCATCAGGTGCTGATGCTTACTTTCTACGAAAAGTTCGACAACAGTGGTAGCCACTCCTTTCTTATTTCTGGCCTCACACTTGTAGTATGCTTCATCATAGATGGCAATATTATTAATTGTCAGGGTACACATGTTCTTGTGGTATTCGGTCACAAAGTGGTCATCTGGTGATATTGGTTCATCATCCTGCAAGTAAAACATAGGTCATTTCAATATTTGCTTTAGTATGCCTAACTGCAAACAGTGTAGAACTAGATGCACTGTTTCATATGCATCAGTATATAGATAGGGTATGCACTGATCATTCTGCTATAATTTGGAACTAACAGCATATATTCTGACCTGCTGGTGCTTTATATGACAACAGATCAATCTAACATTTCCCAGTTGGGTGCTAGCACAACACAATGATTCTGACCTCCCCTGTGCATTTTGTGATAAAAGGGTTTAATCCAACATGTTCCCAGTTGGGTGCAAGTTCCCAGTTGGGTGCTAGCACTACACAGAGATTCTGACCTCCCAGTGCGTTATGTGACAACAGATCTGGATCTAACACATTCCCAGTTGGGTGCAACACAGAGATTCTGACCTCCAAATGTATTATGTGATAACAGATCTGTATCTAACATGTTCCCAAGTTGGGTACAACACAGAGATTCTGACCTCCAAATGCATTATGTGATAACAGATCTGTATCTAACACATTCCCAGTTGGGTGTAACATAGAGATTCTGACCTCCAAATGCATTATGTGATAACAGATCTGTATCTAACATGTTCCCAAGTTGGGTGCTAGCTCTACACTGCTAAATATGGTAAATGTTAGCAGTAGTTTTTTTTCATTTCTTTACAAATTTTACTTGTCAATTTATATATTATATGAGCAGTAATACTCATCCTCAGTCTTCACTTGTCAATTTATATATTATATGAGCAGTAATACCTATCCTCAGTCTTTGCTTGTCAATTTACATATTATATGAGCAGTAATACCCATCCTCAGTCTTCACTTGTCAATTTATATATTATATAAGCAGTAATACCCATCCTCAGTCTTCACTTGTCAATTTATATATTATATGAGCAGTAATACCTATCCTCAGTCTTTACTTGTCAATTTACATATTATATGAGCAGTAATACTCATCCTCAGTCTTCACTTGTCAATTTATATATTATATGAGCAGTAATACTCATCCTCAGTCTTCACTTGTCAATTTATATATTATATGAGCAGTAATACCCATCCTCAGTCTTTACTTATCAATTTACATATTATATGAGCAGTAATACCCATCCTCAGTCTTTACTTGTCAATTTACATATTATAGCAGTAATACCTATCCTCAGTCTTTACTTGTCAATTTACATATTATATGAGCATTAATACCCATCCTCAGTCTTCACTTGTCAATTTATATATTATATGAGCAGTAATACCTATCCTCAGTCTTTACTTGTCAATTTACATATTATATGAGCAGTAATACCCATCCTCAGTTTTTACTTGTCAATTTACATATTATATGAGCAGTAATACCTATCCTCAGTCTTTACTTGTCAATTCACATATTATATGAGCAGTAATACCCATCCTCAGTCTTTACTTGTCAATTTACATATTATATGAGCAGTAATACCCATCCTCAGTCTTTACTTGTCAATTTACATATTATATGAGCAATAATACCTATCCTCAGTCTTTACTTGTCAATTTACATATTATATGAGCAGTAATACCTATCCTCAATCTTTACACATTGTTTACTGCTTTACATGACTGCTGTTTAGAACTGAATCAAATGTCAAAGATGTTCATAATTGTTTGCCATTGTTTTGTACTGAAGTGCTTATTGTCTCATATCATAATGGTCTTTACACCAGACTCTAAACAGTAGATCACCTCCCTATACAAATCAGTTTATAATGCTCCATCATCTTTGTCAGTCTGGTGGTAGAATGCAGTCAGAAAAATTCAGTTGTTTTTAATTCTGAAGTAATGTTACTTATTCCTGTACATCTCATATCATTTGCAATGTTGATTATTTCAAATATTCAATTTTATATCCAAGTGTGTGAATGCCCACAAAAAACAACAGTGACACTGAGATATGTCTAATTATGTCCATCATGTGATACATTTTTTTCACCAAATTACAAACACAGTGTTGGCCCTGAATAGTAGTCATGGTGCATGAATTCTCATGACTAAAACCACATTCAAATGTAACAAATGGATTGTATAATCTTCATTAGAAACACATGCATGAAAAAGCATATAATGCTGATTAAGACTGAAACTGTTGAGTGCTTGTATGGAAATACATATATAAACCTATTTTTGTACTGTCATATGAAATGGTACATATAAAAAAAATGGAGTTCTGATCTGTCAACAGTGTTTGTCTGTATACAAATTGGTATGACTTTCATAGAGTTCTGATCTGCCAACAGTGTTTGTCTGTGGTATGACTTTCATAGAGTTCTGATCTGCCAACAGTGTTTGTCAACATACAAATTGGTATGACTTTTGGTGTTTGTCTACATATAAATTGGTATGACATTAAACAGTATATGTCTGTATAGAAATTGGTATGACATTTTGTGTTTGTATAGAAATTGGTATGAATTTTGGTGTTTGTCTCTATACAAATTGGAATGACTTTCAAAATTTTATTAACATTGACAAGTGGTCAATTTGGTGCTAAGCTTCACATGTCAATCACTTTGTCAGGTAGTTTCCTACGTGAATCAGCAAAAATCACATCATTATATGGAGATGTTTTCTCAACCAAAGCCAAATTCACACTGTAGGAAAGATGCAACTCACTGCCTTTTATAATACTGCCTCAGCCTTTAAATCTATAATTAATATTTGAGATGGTGGGGGGAAACAAGTTTCTAAACTGGCATCATTCAAGGTATTACTCAGATGTATCCACAAACTGAATTTGATAAAAATCCATTTGACTTGTTTGTGTTATTATGCACACAAACCAGTACAGCACTCCCCAGCCACCCCCCACCCCCACTCCCCGAATGCAAACCTTTGACCTTAAAATCAATGTCAGAGTGCTATCAACTTGTTTAATGGAATGCAACTAAAGACAAAGTTTGGTCAGATCAGCATGATTTTCTTTTAGAATCAACTATACATCACAAGAATGCCAGGGCCTGCATGTTGAACCCATGATCAAAACACTGCTGTAAAACATGTTGCCTTGACCGCAATGTCAAAAGGTTGAGCAAGCATGTTGCAAAATGAATTGTCTTTGCTTCATAATGACAAATATACCCAAATTTCATGTCTGTGTTGAGTAGTACCCTTCCAGACAAATATACCCAAATTTCATGACTGTGTTGAGTAGTACCCTTCCAGACAAATATACCCAAATTTCATGACTGCACACACTACAGTGTCAAAGAAACTGAGCTAAATGCAAAACTTAACATTGGAGCATGAAAAAGTAGGTCATTATAACCTTCATTTGATTGTGAGGCGCAGTACCCTCCATGATGGATAAACCCATCAAATTTCATGACTGGAAGGAGCAGTACCCTCCATGATGGATAAACCCATCAAGTTTCATGACTGGAAGGAGCAGTACCCTCCATGATGGATAAACCCATCAAGTTTCATGACTGGAAGGAGCAGTACCCTCCATGATGGATAAACCCATCAAATTTCATGACTGGAAGGAGCAGTACCCTTCATGATGGATAAACCCATCAAGTTTCATGATTGGAAGTACAAATGTGTCGGAGAGATTGTGCTAAATGCAAAAACTCAATAAGTGATGCCTATGATGACAACAACAACAACAATAACAACAATGCCATTGGAAAAGTGAATCTTGTGTCTCATTATCTGCTAAATCAGGTGAGATAACAACTGGGAAGAATTTAATTACTACAAGTAAATATGAAGAACTGAAACTCACCAGATACCATGTGATTTCAGGTCTGGGCATGCCAGTCACCACACACTCCAGTGTAACTGTCGATCCTTCGAAGACATCAATGTGTTGCTGGAGGGTCTGTATGAAACGGGGAGCTTCCAATGGCCCTTCCTCCTCTGGTTTGATGGGTAAGGGTGCTTCTCCAGGGACTTCTTCTGATAAAGAGAACAATTCTTAGACATCACTAAATGGATCCAAGAGGTACAATAAGTCAGGTGATGATAAACGTCTGCTAGATTTGTGCACCAATTTGTTAAAAAGCTCTTTACCTACGAAATAGTTAAATATTACAAGTGATGCAGCACTTCTGTTAATTGTGAAAGACAAGTCAAAAAATTATGTAACTTCATGAAAACAATAAAAATCTTGAAATATAAAAAAACATTTGATTGTCCATTATTATTAATTCTTCTTATTATTATTGAATAAAATGTTGCATTAAATTTTCAAAATTATGGTCTGTTCAATTTTTTTTAAAAACTGAGAGTAGGTATAGTAGATTTTATTATCACATTAGGTATAGTAGATTTTGTTACCCTGTTCGTTCCCTGAGAGATGGTGCTGAAGCACTAGAGAACTCTGAACAAGACATTATCATTCAATTAAAATTATGTTTGAGCATTTGCTTTCAACAAACCAAAACAAATTTACACAATGTAAAGAGTACAAATGATATCTGATTTACTAAACACCAACTTGATTCACATGAAAAGCAACTTATCAAACCATGAAATTACCATTTTTACAAGTTGTGTTACAGTACATATTGCCCTTGAACTTGCCTGGTTTTGATGTACCTTCCTCAATAATTTCAATAGTTGCAGTTTTTTCAAGTTGTTCAGATACTGTCTCCTCAGCAGTAATTTCCAGAGTAACTTCTTCCTTTGGCTTTTTCTCAAGATGAACATCAATGAAAACTGTCTCCTTCACATCAGTAACCTCTTTCTGGATGACCATGGTGGAGATCTCTGACTTCTGTTTCTCTGATATCTCTATATCAATTGATACTTTCTCCTCATCTTCTTTCCTAACAGAGATCTCGGTTTTCTCAGGTTTCTTCACATCCACTATGATGGTTTCAACCTCAGTCAGAGCTTCAGGAGCCTCATGTGAGACTACCTCTTCAACAGTTGCTACCTCAGTGACTTCTTCTGTTGGAACCTCTCTTGTCCTTTCTCCCTCTACCTCCTCTGGAATTTCAACCGGAGTTTCAGAAGGTTTGGTCTCAAGCTCAGTAATTTCAGAAGGCTTTTCTTTCATGATTTGAACTTTCTCAATTACCATCGTTATACGTGTCTCTTCTGGTTTCTTAGCCTCTTCTTCAGGCTTAAGTTCAGTTGGAATTTCTGGACTTATCTCAAGTTCATCTGCAATTATCTTGGAAAGTTTTTCTCCTTCCACTCCTACAGTTTCAAGACTTTCTTCAGGAATTTCCTGTGTATATTTTTCAATTATTTCTTCTTTTATCTCTGAAACAGGAGCTTCT
The DNA here is from genome assembly GCA_029931535.1 of Margaritifera margaritifera. NCBI lineage: Eukaryota > Metazoa > Mollusca > Bivalvia > Unionida > Margaritiferidae > Margaritifera > Margaritifera margaritifera. Next base: position 3,831,269 of record JAQPZY010001688.1, read on the forward strand.
TCAGGCTTTTCTTCTCTGATCTCTACATGAACAGGTAATTCCTGCTCAACAAGTGCTTCAACAGTTGGTTTACTAGTAATCTCTTCCTCTGTGTTATCTTCAGAAATGTCGACTTTCACTTGACCAATCTCTTCTGGTCTACCATCTACTTCGATGACATGAGTCTTTGATGGTTTCTCTGTCTCCATGGCAGCTTTCTCAAGGATTTCTTTTGTAAAAGTTTCAGCATATTTCTCAATGTCTGCAGGAGAAATTTCTTTTGTCAGGGTAACCTCAGTCTGTTCAGACCCTGTTTCAACCTCAGATGGTTTTTGTTCTTCAACAGTGATAGTCTCCTTTATTTCTTCTATTAACTCCTCTTTTGGTGCCTTCACTTCTACTTCAGCAAGTTCAACTTCCATTTCTTTCACATCCACTTCACCAACTTCTTCCTTAACTTCTGAAGGTTTTTCTTCTTGAACTGTGATAGTTTCCCTTATTTCCTCAATTTTCTCCTCAGTGGGCTTCTCAGTTTCAACTTCTTCTACATCTTTGGTTTCAACTTTATCCAGGACTTGTTCAACTTCAGAGACTACACTTGGTTTTCCTATTTCAATTTGGATTATTTGCTTCACTTCCATGGTACTGTCAACTTTTGGTTTCTCCATCTCAACTTCAATGATCTCCTCTTTTGTTGAAGCTTCAATCATCTCGGTCTCTTCCTTCACCTCAGAAGCCTTTTCCTCCATGACAATTACAGTCTGTTTTGTAACCTCTGTGATCTCTGTCGCAGGCTGTTCTTTGGTAATTTCAATCTCAACTTCAGATGACACCTCACCCTCGATTCCTTCAATTTCTTTCACTGCAGATGGTTTTACCTCTTCCTTTTCTATTGACTCTCTGATCACTTCAATGGTTTCATCTTTGGATTTTTCAGTTTCAATCTCTTCAACTTTGTAAGTTTCTCTTACTTCTTCAATGTGTTCAACTTCAGAGACTTCACTTGGTTTCTTGATTTCAATTTGGATTGTTGCTTTCTCTAATTTAGTGGCTTCAATTTGAGGTGTCTGAACCTCAACTTCTGTAATCTCCTCTTTACTTGGAGTTTCAATTATCTCTTTTTCTTCCATCACCCCAGAAACCATTTTCTCTAGGACAGTAACAACCTCTTCTGTAATCTTGGTGATCTCTGTCATAGGCTGTTCTTTAGTAATTTCAGTCTCAAATTCAGATGGAACCTTGACCTCAACTTCATCAATCTCTTTCACAACAGATGTTTTTTCTTCTTCCTTTTCTATTATTTCTCTCATCACTTCAACTGTTTCATCTTTGGGTTTTTCAGTTTCAACCTCTTCAATGTCTTTGGTTTCTGTTACCTCTACAACATGTTCAACTTCCAAAACTTTACTTGGCTTTCTCATGTCAATTTTGACTATTTGTTTTTCTTTAGTGGTGTCAATTTGTGGTTTCTCAATTGGAACATCAGTGATCTCCTCCTTACTTGGAATTTCATCTATCTCCATTTCCTCCTTCACTTCAGAAAATGCTGCCTCCATGACACTAATAGTCTCTTTTGTAATATCAGTGATCTCTGTTACAGGCTGTTCTTCTTTGATTTCAAACTCAACTTCTGATGGGACCTCACCCTCAATGCCTTCAATTGCCTTTACTAATGATGTCTTTTCTTCTTCTGTTTCAATTGTCTCTCTGATCACTTCAATGGTTTCATCTTTTGATTTTTCAGCCTCAACCTCTTCAACTTCTTTGACTTCTCTTACCTCTACAACATGTTTAACTTCAGAGACTTTACTTGGTTTTTTTATTTCAATTTGAAATGTTGCTTTCTCTAATTTGGTGGTGTCAACTAGAGGATTCTCAAGCACAACATCAATAATCTCCTCCTTGCTTTCAGTTTCAAACCAGCTTGCTTCTTCTTTTACCTCAGAAACCTTTTTCTCAAGGACAGTGACAGTCTCTTGTGTAATATCAGTGATTTCTGTTACAGGCTGTTCTTCAGTAATTTCAATCTCAACTTCAAATGGGATTTCACCCTCAACTCCTTCAAACTCTTTCACTAAAAATGGTTTTCCTTCCTCCTTTTCTATTGTCTCTCTGATTACTTCAATTATTTCATCTTTTGGTTTCTCTGCTTCCACTTCTTCAACCACTTCAGGTTTTTCTTCTTTGATCTCCTCCTCTGAGACTGGTACCTCAGATGTTTTTTTCTCCATGACTTCAATCCTTTCTCTTGTAATTTCAATCACCTCAGCTTCTGGTCTTTCTTCTTCGATTTCCTCCTTCTCTTCAGTCTCTCCAATAGTGATTTTCTCAATAACCTGTTCCACCTTTGTCTCCATTTTTGTTCTGGCAATTTTTGTCTCAACAATGAAAGTGGGTTTGTCTTCTTCAATAATTTCAACAACTTGAGGTGCAGACTCAACAATTTCTTCTTTTTCTTCAGGTAGTTCAGTTATGGTGAGTTGCTCCCTCTCTGAGATGACTATCTCAACTTGTGGAGCTTCAGCCTCAGTCTCCTCAACATGTTCTTCTGTCACATCAATAGTCTCCCTGTATGTTACAAGAGTCTCTGTCTTTTGTGGCTTAATCTCAATTTCAATTTCCTCCACCTCAGGTTTGTGTTTGTGAGTAAGTTCTATCCTGCTCTCTACAAGTTCTGGTTTCTTTTCCACTTCAACTGTTTCACGGAAGGTCTCAGTAATTTCAGTCGGCATGCTGACTTCAACTTCAACACTAGGTCGCTTTTTCTCCAAGGTTATTTTTTCCTTTACAATTTCAGCATCCATGGCTGTAACCTCTAAGGTTACTTCTGCTGTCTTGTGTGGTGCTATGGTTACAACCTCCTTGACCCTGGTTTCTTCCTTTTCATGAATGGAGATCTCATCCTCCTCTGGCTGCACATCTGAGGATGGTACACTTGATGCTGGAATCAAGTAAAATTCATATTAGAAATTTGTCCAATACAGAAGAATCTGCCAAAGTGGTAAAGAAAAGTACCAAAACCAGCTAAAGCTGACTGAAAAAGGTCAAAAGGGTGAAAATTAAACTTCTAGATATGAAGTTTATATCCATATCAGGTGTTAATCTAACAAGAAGGACTGAATCTTTGAATCCACCAACATTTTTAATCATAATCAGGTTTGATAGTAAATTAGAGAATGCTGTTTAAAAGAGGTGCCTACCAAATCTGGTTTATGCTCATGCCAAAATCATCTGCAAGAAAAATCTGCACATGGCTGTTAGAAATGATTTTTTGGTTTGGTTTGGTGCTTTATGGTACAGCAACACAAGTAGGTTATTTAGTGCTGAGGCAATTGGAGTAAAGTGCCTTGCCCAAGGACACACCACAGTAGGTGACCCAGGCTGGTATGGTGGTAGGATTCGAACCCGCACCCTTTCGGTCGTGAGTCCAGCATGGTAACCACTGAGCCACCTGTTAGAAACGAAGTTGAGGTAGTAGAAAATGGTCAGTAATTGTACACATTTCAGTAGTATCTTATACATGACCAAATATGAAGCACAACTGAATAATGATTAAAAAGTTTTCCTAAAAAGGAAAAGATAAAACATTATCTAAATCACAAATATCCAGTGATCTACAAAAATGACATAGAAACCACTGAATCACAACTTACGTAGCACAGTGATGTAAGCTGATGTCACTGCAAAACCAACATCATTGACTGCCTCGACATAGTACTCCCCTTCATCTTCCATGAAGACTTCTCTGATGGTCAGGATGCTGCGACCTTCCTCAAAGATGATTTCAATATCTGGTGATGGCAAGAGCTCCTCATCATCAATAAACCAGTTAACAGTGGGGATGGGATATCCTGTTACAATCACTTCCATCTCAAGGGTTTGTCCTTCTATTACAGTCACCTCTTGTAGCTGTTTAATGAAGACTGGTGCCTGTCTCTCAATAGCTGATACCTCCTTAACTGTCGTTTCCTCCTCCTCAACAACTTCTGCAGTAATGGTCTCCTTGAAAGTAAACTTTGGCCCTGGAGCCTCAATTTCAAGTGTGATGTCCTGTTTAGGAGTCACTTTAGCCACAGTCATGGAAACCTGTTGATCCTTTGGTTTCACTTCTGTTGTAACTGTCTCTTTGAACATTTTGATGACCTCAGGGCCAAGTGATTCGATCTCGAGAGTAATTTCTTGTTTAGGGATAATTTCAACTCCTGTCATTGATACTTTCCTGTCCATTTGTCTTCCCTCAATCTCTGTGGTAACAGTCTCTTTGAAGGTCTTGGTCACCTCAGCTCCTAAAACCTCAAGAACGACATCCATTTTGGGGCTTAGTTCAACTCCAATCATGGATATCTTATTGTCCTTTGGTTTTTCTTCCACCTCTGTGGAAAGAGTCTCAGTGAATGTTTTAGTTACCTGAGACGGTGCTTTGACCTCAAAGGTTACCTCTTCTTTCTGAGTAATTTCAATTCCTGCCATTGACACAGCTTGTTCAGGTTGTTTTGGAGCAATGTCAATTTCTGCTTTGTATGCTTCTTTAGGTGCTTTTTCCTCTGTTATTTCTACTGTAACCTTTTCTTGTGGTTTCTCTTCCTCCTCAATTTCAAGTTCAATAATTTCCTCAGATTTGGCCTTTGCCAACTCCACTTGGGTCTCTGTTACCTCCACCTGTTCAGGTTTTCCTGGAACAACCTCAACCACTTCTGGCTGTTCTACCTGCACCTCCATTACACCAACTTTGTATTGTTCTGGTTGCTCAGTTTCTTGTATTACAACTTTTTTAACAACTTCAATAAGCTCTGTCATGTACTTCGAGATCCCTGAGACTTCAGTTACTTCTGGTTTCTCCTCAATTTCTTCCTTCACCTCAGTTTTGTATTCCTCTGTTTGTCTAGCTTCTGGTTTCTTGAACTCTGTTTGAACCTCACTTGGCTGGGTGGTTTCTTCTTCAGCTGCAGTAACAGCTGTAACTTCTATTTCTTGAACCATTTCTTTTTCAACAGGAGCTTTATATTCTTCAGGAAATTGAACCTCAGGGACTATGAGCTCATGTGTAACCTCTTGTGGTTTGGTGATGTCTTCCTCATCTTTGGTAACTTCTGTACTGGTGGTCTCCTCCACAGTTTCAGGAACTGTCTCACTCCTGTATTCTTCAGTAGGTTGTGTCTCTGGCTTGGTCAAATCAAAGGCAGTATCCTCTGGCTTGGTTACCTCAGTTTCAACTTCATCTACTTCAGCTACCTCTGTCTGATCAACCTTTTCTTCTGATATTTCTGTTTTGTATTCATCTGGTAGTTTGGTCTCTGACTTTGCAATTTCAACAGTCACCTCTTCTGGTTTGACCTTGTCAGCAACAACAGCAAATACCTCAGTAACTTCTGGTTTTTCCTTTGTTTCTACCTCAACCAGAGTTTTGTATTCTTCAGATTGTTTAGCCTCTGGCTTCTTAAGCTCAATTTTAACCTCAGCTGGATGGGTTGTTTCCTCTTCAGCATAAGTTACCAATGAAACTTCTGTTTCTTCAACAGTTTCTTCTGACAATGGAGCTTTAGATTCTTCAGGATGTTCAATCTCAGAGACTATGAGATCAAGAGCAACCTCTAGCTGTTTAATGGTGTCCTCCTCAATTTCTGTCACATCAGTAACAGTAGTCTCTTCAGTGGTTTCAGGAACTGTCTCACTCCTGTATTCTTCAGTAGGTTGTGTCTCTGGCTTGGTCAAATCAAAGACAGTATCCTCTGACTTGGTTACCGCAGTTTCAACTTCACCTATATTTTCAGTTACCTCTGCCTGATCAACCTTTTCTTCTGATATTTCCATTTTATATTCTTCTGGTAGTTTGGCTTCTGACTTAGCAATTTCAACAGTCACCTCTTCCAGTTTTGCCTCATCTGTAATGAAAGCAGATACCTCAGTTACTTCTGGTTTTTCCTTTGTTTCTATCTCAATTTCAGTTTTGTATTCTTCAGGTTGTTTAGCCTCTGGTTTCTTAAGCTCAATTTTAATCTCAGCTGGCTGTGTCCTTTCCTCTTCAGGAGAAGTTACCAATGCAATTTCCATTTGTTCAACAGTTTCTTCTGAAAAAGGTGCTTTAGATTCTTCAGGATGTTCAATCTCAGAGACTATGAGATCAAGAGCAACTGCCTGCTGTTTCATGGTGTCTTTCTCAATTTCTGTCACATCTGTAACAGTAGTCTCTTCAATGGTTTCAGGAACTGTCTCACTCCTGTATTCTTCAGTAGGTTGTGTCTCTGGCTTGGTCAAATCAAAGGCAGTTTCCTCTGGCTTGGTTACCTCAGTTTCAACTTCAGCTACTTCAGCTACCTCTGCCTGATCAACCTTTTCTTCTGATATTTCTGTTTTGTATTCATCTACTAGTTTGGTCTCTGACTTTGCAATTTCAACAGTCACATCTGCTGGTTTGGCCTTGTCAGCAATGACAGCAAATACCTCAGTAACTTCTGGCTTTTCCTTTGTTTCTACTTCAACCTCAGTTTTGTATTCTTCAGGTTGTTTGGCCTCGGGTTTCATAAGCTCAGTTTCAACCTCACCTGACCAGGTAGTTTCTTCTTCAGCAGAGGTTACCAATGTAACTTCTGTTTCTTCAACAGTTTCTTCTGACAATGGGGCTTTAGATTCTTCAGGATGTTCAGCTTCAGAGATTATGAGATCAAGAGCAACCTCATGCTGTTTCATGGTATCTTCCTTAATTTCTGTCACATCTGTAACAATGGTCTCCTCCACAGTTTCAGGAACTGTCTCACTCCTGTATTCTTCAGTAGGTTGTGTCTCTGGCTTGGTCAAATCAAAGGCAGTTTCCTCTGGCTTGGTTACCTCAGTTTCAACTTCAGCTACTTCAGCTACCTCTGCCTGATCAACCTTTTCTTCTGATATTTCTGTTTTGTATTCATCTGGTAGTTTGGTCTCTGACTTTGCAATTTCAACAGTCACATCTGCTGGTTTGGCTTTGTCAGCAATGACAGCAGATACCTCAGTAACTTCTGGCTTTTCCTTTGTTTCTATCTCAACATCAGTTTTGTATTCTTCAGGTTGTTTAGCCTCTGGTTTCTTAAGATCAATTTTAACCTCGGCCTGCTGTGTGATTTCCTCTCCAACAGAAGTTACAAATACAACTTCTGTTTCTTCAACAGTTTCTTCTGACACTGGTGCTTTTGACTCCTCAGGATGCACAATACTCGAAACTCTGAAATCAAAAGTAACCTCCTTCTGTTTGGTGGTGTCTTCCTCAATTTCTGTCACATTTGTGACAGTGGTCTCTTCAACAGTTTCAGGAATTGTCTCAGTCCTGTATTTTTCCATAGGTTGTGATTCTGACTTGGCCAAATCAATGACAATCTCCTCTGGTTTGGTTGCCTTAGTTTCAACTTCAGCTACTTCAGCCACATATGCATGCTCAAATGTTTCTTCTGCTATCTCTGTCTTGTATTCCTCTGGTAGTTTGGCCTCTGGCTGACTGACTTCTAATGTCACCTCTGCTAGTTTTGCCTCATCAGTCTTGACAGCAGAGACGTGAGTGACTTCTGGTTTCTCCTCTTTCTCAGCAACAACATCAACCTTGTACTTCTCTGGAGATTTTGCTCTGGGTTTGGTCAGTCTAGTAGGAACCTCCTCTGGTTTAACCACATCTTCTCCTACAGTAAATTCAGAGACTTCTGGCTGCTCTTCTTTTTCTTCCTCAACTTCTATTTTGTATTCCTGTGGCTGTTTTGTTTCAGGTTTGCTCAAATCTACAATAATTTCTCCAGGTTTGACACTCTCACCTTCCACCACTGTTACATCAGTGACTTCAGGTTTCTCAATAGCTTCTGTGAGGGTTTCCGTTTTGAATTCTTTGCCTTGTTCAGGTGTAGGTCTCTCCAATTCAATTTTTTCTTCAGATGGAGCAATGACCTCCTCCTCTTGAAGCATAACATCAGAGGTGCCTTGCTGTTCAATTTTCTCAGTGACTGTATCAGTTTTGTACTCCGAGGGAAATTGAGTCTCGGTTTCTACATATTCTTTTGATACATCTTCCGCTTTAGCTAAATCAAGAACAGCTGCAGAAACATCTGTTATTTCTGGATGTACAACCACCTCAGCAACCTCCTCTGTTTTGAACTCCTCAATTCCAGCCTCTGGTTGGCTCATCGCTGGCTTTTCCTCTGAAGGGGTAGCTTTCTCCTCTTTGTCAGGGATGACCTCAGCAACTTCAGCTTGTTGAACAGACTCCTGAATAATATCAATTTTGGATTCTTCTGGTTGTTGAAATTCTGGTTGCTCCAGTTCAAGCTCCTCAGAAGGTGATACTGCCTCCTCTTCAGTAGGTTGTACATCAGTTATCTCTTGTTCCTCAGCCTCCTCTTCAACAGCTTCTGCTTGGAACTCCTGGACTTCACCAGACACTATGGTCTCAGCCTGTTTGTGGATGGATAAAATAACTCATCACATAACAATATCCTAAACACTCATAATTGTTTTAAACAATGTAAGTATATAAACCATGATTATAAATTTTCCAAAATAATTTGTATGTCTAAAACTATGCAGTTACAGATTTATTGAGTAAAGAAAACAGTATATTCTAACTGAGGAATACTAACCTCTAAGCCTTGAAGATTTGTTTGTCTAGTATTATACTCACAGAAGGCTAAAGTTCAAAACCATCATACTGCTGAACACCAGGTATTTAATAAGGTTGACTGATATGATGTAATTCCTATAGCATAGTTGCAATGTCAATACATAATCAAAGACATGATGTAATTCCTATAGCATAGTTGCAATATCGATACATAATCAAAGTATTGAGAATACTGATGGCTTGGTTGGTTGAATTGATACTAATTTACATAATACCACATGGAACAAAAGAACTCCAGAGATATTGCCCTTCTGGTCCTTTTTTACTATTATAAACATACTGCTGTAAATAATCTTTATAATAGTTTTCTACATTTTCATTTCTTTATATGTCAACAGAGAACTTGTATCAACATCTGAAACATTCTTCCATTATTATTGTCATTTCCTTATATAAGCATTTTCTACTATTGTTTCAAGTATTACCATTAGTGGAACAATAATCATTTGCCTAAATTTTAGTTGCCTCCTTGATATATAAAACTGACATGAAAGGTCAGTGGATCTACTTTGTTACTAACTTTTGTAAGACCATAAAGTTTGTTACCGTTATTAGCAATACAAACTATATTTGGTAAAACAAAATGAACAATTGAAATCCCTCTGAGCCATAAGTTTTTATTTTTAAATTATGTACTTTGAACTTTTAAAACTTGATACTGCATTGGGCTTTGGATTTTTTTTCAAGACTGATTAGAGTGTAGCAAATTTGACTTGCCTGTTAAGGCTGGGCTTGAGTGACCTCCTATTGCACCTTCACAGTGATATATACTGCCTCCAAATAAAAAAAGTTTCATTTTTAAATTCTGTCACATGTATTTTTTTGCGGGGGGTGGGGGGGTAAAACAAATTTTAATTATGTAATACTTACCTGCTATTATTGCATTGCTGTATCTTTTCCTGACACTAGTCTTAAGTCGAAGGAGATTATTCCATACTTCAATTAGTAATTGGAGGTCTAGAATACAATACAAGATGATCCCAGTCTGATACATTAGTCAACTTCTGACAATTGGAATATCATCCTTCTTTGACTTGGACATAGACTGAAAGAATGTCAGATCTTAAGGCAGGCATCCTAGAGAACAATGGAAGTTGCACAGTTGTTCAGGCTCATGGCATTCCTGACTGAGGCATATGTCTCCATCTTTAAATGTTCTTCCAAAAGAAACTTGTTCAATGGGATAAGATCAATAACGAGTCAAAACTTTACCCCTTTTTCTGAAACTAGGAAGCTCTGGGAATAAAATCTCTGACTTTGGATGTCTGTCACCCATCTCTACTGCATCCTTCCTTAATAGGGTGTATACCTCTTTCCATAGAGATACCAGTTGGGATTGATGGAACCAAATGGAGGTCCTTAAAAAAAAACTGAAGGATCTTGGAAGCAAAGCTGGTCATCATTTCTTTATCGTGGAAGTGACCCACACATTGTACACGAGGTCTAACCAAGACTCTGAAAAGGGCTACATCTGGCACCTACTGATATACTGAGAAGACAGAAACTTGGCAGAAGAGTCCCTAGAGATGATTGCCTCCCTCCTTTAGGACAGGGAAGGGGTCCACAAACTTCCTCCCCTGGCTCATCCAGCCATCTCGTTGTGAGAAAGATGGGTGGAAAGGTGTTTTAAACTGGGACTTATGGTTCTGTTGGTTTCCCTGCTTAAAATATTTAGGATCAGGAGCCGAGGACCTTTGACGATGGGCGCATTTCTTCACCAGTTTAGCCAGGCTTGTTACTGATGATCCCTGGTGTATTGCACCCATTGGGAATAACTATCCAAATTACAACTCCACATTAAGCAAGGCAGCCTGCAAAAGGCTTTTGCTATGCTCCAGCAAAACCTTTGATGTCTACAAGTTAGCATACCTACAGATGTGGAAAAGTTTGAACATGGACATGAAGAGCATATGCCTCTATGCTTTGGCAACAGCCTCCACAGTTCCTGCAACACAGTAGGAAACAACAATTCCTCCATCAACAGACTGAAGGAGGCAGCCAAAAAAAGATCAATTAGGGAGGCTATATTAACAAGAATCCCTCACAGGGACTGATGCTCTACTGGCCAAAATGAAATTCCAGGAATTCAAGATAATACCATTTCTTCCTTTTAACTGCTGAGTGTTAAACCATCTCTGATATTCTTCAGCAACAACAACATTTTCAAATTAGCTGCTGTGGTGGACATACTGGTCATCAGATTGACATCATTTTTTTAAGGACATTCTGATGGAAACCCTATGTTGATGTGACTTTCCATTTTGAAGGAGTGTCGATAAATCGATTTTCAAGATGGCTGCTGTGGTGGCCATATTGGATATCAGATTGGTACCATTTCCATTTAAGAACAACTAGACATCAAAAGAAGTCTTTGGGGAAAGCACAATATCGACATGACCAACCATCTATGAGAAGTAACAATGACATTTTCAAGATCAATATTGTGGCAACCATATTGAAAGTCAGATCAGCACCATTTTCATTTATGACCAACCAGACATCATAAGAAGTCTTTCAGCAAAAACCCTTTGATGATATAACCATTCATTCAGAAGTAGTGATAACAACGTTTTCAATATATGAGATGTGCACCATTTTCATTTAGGACCAACTTGGCATCATAAGGAGTCATTTAGTAAAAACCCCATGTTGATACAAGCATCCATTCAGGAGTAATAGTGATAACAAGATTTTTAAGATGGCCACTGTGGTGGCCATATGAGATGTGCAAGCAGCACCATTTTCATTTAGGACCAACTAGACATCATTAAGAAGTCTGCTGGTGAAAATTCCATGCCAATATTACTTTTCATTCAGGAGAAGTAGCGATAAGAAGACTTTAAAGATGGCTGCTGCAGTGTTCATATTGGATATCAGATTGGCACCATTTTTTTTAGGGTTATCTAGGCATTATACAAAGTCTTTTAGTCAAAAATTCATGTTGATATGATGATTCATTCAGGAGAAATAGTGATAAAAAGACTCTAATTATTGCTGCTGTGGCAGCCATATTGGACATCAAATTGGTACCATTTTCATCTAGGACCAAATACACATCATAAGAAGTCTTCTGGTGAAAACTTTGTGTCAATACAACTTCCATTCAACAGAAGTAGCGATAACAAGATTTTCAAAATGGCTGCCATATTTAAAGGGGCCCCAGGTGGCTGAGTGGTGTAAGGTACTCGCTTTTACAGATCAATCACATCTCACCTCTGTTCTCATGGGTTCAAGTCTCAGCTTGACCAATGTGGGCATGCAAGAAAGCTTGACAGTAGCTTCCTATGGATCAGTGGTTCTTTCCTGGGTCTTCCTGGGTTCTTCCTCCACCAAATATACCAGCCGCCAAGTAAAGCCTATCATGTGCTAAATAATGGCATTGAACCCAATAACACCAACAACACTATATTGGACATTAGCTTTTTCATTTAAAAACAACTAGACATCACAAGGAGTCTTCTGATGAAAACCCCATGTCAATATGACTTTCCACTGAGGAGGAGAAGTGACAAGATTTTCAATATGGTTGCTGTGGCAGCCATATTGGACATCAGATGGGCACCTTCATAAGAAGTCTTTTAGTGAAAACCCCATGTTAAGATACCCATCCATTCAGAAGTTTAGATAAGATTTTCAAGATGACCACTATGGCAGCCATATTGGATGTCCAAGCAGCAATATTTTCATTTAGGATAAACTAGACCATGAGATGAATGTGTGTTGTAACATTTCAGGGCAATCCTACATGTAGTTTAGTAGTGATTAGAAACTTGTGCTAATTCACAGATGGACGATGGACAACAGACAATCTCATAAGCTCTTCTGGTCTATAATCAGTAGAGCTAACTAGTGTACAAGTCTTTAGTTCCAAAGCCTCAAGAGACTAAACAGTGAGACAGGCTCAGTTCCCTTCCCAAATCCCCACTTAGAAAGCACTCGAGTCCAAGGCAGGAAGCTGAAACACAGAAGAGGGAATAGACCACCCCTTCTGCTGTCTGGCTGCCTCTTGGCCTCAAGACATCTTCTGAGTTTGCTCCCTCAGCATCAGTGAGGGAGCAACAGAAGGTCCCATTTAGGCTGTGCCCTGGAGAGCTTCTCCAAATTGAAGAAAACCCTAGTGTCCAAAGATCTCAAGAGTTTTGGGCACTTATCTGGGGGAAGGAGTCAAAGATCAACACTTCCTCCTCCTCCATCACCTGAACCATAGGGTGGGATAATGATGGAGACCCCAACATAACTGGTTCTTCTGGAAACTCATCTGCATCAATCAAAACTGCTAGTTTGCCAACCAATCTCCACTCTTGGGGTGTGACAGGACTATCCTATCTCATCTCCCTCTTTGGAGAAGGGTACTTAATGACTGAGGGTTTGTCATCCCCATCTTCGCTCAAAGGTGGGTGGGTGATGGGACTAACCCAATGTTCCTCTCTCTCTCTCCATGGTGAATAGGATTGACACTTTCCTTTAAATGCAGGAGGAGGTGAGTGGCAGTCCCGAACCAATTCCCTTGATAATGAGGTCAGAGGAGGCTGAGATGATCTACAGGCTACTCGGGTCACCAATCCATGGAGCCATAGCAAAGTCAACCATGGTGTCATGGTAGGAAAAGGACACATATCTGCTCAATACTGGGTGGTGGGAATCCCAAAGTCATGTAAGGGTTGAAAGGGAACATCGAGAAAGGATGCCTGTTGCCCTAATCCCTTACCCTGTATCGGTAATTAGAACACAAAGCACATTCCTGGTATGGATTCAATGATAACATAGATAAGTGGGGGTTGAACTGATCCCTTACACTAGACAGGAGGTGAAAACCTAGTGTCTGGTCTGAAGACCAGTGCCCAGTGTCTAAAACTGCTCTGTGACAAGTTAACTAACACAGAAAACGAGTTCCCGTACCTGCCGATTGCTGCCCGGTGACTGGTGTCCAGTGACAAATGATCTGTTACTGTCACTTGAGACATTACCTGGTGCCTGGTGACCAGTGCTCAGTGCCTGGTGACTGATGATGTGTCACTTGACACATTACCTGGTGACCAGTGCCCGGTGAATGGTGACAGACACTCGGTTACTGTCAATTGACATACTACCAAGGGACCCCATATGACCAGTCAGACAATGTTGACCTTATTGGGAAATCTCTGTTTAGGGAACACATCTCTGATGAATGAGATCTTCTTGACTTAAAAAGAGGTATACTCGAGCAAGAAGATGACCACTTAAGAGACATGTGAGAAATGCACAAAGTCCAACAAAAGAAGGACGATATTCTGATTGTTGGAAGTTGACTAAGATATCAGAATGGGATCATGTTGTTTTTTATTCTAGACCTCCAATTATTAATTGGATGGTGGAATATTGTCCTTCGACTGGAGACTAGCATCAAAGAAACATACAGCAACACAATAATAGCAGGTCATGTATTACTGTTATTACAATGACATTTAAAACCTGATACTGCATTATGCCCTGTATTTTTTCTAAAACAATTACAGTGTAACAGATTTGCTGGATATTACTATTTTGGTGGATTATAGTACCATTTTACTTGCCTGTTCAGATTGGGCTTCAGTAACTTCAAGTGGTACCTCCACAGTGATCTCTGCTGTCTCCTCCTGTTCCTCAACCTCAGCATGGGGCTGTATGTGAGATGAGATCTCACGCCTCCTATCTTCCTGGCGCTGAATCTCCTCCTCCATTTCCTCCTGTAACACAAGTTTTCAAATGAACCATTGAGCTGTATCAGGGCTTGAATTTAACACTCACATGCTCACAAAATGCTAGATAATTGTGGAAAATATCATTTAAAATTTTAAGCTCTTGCTTCTTTTTGTAAGTGCTGCATTTTCCAATGATGTACTGAAAATCAACAATAAAACTCCTTTTTGTATATATTTCAGCAAAATCAGATGCAGAATTTCATAAATGTAAAATGAAGCTTGGCATTGCTTGCTTTTCTGTGAGATTAACTGTTTAGTATACATTCCTTTGCAGTGGCCATTACCTGCTGATAATGTACAACTGACCAGGGTACAACCATTATGTTTCAATGAGCAGCAGTAGCTCTTTTGTATACTCAAACATTTCAGTCATCCAATATGGAAATATTTCTCCAATATTATCTGACTTTACATCAAATCTGCAAACATGTGTTTTCTTAAGACTTGAAATGCTTGTATTTTTTGGTATGATGGCCAATCCAAGAATATGTGTCACATAACATGCTGACCATCATGTGAAAACAAAATGGTTGTTCCTAATACAAATGTTGCTGAAATTGCAAGTTAGTGAAATGCTTAATTATCTTTTATTTTCTAATAACCTTCAAAGGTCAAAAGATATGAACTTGGACATGTGTAAGATGCCCAGTCATAAACAAGAAAAACATGTGTAAGATGCCCAGTCATAAACAAGAAAAACAATTGTAAGAGGTCCAGTCATAAACAAGAAAAACATGTGTAAGATGCCCAGTTATAAACAAGAAAAACAATTGTAAGAGGCCCAGTCATAAACAAGAAAAACATGTGTAAGATGCCCAGTCATAAACAAGAAAAACAATTCAGCTGCACATATAGCAGTTTGTTCCATGAAAAATTACAAGTGAAATTGAAGTTTTTTTGCTTTATTCTAAAATTTCTACATTATGGTAGAGGTAGTACACTATATGTAAAACAACTGGATTTAAAAAATTACCAGTAGTCAATAGGTTTTAGCAAGTCAAGATTTTATCTCTTTGCTAAGAAATCCAAGTAATAAACAAGTTAAATTCTAGACCTGTGAATACCAAGAAAAATTCACACTGATTCATTGTAACATATTTCAATAGTAGATTCTTCTTATATCCTAGTGAGTAAAAAGGTTTAATATGCTTATTTATAATTCTTATATCCTAGTAAAAAGGTTTAATATGCTTATTTATAATTCTTATATCCTAGTAAAAAGGTTTAATATGCTTATTTATAATTCTTATATCCTAGTAAAAAGGTTTAATATGCTTATTTATAATTCTTATATCCTAGTCAAAAGGTTTCATATGCTTATTTATAATTCTTATATCCTAGTGAGTAAAAAGGTTTAATATGCTTATTTATAATACTTTCCTTGGCAGACTCATTGTCTAATCTGAATCCTCTGAGTTCTCTTGTTTGAGGGGTGTAAATTTTCATAGATTTCACAGTTGTTACCAACCACACATTTAAAGACCCAACCAACAATGATGCATCTGTGACCAAAGAAATGAAACCCCTTACCCTCTATGGGCCTGTTATTTTTAAGGCAGGACTTTATAATCGGAAAAGTGATTGTAGATTTTAAGTTTTAAAAAAAATGGAATTCTGGTGTGTACAGGACTGAAGGTGTACCGCTCTCTTTGATAATGTTATGACTTGTGCTCACAGAGAATTTAAAAAAAGAAGAAAAAAACCTCAATGTTAACATCAAATTCAAAACATTTGAATGTTTCTTTTAAGTCTGAAGTTGTAATGTCCTTTTTAATGATGGACATATATAGATCATACAAAATAATGATGGACATATATAGATCATACAAAATAATGATGGACATATATAGATCATACAAAATAATGATGGACATATATAGATCATACAAAATAATGATGGACATATATAGATCATACAAAATAATGATGGACATATATAGATCATACAAAATAATGATGGACATATATAGATCATACAAAATAATGATGGACATATATAGATCATACAAAAGAATGATGCACATATATAGATCATACAAAAGAATGATGCACATATATAGATCATACAAAAGAAAAATAAATTGCCTCAACAATTTTTGCCTATTAAAGCTGGCCATCATATTCATTGACATTCCATAATTTATTCAGCTATGAAGAAATAGTTATATACTCTCATTAAAGACTATTCAAAGTAATGAAAGCTCAAATTTGAGTCAGGCATTACTTTTTGATGCCAGTAAATATCTGAATGTTTAAAGTTTGGGGGCTATTTTTTAGGTTGGGAGCTATTTTTGAGGTTTGGTGGCTAGTTTGGGGGCTGTTTTTTAGGTTTGGGAGTTTTTTTCTGTTATTAAAGGCATTCAGGTATTTCTGATCTTGTGTAAACCCTGTGAACCAAAAACAGTATTTTTATAGTCAGGAAATGTTTTCTATATTATTAAAATGTATATCTTGTGAACAATGCCCTCCATGACCAAATTATAAATTCAAACTTTGCTTCTATCTGAATAATCACTCTGCTAACCTTGAGGCCAGAGAAGACTGAGGTAAGTCGGTCCTGTAGCTGTTGCATCTCTTCGAGGACCTGTTTGCTGGCAGATACCTCAGTGTCTGAGTCAGGCATTCTGTGGGGAGACTGAGTGTCCTGGGAGGACATCATGGACTCTGATGCTTCCTCACTGTCTGGTACATACTCATAAGCTGTCGATATAAAATCTGTAGCTATGAAATTTATAACAGGGTTTGAATTTAACACTTGGACACTTGAAAAATATGAGTTAATTGTGGAAAATGTTAGTGGAAATTTTAAGCTCTTGGTTCTTTTTGCAAGTGCTTCATTTTCCAATGATATACGGTAAATCATTTATAAAACTCCTTTTTGAATACTAGTATATTTCAGCAAAAACTGATGCAGAATGTTGTAAAAATAAAACTAAGCTTATTTTGGTATCAATTCCTTTTCTGTGACATCAGCTGTTTAGCATACAACCCATTACAGTCGCCATTACCATCTGATAATGTACATCTCACCTGATTACAACCATTATGTTTTCAAGGAGCAGCTGTATCTATTTTGCATGCACAATTATCTAATTCACAAAATATGGAAATATTTATCCAATTCACTAAATATGGAAATATTTATCCAATTCACAAAATATGGAAATATTTATACAATATTATCGGACTTGACATCAAATCTGTTATCATGTCTCTTCTTATGACTTGCAGTGCTTGTATTGTTTTGTAGGATTGCCAATATCTAATCATTGTATCAATTATTATATTGACCATCATCTTAAAACAAAATAGTTGTTGATAATACAAATGTTGCTGAAACTACAAGTCACTGAAATGCCTTATCTTTTTGTTCTAATAATCTTTCAAGGTCAAAAGATATGAACATGGATACATGTACCAGTAATCAGACTGGAGTCATAAACAAGAAAAATAATTTAGCTGTACATGTAGCAGTTTGTTCATTAAAAATTACAAGTGAAACTGAAGAAAAGTAGATTTGTTTTATTTTTAAATTTCCAGATTATGGTTTTACACTATAAGTAAAATAACAGGTTTTGAAAAATAGTAGACAACTGAATTTAGCAAACTGAGTTTCTGTTCACTCACAAGGAAATGCAAATAGCATAAGAAGTTTTATTCTAGCCTAAGAGAATGCATATTTCATGCTTGTAATCTTATATCTCTATACATCCTTATTCATCTCTGAATAGGGAGACAATCTACTGTACTGGTAACTTTCAAAATTATTCCCCTTTGAAATATTTTAAACTCTAATCACTGAGGGAAATAACACTGAGAAATCAATGCAATGGGTAAGACAGCTTTAATACATCAGTAAAATTTAAATACTGGATTAGCTTAAAATAGTGATTATTTTTACCCAGTTGGTTTCTGGACTAGACTTTATATTGCCAAATATTTTCTTTAGTGTGCAGAGTCTTAAGAAAGAAGCTAAAGATTAAAACCAATTAATTCAACAGGGTATGTTTTCTGTATAATGATTATTTGCAACTGTGACATTTAAACAATCGTTTATAAGAATCATTTGTGAAGCTTCAACTTTACAACTGGGTTGCTATCTCAAAGCATAAAACTTCAATTCATCACATTCTACACAATGATAGAACTTTAAAGATTTCAGTTTTTGAATTTCCACAAAAATGTCTTTTTACATATGCCATATAAACAGAGGTCAATCTGCAAATTTTAGTATGTCAAATAACACAAAGAAAAATGACTGGAAAGTTGTGATTAAACTTTCAGAAACAAAATGTCTCCCTGAAATATGATCAATACTATCGATAAAGGTCTTCATAAAAATGGCCTAATAGTGATCCCTTGGCCTAATGTGCTTAAACCATGACAATGTTATGATTGAGCAATGAATAGTGATCCCTTGGCCTAATGTGCTTAAACCATGACAATGTTATGATTGAGCAATGAATAGTGATCCCTTGGCCTAATGTGCTTAAACCATGACAATGTTATGATTGAGCAATGAATAGTGATCCCTTGGCCTAATGTGCTTAAACCATGACAATGTTATGATTGAGCAATGAATAGTGATCCCTTGGCCTAATGTGCTTAAACCATGACAATGTTATGATCAAGCAATGAATAGTGATCCCTTGGCCTAATGTGCTTAAACCATGACAATGTTATGATCTAGCAATGAATAGTGATCCCTTGGCCTAATGTGCTTAAACCATGACAATGTTATGATCTAGCAATGAATAGTGATCCCTTGGCCTAATGTGCTTAAACCATGACAATGTTATGATTGAGCAATGAATAGTGATCCCTTGGCCTAATGTGCTTAAACCATGACAATGTTATGATTGAGCAATGAATAGTGATCCCTTGGCCTAATGTGCTTAAACCATGACAATGTTATGATTGAGCAATGAATAGTGATCCCTTGGCCTAATGTGCTTAAACCATGACAATGTTATGATTGAGCAATGAATAGTGATCCCTTGGCCTAATGTGCTTAAACCATGACAATGTTATGATTGAGCAATGAATAGTGATCCCTTGGCCTAATGTGCTTAAACCATGACAATGTTATGATTGAGCAATGAATAGTGATCCCTTGGCCTAATGTGCTTAAACCATGACAATGTTATGATTGAGCAATGAATAGTGATCCCTTGGCCTAATGTGCTTAAACCATGACAATGTTATGATTGAGCAATGAATAGTGATCCCTTGGCCTAATGTGCTTAAACCATGACAATGTTATGATCGAGCAATGAATAGTGATCCCTTGGCCTAATGTTCTTAAACCATGACAATGTTATGATCGAGCAATGAATAGTGATCCCTTGGCCTAATGTGCTTAAACCATGACAATGTTATGATCGAGCAATGAATAGTGATCTCTTGGCCTAATGTGCTTAAACCATGACAATGTTATGATTGAGCAATGAATAGTGATCCCTTGGCCTAATGTGCTTAAACCATGACAATGTTATGATTGAGCAATGAATAGTGATCCCTTGGCCTAATGTGCTTAAACCATGACAATGTTATGATTGAGCAATGAATAGTGATCCCTTGGCCTAATGTGCTTAAACCATGACAATGTTATGATTGAGCAATGAATAGTGATCCCTTGGCCTAATGTGCTTAAACCATGACAATGTTATGATCGAGCAATGAATAGTGATCCCTTGGCCTAATGTGCTTAAACCATGACAATGTTATGATCGAGCAATGAATAGTGATCCCTTGGCCTAATGTGCTTAAACCATGACAATGTTATGATCGAGCAATGAATAGTGATCCCTTGGCCTAATGTGCTTAAACCATGACAATGTTATGATTGAGCAATGAATAGTGATCCCTTGGCCTAATGTGCTTAAACCATGACAATGTTATGATTGAGCAATGAATAGTGATCCCTTGGCCTAATGTGCTTAAACCATGACAATGTTATGATTGAGCAATGAATAGTGATCCCTTGGCCTAATGTGCTTAAACCATGACAATGTTATGATTGAGCAATGAATAGTGATCCCTTGGCCTAATGTGCTTAAACCATGACAATGTTATGATTGAGCAATGAATAGTGATCCCTTGGCCTAATGTGCTTAAACCATGACAATGTTATGATTGAGCAATGAATAGTGATCCCTTGGCCTAATGTGCTTAAACCATGACAATGTTATGATTGAGCAATGAATAGTGATCCCTTGGCCTAATGTGCTTAAACCATGACAATGTTATGATCGAGCAATGAATAGTGATCCCTTGGCCTAATGTGCTTAAACCATGACAATGTTATGATTGAGCAATGAATAGTGATCCCTTGGCACAAATAAACACAAATGCTATGACAAAAGACAAAGTTTTCATGTATCTTTAGTACTGATGAGACCTTGTTGTCATGACAAATTAAACTGTATGCATACTTGTATATATAATAATAAATAAACTAAAATTGATCTTAGCTTCTCTCCAACTACAAACAGATCAATGTTCTCTCCAACTACAAACTGATCTAGGTGCTCTCCAATAACAAAACTGATCTAGGTTCTCTACAACTACAAATTGATCTAGGTTCTCTGCAACTAGAAACTGATCTAGGTGCTCTCCAATAACAAAACTGATCTAGGTTCTCTACAACTATAAACTGATCTAGGTTCTCTGCAACTAGAAACTGATCTAGGTGCTCTCCAATAACAAAACTGATCTAGGTTCTCTACAACTACAAACTGATCTAGGTTCTCTGCAACTACAAACTGATCTAGGTTCTCTACAACTACAAACTGATAGAGGTTCTCTCCAACTACAAACTGATCTAGGTGCTCTCCAATTACAAACTGATCTAGGTTCTCTCCAATTACAAACTGATCTAGGTTCTCTCCAATTACAAACTGATCTAGGTTCTCTACAACTACAAACTGATCTAGGTTCTCTCCAATTACAAACTGATCTAGGTTCTCTCCAATTACAAACTGATCTAGGTTCTCTACAACTACAAACTGATCTAGGTTCTCTACAACTACAAACTGATCTAGGTTCTCTCCAATTACAAACTGATCTAGGTTCTCTACAACTACAAACTGATCTAGGTTCTCTCCAATTACAAACTGATCTAGGTTCTCTACAACTACAAACTACAAACTGATATATGTAATCAACAGAACAACAAATACACATCATACTCACATTCTACTTCCAGAGTGGCTCTGGTGATAGCCTTGCCAAGTGGGTTAGTGGCTTCACATCTGTATTCTCCTGCATCTTGAGGGAAAACTTCCACAATCAGCAGGGTGCAAGTGCCTGATTCTGTGTCGTATGTCAGTCTGAAATCCTGGTTCTCTGCAATAGGTTTATCATCATGGAACCAGAGGGTCTCAGGCATGGGTGATCCTGTGACCTCACAACGGAATTTTGCCTCCTCTCCATCCATGACTTTGAGAGAGGTTAATCCCCACACAAATTCAGGAGCACCTTCAACAGTCTCAAAACCATCAAAGATCTCCTCTGTTGTCAGTGCTGTAAGCTCAAACTGTTTGGGAATTTCAGGTTTTTGCTCTTTTGGTTTTGTTAGCTGGAACTGAACTTCTTTAAGTTCCTTTGGTTTTCCTTTCAAATCAAGTGTAATCTCTACCTTGTGAGTTTCCTCGGGGGCTATTTCCATCACTTCCTCTACAATCTGTTTCTTCTCTTCTGATACTTCAATCTCCACTTGCTCAGTGACCTGTTCCTTTTTCCCTTCTGGTTTTGTAGAAATTTGGAGCTGAACTTCTGCTACTTCTTGAGGTCGGCCTTTCAAATCAAGAATGATTTCTTCTTTGTGAGTTTCTTCAGGGGTTATTTCTATCACTTCCTCTACAATCTCTTTCTTCTCTTCTGATACTTCAAATTCCACTTGCTCAGTGACCTGTTCCTTTCTCCCTTCTGGTTTTGTAGAAATTTGGAGCTGAACTTCTGCTACTTCTTGAGGTCGGCCTTTCAAATCAAGAATGATTTCTTCTTTGTGAGTTTCTTCAGGGGTTATTTCTATCACTTCCTCTACAATCTCTTTCTTCTCTTCTGATACTTCAACTTCCACTTGCTCAGTGACCTGTTCCTTTTCCTCTTTTGGTTTTGTAGAAATCTGGATCTGAACTTCTGTTACTTCTTGAAGTCGGCCTTTTATATCAAGAGTGATTTCTTCTTTGTGAGTTTCTTCAGGGGATATTTCTATTAATTCCTCGACAAGCTCTTTCTTCTCTTGTGTAATTTCAACATCAAATTTCTCAGTGACATGTGGTTTTTCTTTTCCTGGTTTTGTTGAAATTTGGAGTTGAACTTCAGCTAGTTCCTGAGGTTTTCCTTTCAAATCAAGTGTAATCTCCTCTTTATGAGTTTCCTCTGGTGCTGTCTGGATCTCTTCAGAAGTCACTACCATCTCTATATATTTTTGTTCTTGTGGTACATGAACTTCCAGTTGAACTTGATCAGGTTTCCTCTCAATATCCAGAGTGACTTCTTCTTTATGGACTTCCTCTGATTCAGGGAGTTCAAATGTGATTTCTTCTCTCACCTCTGAGATCTGATCCACTTCTCCTGTAAATTCAAACTCTGGCACTTCTTTCTCAGTATCAACTTGAATCATTATCTTGACCTCTTCAACTGGTCTTTCTTGAATCTGAAGAGTTGTTTCCTCTCTCTCTGGGACAACATCTTCTGGAATCCAAACAACCTCTTTGAGAACCTCAGTTACTTGTTCTATTTGCTTCACTACCTCAGTGACAGGTGCCCCTTTTGGTATGATCTCTAATGTGAAAGACACCTCTTCAGTTGGCTTCTCTTCTGTTTGCACAATAATTTCCTCAACTCGAGTTTCTGTGGATTCTGGAAGAGTATGTGAGGTATCCTCTGTAACTTCAGTTGTGTCAGTCTTAGTAATTTCTTGTACAATAGTAATTTTCTTTTCCTGGATATCAATAGAAAACTCTATCTCTTCTTTTGGCATCTCCTCTACCTGGAGTGTAATCTCTTTGGGCCGAGTTTCTTCAATCTCTGGAAGCTGGATGACTTCTGTAACAGTTTCCGATATATGCTCTGTTTCTTGAGTTTCTTCTGTTTCTGTAACTTGCTTCTCAGAGGGCTGAATCTGAAAAAGTAGCTGAACCTCTTCTTGGGATTCTCCTTTGATATCAATGGTAAATTCCTCTTTATAAGTCTCCTGTGCCTCTGGTATTTCTTCTTGTATGATTGTCTTCTTAATGACCTGTTCAATTTTGGTAATCTCTGTCACCTCTGGAACCTTTTCAATTTGCACTTCAACCTTCTTTTCTCCAGGCTTTATCATGACTTCAATAGTCTCCCGTTCTGTAACTTCTATCTCTATTTCAGGGGCCCTAGTTTCCACTTCTGGTTTGGGCTTGACAGTAATTGTCTCCCTTACAGTCACCTCTTCAGGCTGAAGGGGTGCAGGGGTTTCAGTCTCTATTTGGGTAACCTCTATCGTCTCCCTTTCAGTGACAATAGTGGGTTGTTCTGGAGCTTCAACTTCTACTTCAGCTGTAATTTCCTCTTGGGCAGGTGTCTCCTTGTTTACTTGTACCTCAAATATTACCTCCTTAGGCTTATCCCTGATGTCAAGAGAAACTTCTTCAACAAGTCTTTCAGCATGCTCTTTCCTGATTTCAGTGGTAATTATCTGGGTCTCTCTCTTAACTTCTTCTGTGAATGGAATTTCTATTTGGACATCTTTTGGTTTTTCTTCTTTAGGGACCTTCTTATGTTTTTCCTTAACAATTACATCTTTGGCCTCCTCAATTTGTTCATCAACAGGTCTTGAAACCTCCACCAGGGCTTCAGGTTGCTTGAGATTAATCTGTGTTGTTGTTACTTCAGGGGCTGGAATGAATATTTCAGTCTGTTTTGCCTTCTGCTGCATTGTTGCCTCCTGGATTTCTACTTCAATTCTCTGTGTTGGTTTTCTAACCTCTTCAGAGGTCATCTCCTTTGTCACTTCAGTAATCTTCTCCTTTGGAAGAGTGAAATGTAATTCAACCTCTTCTGGTTGAATGTCCTTTGCAATTTCTATTGTCATTTTGTGTATTTCTTTGGGCCCTTCATCTTCAACAGCTGCCATGCGAATGTCTTTTATAATTGAAGTTGTTTTCTCAGATACTCCAGATATGAAATCTTCCATCTTAGGTTTCTCAGGAACTTTGACAGTCAATAAAATTGGTCGCATTTCTTCCCCTTTCCTGTAAGTAACCACAGTTTTTCTTATTTCATCACCTTCAATGACCTCAGGCATTTCTGGCTGTTCTGAGATTTCACTAGTGACCTGTGTGTAGGTGGAAGTCTCATGGACAGCTGTGGTGGTTGTTATAGCAACTGAGGTAGATGGTACAGCAACTGTTGTCCTGGGAACTTCAAAATGGATCTCTATCTGTTGAGGCTTCTGGGGTTTTCCCTCAACCTGGATTGTCTCAGTGAAACTTGCCTCTTTCGGTGTGACAAGTTCTTTTGGTTTTTGATCAATTGTAATTGTTTGACTATATCTTGATTCTTCTGTGACCACAGGAGTAGGCTTTGGTTGGAGATGAATTGTCTCTGTAAAGCGAGTCTCATCTACTTTTTCTGGTTTTCTATCATGGTGAATTTCAATGGTTTCACGGAACTTCTCTTCAGTTGGAATTTCCTCCTCTGGACCTGCAGGAAAATAGGTGCAAATGTCTTACATGTCCATTCTATTTCATGTCAGGTCGTACTCTGAGTGACATCTGTGCCAATTTTAGCTATCATTATTTCAGGTTTATGTATATTTTTATGAATTTAATTATTGCATAAGTATTGTTCGGTATTTAAGTTATATATATTCATGCTGTCAGAAATGTATGGCCTGGACCTCTATTAGAGGTTAGTGTATTTATTTTGTAAGATCTTATATCTTGCTGCATAAGCAAATATGCTTTTTCATTTGCAACCTGTGACCAAACACAGACAATGTGTCCATTTATTCACTTATTAGCTAAAGAATTTCATCAAACTAGAAATCAAAGATACATTCAATATTTAAATAACAGTGATCATCTTTAAATAATGGTGTTACTTTTCCTCAAAACAGTGATTACAATCCATCATTTTGGTAAAATAGAAAAACAATATATGTATTTTGAGGGGGGAAAATCCTTATTCTGGTGAATGTGAATGTATGCATCATTAACATCAAAGAATTCTTCAACTACAGTATGGGCAAGTTTTCTACAATCTTTCACCTCCCTTCTACTCATTTCCATTAAAGTGCAAATAATATTTTTTTTTTAAGGTTTCACAGCAATTTTAACACTTTATTGACTATATCACACCAAGGAAATGGGAGCTAAGTATATTTCCTAAGGAGATTCAGAGGCAGCCTATCAGGTATTGATCCCACAAACCTTGGATTACAAGTCTGATGCTTTACCAATTGAGCCACCTTGGCTACAGC
Source organism: Margaritifera margaritifera (assembly GCA_029931535.1). Lineage (NCBI taxonomy): Eukaryota > Metazoa > Mollusca > Bivalvia > Unionida > Margaritiferidae > Margaritifera > Margaritifera margaritifera. The sequence goes on from JAQPZY010001688.1 coordinate 3,857,064, forward strand.
AAATAAATAAAGGGGTAAAAATAATGTTCAGCAAGGTAGTAGTGGTAGGTCAGATATGGAACAGACATAGCAGTTTCTAAATGTTCATAGGTACATAATGCATCCTTTTGGTTCAGTATGACGATCATGCAGTAACCCTGATTGGCAAGATCAGTACTATTGCACAACACTGTCAGATTTATGACCCACTATTCTCTCATCTTTTTGAGCAACACATTCAAAATGAAGTTCAATGCTCCCTCCCACTACAAATTAGATATGATGCATGATATACATCTTTGTCCTTGACATTTACTATCATGATAGTAATGAAGTTTAAGAAAATCCTGCAATGTGCACCCTTCAAACTTTATTCTCAATCAAGCTATGGAATTTGAAAAGTTTCGGATTTTAAAGTTTGGCAAATATGGAGTCTAAATAGTAATCAAAATTTGGTTTCTTTCACAGAAATAAAACACTCCAAATTTTCAATGGAGAGAATTGGGGCCAATGTGGGTGTGTGTACTGACTGTACCATGATCGCATACAGAATTTTCTAGCACTGTCAATTTTTTTGTTCCTCTATCTTATCCGCAATCTTGTATTTATTGGCAAACAAATACTGGTTATTTGAGCACAAAATAATTATGACTGGGAGTACTTGGCATTTAACCCAGAGTTTTCATTCAGTGAAAGATTGTAAGGACTGGTTGCTGGTATTAGGACTGTATAACCACAGCTTAAGTGTGATTTAAATTTTTGTGCATATCTGTGATATTTTCAGTGTCAGTCTGAAAGAGCTTGTTTTTTTTCCTAAGGTGACCAATGTTTATGGATTCAAAATGCAAACGATTCCTTTAAATTTATGTTTACCATACAAGTTGAAGGTTATATGGAATATGCACACAATCATGTAATTCATTGCAACTATACTTTATTAGGAAAATATTTCAAAGGTAATCACGTTTGGTTTTAACATTTTTGCATTAAAAAGTCAATAAATTCAAATATGAAAATATCACAAATAAAGATCTCAACATTAGAAACATATTATTATGTGAAAAACTGAATTAATTGATAATACAGTGAGATGATTCGAAATTCTGTGAGATTTTTTTCTGACTCTGCAGGATATCATGGGTATGTCTGTGACCCTGCTGCTGTATGAAATTTAGTTCTTCGTGGACCAACAGTAAAAAATCATATGAATATTATCATGCATCAGAATTCATTGGAAATTTTTGTAATAACATAAGACAGATCTAGTCACATGGGTAGTAGTCCTTCTATATTGGAAATCTTTGTAATAACATAAGACAGATCTAGTCACATGGGTAGTAGTCCTTCTATATTGGAAATCTTTATAACAATGGAGGACAGATCTAGTCACATGGGTAGTAGTCCTTCTATATTGGAAATCTTTATAACAATGGAGGACAGATCTAGTCACACTGTTGGAAGTCCCTTTTATACTGGAAAGCTTTATAATAAAGGAAGACAGATCTAGTTACATGGATGGTAGTCTTTCTGTATTTGGAAATCTTTTTAATAAAGGAAGACAGATCTAGTCACATTGGTGGAGGTCCTTCTATATTGAAAATCTTTATAATAAAGGAAAATAGATCTAGTTACATGGACGGTAGTCCTTTTAAATTGGAATTATTTATAATAAAGGAAGATAGATTTAGTTACATGGGTGGTAGTCCATCTATTTTGGAAATCTTTTTAATAAAGGAAGATAGATTTAGTCACATGGGTGGTAGACATTCTATATGGGATCAAATTTTGACTCATATCTAAACATATTTATTAACTGTACGTTATTATAAAGAAAAATGAAAGTAAAATAAGGTGAAAAATACAAAAATCTATGCACAGTTTTGAACTGATTGTGTAAAGTTCTTTTGATCAGGGACATTAAAACAACCTGGTTTGTAAAACCAAAGTTTCACTCACCAACTACTGTCAGTCTGCATGTTGTGATGGTCTCGCCATATTTGTTACGAGCCACACACGTGTACTCCCCTTCATCCTCTGGGAACACTTCAACAATGATCAGAGTTGTCTCCCCTATCTCATAGTTGATTATGATCTGGAAGTCTGTGCTGGGTTGTATTTCCTGGCCATTAAGGAACCAGCGAATTCGGGGCTGGGGTCGGCCTTTGAAGCGAACTCTAAATATGACCTGTTCACCATCTTTGACTGTCTTGGATTTCATGAGCTCAGTGAATTCTGGTGCAAAGCCCTCTTCTTCATCTTCACTGGTTGGCGCAAAGTCTGATTCAAAAACTGGCTTCTTGGGAATTGTATCCTCTTCCTCAGATGTGTATTGAGGTTTTGTCTCCTCCTGAGGGCTAATCACAAACTCAACTTTCTTTACAGCTGTAGAAAGAAAATAACAATAACTAGTTCAACTTCTCTTATTTGCTGCTTACTTACAAACAAATTATTATAACTTATTTTTTCATTCATGAATAGAAAGAAAAAAAACAACCAACATTCACATTTGGACAACTCAGCTCCAGAGCTCTAGAAAAGAACTTAATACATTGGGTATTTTACTCCATGGCTTGGAACTCATTGCATTTTCTGAAATTTGATGAAGTATTTTGTGAGCACCACAAAACACAAACAAACTGCACAACTGAGTCTTAATTATCAAGATGTTATTCAAATCTTTTTGAATGCATCAAAATGGCATAATAACTAATTCATGGTGCATTCAATTATATGCATCAAAATGGCATAATGACTAATTCATGGTGCATTCAATTATATGCATCAAAATGGCATAATGACCAATTCATGGTGCATTCAATTATATGCATCAAAATGGCATGACTAATTCATGGTGCATTCAATTATATGCATCAAAATGGCATAATGACTAATTCATGGTGCATTCAATTATATGGCTCTGTTTTAAGTGAATGTTCTCAAAGTGATCAAATACTATCATTTGAACCAGGCACAAAACATCTAGAACTTGTACTGATAGCATAGTTTATACTGATCAAACATGACATCATAAAAGATGGACTTTGCTTACAACAGAAGAAATACCCCGACAACTTTGGAGTAAATGCTTAAAATAAAATGAAACAATTTCTGTATGCATTGTTAGACAATTTGTGTGCACAAAATATGCAGATATGCTGTTTATCTAAAACTCTGAAGCTCCCAAAGAAATGTATGTTTTCCAGATAATTTATGAAGTGTTTTGACAGTAAAATCTGATTAAAATAGAGATCCACTTAACAGTAAGTAGATTTGACAGGCTCTGGTATGAAGTCCTATTCTGCTAACCTTTTGTTTTACCAAATTACAGTTTTCATACTGTTGAAAGTGAAAAAATCATACAGAAAATATTGTTGCAAACAATAACTCTCCATAGCATGAAATACAATGATTAAACTAACAGACTACTGAAATTAGAGACAGGGAATTCCAAAGGTCAGTAGAAAATGAACTTTTATCGGTGCCTGTCAGATCTCTGTTATGTTGGAGATCTTGATTTTAATTAGATTGTTGGAAAGTGACAAAAGTAATTTCTATATTGTAGAAATGCAAGTGATTAAAGAACAAAAACAAATCAACTCTCCTTAATGTCAGCTAGAGTGCATAATCATTTCTGAGCTAAATCAAAGCAGGCTTAAAAAATAAATTTTAGAGAAAATACTATAAAATAAAATCCGTCAACTACTTATGTATGTAGATCAAAACTTAATAATCCTACTGATGAACAATCATCACAATTGTAAAACAATATGCAAAAAATGAATAATAACTAATATATTTTCTTTTCTGATTTATATTCTTGTATTTCTTTATTAATAAGCTAATGTAAAACACAGTAGACAATAAATATCAAAACATTGCTGAGTAATTATGTTGCTTGATGTCATGTCAAAAATACAACAAACAATTTATCATGAGGAGCATAATGTAGTTGAGAGTTTGTTTTTAACTGGGTAGAAGATTTAATACTTATGTGTTATTTTTAACAGGGTAGAAGATTTAATACTTATGTGTTATTTTTAACTCGGTAGAAGATTTAATACTTATGTATTATTTAAATAGTTTGTTTTTGACTGGGTAGAAAATTTAATACTTATGTGTTATTTTAAGAGTTTGTCTTTGACTGGGTAGAAGATTTAATACTTATGTGTTATTTTAAGAGTTTGTTTTTGACTGGGTAGAAAATTTAATACTAATGTGTTATTTTAAACTCGGTAGAAGATTTAATACTTATGTGTTATTTTAAGAGTTTGTCTTTGACTGGGTAGAAGATTTAATACTTACGTGTTATTTTAAGGGTTGTTTTACAAGTAGTTTTTCCTACTGGATTCTCAGCAGTACAGCTGTACTCAGCCAAATCATCCAGTGTAATGTTAAAGATGAGAAGAGTGAAAATATTCTTTTCCTGTATGATCTGTATCCTTGGTGATGGTTTGATTTCAATATTGTTGACAAACCATGTGACCTTCGGCCATACCTCAGGTTGGGGCTGCTCCTTAAGTTCTACCTCTAACCTTTTGACAAAAAAATGTACAATTTAAACTTTACATTTTTACAGTGTAAAGCTCTTACATGATATTGCTACATGGCAATGCATATGCATGCACTAACACACTAACCTGAAAGACAGGAGCAGGATATAAAAGGAGGATAAACTGATCTGTGTCACATCTCTCTCACTGAGGCAGTGAACAAACCTGTGAAACAGACTCCTGAATGGATAGTTACATGGTTGATTGTTTTGGTTGGGAAACCTAAATCACACCTGTACAAGTCTGACTGACTGTTCAGTCTTTAAAACACCTAAATATTTAGAATTGAAGAGGAACAGGCAAGAAAATGGACTAGACTATGTCTTAAATAAACAATTCCAAAGCTTTCCCTGTAATTTTTACTGTGTATCAACGTCTGTGGATAACAGAAAGCTGCGTCTATCATATTATCAAAAAATCTCTCATGCACACACATCCACACACACATGAAAATGGTTGTCACACACATGAAAATGGTTGTTATATATATGTTCATTATAAAACCATTTAACCTTTGCTTTACCAAGATGACACTCAGTGTTTGTTTTAGCAACTGACTCTTCAATGGCAAGTCACCTTTATATGAGGCAGAATGTATATTCTAAACCAAAATAGTGTTTACATGTTCTAAAATAAGAAAATAAGGGTATGTGGTTTTTAAAAACTTTAATGTAAAACCTTAGCACTGTTATAAATAAGTCTCAATATCTACTTAGACAGGTGAGATAACAAAAACTCACTTGGCTACATCCCTTTCCATAAGTTCCATGGTAGGGACAAGTGGTCTTACAAACTCTGGCATCTGTTGTATTGAGCTCACAAAGGTTTTCTCATGGACATCTTCTGGAGGCTGTGTTTGTGGATGGATCTCAGTAGTGGATCTGACAGCCTGGTCGATCTCATCCCCAGGAGATACTGAAAGCAAATTAGACTGGAAATTAATACTTTCTCCTTCTAAAACAATTTTGGAACACCCCACCCTCCCAAACAGCTTCATATATAAAATTCAACTTTCTTTCTTACTAGTGCCATTTTAAGTTTCCCATTTAACCATGACAGTATGGAAAGTTAAATGTAAAAAATGTCAATAAAAGTCAACAGGATAATCCTGTAAATTACATGTCCCTGAGTGTGATCTCTATAATGTGTTTGTACAGGGTTATTGCTGAATGTGGCTAAGAAATACTGCATACAGATATGACTGATTTACCATATTTTACAAAATGATGTAAATCTTTAAGTTCACACCTCTGAACAAAATTCTGAACAATCTAACAAATAATTACAAACAGGTTTTTCATTTTTCCAAAGACTAACTTGATTCATAGAGTTGGACATTTTTGCAATATGTAATATTACACAGCTTACCTAATGACCTAACACTCATTATTTATCAACACTTGCAAATAATACAATTTAAAAAGCATGAACAACTATCTCGGTGAAACATTACCTGTACTTAAATTGTTGAACTATGAGCACATTGCACAGACACAGTTTGAAACAACCATATGATTAGTCCGATCCCCTACCTTCAACGATAATGTCTGCTGTAGTCACAGCCTCTCCGAAAGGATTGACAGCTCTGCATGCATATTCCCCAGCATCTTCAGGGAATACCTCAGGAATGATCAACTGACATTCACCAGTTTCTGGCTCATAACTTGTCTGAAAGTCAGTGCTGGGTAAGATCTCTATTGTGTCCTTGTACCATGATATGGTTGGATGTGGCAAGCCAATGACCCGACCCCTCAAAATGACCTGCTCTCCATCCTTTACAATCTGAGGTTGAAGGAGTTCCTCAAACTCTGGAGGTATCTCTTCAACAGTTTGTGCCTCCTCAATCATCTCAAATTCAGTGGCTATAATCTCCTCCTTTACTTGTGGTCTCTCCTCCATGTCCTTCCTATCTTTCTTGCCAACACGTTCATCCAAAGCAGCTACTGATGGAAGATCAACTTTCTTTGTGACAACATCAGGGATGACAACATTTTCCACAATTTCTTCTTGAAGTTCCTTAAGTTCATCAATTAGTACCTCCTTATATATAGGAACTTCCTTCTCTGGTGATTCTGGGACTCTTTCCTCATAGACAGACTTTGGTTTTGGTCTCTCAATCTTCACAACCTTGACCTCATGTTCAACAACTTCTTCAACAATCTCTTCTTCTGGTTCTTCTCTAGTTTTAGGAACCTCCTCAAATGTTTGGACAGGAAGTTCTTCAACAGGGGACTGTGGTCTCTTCTCCTCAACTAAAGACTTAAGTTTAGGTTTCTCTATTTTCTTAGGTGCTACAGCTTCTTCTGCAACCTCTTCAGCCACCTCTTCTACGGGTTCTTCTTTGACCTGAAGAATCTCTTCTATGTGATGAATTTCTGGTTCTGGTGATGGGACTCTAGGAGGTTTCGCTTCTTCAAAAGGTATAACTTTTGGTCTTTCAATGACATGGGGTTTGACCTCATCTTCAGCAACATCAACTGGTGCCTCTTCCTCGGTAACTTCATATGGAACTTTCTGCTCAGTGATCTCAGCTAAAGTCTCCTCAGGTAAAACCTCAGCTGTTTCAACGTCTGTAGGTACTATCTCCTCTGCAAATACCTCCATAGGCTCTAGCACTGTGAGAGTTCCTCGAGTGACAGCATCTCCTCCTGGGTTCTGAGCCACACAGATGTATTCCCCTTCATCCTCTGGGAAGACCTCTACAATCAGTAGGCTGATGTCACCTGTATCTGGATTATAGCTGATGACGTACTCCTCATCATGGTCTATGTTTTTGCCATTATGGTACCAGGAGATGCGTGGGGCAGGCTTGCCTGTTACTTTGCAGTTCAGTCGGAGCTCCTGGCCATCAACAGCATCAACTGATGGAATCTGCTGGATGAAATTTGGAGGTTCAATCCTTTCAGCAGGTGATGGCTGTAGATGTGCTGTGTCAGCAGGTTGTTCTGGCAGAATGGGCAGCTCCTCTGTCACTGGTTCTGCAGAGAATGAAAGATTAGTTTTGATTAATACCAGAGACACAGTTTCTTTTAAGTGTTAATTTTATATTCTTTTTTTCTCAAAAACAAAAAAACAAAACCAAAGATAATCCAAACAAATGTATGCAAATGATGCAACAAATAATTTCAAGAAGTAAATATATCAATTTAATCATTACAAAGTTTTAAAAGTCTCAGATCTTCTGTAATTAATCTATAATGATTGCTTATTTCAAATACTTTAATCAACTACACAAATCTGATAATGAAACAATAATATGAGAAATTTATCTGCGACACATACAGTTTCAAACCATAAGAAAAAATATCTTCCTTTAATTCATTTGAAAAGTTGATATTTAATTTATTGCCATAATGCTATAAATTCAACAGGTATACTTGATGTTTACCTTGCACATATAAAGTGGTGCTGCTGACGATTTCTCCATGCTCTGTATCAGCCTTGCATGTGTATTCACCTGTATCACCTGGCCCAACCTCTATTATAAGCAGGATACTCTTGCCATTTTCATACAAAACCTCATAGTGCGGTGAGGGCTTTACTTCCATGCCATTGATAAACCAAGTAACCATGGGTGGTGGGTACTCTTCAATAGTGCATTCCAGTCTGAAAAAACAAAGTCAAGGAAAATAAAACAGAAACAGTGAAACATGTACTAGTTTGTAAATAGTGAAACATGTACTAGTTTGTAAATAGTGAAACATATACTAGTATGTAAATAGTGAAACATGTACTAGTTTGTAAATAGTGAAACATGTACTAGTTTGTAAATAGTGAAACATGTACTAGTTTGTAAAAAGAGTTGCAATCTGTTAGAGTTTCTTTATGAGGCTCAAAAATAACAACAGAAATGCTACCCAATACCCTCATGTCCTTGTAGATTTCCTGTGTATATGTAGTATAAATGCTACCCAATACCCTCATGTCCTTGTAGATTTCCTGTGTATATGTAGTATAAATGCTACCCAATACCCTCATGTCCTTGTAGATTTCCTGTGTATATGTAGTATAAATGCAGTTGTAGAGGAAAACATGAACAAAACAAAAGTTCCTCAAAGGGAATGACACTCTGTTAGCTGAAAAGAACTTCCAGGAATCAAGATAAGACTGTTTCTTCTTTTTAACTGCTGAGTGATAAAACCATCTGGAGGTCATATTGGATGTAAGTTCAGCTCAATTCCATTTAGGACATCATAAGAAGTCATTTGGTGAAGACTCCATGTCAATATGACCACCCATTTAGGAGGAGTAGCAATAACAAGATGTTCAAGGCAGCTGTCATGGCAGGCTTATCAGATGTAAAATAGGCACCATTTCTATTTAGGACCAACCAGATATCATAAGAAGTCTTTTGCTGAAAACCCCATGTCAATACAACCATCCATTCAGGAAGAGTAACAATAAGACTTTAAAGATGGCCACATTGGTGGTCATATGGTATGCCAGAGCAGCAGCATTTTCATTTAGGACCAACTAGATACAACAAGAAGTATTCTGGTGAAAACTCCATGTCAATATGTCTTCTATTATTGAGTAACAATAAGAAGATTTTCAACTTGGCTGCTGTAGTGACCATACTGCATATCACATTGGCACCATTTCATTAAAGACCAACTAGACATTATAAAGTAGTCTTCTAGAGAAAAACCCATGTAGATATGATCAGCCTTTCAGGAGGAGTAGCGATAACAAGACTTTCAAACTGGCCATCATGGCAGCTATACTGGATGTCAGATTGGCATCAATATCATTTAGGACCAATTAGACATCATAAGAAGTCTTTTAGTGAAAGGCAGCCAATGTAGCTCAGTTAGTAGAACATCAGATTCATAATCCAAGGGTCGCAGCTTCAATACCCACCCAGGCCAACCCAGGTTGGCTGCCTCTGTGTGTCCTTGGGAAAGGCACTTAGCTCCCATTTCCTCAGTATGATATAGCCAATAATGTGTTAAATGTGCCGTTAAACCAACAAAAACATAAAAACCAACTTTTAGTGAAAACCCCATGTTGATATGACCATCCGTTAAGGAGAAGCAGCAATAGCAAGATTTTCAAAATGACCACCATGGCAGCCATATTGGATGTTGGAATGGTGCCATTTTTATTTTGAACCAACTAGACATCATAAGAGGTCTTTCAGTGAAAACCAGATGTCAATACCACCATCCATTCAACCCCATGTCAATATAACCATCCATCCATGGGGAGTAGAAATAACAAAACTTTCAAGATGGCTGCCATGGTGGCCATATTGCATGTTAGAATAGCAACATTTTCATTTAGGACCAACTAGAGTCTTTCAGTGAAAATCCCATGTTGATAAGACCATCCATTCAGAAGGAGTAGAGATACAATTTTCAAGATGGCTACTGTGGTGGCCATATTGAATGTCTAAGTGGCATCATTTTCATTTAGGACAAACTAGATCTTGGGATAAATGTGTGTGTAAAGTTTCGTGGCAATCCTCTAAGTATTTTAGGAGGAGTAGCAATAACAAACATGTGCTAATGGATGGATGGACAAAGGACAACAGGCCATCCCATAAGCTTTTCTGGTCTATTATCAGTAGAGTTAAACATAGGCTGAATGATGTTAATAAATATACAAGATAAATCCATCTGAAAATTTCAAAAATCTTAACTGTTTGTAAACACCATCTTAGGCCTACTATACATGCTTGAGTTATTGATAAATTATTCAGTTACTGCAACACAATTGCTAATTACTGTTTGGGGAGTTTGATGTGCCAAAAACTTGCTAATTAGTGTCTGCTCAGTGTGAGGTGTCAAAAACTTGCTAATTAGTGTCTGGTCAGTCTGAGGTGTCAAAAACTTACTGCAACATATGAGCAACAACAATGAAAGTCCTTATGTCCTTCACCAATGATGACTCTTTTAAGGGAAGACTAACTTTATTTTGCTCTAGGAATTTACTTTTGTTAAAAATATTGATTCATCATCAGCAGCAGCAGCATCTTGCATGCAAGAAAACTGATCCCTTATTATCAGTGGTATGCACAAATGACTTTTGCCTGTTGCCAGAATGTACAAGCATACAATGGGATTTCTAGACTGCTTCCCTGTTTCCAATGGTTAAATTCATGTCTAGAAAATCTGAAACAGGGACCAGACTACTCTAAGTACAAACATGTGATTTGAAGGACCAATAAATCTGTAAAGTAATTATTCCATGATTCTTCCTCACCTTGCTATGCCCCTCTCACGAACATAGATCTCCGGCTCAAGAGGTTGTAAAAACTGAGGTTTGACAAATTGTGTCATCACATGTTCTTCTCTTGTGATGGTTGTGGTGGTGTGAGTAATGGTCAAGGGCTCTGCCAGTTCAGTGCAAGGCACCTCTACCACCTTCTCTTTGCCTGTAATTGTAAATACAACAACACCTTAAGTACCTTTTAGTCATTAGGAATAAGTGTGTTCCCTGGACCAACACACTGTTTTTGCTGTTGAAAAGAATAATAAAGATTTCAACTTTTTCAAAATAATGGCATGCAACCAACTGGCATTCCATTCCTTGAGTCACCTCATGCAAGTCAAACCATATCAACTACAGCCTTTTGAGTCACCTCATGCAAGTCAAACCATATCAACTACAGCCTTTTGAGCCACCTCATGCAAACTAAACCATATCAACTACAGCCTTTTGAGTCACCTCATGCAAGTCAAACATTATCCACTACAGCCTTTTGAGTCACCTCTTCCAAACAAAACCATATCAACTACAGCCTTTGGAGTCACCTCATGCAAATTAAACCATATGAACTACAGCCTTTTGAGTCACCTCATGCAAACTAAACCATATCAACTACAACCTTGAGTCACCTCATGCAAGTCAAACCATATCAACTACAGCCTTTTGAGTCACCTCATGCAAACTAAACCATATCAACTACAGCCTTTTGAGTCTCCTCATGCAAGTTAAACCATATCAACTACAGCCTTTTGAGTCACCTCATGCAAGTCAAACCATATCAACTACAGCCTTTTGAGTCACCTCATGCAAACTAAACCATATCAACTACAGCCTTTTGAGTCACCTCATGCAAACTAAACCATATCAACTACAGCCTTTTGAGTCACCTCATGCAAGTTAAACCATATCAACTACAGCCTTTTGAGTCACCTCATGCAAACTAAACCATATCAACTACAGCCTTTTGAATCACCTCATGCAAACTAAACCATATCAACTACAGCCTTTTGAGTCACCTCATGCAAGTTAAACCATATCAACTACAGCCTTTTGAGTCACCTCATGCAAACTAAACCATATCAACTACAGCCTTTTGAGTCACCTCATGCAAGTTAAACCATATCAACTACAGCCTTTTGAGTCACCTCATGCAAACTAAACCATATCAACTACAGCCTTTTGAGTCACCTCATGCAAACTAAACCATATCAACTACAGCCTTTTGAGTCACCTCATGCAAACTAAACCATATCAACTACAACCTTGAGTCACCTCATGCAAGTCAAACCATATCAACTACAGCCTTTTGAGTCACCTCATGCAAGTTAAACCATATCAACTACAACCTTTTGAGTCACCTCATGCAAGTTAAACCATATCAACTACAGCCTTCTGAGTCACCTCATGCAAACTAAACCATATCAACTACAGCCTTTTGAGTCACCTCATGCAAGTTAAACCATATCAACTACAACCTTTTGAGTCACCTCATACAAGTTAAACCATTTCAACTACAGCCTTTTGAGTCACTACTAGATTCAGGAAGACTTTTTCAAACCCTGACCCATATTCTCAAAATTTCTTGACCACAAAACTTATGCTCAAAATCCAAAAGTTAATATATATATATATATATATATATATATATATATATATATATATATATATATATATATATATATATATATATATATATATATATATATATAAAGACAGACTAAACAAACTTTTAAGTTCTTCTTAATTTTGGTTCCTCTACTATAATAATATATTTTAACAACATAGGTGTACTCTAATTATAATATTTGATTTTGAGATTTTGAGCTTGAGGTTGAGGTTGAACTTCTTGCTCAAAACAAGTTTCAGGAAAACAGGGCCTGGACATATCTTTATTATTCTGGACAGAATACAGGGCCTGGACATATCTTTATTATTCTGGATAGAATACAGGGCCTGGACATATCTTTATTATTCTGGACAGAATACAGGGCCTGGACATATCTTTGTTATTCTGGATAGAATACAGGGCCTGGACATATCTTTATTATTCTGGATAGAATAAAGGGCCTGGACATATCTTTATTCTGGATAGAATACAGGGCCTGGACATATCTTTATTATTCTGGACAGAATACAGGGCCTGGACATATCTTTATTATTCTGGACAGAATACAGGGCCTGGACATATCTTTATTCTTGATATAACCATCACTGCTCATAAGACAGTAACTGGGAAAAATATTTCATATTTCAACAAGTTCCTTTTTTTTTTTTTTTGAAATTACATATTACTTTGGCAGTGTTTTAATTTACAACAACTTCTCCTCTTTCAAAAACTTCCAAATTTTTTTAAATTTCTGTTGGAACTAGATCGGTGTTTGCAAAACATATAATGACCCAATGCATAAAAATGTCGAAGTCCAGAAAGTTGACAAATCTGATAAAACTTGCAAAGATCTTTTAAATGGCAGAAAAATCTTATCAGAGCATTGCCATATGCATATAAACAAGCATAATTCCAAACTTCAACTGACTTGGTTTAGTGGTTTCTGCATAACTTTAAATAGAAGGTTTTATTAAACTAACAAGAAAGTCTAATCAGTTCACCTAAATACAGATAAAACATACCAAATTTTATTTGCCTTTGTCAAGCAGTTTTTCATAATAAGGCTAATTAGCTAAAAAGGTAAGTAAAAAAAAACTTTAAAAAAAAAGCCAACAAGAGTACCATGAATGACACATTATATCCCACATAAAAGAACTTATATGTTGGCATTAGTAGCGTATGGTTGACTCTGGAGAAAACTGACCAATGGGTCTCAATGACTTCGACCTTTGGTCAAGGTATGTGATCTGGAACTAAACTTAATGTGCAGAAACCATTTTTTCTTATCAGACTTACCAAGACCACAACCTCTGACCTTTAGGCCCCAGAATTAAGTGCAAGTCATCCACAAAGTTTGATCAAGAAACTTACTCTAGAACAAAAATTATTCTGCAAAACCCATTTTTGTTTGAGTCACAATAACCTTGATCATAAAATAAATAGATCTCTTCCATAACTTAAGTGCAAGGACCCCATGTGCTTTGGTCAATGACTGTGGTCTTGAACAAAAGCTATTATGGAAAAACCATGTTTCTTCTTTCAGTCACTATGACCTTGACCTTTGGACCACAAAATCCACAGGCTCCTTTTTTATTCAATGTATAAGTCATCCATAAACTCTGATGTAAGGACATGGTTGAGAACTTAATTTTTTTTGTGCAGAAACAATTTGTCTTTTTTTACAGTGACCTTGAACTTTGACCATTTTGATCTGTAATTTACAGGGTTCTTCCTTACCCCAAGTGCAAGCCATCCACAAAGTCTGGTTCAGATATGTAATATAGAACTAATGTTGCAAATTCAAAATTCTTTCAACTTTTTAATTATATAATATCTATATCAATATAAATTGTATCAGGCAAGGTCCATGTGCCTTCATAAGTGATCCTGGATGAAAATCCACCCTCTGTAATACATTATAAAGCAAACATAAACATGTTTATAGTTTTATGCTTGTAAGAGGATGGAGAAACTGTCTAAATAAAATATTTGCATGGCAATGATTTCCTCGAGTTATTTCACCCATTTTTTCACACCTACCCACTCTCCAACAGTTATTGAAAATCAGTAAAGCTGTACATTTTCAACCCATTAAAGATCAGCACCAAACGAAATCAGGGAAATGATAGCAATAAAGGCTAATCAAGCAAGACCAAATTTTTCTGCAAAATTACTTTAATCTCAAATTCAACTGGCACAAAGTTTTTCTGAACAAAACTGATGTTCCATAAGGACATACAGTCATAACAACTTCACTAATAATGATGGAGATACTCTGGGACAACTTATCTATACCTCTATTAATAAACATTTACCCCATGGCTAATCATACAAAACTGTTTAGTTCTACCATAAATGGCTCTTTTAACTAAAAGTCAAAGTCCATACCTTTTATTGTGAGAGTTGTCTTGCAGGTTACCTCCCCAAGGTCATTCTCCACACGGAGCAGGTAGTCACCCTCATCCTCAGGTCTGACATTGATGATGATGAGAATTATTGTATTCCCTTCTTTTACAAAGCGTCTCCTCTCATTTGGCCTAATTTCTCTGCCATCTATATACCATGTGTAGCGTCTGGGTGGTGGCTTGGAGGTGATGGTAGCTTCAAGCCTATATAAAAAAAGAACACTCCTGTTAAATCCAGCTGTTTCTCCTATACAGCCACTGTGGGTCAGTCTTTTTTGCTGCACTTGCAACCAGAAAGGTGTAGGTTTAAATTCTGCCCAAACCAGGCTGGGTCAGCTGCCTTGGTGTGTCTCTGGGAAAAGCACTTTACACAAATTGCCTTGGCACAATATAACCTTTCATGTGTTGATATGCCATTAAACACCAATAAATCAATCACTGCTTATCCAATAGAACTTTGAATCTTCTTAGGGCAAACATTTGGAGTTATTGTAATGAAGCTATAAACCAATTTCATATGAGAGTTTGCTGCTTTAAGTATGTGTACTAAACTGATCTTTTATACCACACAAAGACAAAAGTTAACAAGAGTCCCTCGAAGGGACTGATGCTCTACTAGCTGAGAAGAATTTCCAGGTATTCAAGATATGACCATTTCTTCCTTTTAACTGCTGATTATTAAAACCATCTTTGGTATTCTTCAGGCATAACAAGATTTTCAAATTAACTGCTGTGGTGGACATATTGGATGTCAACTTGGCACCATTTTCATTTAGGACCAACAAGGCATCATAAGAAGTATTCTGGTGGACACACAATGTTGATACGACTTTGCGTTTTGGAAAAGCAATGATAAGAAAATTTTAAAGATGGATGCCATGGTGGCCATATTCAACATATGACTGGCACCAATTCTATTTAGTACCAACAAGACATCATAAGAAGTCTTTTGGTGAAAACACAATGTTGATATGACCAGCCATCTAGGAAAAGTAGTGATAACAAGATTTTTAAGATGGCCATTGTGGCAGTCATATTAGAAGTCAGATTGGCACCACTTTCATTTATGACCAACTAGACATCATAAGAAGTCTTTCAGTGAAAACCCCATGCTGATGCAACCATTCATTCAGGAGATATAGTGAAAACAAAATTTCAAGATGGCCACTGTGGCAGGCATATTGAATGTCTGAATGGCACCATTAGGACCAACTAGACATCATAAGAGGTTATTTAGTAAAAATCGTATGTTGATACAAGAATCTGTTCAGGAGGAATTGCAATAACAAGATTTTCATGGTGGCAACTGTGGCAGCCATATTAGACTTCAGATTGCACCATTTTCATTTAGGACCAACTAGACATCATCATTAGTCTTCTGGTGAAAACCCCATCGCAATATTACATTTCATTCAGGAGAAGTAGCAATAACAAGATTTTCAAGATGGCTACTGTGGTGGCTATATTGAACATCCAATTGGAACCATTTTCATTTAGGACCAAGTAGACATCATAAGAAGTCTTTTAGTGAAAACCCCATGTTGATACGACCATCCATTCAGGAGGAATAGTGATAACAAGATTGTCAAAATGGCTGCTCTGGTGGTCATCTTGGCCATCAGATCAGCACCCTTTTCATTTTGGACCAAGTAGACATCATAAGAAGTCTTCTGGTGAAACCCCCATGTCAATATGACTTTCCGTTCTTTATATTAAACTGTTTAAACTCTGCTAGTCCTTCATATGTTTTGTTTTTTTTAAATTGCAACCTAATCATTGAGGTAAATGATGGATATGTTAAGGTACCTAATCTATGAGGTAAATGATGGATATGTTAAGGTGCCTAATCTATGAGGTAAATGATGGATATGTTAAGGTGCCTAATCTATGAGGTAAATGATGGATAGGTTAATGTGCCTAATCTATGAGGTAAATGATGGATATGTAAGGTGCCTAATCTATGTGGTAAATGATGGATATGTTAAGGTGCCTAATCTATGTGGTAAATGATGGATATGTAAGGTGCCTAATCTATGTGGTAAATGATGGATATGTTAAGGTGCCTAATCTATGAGGTAAATGATGGATAGGTTAATGTGCCTAATCAATGAGGTAAATGATGGATATGTTAAGGTGCCTAATCTATGAGGTAAATGATGGATAGGTTAAGGTGCATATGGATGGACATGAGTAATGCTTTATGTCTCCAAATGTATAATTGGCGGGGAGGGGGGTTGAGGGAAAAACTGAAAAGTTAAATGTAAAGGATGATCAAAAAATTCTCAGAGCACTAATAAAATAAATCATTTAGAGCAATAAAATAAAGTCTAAACCAACCTGGTTGTTGAACCAGATGTGACCTCCTGGAATGAAGGCAGTGGCTTGATGAACTCAGGTGGGCGAGTTTCAATAGTTGTCTTGTACCTCTCCTCAAGCAGACGAGCTTCTTCTACATCTATGTTAGGAAATAGAAAATTGGAATAATTATCAATAAATTGTTTTCATCCTCCTCCTCATCAACATCATTATCAATGTCACAGTTGTGTTATATATATTAATTTAACAATAAAATCAAATATGTTCCATTGTGTGTGCAAAACAAAGAAATAAGCACCAATAACACTATCAGAAAAGTAATCTTACTGCTACTTCCAAAGTAAAACAAAAATAAAAGGCATAATCGATGATCACATAAATGCAAAAAACATTCAGTGTTCAAAATAATGAATCAATGCTCTAGATTTGTCATCTACAGCTGAATATAATGTGCATTTATAAAGGACTGGATTAAAAAATGGTCAATGAAGAAGTCATTAAATACTTTATATACTATATAATGTGAACTTTGACAAATGTATAATATTCTACATAATAGCCTCACATGCTTTAAGAAGTTCACAACCCTTAACTTACATAAAGTATGCATTTTTAAGTGCAAGTGACCTAATCCTAGCATTCCTCATGTGAGGACAGTAGTTAGTACTCAAGCCTACCTAGATCATGATTGTATTTGAACCTGCATGCCTTGTTACCACTCAACTTTGTGGGTTAATTAAGCTAAAAAAACATGTTACGTGTGCTTTATCATTGATGTATGCTTATTACAATGTAATTCAACCTCAAGACATTTACCAAAATAAAAACTTTGTAAACACAGAGTGTGAGTATGATACTGAAGATGGTATCTGATGGAAAATACTCTATTTTCTAATCTGCTTTATTTTAATCTCAATTTTATAAAGTCTCTCAAATTAAAAATATTAATTCCCCTAAACAAACATAAAATTAGAACACAGGTCGGTGAATGATGATATCACAAAATCCTAAATGTGTTTCATTGCTTTATAAACATCTAACAAGAACATATAGTTTGCAAACTAACCTAAATCACCCATTTCTGACAGAAATCTTGTTCACATTTTAGTCTTTGAAGGTCACCACATGCATCATTTCTCAGCTATCCCATCATGCATCATTTCTCAGCTATCCCATCATGCATCTTGGAAATGGTATGTGTCATGCATCCAAATGGTGGTAAACTTTACTGGGCTAAAATTCTTTTGTTTAATTTTATTCATTTAGTTCTAAGTCTGATATTAATCAAAGACATAAATAATACTTATTGTCATACAACAAAGATCTAGCAGCAAACTGATTTTTATTTAACTTAGTTCTCAAATATCATCAGTTTCCTAATACAGTAAAATATATGGAGATTTTGAGTTCTTTGAAATTGTTGTTGCTAGATCTTATCTGTGAAAACAAAATTTCCTGAAACTCTAAGTAACAAGCTGTCCAGGTGGGCATGAGATTGCTCACCTGACTGGCACCTGCCTAACAGCCTAAAGCAAGAAATGTAAAATATTTGAAAGGCCTTCAAGTTAGGATGCTTTTATGTCAATTTCGGTCAAATTCTGTTGAGTGTTTTTTTTCATCTGTTTTTAAAAGATTTTTATTTTTAGTAACTGCAACAATATCTGATGGTGTATTTGCATAATTTCTACCAAATTAAAAGCCCTTCATGCAAGGATGGTCTCAAATTTAGTCAGATCCTGTAAAAGTGATTTACAAAGAGAAGTTGTTTCAAGGATTTTCTATTTTTAGTAATGGCATTATCTGATAGCGAATCTGCATCATTTGTACACGTCTTTAAGGCCTTCATGCCAGAATGTCTTCTGTAAAATTCTGTTTAGTTGTTTTGGAGAAGCTGTTTAAAGGTTTTATATTTTTAGTAACACTGGCCATATTTGATGGTGGATCAGCATTATTTGTACAAACATGAAATCACTTCATGTCTGTATGCTTTCTGTCAAATTTGATCAAATTCTGTTGTGCAGTTTTTGAGAAGTTCTTAAAAAAACAATGGTCATATTTGATAGTGGATTGGCATCATTTGTACAAACTTGAAAGCCCTCAATGACAGGATGCTTTCTGTCAAACTGTGTCAAATCCTGTTGAAAGGTTTCTGCGAAGAAGTCGTTTGAAGTTGTTTTTTTCTATTTTAAGTAATGATGGCTAAATTTGATAGTGGGTTGGCATCATTTGTAAAAGCTGAAAGCCCTATGTGATACGATGCTTTCTGTCAAATTTGTTAAAATTATGTTGAGGGGTTTTTTTATAGAAGAAGTCATTTAAAGGTTTTTCTATTTATTTTTTTTAATTGGTGGCCAGATTTAAAGGTGGATCAGCATCATTTGTTCAAACTTTAAAGGCCTTCATACTAGGATGGCATCTGCCAGGTTTGGTTGCAATTCATTTAGTGGTTTTTTGAAAAGTTGAAAATGGCAATTGTTGACAGAAAGATGATGCACATCGGTTGCTTGGTTTTCAATGGCACTTATAACACATTACTGGCTATATCATGCAGAAGAAATGGGAGCCAAATGCCTTTCCCAAGGACACACCTGGGCACCCAACCCAGGCTGCTGGATGACACATGACAGACATGGGGCAATTTTTAGCCTTACAGGCAAGTAAGCTAAAAATTGGATAACAAAATCAAAAACAAAATATCAAACTGTAAAACTAAAGTTAGCATCAGTGTTAGTAGATAGATCAAAAGACATCAAACAAGAACATACAAATGAAATGAAGTGAAATAAATTTTAAATACAAAAGCATTATAAGAAAAAATCTCAAACAAACAACCTGTATTGATCATATCTTACAGGTAGATAGGTTAAAAAAGTATAGCAATCATTGTTTTCAGCCATGCATATCATCAAAAATTTCTTAATATAATGAGAAGCACTCAATTTCTAATTACAAATGTCAAAGGTCAGCAAAGAACACTTTTATCACCAGCATCATGTAAGGCTCATATTCCTAACATAAGCTATTCAACTATATTGAAATGACAAGGAATCATATCGGGTATCTAGTGATTCATGTGTTCTTTGCTGTCCTGTCAAAAATCAAATTTTATGTACAGTCCTTAATTATTACAACTGTCGATAAGCATGTTCCCAGGATGTCATGCCCTGAAAAATACAACTGTATAGTGTGTTAGAAGATTGGGAAGGGGGCAAGTTACTAAAAATCATATCTTTGATGCATACTTATTGTTAGTTATTGATTATGAGTAACCAGTACAACATTATGCAATAAGAATATTTCTCACACTAAAATGTGTGTTTCTATCTCCTTTCATAATCATCTTATCAATAATAGATTATTTCAAGAAAGACTATATCTACATCTTTTTTCCCAATAAAACCCCTATTTTTTAAAATTGTTTGTTAAATTCTAAATTGCAATTACATCCATATTTTCATATGCTAGATCTAGAAACAACAAATATTTTTGTTTTTTAAACTGCCTACTTTGCTCCTAAATATCTGTGTATTTGCAGCAGGATGACTCAAGAGTAATATATGATGTTGATCTTTCCAGGATTTTATTTATTCCTAAAGTAGTAGATTTTTCTCCATCATAAAAAGTACAAAATCACAAATTATTTTCAAAATTTGTTTAAAGCAAGCAACCATGCTAACAAGTCATCTCTGAGACTCATTTGATAAACATGCATATGATGCAAAATATTTCTTGCCGAGTCAGCAGGATATTAAAGTTACCTTGTACATAAAGCTCAGCTGAACATTCTGTTGTTCCATATGGATTCTTGAGACGACAGGTGATCAGACCACTATCTTCTGGAAAGGCTTGACGTATTGTCAGTGTCGTGGATGTATTTGTAATCTGAATCTAACAAGAACAATTGGCAATGAAATACAATGTAAAATACAGTTTTAATTTACAAGTATCTCTATATACAGTCATCAGAATTATTTTTGCATCAATGAATTTTTGTAAACTGGAAACAACATTTTCATGATTTGCACATTTGACTTACACATAAATAAAATTTTCACAAATTTAGTTTCCTTGCCAAATTTGTGAAAAAATGTATGCAAAATTGTTATTATTTACATTATACTTAATACAGACTGAAGCATGATAGTCAACTTATTCATACTTCATACAGACTGAAGCATGATAGTCAACTTATTCATACCTAATACAGACTGAAGCATGAAAATCAAGGCTTCATTCCTAATACAGACTGAAGCATGAAATTCAAAGATCCATACCTAATAGACTGAAGCATAAAGGTCAAGGATTCATACCTAATACAGACTGAAGCATGAAAGTCAAGGATTCATACCTAATTCAGACTGAAGCATGAAAATCAAGGATTCATACATAATACAGACAGAAGCATGAAAGTCATCTTATTCATACTTCATACAGACTGAGCCTGAAATTCAAGGATTCATACCTAATTGAGACTGAAGCATGAAAGTCAACTTATTCATACTTCATACATACTGAAGCGTGAAAGTCAAGGATTCATACCTAATACAGACTGATGCATGAAAGTCAAGGATTCAAACATAACACAGACTGAAGCATGAAAGTCAAGGATTCATACCTAATATGGACTGAAGCATGAAAGTCAAGAATTCATACATAATACAGACCGAAGCATGAAAATCAAGGATTCATACCTAATACTGACTGAAACATGAAAGTCAAGGATTCATACATAATACAGACTGAAGCATGAAAGTCAAGGATTCATTCCTAATACAGACTGAAGCATCAGACTGAAGCATGAAAGTCAAGGATTCATACCTAATTCAGACTGAAGCATGACAATCAAGGATTCATACCTAATACAGACTGAAGCATGAAAGTAAACTTATTCATACTTCATACAGACTGAAGTATGAAAGTCAAGGATTCATACTTCATACAGACAGAAGCATGAAAGTCAACTTATTCATACTTCATACAGACTGAAGCATGAAAGTCAAGGATTCATACCTAATACAGACTGAAACATGAAAGTCAAGGATTCATACATAATACAGACTGAAGCATGAAAGTCAAGGATTCATACCTAATACAAACTGAAGCATGAAAGTCAAGGATTCATAAATAATACAGACTGAAACATGAAAGTCAAGGATTCATACCTAATACAGACTGAAGCATGAAAATCAAGGATTCATACCTAAACCTAATACAGACTGAAGCATAAAAGTCATCTTATTCATACTTCATGCACACTGAAGCATGAAAGTCAACTTATTCAAACTTCATACAGACTGAAGCATGAAAGTCAAGGATTTATACCTAATACAGACTGAAGCATGAAAGTCAAGGATTCATACCTAATACAGACTGAAGCATGAAAGTCAACTATTCATTATATTCAGCTTTTTAAAAATATATAAATAGAAGTTGAACATAAAAAAATGCATTGAACACAAAAAAAAGAAAGTAAACCTTATTTCATTCTTGTAATTTATTTTCCTTTCAGCTGACAATACACTTTTGCTCAATGTGGCTTGTGGCTTTTAGTGGGGTAATTAAATGATTTTTTAAAATTCTGTTTTTTTGCCTTTTATTTCCCCTATCATAACATTTGCATGTATATATGATTGAAAACTCCTGATCTCTCATTCAATCATTAAGGATTTCAAATTTTACCTTGATATTTCTGGTTTCCTGCAAGACTTGCAGAGCATTCCTTAGCCATGTGATCTGGGGTCTTGGAGTTCCAGTGAACTCTGCTGTGAACTTAGCAGGACTTCCCTCCACCACCAGCGTATTGCTGACTGGCTTGACAAACTGCGGTGGTTGCTGTGTTGAAGTCTCAGGCTGAATGGGCTCAGGTTCGCTCTCAAGGCCTGGAATACAAATATGTATACATAATGTGTCCAATCAAGCCCTGGAATACAAATATGCATATATAATGTTTACAATCAAGAACTGGTATACAAATATGCATACATAATGTTGACAATCAAGGCCTGGAATACAAATATGCATACATAATGTGTACAATCAAGATTAGGGTAAAACAAAACAACAATAACAACAAAAAAATACCACACAAATCTAAGTATAATGTTCACTTTTATTTTTTTGAAATTCACTAAAGAATCAGTGCTGCACAATATAAATGAGAACTATTTTTAAAAATCTGTCGAACCTGTCTTTTGAACCAATGGTGAAGATCTCAAGATTGTTTGACTGGTGTCAACAGTTTTGCAAATCAGAAATTATTCTCTGCTCTATGAATTCCAGAACTATTACAAACTGTGTTTTATAAATGCTTACAGATCACAATTTTCTAACATATTTTGAAGTAAATACAAGTATTTAAAAAAAACCAGCTGGATGTCAAAATCAGTTCTTATCAGAGACAGCATCATCCCAGGAAGTCCCACCCAAACAAAGAGAATTTGAGTAAATAAAAAGCAGAAGACAGAGGAATGTAATGGTAAGCTATAAAAAAGACACCTTTATAAAGAAGACCTGCCTTATTTCTTAAACATATGTAATAAAAAGTCCCAATATAAAAACTACACTGACAGTCCACGTAAACAGTCACGATTTGGAACATAGTCCATGCACATGTGCTCTGTTTACATTAAAAAATATATCCTTCAAACCCAATGCAAACTGCAAGGATTCCATGATAAAAACATTTTAAAATTTATTCATGAACAACTTTTTACTGTTTAATATAAATCAATTCAATTCAATTAAATCTGCACAAATGGAATACACTTTATAATAACCAGGCATTTGATTTTGTGACTTACTGTGACTTAACATATACTGAGAAAAAGTGCCTAAGGGGAAGAACCTGTAACAAATATTATTATTATTATTATTATTAGGTACAGTTCTGTGGTATTTAGTCTCTCTAGTAGTGTACCTAATAATAAGTTGCTACAAGTGCCTATGAAAGTATGCAGTCAATATAACAATATGCTTTAACAAAAATAAATCAACTATCACTTCTAGTTGGTCTCACGCCACAAAAGCTGTACCTACTATGCCACTGAGGTGTTGAAGACAAGCAAGGTTTTAGGTGTTTAATATTATGATGCACATTATACATGATAAAATTGATAATTATTCAATTTTAGACTCCCAAACTTTGCCTGTACATCATATGGCCACACATTATACATGGTACGATTGATAATTATCCCATTTTAGACTCCCAAACTTTGCCTGTACATTATGTGGCCACACATTATACATGGTACGATTCATAATTATCCCATTTTAGACTCCCAAACTTTGCCTGTACGTTATATGGCTGCACATTATACATGGCATTTTAAAGTAACTTCTTATATCCATCCCTACCCCTGCCACTGCATAACACAAAGGCTAATCAGGCCAACACACTTGTTTGTGGTATGATTTCAAGCAAATAACTTAAATACACCTAAATCTGCCAGCACATGAGACGACAACACATTTTTCTCCAACAACCCAGATACACCTAAATCTGCCAACACATGAGGCAGTGGCAAATCTTTCTCCAAGACGTTTACAGTTGAGTGGAGGCCCACCATCATAAAACGCTCCTCAACATTTTGAGTAATAAATATTACTCCAGACTTGGAAACCTTACTTGATATCAATATATGCAGAATTTTGATTGGTCAGAATTTTTCTGGGAAAGATTTGGAGTCAGGTTTTATTATGTTGGGTAAATACAATAAAGTTGGGCAAAATGTGTATTTGTATCATTCTTTGATTCACTTAATAAGGCTTGAGGCAAAATGCGTATTCGTATCATTCTTTGATTCACTTAATAAGGCTTGAGGCAAAATGCGTATTCGTATCATTCTTTGATTCACTTAATAAGGCTTGAGGCAAAATGCGTATTCGTATCATTCTTTGATTCACTTAATAAGGCTTGAGGCAAAATGCGTATTCGTATCATTCTTTGATTCACTTAATAAGGCTCGAGGCAAAATGCGTATTCGTATCATTCTTTGATTCACTTAATAAGGCTTGAGGCAATATATGACTGCATACTTGCCATATTCCCAGACAGTGTTGGGGGTTTTTGAGATTCAAAAAGTGTGTTTTGAGGTTCTAAGTGGAGTCAGTGTGCATCATTATTTATATTATGACATATATCAAGAGACTGATTTTGATTCAATTAATCCCCCATTGGTGATGAATCTAGGGACCTTTATTACTACAAACACCCCCTAGCGCTGAACAAGCAAATCAATAATTTGTTCCATGTCGGGAATCGAACCTGGATCCTCTTAAGTGAGATATGGCAACTATCACCTGCTAGTATATTCCAGCTGATAAAAATTCGGGCCTCGTATTCTGGCCCTTTGGGCCATCATCGTCGCCCTGGGCGCCATTTACCCTTAGTACGCCACTGCAAATAACATCACCACAAACATGGTCACAACCTCACAGACATTAAAATACAAAAATACACCAAGTTACTGTTATTTAAAATCCATTGGACAGTGGAATGTAGTTTTAATTATATGCAGTCTTTGCTGCTTTCAATAGTTCAGTAGTTGGTTTGACGGTAGGCCTAATGCAAGTGTCATTTGTGTTCACAAATTGGCCTACACTTTTCCTTCACGAATGAGCATCTATGTCTATGTAGGCGCAAGCAATGGCCAAAGTTGCTAAAAGTGATAAAACCTGTAAGATGGCAATAAATATCCATTCCAAAACAATGAATCTGGCAATGAAAACATTCAAGGTTTGTGGTAGTCGGCCAAGTTGCTAAAGTCTTTGACCGCCGCTATTGTAACATATTTTCGAGGTTAGAGTCAAGCCTACGGCAGTGAAGATTGAATTTATTCTCAGGCTGAATTAATTAAAAAAGGTACTAATTGATGCAAATATACAATTTGTCATTTGATTCATGATTTAATACTTTTAAAAGAAAAGTAATTAAGAAAAGATGGGTATTTGCTATAATAAATGCTAGTAGATATAGAGTGAACACTAAACTTAAATGATAGCAAGATCCGGAACGAAAAATTCCATGGTGCAGTTCATTTCATGTTAACCAGATATTCAAACATGTTAATGTTTTCACGAGTTACTTGCTCATATGATAAGAAATTTATTGCAATAATTTAAATGTCCAAGGAAAACATGAGAAAGTTAAGGTGGCAAAACTGTTGAAGCAAATAAGATTATCTCATTTTTTTAAGTACTTCTAGTGCATTATGTACTACAATTTTTCTTTTGTCCCTTTAAAATGTTGTGTCCCCCAAATCTGGGGGGGGGTGAGGGACACTGTGTCCCCTGACCTTTGGATCCTAAGCGCATTACTGCATTAGAGGTTGACTGGTGCTGTTGTTCAACCTACTGAAATAACTTCAGACAAATTGAGTTGTTCCACTTAGTGTACTTTACCTATGCAAATTAGCCTAATGGGCTCTCTCTCAGCAGTGCTCAAAGGATTTGGCACAACTCATCATCCTAGCTATTGTGAGCCAATTCAATAAATCTCTGAAAGGTATCTGTTTATCTCTGACCACCTTACCTTTTAACTGTTTCTAATACAGCTGTATAAACTGCCCCGAGGATAGTTTTTTATGAGCTCAGAGCAAGACTATTTACTGTTGATACATCCCACAGATTATGGGCATATATCACTGTGATCAAGAAATTTACAATTTTTTTTCTTTTTGGGGGTGGGGGGGATTTTTGTTGTTGCTAAGATTGCTGAAAATCGTGTTTTCTGAAACACGACCGTGTCAGGGGGGTTTGGGAGTCCAAAATCGTGTTTTTCGTGTTTCATGTCGTGTTATGGCATGTATATGACTGATATTCATATCATTCTTTGATTCACTTAATAGGGCTAGAGGTAATAAATGACTGATATTCATATCATTCTTTCACTCACTTAATAGGGCTAAGGTAATACATGACCGATATTCATATCATTCTTTGACTCAATAGGGCTACATTCTGGGCTAGAGGTAATATATGACTGATATGCATGTCCTTCTTTGATTCACTTAATAGGGCTAGATGTAATATATGACTGATAATTCATATCATTCTTTGACTCAATAGGGCTACATTCTGGGCTAGAGGTAATATATGACTGATATGCATGTCCTTCTTTGATTCACTTAATAGGGCTAGATGTAATATATGACTGATATTCATATCATTCTTTGACTCAATAGGGCATATCATTCTTTGACTCAATAGGGCTAGGGCATATCATTCTTTGACTCAATAGGGCTAGAGGGCATATCATTCTTTGACTCAATAGGGCTAGAGGTAATATATGACTGGTATTCATATCATTCTTTGATTCACTTAATAGGGCTAGAGGTAATATATGACTGATATTCATATCATTCTTTGACTCAATAGGGCTAGGAGGTAATATATGACTGATATTCATATCATTCTTTGACTCAATAGGGCTAGGAGGTAATATATGACTGATATTCATATCATTCTTTGACTCACTTAATAGGGCTTACATTCAAGTCCTTCTTTGATTCACTTAATAGGGCTACAGGTAATATATGACTGATATTCATCTCATTCTTTGATTCAATATGGCTAGAGGCAATATATGACTGGGTATTCATATCATTCTTTGACTCAATAGGGCTAGGCTAGAAGTAATATATGACTGATATTCATATCATTCTTTGATTCACTTAATAGGGTTAGAGGTAATATATGACTGATATTCATGTCATTCTTTGACTCAACAGGCTCGTAGAATATACATTGTGTTTCACCAAAGAGACTTGGCAGTTTCATCTTTCAGTGCCTTTGAAAAAAGTGATACTGCTGTGAATGCCAAAAGCCTGCATGGCATGGATGACTAATCGCATTTGTATCAAGCATGCACAATACAAAATTAAGTAATTATATGAAATGACTCCAGACACTACATACCATGGACTTTAAGATATGCCTGACAGGATGTCTCGCCTGCTTTGTTTCTGGCAACACAGCGATATGTCCCTGTGTCTTCTGGAAATGCCTCCTGGATTGTAAGGCTGTGAACACCATCGGGTGTAGAGTCCATCCGGAAGTACTTGGATGGTTTAATTATCTGATTGTTTCGATACCACGTGACAACTGGGGCTGAAACATAATACAATAAGATTATGATGTACTGCTGCAGGATTACTGTTTGTAACTGGATAAACTACACATTTTTTTTACATGTCCATAGATTTCTGTGGATACAAATTACAGTAAAAAAAAATACTAAAGGAACTGAGAAACTGAATCTGTCAAATGGAAGTCAAGTATGGTAATTTTACATTTACAATTCAGTCACACCATGTCGAAAATACACAGCAATCTAATTTGTTCACCAACTTTTCTTAATGACTGATGAAACAGTGGTCATAATTTGTCATCCAGTACCTACATATATACATGTACTGAGCAAACATCGAGAAGAAGCATGAAATGGACATGTATATTGTATGTAAAGAAAAAATTAAGGTAGCGAGTTTCCAATAATACACTGAAAGAATTTAGAACATCCAATGAAAATATATCTCTGTTTTAATATCAACACTTTGTTCCATTTCTACAACAACTGGTATTCCTAAAAGAAAGACAAGAGACTCCTTTTTTGTCAAGCCTGCATTTTACTTATGCTATGAAGTAAAACTTTAACACTAAAAACTAAAACTTTAAATACCTTCAACATAGACCTTAGTCTAGGATGTGGATGGACGTGTGTACAGACAGACATTCATAAATATACCATCATGATCACTATGTGGAGCTTTTGCTAAGCTGGGTTTGACAAAAATTGCCCTCATTCATGTAAGCCAATGCTCTTTTCATTACCTACAGCATTCCACATGGACAACATATGGGATATCTCCATTAGTCTGCTCTCAACATGGACACTGTATCAAGATGACAGGGTTCCTACATAAATCTGCCTTTTTTTTCCATGACTTCTCCATTACAAATTTCTGATTTTCCATGACTAAATTCTTTAACATTTATGATGAAAAGACCGGAAAGTTGGATCTGTACACAGGAAATAATGATAATATTGATCAATATGATAGGAAAGATAACCACATAATCAGTTTTTGTCAAGATTGCCTCCTCCTCTCCTTACAGCTACCTGATCCACCCACTTTAACACCACAGACTGACAAGCAAGTAAAGGTACTTCAGTTACTTTCCATGACAATTTTTTCCATGACTTTTTGATTACTTTCCATGAAAAAAAATTTCAATGACTTTTCCATTACTTTCCATGACAATTTGTTTCTGCAACTTTTCCATTATTTTCCATGACAATTTTGTTTTCCATGACTTTTCCATTACTTTCCATGACAAAGTTTTTTTTCCAGGATTTTCCAAGAAAATGGGAATTCTGAGATAAAATCATTCAAAATTCAAATCTCCCCATTCACCAGCTGAATTGTGAGTTGTTGTTTTAAAACAAGCTCTGCATATTGTGATCATGGTCTATATAGTAAGAAAGATTGGACATATACATATCGTTCAATGTCGTGAAAACACTTACTTGGTGATCCACTGATTCTGCATGTGAATGTGACAGGTTCACCCTCCTCCACAGAGAGATTCTGTGGCTCCTCTGTGACAGTTGGGGCCCGTACTGGTGGCTCCATATGGAGGGGCTCTAGGGCTTCAGGTGGCTGGACAGGAACTACAAAGCAACAAAAAATCCAATACATCAGCATGCATGTATCTTTACATTTTAGAACTGAACTTTTGATTGCCACTATATTGCCAGTATTGTGCTGACATGCCATTAAATCCTATAATATATACGATTAACGAGGATATGGAAAATTCTGTATCAAAATTGATTTCTGCAGGTATAAATAAAACAATATGTTTTCAAATCAGAAGCTGTATAAAAAATCTAAAAATGTATTCTCTGGACAATGATCACTGTGAGAAAAAAAATTTCATTTAAACATTTTCAGTTGTACACAAGAGAATCGTTTTAAGCCTTTTGTTTGACCCACCACACATGTTCATTCCTTGCTATACATTTAAATCAACGCTGATTTCCATGTCTTTTTGATCTATTTTCTTTCACAAAAAAGATAAGGTAGTTAATGACAATAAATTGTATGCAGTTTAAATTTTAATTGAAAATTACATGCGTGAATTCTCCAGAATCATGACATCCAAATGACATGAAAATAATTCTGTCAAGTACAACTTGAAAATAATTTTCCAGAATTAGTACAACTGGATGATATTAAAAAAATTTCTGTTAAGTGCAAGAAATAATGGTTTTTCCTAAGTACTTACTTTCTACAGCCAATTTAGCAGTGCAGGTTGCTTTGCCTGCTTTGTTAATGGCCACACATGCATACTGCCCAGCATTCTCAGGTTTGGTCTCAAATATCAGCAAAGTGTAATTCTCCTGCTCTGAGATAAACTTCCAGTGTGGGCTCTCCCTCATTGGTTTGCCATCCTGCAAGATAAAGCAACAGTACACATAATTCTCACAAGACAAGTTTAAGCTTGATCAAAAGCCCAATCCCATCTAAAACAAAATTTTGGCAAATGTTTATTTAAGAAAACTTTTCCTGGTGATAGGCTCACACCCCATGACAAAATTTTAACAAGGCAGGCTTCCAGGCCTAATAACAGGAGAACCATACTTGTACAAGATTTCATCAAACCTTTTATACAGTCAAATCTGATTGGATATATAGCTGCAGTGGAAAACCATCTGTCATTTACAACTAGATGCTTAAAGTTCAGATCAATCTTGTTTTATAACACAGTAAAACCCATCTTGAGAAAATACCCCTTCTGCTAACAAAAATGGTCTCTCAAGACAGGTGGTCTTTCATAACAAGTTTGTGCAAGATGACCAGTTTTCAATGTCAAAATTCAACAGGGTTTAAGATGGAAAAATCCAAAAATTTTAATCAAGGTCAGTGGTGTTTGTCTCTATTTTTGGAATGTGGTTGTTCATAGCAGTGTTGTTTAAAACAATCTGCACTTTGCCTGCAGACCCTCCTAAGCAGTCATGATTACAAAGGATTCAATAAAGGTCAGCAGTATTCATCTCTGTTTTTGCAATGCAGTCATTCATAATGGGGTCGAAAAGGCATATTTTGCTGACAAATTGTGGTCACTGGTTGCATTCGGCAGGTGGTCACTCATGACAGTGCATTTACATAATAAAATCGATCTGTGGGTGATGACTGTGTAATTGACAGGTGGTCACTTCTAGCAGTGGTCACTCAAGACAGGTTTTACTGTATGATGAACTCCAATGAAAGACTATCGAATATGAGAAACCATGTTTTGCAGGCAAAGTTCCAAGTCTCAAGAGTTTGTTTTCTTAAAATGTATTCACTGGCATTTAACCAAGGGTAACACTGGTTACAATCTCAGGATTTTATCCATGCCAAACTGTTGACATTAAAAATGTTGGAGAAACATGCTGAACATTTTGAATGATTTGAAATGAATCTGTCCCAGTGCAGATGTTTGATAAACAGAAGCCAGATAAACAAGACTGGACTGTATAAAAGCATTACAAAATCAGGTCACCTTCTCCCAGTGGACTGTAGGCGAAGGATGACCAGTGACTTGGCAGTCAAACGTGACAGGTTCTCCCTCCAAGACCTGGGTGTCGTGAGTCTGCTGACGGAACTCTGGAGGAACGTCTTTTTCAGGCTCCTCCTCCTCTGTAATGACAACAAATGGACAGCTATAATTCTAATTTCTGTAGAAATGGACAGCTATATTTTTTACTGTCTATAGAAATAAAAAGCTGTAATTTTACTTTATGCTGAAATGGATAGCTTTAATGCCAGTTTCTGTTTGAGATGAATCATTGTAATTCTACTTTATCCTATAAATCCTCAAATCCTCACAATCAAAACTGTGATCTCATAATTAAATCCTCACAGACAAGACCAATCACCTAATTATATCCTCACATACAAGACTGTGATCACTTAAATCCTCACTTACAATACTGTGATCCCTAATTAAATCCTCACAATCAAAACTGATGCTCTAATTAAATCCTCACACACAGGACTGTGAGCTCCTAATTAAATCATCACATACGATACTGTGATCCCTTATTTAATTCCTCACATACAAGACTGTTCTCCCCTATTAAATCCTCACATATTGGACTGTGATCTCCTAATTAAATTCTCACAGACAAGACTGTGATCACCTAATTAAATCTTCACATATAATACTGTGATCTCCTAATTAAATCCTCACAAAAAGGACTGTGATCTCCTAATTAAATTCTCACAAACAGGACTGTGATCACCTAATTAAATCTGCACATACAAGACTGTTCTCCCCTAAGTAAACCCTCACATATAAGACTGTGTCTATGACTCCCCTAGTTAAGTCCTCACACAAAATACTGTCCCATAATCAAATCCTCACATACAAGACTGTGATCCCCGAATTATATTTTCACACACAATACTGTGATCCCTAATTAAACCCTCACATACAAGACTGTGGACTCCTAATTAAA
Source organism: Margaritifera margaritifera (assembly GCA_029931535.1). NCBI lineage: Eukaryota > Metazoa > Mollusca > Bivalvia > Unionida > Margaritiferidae > Margaritifera > Margaritifera margaritifera. Next base: position 3,889,638 of record JAQPZY010001688.1, read on the forward strand.
CCCTCACATACAAGACTGTGGACTCCTAATTAAATCTTCACACACAATACTGTGTCCCTAATCCTCACATACAATACTGTGATTCCCTAATTAAATCTTCACACACAATACTGTGTCCCTAATCCTCACATACAATACTGTGATTCGCTAATTAAATCTTCACACACAATACTGTGTCCCTAATCCTCACATGTAAGACTGAGATATCCTAATTAAATCATCATGTACAAGACCTGAAAATAAATTTTCCCATTAAATCCGCACACACAAGACAGTGATCTCCTAATTAAATCGACACATACAAGACTGTGATCTCCTAATTAAATCCACACATACAAGTCTGTGATCTCCTAATTAAAAGATATAAAAGACAATCAAGCATTACACTTTAAAACTTAGCCTAGAATGAGGTCATCAAAATTATCAATTTTCTACTAGATCATTCCCCATGGTCACAAAACGGTCTGAGCAAAAGAAGTGATCACTGACTCAAGACACAATACTTAAAGGGCACAGTTCACAGCTTGTTCTACATTCATTTTTCCACACAGATCAAATGCATACATGTATACAAGCAACCAGCCAAAACCAGCTGAGTGAGTGTGGTGTTGATCACCTGAAACTGGCAGTTAAAAATAGCTACTTGCTGCCAGCAGTCTATATAATATCGTGCCTTACTACCTTCTGTCACAAGTGTATGACTTATTAACATGCATGTTGTTGGCATTAAACAGCCTTCTATTTCATTTCATGCTAATATGTATCAAGGTACAAAACTGTACACAAAATCCTTATCAACTCATTGAGTTTCAAGACTGCCAAGCCTGGAATTAGACATGTTATAAACTCAGACAGTTTCAAGACTCTCAGAGCCTGGAGTCACACATGTTACAAGCTCAGAGAGCTTCAAGATTGCCAAGCCTGGAATTAGACATCTTGTAAGCTCAGACAGTTTCAAGACTGTCAGGGCCTGGCGTCAGACACATTACAAGCTCAGAGAGCGTCAAGACTGCCAAGGCCTTGAATCAGACATGTTGTAAGCTCAGGGAGTTTCAAGACTGTCAGGGCCTGGAGTCAGACACATTACAAGCTCAGAGAGCTTCAAGACTGCCAAGGCCTTGAATCAGACATGTTGTAAGCTCAGGGAGTTTCAAGACTGCCAGGGTCTGGAATCAGACACATTATAAACTCAGTGAGTTTAAAGACTGCCAAGGCCTGGATTCAGACATGTTATAAGCTCAGAGTTTCAAGACTCTCAGAGCCTGGAATCAGACATATTATAAGTTTAAAGGATTTCAAGATTGCCGGGGCTTGGAATCAGACCTGTTACAAGCTCAGAGAGTTTCAAGACTGCTGGGGCCTGAAATCAGACATGTTATAAGCTCAGTAAGTTTCAAGATGCTGGGGCCTGCCATCAGACATGTCATAAGCTCAGAGTTTCAAGACTGCTGGGGCCAGAAATCAGACATATTATAAGCTCAGTGAGTTTCAAGACTGACAGGGCCTTGAATCAGACATGTCATAAGCTCAGAGAGTTTCAAGACTGCTGGGGCCTGAAATCAGACATGTTATAAGCTCAGTGAGTTTCAAGTCTGCTGGGGAATCAGGCATGTCATAAGCACAGAGAGTTTCAAGACTGTTGGGGCCTGCAATCAGACATATTATAAGCTCAGTGACTGTCAAGACTGCTGGGGCCTGCAATCAGACATGTTATAATCTTAGTGAGTTTCAAGACTGCTGGGTCCTGCAATCAGACATGTTATAAGCTCAGTGAGTGTCAAGACTGCTGGGGCCTGCAATCAGACATGTTATAATCTCATAAGTAAAATGCTGGAGGTCATGACTGAAAATGCTGGAGATTGAAGAAAAATGCTGAGAATTCTCCAAAAACAAATGGCAACAAACAATGGTCACCTTCAGCAGGTTTAAATGTAATTTTATACATGTATCCATACAAAGAAAGAAACAATTTTAAGACAGTACTTGAGTGGAGATGTTTATGATATTAAGCCCAACCATTTTTAAAGCTATAAAGCTGACAAATTATTATTAAGTATTTTAAACATTGTTTTATGTAACACTATTTGTTGAACTGTATAAAATGCTGGAGATCTTGTCTCCCATGCAGGAGTGATCAAGAAGGATAAAAAAAGGTGTGTAATAGAAACTGCTGGAAGACTGGCAAATATGGACTTACCGATGACAGTGAGTTTAGCCTTACATTGGACCTGTCCGTACACATTGTAAGCCTTGACAGTAAACATACCAGTGTCCTCAGGGAACACCTCAGGGATGTGTAGTATGCTGGTGGTCTCATCTGTTGTGATCTAAACAATGGAAAGAAAGTTGTGTATTCCCTCATAAACGCTTAAAGATTGTTGGAGAGGGATCAAGGACAGTTTTTAAAAATTTTCCTATCCTACCAAGCATAATTTTTATTAATTTATTTTCTTTCACTGCTTACAACAAGAAACAACAAAAGCAACATAAACGGCACATTATACACCCACCCAAATGTATAATAGTCAAAAGTAACATGAACTGCACATTATACACACACCGAATGTATAATAGTCAAAAGTAACATGAACTGCACATTATACACACACCGAATGTATAATAGTCAAAAGTAACATGAACTGCACATTATACACACACCGAATGTATAATAGTCAAAAGTAACATGAACTGCACATTATACACCCACCCAATGTATAACAGTCAAAAGTAACATGAACTGCACATTATACACCCACCCAATGTATAATAGTCCTCTGTGTAGGCACTAGTAGGGCATCACTGGTCTCAATGACCTTGAGTTTTGGTCAAAGTATGTGGTCTTGAACTAGACTTAATGTGCAGAAACCATTATTTTCTTATCAGACTTACCATGACTGTGATATTCGACCTGAAGACCCAAAAAATGTTAGGTTTCTTTATTACCCTAAATGCAAGCCATCAACAAAGTTTGGTCAAGGAACTTAATCTAGAACAAAAGTTATTGTGCAAAACCCATTTTTTGGATGTCACAATAACACTGACCTTTTGACCTTTTTAACCCTAAAATAAACAGGCCAGTTCCATACCTTAAGTGCAAGCTATCCAATAACTTTGGTCAAGGTATGTGGTCCAGAATGAAAATTATTATTAAAAAATTGTTTTTCTTCCACTCAGTGACCTTGACCTTTGATCATTTAACCCCAAAATGTTTAGGCTTCTTTCTAACCCAAAGTGTAAGATATCTACAAACTTAAGTGAATGGTACAGAACTGAACTCTTTGGGCAGAAACATATTTCATGTTTCAGCTACAGTGCCCTTGGCCTTTAACCTTTTGATCCCAACATAAAGTGGTTTCAATCTTGTTCCTTGTGCAAGCCATCCACAATCCAGGTCTGTGATATAGAACCAATGTTATTCTATGGAAACCATTTTTTTTTCTGTCAATCACAGTGACTGTGACCTTTCACCTTTTGACCCCAAAAATGACAGGATTCTTCCTTACCCAAAGTGCAAGCAACACACAAAGTTTGCCCCAGGTCTGTGATGTCGCACTAATGTTATTGTGAGGAAACCACTTTTCTTTCAGTCACTATGACCATGACCTTTTGACCCCCAAATTAATATGCTTCTTTCTTAACCCAAATGCAGGCCATCCACAAAGTTTAGTCTTGGTCTGTGATGTAGAACTAATTTTACTGTGCAGAAACCATTTTTCTTCTTTCAGTCACTGTGACCCTGACATTCAAACTATTGATGCCAAAATTAATAGGCTTCTTCAATGCCCCAAATGCAAGCTGTTTACAAAGTTTCATAACAATAGGTGATGGAGAACTCAAATTATTGCACAGAAACGAACTAGGGAACAGACAGACATATGGATATATGGATGGGCAGATGGACTGACAATGTCATAACATAATAAGCTCTGCCTTATGGTGGGTGTATACACATGAAGTATTTAACATGAAAATGTATACCGTTTGTGCTATTATAAGTAAACTGTTTGCTACTATTTAAACCATCCCTGCAAGTGCACCCAAGAGGTAAATTATCAATACAGAAGAGAATAATACATAAGTGGTTCCTGTTCTATCTCCCCCCCCCCCCCTTATTACAGTTGTGTCATAAATCCAGTTCTACAATAATCAGTATGACGGAGAGTCAATACCATTTGGAACAGCTATACAGCAAATGCATACAGCAAACTAGGACAGAATGTATGAAATAGTAACATCTGAGTAACAGATGTGCGAGATTATTTTGTCTCCTACCTGGAAGTCATGAGATGGTTGGATCTCAAAGCTGTCTCTGTACCAAGTAATCAGAGGTGGTGGATAACCCTTGAACTGAACTTCAAGACTGCAAAAAAAGATGCCTTGTTAAAATGCATAACCCTGCTTGGTCTACATTCATTTCAAACAAGAAAAGAATAAATATTTGTGGTTTAGCACTTTTCAGAATTCTGTCATTTAATCCAAAGATTTAAAATTCCAAATCAGAGAAAAGTATTCCTCACACATATTATTCTACATAAACAAAAGTGAAATTAACACACATCACTAGTGGTAATAACAGAAAGATATGTTTATCAACATTTCCTCTATTTCAGACTTTTCAGGACTTACGTCAGTGGTTTTCCCTCTGTAATTCTGGCTGGTCTGAGTGGTTTTGTAAAGATTGGTGGTTCTTGTCTCTCAAGGATAACTTGTGCCACTGACACTTTAGTCTCATCCATAGGTTGCTCCTGTGGAATTACAGCCACCATACGTGCTCTCTGGATCTCCAGCTGGATTTCAGGGCGATCTTGGCGAACAACACGGGCTGGCAGCTGGTGTTCACGGGGTAGGACGGGTTTCAGCTCAAACTTCTCTGTTATGTATTTCTCCTCTGTCATTACAACCTCACGCTCATGTACAAGCTGGATTTTTGCCTCTTTGGCTGAAATAAATGCAATGTACAGTTTTTTTTTCTAAGTCAAAACAGTATACTAGAAGCATTGCAGTGAACTTATATTTAGAAAATTCTTGACTATAGCAAAATACTAATTGGGTACTGAATGATTACATAATCCATGTATTTTTTTTTCTGTTTAGAATGGAAAACTGTTTTAATGAAAAAATATCACATGTTCCCTTGAAGTATAGTATTAGTAGCTTCAACTACAAATTTCCAACAAGTCAGAAGAAATGTACCCAACTACACAGTAACCTTTCTCTGTTTTCATTTATCCATGATGTAGATTTTTTGTGACAAGATTATATTCAATGAATTGTGTGATTTGCCTTTACATACAGGAGACTGCTATGACAAATTGGATTGCAATGATTATTTATTATTTTGTTTACATAACCTCAAAGTTCATGTACACAAACCAGACTTTTACTTCTACAATAGGTATGAAATACATTTTATAGTGACATCACCGCTGACTACATTTAAAAGACAAAAAGAAGTACTAATTAGATAATGCTAAACAAGAGTCCCTCAAAGGGACTGACACCTACATGCCAAAAAGAACTGAAGGAGTCCACAAAAAGTCCTTTCATTCTTTTTTTTGCTGACTATTGAAATCATCTTGGATATTCTTCAGAAACTCCAGCATACCAAATGTGGTAACAAAAATATTTTCTTGTATGTCTGAGTTAATATGTTCAAAAGAGAAGTGCAGTACAAAATTTTTGGTCATGGCCTTTCACTTTGAGCCTGATATCATGAATAGAAGAAGGTCATGGCCTTTCACTTTGAGCCTGATATCATGGATAGAAGAAGGTCATGGCCTTTCACTTGGAGCCTAATATCATGGATAGAAGAAGATCATGGCCTTTCACTTTGAGCCTGATATCATGGAGTTTTGGTCATGGCCTTTCACTCTGAGCCTGATATCATGGATAGAAGATCATTAAACTCATCTCAAATACTGCCAAGACATAACCACATGCTAAGTCTGCAGGTTCAAGCCATAAATATAATTTGTAAAAAAAATCCAAGTTATATAAGTAAGATCATTTAATATAATCTTCAGATATATCCACCAACTGGATTTCATGACAAGAATACTGTGAACGGCACATTATATGGACTCCATGTCTTTAACTGTATTCTATGTTGATAACTTAATTTTTTTTCTCCACAAACCACTTTTCTTCTTTCAGACAGTGATCTTGACCTTTGACCCCCAAATCAATCTGCTTCTTCCTTACTCCAAGTGCCAGTTATCTATATTTGGTAAATGTAGATGACAGAAAACTGAAGTTATTGTGCTGAAACCTGTTTTCTTCTTTTAGTTGTAGTGACTCTGACCTTTGACCTTTTGACCCCTTAATTGGATAGGCTTCTTTCTTAGTCCAAGTGCAAGCCATCCAACAAGTCTGATAACCACAGATGATGGAGAACCCAAGTTATTGTGCAGAAACCATTTTTCTTCTTTTAGTTAGAGACCTTGACCTTTGACCTTTTGACCCTGAAATCAACCGACTTGTTTCTTACCCCAAGTGCAAGCCATCCACAAAGTCTGGTATCTGTAGATGGTGGAGAACTTGAGTTATTGTGTGGAAACCATATTCTTGTTTCAGTCACAGTGACATGATCTTTGATCTTTTGACCCCAAAATCAATCAAGTTCTTCTTTATCCCAAGTGCAAGCCATCCACAAAGTTTGGTAAGTGGCAGACAACTCGAATTATTCTGCAGAATCAAAATTGGTAACATACAGATGGACATATGTACAGATGGAGCTCCACCTTATGGTGGGTGTATAAAAATCCATTCATACAAATGTGTGCTATTATGCCAACAAGCCAGAACAGATAAAAGGTCCAAGTCAAGACCTTTGACCTTGAAATCAATGTCAGAATACTATCAACAAAATACAAAGACTGATCAAAATTCATTTGTACATGTACAAGTCACTGTGTTTATTAGCTCAGTGAAGTAAGAAAATCCAAGCAGGCAAGCAGGTTTGGTGTTCAAACTAATTCTCAATAGCATGGACATGTTGGTGATCAGATCTGCACCATTTTCATTTAGAACCAATTACATATTGCAAAGAATTTTTTGTCTAAAACCTATGTCAATACCATCATTCATTCCATACTAGTGATAACAATGTCTTTGAGATGGACAGTATGACTGCCATATTCGCAGCAATACCAGCACCATTTTCATTCAGGATGAGCTACATGTTATTCCAGTGTTTTAGTGAAAACCCCATGCTGATACAACCAACCATTTAGGAGAAGTAGCCATAAGGAGATGTTTAAGATGGCCATCAAAAAGCCACTTTTGAGGTGAGATCAGTATCATTTTAAAATAGGACCAGCTACATATTGCAAGTATTTTAGCGAAAACCCCATGCTGAAAAACCATCTCCAGCTTTAACAAAATGTTCATGATGGTTGCTGTGGCAGCCATACTGGAAGGTCATACTGGCACCACACTGTCATTAAGCACCAAGTAAATCTCATAAGAAGTCTTTTAATTAAAAGCTCATGTCCATATGACCATCCATTCTGGAGGAGTAACAATAACAAGATTTTCAAGATGGCCACCATGGTGTCTATTTTGGATGTCAGACTGGCAATATTGTTATTTTGCACCATTTACATAGCACAAGAAGTCTTTTATTGAAAATCTCATGTCAATATGGGGGCCCTGGGTGGCTGACTGGTCTAAGGCACTTGTCTTTACAGATCAATGACATCTCACCTCTGTCTGCATGGGTTCGAGTCTCGGGCTTGGCCAACATGGGTATGTGAGAAAGCTTGCCAGTAGCTTCCCATGGGTCGGTGGTTCTTCCTCCACCAAATATACCGTATATACTCGCTTATAAGTCAACGTTTTTTTACTTAAAATTCGATTCATGCAGAGTAGGGGTTGTCTTATAAGCGCAACATTAAAAAAAATATTAATCTTGGGATAATGTTGGAAACTCTAGATGTTTGCAGTACATAAAAATACCGTAAATTCATACATTTTTATATTTTCATGCCACTATTCCTATGCAGTAATACATATATGGTATGCACTGTGTTTATCTGTTTCATGACGGTATTCATTACACAATACATGTATCTACAGTTATTTGGATTTTAATAATTTGAAAATATTACCGGTAAATTAAATACTACCTACCACAAAATGAAGTGTCCGTCAATGTTTACCGTGGGAGTTTACTAGTAAGTATATTGCTTCTATTTTCATGCCAGTCTGAACAACCTGTATTTGTATTAATATTTGTGTTTTGCTGTATAAAGACTGTGCTTGATGCAATACAAGTTTTGATTTAATTTGTATTTTACTTTTCCACAAGTCAGATTTAATTCCCAAGTGATATTTCCCAAGTTATCTGCCAGTGCACATGGGCTGATAAGCCTTTGGCTTGTAAAGGCACTCACTTTGTTTTCAAGTTGACAATGCTTTTGATCGAGCTGCGAATCTAATACTTGTTCAGTGCCAAGCAGAGTTCTACAACTTCCTGTGCATATACTTTGACCTTAATCCCTTAGCTTGTAAAGGCACCAAACTCTTTGTTTTCCCATGTGACAACCCTTTGATCAAGCCGCGAGTTTGATACTTGTTCAGTGCTAAGTAACAGAGGGTGGTTATTTGAACTCCCTGTGATCTTGCCGCACAATTGACACGTGTTCAATTGCATCCTTTAATAGATTACTGACTTTATGATCAAAATGTTACTTATAGAGCCCAAGCTCAGTCTCTGCATAAGCACCCGCAAATGACAGTAAAGCTGAGGAATCAGAGTTGGACAAGATTTATGATGACTAGACGACGATTTACAATGACTGGAAGACGATGTAAAATTTTAGAACTTCATCAGACAATGAGGATTAATTCTTGGACTTTGTACCAGATGACATTAGATAGTGACATTTATAGGATACCGTGAATCACAAAAAAGTGGACTTAACTTTCATTGTTTATTTGTAAGACCTGTGGAATTAACATATTACGGGATATTGTGAATCGGATCATTCTGAACTTCTATTTTTATACCGGCATGTGACCTATAATTGAATTCGTGGATTTATCATATAAATGGATTTAAAATGTCAAGCATTATGGATTTCAATGGACTTTATTACACAAAGATGGACAAATTGTAAGTTGCCAATTTATTTGTGAGATATTTCACTCAATAATATAATTATATTTTATACTGGTTTTGTCTTTTTTTTTCTTATCTATCTATCCAGTTTGGCTTGTTTATATTTCCGAAGTGCATTTCTGACTCACTAAGAAGTCACCCCTTTAGACACATCTGACTTGCAAAATACACCTCGACTTATAGGACGGTCAAAGATAAATTCATTTTTTGCTTCCCTAAAAAAAGGGGGGGGGGGTCGACTTATAGTCGAGTCGACTTATAATCGAGTATATACAGTACTGGCCACCATATATAGCCTATCATGTGCTGAAAAATGGACCACATGCAGGTCATAAGTCTTTCAGTGGAAACCACACATTGATACAACCATCCATTCAGAAGGAGTAGTGAAAAGGTGATCATATTGAACGTCTAATGGGTTCCATTTTCATTTATAACCAACTAAAAGTCAAGGTGAAACTGTTCAACATTTCATGACTTTCTTTTGAATAGTTTAGGATGAGTAGCGATAACAAACAACTGCTAACTGATGACAACAATGGACCATTCAACCAACAGAGCTAAAATCACTGGGCCACCAGGTCCTGGGTGGGAAATTTCCCCATGTTTTGAGATTTTGGACATGAAAAATGTCAAAATTATTGTAAGGTTATCACGGCAGGACATATTTTGTTTAACCTCAAATTCTTTTCTGAAAGCTTACCTTTCTCAACTTTTCTAAGCTCAAATTCAGTAGCTTTTGGTTTCTCAAAAGCTTTCTGCAATTCAACTGATCGTAGTTCCACTTTCTTACGTCTCTCCAGTTCAATTTCAAGTTCTCCTACAGTAAATTCAACAATAAATCAATAAATATGACTTTTCAGCAGATATGCTTTTGCATTAAGAATCACTTAAAATCCTATATATATATTAAATTTGGAAAATCAGACTAATACATTAAAATATCATTACCTAATGAAGGAAATATTAATAACAGCTAATTATCCTCTTCCTCATCACCATCATTGTCATCATCATCTAAGTCATTATCATCATCTATTAATTTGATATCATCATGTAATTTTCTCATTTATGTATTTATAACAAATGGTTTGAATACACTTTTATGTAAAATCATTTATGCCAGACATTGTTGTGATCTTTTTCAATAATTATAAACATCATATGTGTAATTATCATCCTAATGCTTCCACATACCTTTGGGTGCCTGTCGGAGTTGTGATCGCCAGTCCTCACGTGGGATGACTGCAAGGGATGTGCTGGCTTCAGCTTCACCCATGTTGTTTTTGGCGACAACACGTACACTACCACTGTCAGTTTCACGGACACGTGGTATTTCTAGGTAATGGATCATGCCATCATAGCGAACTTTAAATCTTGTGGCCTGTAAAGGACAGCTGACTTGGTCATTATTTAGTCTTAGTGAACTGGGAAAATGAGCATACAATGCACAAAATCAGTGCCACACCTGCTGTTATGTGAACAGTATATATTTTTCTCCCAGTAAGGTGTGAATGATGACGGCTAAATCAATATGGGTGTTAATACAGAAGATATACCCCTGAGTCCCTAAGTCATTAGTTTTAGTCTACAACAACAACAACAAAATCAACAATTCATAGACTGCATGTCTGCAAGTGAAAATAATCAGCTTGTAAAAACGTATTTGAAAACTTGAACTTTCTTAATGAGGATGGAATGGAGAAGTTTATTGCATGTAATAGTGACTAGGCCCTAAACTTCCAAGGAAGTTAAGTTTGTACACATTTTTTTTTTTTCATTTTCTCTGTAGCATAAATTACGATACTGCCTCTTGTACTTGCATTTTATAGGTTGGAATCTTACATAGACTCACTCTAAGTTAACCTTGGTGTAAAAACATTTTATAGGTTGGAATCTTACATGGACTCACTCCAAGTTAACCTTGGTGTAAAAACATTTTATAGGTTGGAATCTTACATGGACTCACTCCAAGTTAACCTTGGTGTAAAAACATTTTATAGGTTGGAATATTACATGGACTCACTCCAAGTTAACCCTGGTGTAAAAACATTTTATAGGTTGGAATCTTACATGGACTCACTCCAAGTTAACCTTGGTGTAAAAACATTTTATAGGTTGGAATCTTACATGGACTCACTCCAAGTTAACCCTGGTGTAAAAACATTTTATAGGTTGGAATCTTACATGGACTCACTCCAAGTTAGCCTTGGTGTAAAAACATCTCCTGACAATATACTTATGTAAAGAATATTGTACAAGATGTAATGATTCTTTACAGAAAGCTTTTGATTTAATAACATGTTTATGTCAAAAGCATGTGATATAATAATTATTTTATGACTGAAAGACAATTAAAAAATGACAATGTAACTAACACATATACATGTCTTTCCTGCTCAATTTGTATTGTTTTGGCAAAACTAAAAAGACTGATAATTTAACAAGAAGCCCAATTGGACCTTACACAGGCCTGAGATTGTTGTCCTGGCTGGAATCTGTCTAATAGCCAAAAGCAACAGCAGTTGGCCAAGAAATCTTGGTCAGTAGGATGCTTTCTTGACAAATTTCTTCCAAATCTTTGATTGTATGTGTTATGAAAACAACAGTTTTAATGTTTCTAAATTTTTTGGTATCTTCAATATTTGATGGTATATCTGCATCATCTGTCCAATTCTGTAAGCCCTTTATGCCAGGATGCTTTCTGTAAAAGTTGGTAAAATTCTGATAAGTGTTGTTTTTTTTTTAGATCAAGTTGTTTACATGTTTTTCTATCTGAAGTAACATGACTACACTTGATGGCAGATCAGCATCCTTTGTATAAATTTTAAATGCCTTCAAGTTAGGATACCTACATCAATTATGGTAAAATTCTGTTGAGTGGGGTTTTCTTAGAGGTCATAATAAGGTTTGTCGATTGATTTTTAAAGTGACCATATTTGATGGTGGATTGGCATCACTTTTATGCCAGGGTGCTTTTGGTTAAATCTGGTAAAATTCTATTGTGTGCATTTTTAAGATAAGGTCACTTAAAGGCAGCCTCATTTGATGGTGGACCAGCATCATTTGCTATTGATGGACAATGCACACTGGATGATGCATGATGCACACTGGATACAGGACCACACCATAAACTCAATTGGCCTTATGATCAGGTGAGCTAAAAAAAAATAAAACAGCTGATCATTTTCTGGGAATGCTATCCATTGAACTTAATTACCAAATGGAATACTTACGCCTGCAATTATGCTGCCATTGATGTACCAGGTTACCCTGGGTCGTGGATGACCTCCAACCTTTACCATGAATTTGGCTGGTTCACCTTCCTCAACCTCTAAAGGTTCTGGCTTGAGGTCAATAATGGGAGCAGATTTGACCTTGGGTTCTTCGATGGTTTTCTCTTCTACATCCATGTAGCTGCAATGAGAAATGTGGAAAATTAACAAAACAATTCCTTGCATACTGGTGCAATTTAAATTTAATGTATATTGCATTCATATGCGGTATCATTTGTAGTAATAAATAAGAAAATATACATATATACCTTACTATTAGATATAAAGGAAGATGTGTCATTTTCTACTCCTGATTTGCTGTAGATGCAGTTTTAGTATTATCCTTCCATGCTTTACATGTTTTCTCTGACTATTAATGTATAAAAATAGTTTCTTCCAGGAAATTTTATACTATTATAAAATTTGACCAAACAAAAGTATAATGTTTTTCATAATTAAATAAACATTGTCAAAATGATGACTTACAGCTTTGAAAATACATAGCACTTAATTGACAGATATATCCAGTCAAGTTCAAATATAAAGATTTATCTAATCAGGTCCATACAAAAGTATTGGATGATGATAATAAAGGTTAGCTTTATTCCTAGTATCTTTCATTTTAAGTTTTAATTACAGCCTAGGCTAGATGTTGTTTTAAAGGTCTGGTATAAGCTAACACACTGCAACTACAAAATAGTTTCCAACTTGTGCTGTTATTGTAAACATACAGAGCCCATAGGAAATATTCAATCACATTCTTGTAGGATTTGTTAAGACCAAGAGATAAGCTTTCACACCTCTCTTATCTTATTCTTTGTGGCTATGGAATGTTTAAACAATTGAAACAACATACTCACTGAATAACTTCATGGTATAATTAACTCATTTGCTGGACATGTCAGGCAAATACAGCACCCTTTGTGATATATACACACATACTTTAGTAGATTGCTTGGTAGATATTATTTGACAGAATATATGAAGAACACACAATTTTGCTGGCTATAATACTTAAACTAAATCATCATCATCATCATCATCATCGCTATTTGGTAATTTTTGCCATTTGATCCATCGCTAAATTTTTGAAGAAAATATTTTGTAAAATTTGATGTACATGTAACTTGCAATTTACAGTAGATGCAACAAAAGCAAACTAAAATGTATTATCATTATGTTAGACATGTAAATGACCTTCTCCAGTGTTCCTCCATCTTCTGTAACTGTAAAGCACCCTCTCCTGGAAGCTGAGAATCCATGATAACAGCACGCCGACCTACAACATCAGAATATTTCCTTCAATTTAAAAGGTCACAAGCATTAGCTTTCCATAAAGCTTGAAGGCTATGCTGTATTTCATTGTTATATGTGCTATATATATCTCTGATTCTTCAGATTTAGTAGCATGCACAGGTTGGACAAGTTAGTAATATCGCAATTTCCACCCCTTACACATCTACTGAACATACATGCGTATCCTACTGAAGTAAACCTTACAAGCCTAATGCCTCACGATTAAAGTTATTGTCAAAATTCCATCAATGCAGATCATATGAATTTGATCCAACTAAGAATGGTGCTATTTAAGACTTACTGAAATTTCTGTATGCAAGGTAGATTGACATCACATAAATATACATGACAGCACAGAAGCCCCATTAGTGTGTACAAATAAAATACATGTGTGACAATTTAATTCTGCATTGGTCTTTGAGTGACACCTTCTTAGGCAAGTGAAATTGCTTTAATAAAAAAGCTGGCATGCCCCGCCAACACCGACATGAGACAGTTATCAAAAAGCTGGCATGCCTCACCTACACTAATATAAGACAGTAACAAAATTCCAGCATGCCCCACCTCACTAAATACAAGACAGTAACAATGAGATAGCATATCCCACCCACACCAATATAAGACAGTAATAAAAAGCCAGCATGCCTCAACTACACTAATATAAGACAGTAACAAAAAGCTGGTATGTCCCACCTACACTAATATAAGACAGTAACAAAAAGCCTGCATGCCCCACCTGCACTAATATATGCCTTCTGAAATGAATATACTCCATGCTTTGACGTAATGGCATGAGTAATGCATGTAAAGATGCTTGAATTTGGCTCATACACTATATGCACTACAGACACACAGTTTAACTGGATTTATTTACTGATTTTCCTGCTGCCTCTTCTATAGTACTGGTTACATAAAAAAAACTTGGCATAACATATAGACAATAACATAGTCAATTACACAGTTCTATCACCAGATCTTTACACCACCATAAACTTATTGAATATTGTCAAAAAGGCCCAACAACTTCTATTAAAAAATTAGCAACTCATTATTTATCGGTATTAAAAATGGGATTCAAGTACACTTTTTAGTGAAATAACAAGTCCAGCACTAAAAGGTAGAATTATCTCAACTGTAGATTCACAATTAAAACTTTTGTTGAAATTTTAAAATATGAATGTACAGTAGAACAGTGTAGATTTTTTAAAACTGCTGTACTCACTCTTGCAGACAATTTTAGCAGTGGTCTCATCAGAGCCATAGGAGTTGGTTGCCCGGCATGTATAAACCCCAGTGTCTTCTGAGATTGTGTACAGGATATCCAGGGATACAAAACCAAAGTCATAAACTGGCTTGAACCTGTAGCCTGTGTGAAGAAAGAAACTTAAGCATTCATTAGAAATATTCCCTTAAACATTTATGATGTAACATGGACATGAATTACATTTTAAGCTCATACTATTACCTTGGCCTTGAATATATAGTATCTCAGATTATATGGTGATGTTCCTATTATAACTAAAAGAAATCTAAAGGAGTCCTCTGAGATAGAGAATGAAAACAATTACAAAAATATTATGGCAAGTGTTCTGGAATTGTAAACTTCTGCTTTAGTAAACTACAGAAATAAGTGTGAAATAGTATGACTGCTAATATCCTTATTTCCTAAAAAAACAGACCAAACAAACAAGAAAAGAAATACACATATTAACCCTTTTCATACTGAAGCCCAATCAGATAGGCAGTTGTGCAGAACTGGAAATTTTTTCAGTCAGTGTTGTAGCAGCAAGAGAGAATGGTCAATCTGGCATTACATGACAAATTTTTCAAATAATTTTTCAATGTTGTATACCGTTTAAAAAGCATAAAATTTTCTTTAAGGTCATATATTTTGTCACTGAAAATTTTCAGATTTAAAAACTTCGTTGAAAGTAAAGTTATGTAAGCAAAAAAACATGCTTTACATATTTTTTTATAACTTACTTTCAATGCAATTTTCCTATCTGCAATATTCATTTTACCTCCTATATGTAAGTGTATGAAATAAGTGGAATTTTTTGCCATTTAAGAAGGTGACAAAACAATAAAAATCCATCAAGAATGTCAAAAGTTATCAGAATTTTATTAAATTTACTCACATGAGAATTGGAGTGCAAGCAGAATAATCCTTACTGTTAAGTCGACAAAGCTTTTCATTTTGGTTCAGTGTTTTTATTCCACAATAAATTATAATGTAATAATATCAGAGTTCTGTTGGGTTTATTTTGGTCCATTTCCAGGAATGCAGTAAAATTTTATGATATCATGCACACACCCAATATCGGTATATATGCAAACTTTATGAGAAGTTAAGTTCTCAAAATGTCCAGTTAACTTGAAAAGCATCCATGTCTTCATCATTGTCAATATCCGAGTCAAAAATACCAATTAAATATTGATGATCTGATCAGTTCATTCGATGCAAACAAGATCATGATTCCCACTGCCTAAATTATCCATTTCCCCCACAAAATTGTCTATATTTTCATCAAAATCAGCATCCACATCACAGCCATTTCAGTACTGTCCACCATTTTGAATTACATGCGTTAAAATTCAGTTTTGAAATCAAATTTTCTACTAACCAATTATCATCATCTCTGTTCATTCTAAGTCAAGCTCACAATCTGCACTGCCTAAAACATCAATTTTTTCCCACAAAATTGTCTATATTTTCATTAAAACCAAATCACTGCCATAACTTGTTGCTTCAGTGCTGTCTGTCATGTTGATCTCCACACGTTAAAACTCGTGTTTGAAATCAAATTTTCAAATAACCAGTTATTGTCAGCTCCATTCATTTTGAAGAAGTAAAGATAATGATCCCACTAACTAAAATGTCAATTATCCACACAAAATGGTCCTTATTTTCAACTAATTCAGCAAGCACATAACTGTCTTCACTTCCCTCTTCAGTATATGACTGTCATTTTTGTATCTCCACATTTTAAAACTCGATTTTGAAATCAAATTTTTACCAATTTTGGGGTCTTTTAAACTCATTCTGTTAATGATTTGTGTACCTTCTACCTTTATTTCCTTCTTTTCAAAAGAGCACATGTAAATTGATGACGTATTATACAGTTAAAAACACATCTGTGAAGTGGTCGATGGAATATAGTGAACATACGACCGGAGTCATATCTAACTGGCAAAGGTAAATTACAACCCGAGTCATATTCCTCTGGAATAGGGTTAAGAATCATAATTTTATTAATATAGAATTTTTAAAAAATCTACTAAACATAGACTGGTTTGCAATTTTTTATCAACCTACCATGAAGAAGTGGCTGGTCATTGAAGAACCATTCTACTTTCATATTTGGATCACCAAGTGGCACAAGCTTGCAATCAAAATGAACGGAATCATTCTCTTTTAGACTCAGTAGGTCCTTGATATGTGTCTTGAATTTAGGTGGTATTTTCTTGTCCTTGCCATAGATGTCCTCTGGTGCTGGCTCTTGACCCTCACGCCTGATGTATTCCTGCACAGCACTTTCTTGCTGTTCATCTCTGTAGTTCACATAACAAGACTTGACATGAGATACTGGCCAAACAATTTTATGAATAACACTAGCATCATCATTGTTACTGCACCATACCCTATGTTTTCTTTGCAAAGTTTACAAACATTAACAACAATGCTAAACAACAAATTGTTCAGATTTACTGAACAAATACCCAAGATAAATTCTGAACAACAATAATTACATCACTTTCACCTGCAAGAAAATGACTGCAATATGGTTATGGTGTTTCCTTGGGACAAAAGATGAAACATAAATATGACTATGAAAATATTTAATCATTCATTTCAGTACAGTATTTCTCACATGATATGGGGATGGGGGGCAGCCTAATAAGTTTGTCAAAAAGTAGTGGTAGGCTTATTATGAGACATATCCCTAATAAATATTTGTAAAAAATATTTAAAAATGGGTGGGTGGGTGGGCTTATCATCTGATAAATACACTATTTACTGATATATTTACTGCCAATTATATGTAAACATTGTGACTTGTAGCCAGTTACATTATCACAGAAAAAGCATTTAAACAAAGAAGTTATACAGTGTACTCTATTTACCTCTGTAACTGAACCATCTACAGAGTCTTTATTTACCTCTGTAATTGAACCATCTACAGAGTCTTTAGTTCTGAAAATTACACTAACTTCATAGTAGATTTATTATTCTCCTAACATACATGTTAATCCTACTTTACAGTTATACCAAGATGAGTAGGACTGTACTTATATAGATATAAAGAGTAAGTAAATATCACAGACTGCTTGATATTAAAATCATGTTTAAAGGTCCTGGTCCTGAGATTACACTACAATTCTCACACTCAATCTCAACTCAAAATTCAACTTTTAATTGGCAAGTGACTTAATGTGATGTTAGCGAATCAGACCTGGTGATCATAATACACCTCTCCCTTGATAACTTGCGCACAACGGGGTCCAAAAACATAGACTGCACTATAAGCGAGGGCGCGAGTTACCGAGGGACCTCAAAAATAAAAAATAAATTAAGAAGGGGATGCCAACCCCACTGCCAGTGGCGCTGGACATCGAGAAAACCACAATGTGTGTGTGTGTGTGTGTGGGTGGGGGGTAACCAGGCTGTTTAATGGCTGAATACTTGTTTTATAATTGCATTGGGAATAACTGTCAATAAAGAGCTTTTTCCTAATGTATAAATTACCTTTATTTTCAAGATACCCAACTGCTGAAAGATCGTTAACAACATTAGTCCAAGCGGTTTCAACAACACGTGTACACGAATACATTGTGTATTACGTCACTGCCTTTTGTTGTTGTTGATTTACACAAAACAAGATTCCTTTTTTACAAAAGCTAGGGACATATATTTCGCGAAACAACCGTTAACGTCGAAACTCGATTTATTTTTTGTTCTATTAATAAAATATGGATGCTGTGATTTCATTGCAAGTAATAGTGAAACATTTTCTCATCCCTGAAGAAATCTTTAAGTGGCAGTTTAGAAATTGTTAGTTCACTAGAAACTCTGGAACTTGTTTCTTCCCTAATGAACTGTATCTGTGAAACAAAGCTTTTTAATCACCAAGTACTCATTTTGCTTGGTTGCCTTACTATTTTTGATCACATTTGTGAATGAGTAGGCTAATTTAAGGTACTTGAATTATATAGCTTACATAATAATATTTATAACAGTATTCGATTGATTAATTGAAATGAGTTGACCTGACACACGACCGTGACTGCTAGCTCTTACACAGGTAGGATTTGCACGCCTTGTCACTTTTCTTTTATTCCACCCTTCTTTATTTGATTTGATACAAAAGACATAATTAACGTGATAATACAAAACAGGCCTGCTTTTAATTGAGAGTAACAACAATGAATAAATCCGCAAGTCGGATATAAAACAACAGTCGGCACTTAATTAGGTTCTCATGGAAACACTCGCAGACATAGCTGTGATGGTTGAATCATATTTTTCACGTTTGAATACAAGAGGGCATATTGCATTTATGATGATTACACTGAAACTGAATTAAAAGATAGAACTAAAACACAAATTTCATTTGACAAAACTTATTTAATTGGTATTTATTTTTTAAAGTGCTGCCACCAGTAGGCATTAGTGACATTTTCATTGATTGAAATTTCGTTATTCTTATTTACAGTGCACTGAGAATGTTGTTTGGAAAGAAAATTGAACAAGATATATGACTTCTTATTAAAAGTTGAGAATTTCAGGACTTTGAAGAAAATTTCCGGGTACTATCCACTGTTTTCAACGATAAAATTAGCAATATATCAAGGTTGCATTTACCAATTTTGATCACGATTTTTTCACGCTGAGCAAATAGGACCAATGTTTTTGGCATTTTCTAGTATATAAAAAATGGGATCCATGCCTGACCCCGCGTTATAAGCGGGTTCGCAAGTTATCTGGGCGTGAGTTATCGAGGGAGTGGTGTATGATACTCACTGGTTAGTGACATTATGTTAGCCAATCAGACATAAGACCTGGTGATCATAAAATGTCTCACTGGTCACGGGTGTGATTTTAGCCAAGTAAACATCAGGCTTGGAGATCATAAAATGTCTCACTGGTCAGTGACATGATGTTAGCCAAGCAGACATCAGGCCAAGAGATAATAAAATGTCTCACAGGTCAGGGATGTGATGTTAGCCAAGCAGACATCAGGCTTGGAGATTATAAAATGTCTCATTGGTTGATCAGACATCAGATTTCTGGGATAAGTTTGAGTCTGACCATGAGAATTGTTTGTAATCTTGTGACCTTATCAGAAAAAGGTAAAAGATGATTAGTTCAATCCAGTAATATATTCTATGAATAAATCAGATCTATTCTTTAGATGAATGGAAATAGTTGTACATATAAATGTCTGTTTTCTGGCATTCATAAACTGCTGTGAAGAAAAAGAGTGTTATTAGATAAAATAAGTGAAATTATACAGAATATTTTTAAATAAGCCTGAAAAGGAAGCACATGCAAAAAGTTCATAATGGTGCATGCAGCATACAGATTCAAGTGCAACAAAAGCATCAGCTCATATGGAAGTAAAATCATACATTTCTGTGGAGGATTATATTATTTTTCTTTTGGCAGACATAAAATATCCATGGGATACAAAGTTGGCAGATATAAAGTATCCATGGGGTACAAAGTTGGCAGACATAAAATGTCCATGGGGTACAAAGTTGGAAGAAATAAAGTATCCATGGTGTACAAAGTTGGCAGACAAAAAATGCCCATGCGGTAAAAAGTTTCCAGACATAAAGTATCCATGGGGTCCAAAGTTGGAAGACATAAAATATCCATGGGGTACAAAGCTTCAAGACATAAAATATCCATGGGGTACAAAGTTGGAAGACATAAAATATCCATGGGGTACAAAGCTTCCAGACATAAAATATCCATGGGGTACAAAGTTGGAAGACATAAAATATCCATAGGGTAAAAAGTTTCCAGACATAAAGTATCCATGGGGTACAAAGTTGGAAGACATAAAATATCTGTAGGGTACAAAGCTTCCAGACATAAAATATATATGGGGTACAAAGTTGGCAGACATAAAATATCCATGGGGTACAAAGCTTCCAGACAAAATATATATGGGGTACAAAGTTGCCAGACATAAAATACCCATGGGGTACAAAACAAAGTTGGCAGACATAAAATATCCATGGGGTACAAAGTTGGCAGACATAAAATACCCATGGGTACAAAGTTGTCAGACCTAAAGTATGCATTGGATCAATGCAAAGAAGAACAAGAATAGAACCATAAAATATTGTCTCCAAAATGCCACCTTTTATTGCATGACACATTATCTTCATGATGTACACCCCCAATATGTGACTGTAAAAAAATGATAAAATGTTTACATTGACCATACAATTACCTCCACCACTGCTGAAGCTGCCATAAAAGTGATACCTTAGTGTCACTATATGCTAATACAGACAAAAATACTCAAAAATAGCATCTTGAAAGCAAATATAAAGTCAGTATGTGTGTGCACAAGCAAGTCTTGAAAAGCGGATGTGAAGTCAACCTTTGTGCAACAGAAGAATGCATGTGATTGAGAACTTGAAAATGTTCACAACTCGCATTCATGAAATTTAGTAAAATCAAACCATTTGTGGGGTGAGAAACATTCGAAAAGAACAAACATATGCTTTTGAATGAAAACTTTTGTAAAGTGGTAACCATGGATTAGGTCAAACTCTGCCAAGTGTTCATCTCAAATGGCTGGTAACCAAAACCATTTGCAAACAGATTGAAAAACCCTGTGCTGGCTGAGAAAGATTAAAGACAAAAATAGATGTAATGCATGAAAAACTAAATGCTCCAAAGTAACAGTCGATGATGGATGAGATGAAACATTGCAAACTGGCTATCTCAAACTGCCATAAACAGTCAATGATTGACAAGATGAAACATCACAAACTGGCCATCTCAAACTGCCATAAACAGTCAATGATAGATGAGATCAAACATTGCAAACTGGCCATCTCAAACTGCCATAAACCCAAATCATTCGCAGGTAGTACAAAGTACCTGTACTCTCCACTTTCCTGGATCAGAGCTATGGCCTTGAAGACTTCATTTCTCTCTGGTTTCCATGTAGAGGGGGGAGTTTTATATTGAGGGGGTAACAGTACCATGTCAATAGTAGTCACCTGCTGCTTTGTCTTGCTGTGCACCCTAACCCTTCTCTGTTTTGTTTCAGGTTTGAGGGCAGTTGGTGGGTGGACCTTTTTCTGTCTTTCAACTTCAATTGGAGGTACCATTTTTGGTTTTTCAGGCATGGGTGAAGCAACTTTCTCTGGCAATTTTTGCACTTCTGGCACAAGTTTGGGATAGATTTTAGTCTCAATCTCTGTTGTTTGGTAAGATTTCCATGGCAACTGTGTTTCAACTACTTGAGGTTTGACTGGTACCTCAATCTTAGATACATGAGACTCTTTCACCTCAAATGTGATCTGAGTGGGTGGAACAGTTTTTGAGATTGGAACTTCTATTTTAGAAATTTTTCGGCGTATTGGTTTGGGTGCAATAAATGGGGGCAGTGCCTCAGTGTCAGATACGCTAGAAAGGACAATAAAAGAAAGACACTATAGTGAGTGAGAGAAAAAGAAATTAAAACAAAGCAATATTTACAAATACAGCTCTCCCTCGTTATAACGCGGTAGTCGGGGTCCACCACCACTGACCGCATTATGTACTGAACCGTGTTATACCAAGTACTGCGATATATACGGAACCACGATATATTGAGAATAGCATAATATACAAAACCGTGGTATACCAGGCACTATCAATTTTTTTTTAAATAATGGTGTTTTGAAAAGGAAATGAAGATATAAGACTTAGTTTCACCTTGTTTTCTTTCAACTCTTATTGTTTACATTGGTATGATTTGGTCATGGGGTTCAGTAGTACAGCATTATATCCAGAATCATGTTATAATGAGGCTTGTTATAATGAGGGAGAGCTGCAGTTTTCACAAGACAAAAATAGCAAGATTTGGTAAGAATGACATAATTTTTTACAATTAATGGATTGTCTGTGAGTTAGAGTGAAGTCTAACACACTTTAAACAGTTTTACTTAGTTTTATCTGTAGAAAGATGTGAAATTTATACAAACAAAATATTTTTTCAAAGTTAAAAATTCCAAAAAGTTATGAAAATTCAAGGGGAAATACAAAGGTACTTTACAGCTGATAAAACAATTTTAGAAATCCAAAAATATTTCATAAGGGTCTATGATCCACAAAACGATCAAAATGGTTAATCAACTGACAGGGTTGAAAATAAAGAAATGTTGCTGGATTGCCTGTTTTAAAATATCACACCAGTCACATTAACATCCTAGTTTCATAGGTATGAATATGTTTGGGGTTTTTTTCCTAAAAAAATACTATTATCTTTGGTACTTAAATTTGTGGATTGTAGGTGGGGTCTTGTCGTTTCCACAGATTTGTGGATTGTAGAAGGGGTATTGTTGTTTTCACAGATTTGTGGATTGTAGAAGGGGTATTGTTGTTTCCACAGATTCATGGATTGTAGAAGGGGTATTGTTGTTTCCACAGATTCATGGATTGTAGATGGGGTACTGTTGTTTCCACAGAATCATGGATTGTAAAAGGGGTATTGTTGTTTCCACAAATTCATGGATTGTAGAAGGGTCTTGTTATTTCCACAGATGGATTCATTGACTTTTTCAAATTCTTGGCATGTCATAAGCACAAAATCCACAAAAATTCATATCCCGTGAAAAATAGTTAATTCACAGGAAATTTTACACCTCAGGTCTCTCAGAACACAAAGCCCTATTTCTCTTCTTTATGTCAAATAATGTGCCATCTTTATAAATTACACTCCAAATTTTAAAATCTATCACAAGGTTCTTTATATTTATGGATACACAAAATTTATTACATCAATCTTACTACAACTTATTAAAATAATATGTACTTTACAAAAGGAATGTATCCAAGTCATTTAAGTTGATTAGAGGTATGTTTTATTTCAGATTTAGCAAGTTGGCTTGAATTTTTTTTTTCTCCACACATTTTGCACAAATGTGCTCATGCAAGTAACTACCTGACTCTTTCTGTAGGTGGTGAGGGTGTCTTTTTCTTCTTTCTCTCTCTTGGAGATGGTAGTTTAATGGGTCTATGGAAAATGAAATTTGCTCAAAGTCATCCATTCAGACATTAATGATTTTATCATTTTGTTCATTAGAAGATAAACATGTGAAAATTAATGAAAAGCTTAATAGTACCAAGCGGTTTCACTGAAAATTTGCATAAATATTTTAAAAGATTGGAAAACTGATGCAAGAGCTTTATAACTGATCAATGTTTATACTTAAATATTCCACAGAACACCGAATGGAATTACTTTTTTTTGTGCAAACACCAGTGACTCTTAAAGGAATTTCTATAATTTAGATGGAAATCTTGTTCAATTGAGGTCTGAAATATCTTACAATTTTTACATCATTTCTGCACCAACAGTATCTTCATGTTACACTTTTATCAGAAATAAGAAAAAGGAAGTTTCCAATTTTTCTGAAAATATAGTTGATGCATGAGAAACAATCTAAATAGCTATCATCAAGTATTAATAACAGGAAAGGAAAGTTGTCAACTTTGTTGCAAGTGTTAAAGTAAAAAACAAATACCCTATGAGACTAATAGTCATCATGACTTTTGTTCAGCTTATGATATATACTAATTTTAGTATATGGTATCCATACGAAAAGAAACTTTTCTGATATTTCTAATTCCATTTGGCAATGAGGTGGGAAATGGGGGGGGGGGAGAAATGGTAGTTGTAACCAATCCACAAGGCATGCAGATTTCTACCTGACTTTCTCTTTTGGAGGAGAAGGTGTCTTTTTCTTTCTTCTGTCTTTTGGAGATGGTGGTTTTACAGGCCTAAATAAGATGGAATTTTACATACATTTAAGCATTTATTCAATTACCAACCTTTGTAATCATTACTATAAATTTGTATGATTTATGTGGTATAGGAAGAATTGAGCTACAGTAATGTAGTTAAATCCATCTATGTTATCTTATCATGGTATATTTGTTTAAATTTGTAGTCTGCTGACATGGTTAGCATTGCAGATAAATGGAGGCAATCTAACACTCATAGATAATCTACTGGTTCTGAATCAACTAACCAAACTAAAATCCAATACTAGCTAGAAACTAATATCTATCTATTTCTAACCAGTGCAAAACTGAATGCCAGTATGCAAAATGTATGCCAGTATGCAAAAATGTATGCCAGTATGCAAAAAAAGGTGAAAAAACCTAAGAAAAGTAAAAACTCATTTTGATGCAATCTCATTATCAATCTAGTAAATAAACTGTTTGACAATGCCTGTTTTGAAACTGAAAGTAATATATACAGTAAGACAAATCTAAATATGTACTATTTGATTTGTAATCCACTAGTAACTATTAACACTATATATAGTAACACTAAGGGTAGAACAAAAATGACCATGCACTGTGATTACCAACTTTGTCATGCCAAGAAAATAACATTGCACCTGAATAGTTTATACTTTGTCTCAAGAGAGATGGGAATTGTTGGCTCAACCTTTGGATACTCCATATCGAATCTGGAAGGTCAGAAAAAATTCAATGTCAAACTATAAAAGAACGACAAGAATTGATTAAGCAACATACTGTTGCAGAAAGTACAAGAAATACTGACCATATGTTCATCATGGAATGCTGAGAAAAACATTAAAAAGTGTTGAACATAGGAAGATTGTATCCAGGACTGACAAAAAATGTCTTCTTCACAGATTGCATACAAAACTCTTCCTAATTAGAGATCACCTACTGACTAAGCATGCACAGACAAAATTTAAGGCAAAAAGAGTAAATTACCTTGCCAGGGCACACCAAAGCAGCCAACCTGGACTGATCCTATGCATTATTCAATTATACACACTTCTGGTCAAAAGTCCAACATGCTAACCAATAAGTCACTATATCTAGGTTTCAGATCAGATATATGATTGACTTGATTATTAAATCACATGAAACCATTATAAAAGATATCTATATATATCTTTTCATATACAACTTATTTTTGTGTAAATTTCCTAATGCTAAAAAATAATCAATCAGTTGAGTACCAAATCTACATAATTAAAAAAAACAAAATAGTTCTTGAAGTTTTAATCATAGCTGGAGTAATGTCACAAGTGCGTTCAGCATGCAAATATGAATCTTAAAATTTTCACATCACACTAGTGCATGCTAAACACGCACCTTGTCCACTCTTCATCAGTTGAGTAAACCAGTCTAAGTGTAGCAGCCTCAGTGTCAGATACGTAATGTATCTCTTGGACTGGTCCTGTCTCTTGGATATCATAATGTCTAAAAATGGGGAAAGTATACCAGTCATCTTCTTTATTGGATGTTATTTAATCAACCTTGCATACATGCAATAGATTACAAGCACTATTTCTCCCCAAAATTAATTCTAAATGACCTAAAAATATTCTTCACATTGCCCAGCAAGTCATAGAAACAAAATATCTCTAAGTAATGGAAAGCAAAATTATTTTCTCTATTTCTTATATTGATGGTTTAAACAAAAACATAATATGCATTATTCAGCTTTGATGTAATATAACTAATGGCCTCAACCCTTTGTTGCAGAGTTCAGACTTGGCAGTTTCTAAGAATCTCCATGCTTTTATTGCTGCTTGCAAGTCTCTTATGGTATTTTATAAAGAAAAAAAAAGTGATTATTTTACCAGCACTGACTAAAGTATTTCTGTATCTATTTATGTAGAAGTAATTATATAAAAATGAAAATCACATCAAACAATCATGTCAAAGATCAGAGTGAAGAAAGACTTGGGAATCTAGAAATGTGGCACATCAGTTAAGACTGATCAGCTCTGTGCCTCCATCATAAACTATAAAATTATTTCAGTAAATAGAATACAAATTCACTGGGCAACCTAATAAAAATCATTCACATATTATACCAATATTGACCATACAAACACAATGATGAACAACGAACATCACATGCCTGTCAGAAGAACATTGGGGAAGAGGGGGGGGGGGTGCAAGGGAGAGAGAGAACTGCTCAGCAAAATAATTCTGACTTAATATTGCATTGATTGCATTGATCATCAACACAACAGCAAACAATCCAATTTTCAAGCTGACTGTATTTCTTGGGACATGTAGAAACCTACTGTGAGAGATACAGTTACCAACATAAATAGTTGCTGCTGGTAATATTAATTATCTGAGTCAATGAAATCCAAAAATATATGAAAGTATGTGGCTCTGTGTAAGAAGCCATCAAATTTACTACAAGAAAAAGCCACAGCAAGCTAGCTGAACATTGTATAAATGGCCATGCATAGCTAGACACTAGGTATGAATGAAGTTAGAGAAAAAAAGTGCAACTTCTCTAACAAAGAAATGAATGGAAGACATGTAGTAACCAGGGCCACTTAGTAAGGTACAGTTAATGGTGCTGAAGATATTAAAACCCAAAACAAAATGTTAACAAAATAGCAATTATATCTGTCCAAGTCAGCAATAATAAATAGCAATTATTTCTGTCCAAGTCAGTGATAATAAATAGCAATTATTTCTGTCCAAGTCAGTGATAATAAATAGCAAATATATCTGTCCAAGTCAGTGATAATAAATAGCAATTATATCTGTCCAAGTCAGTGATAATAAATAGCAATTATATCTGTCCAAGTCAGTGATAATAAATATCAATTATATCTGTCCAAGTCAGTGATAATAAATAGCAATTATATCTGTCCAAGTCAGTGATAATAAATAGCAATTATTTCTGTCCAAGTCAGTGATAATAAATAGCAATTATTTCTGTCCAAGTCAGTGATAATAAATAGCAAATATATCTGTCCAAGTCAGTGATAATAAATAGCAAATATATCTGTCCAAGTCAGTGATAATAAATAGCAATTATATCTGTCCAAGTCAGTGATAATAAATAGCAATTATATCTGTCCAAGTCAGTGACAATAAATAGCAATTATATCTGTCCAAGTCAGTGATACTAAATATCAATTATATCTGTCCAAGTCAGTGATACTAAATAGCAATTACATCTGTCCAAGTCAATGATACTAAAGAATATTAAAATCTGAACAAAATTTGAAAATGCAATATCTTCATCTCAAATAAATCCAAAACTGATGCCCAATCTAATGGGTAGCATACAAATAATATAAAACAGAGAGAATTTTGAAGTGAAAAAGAAGGTTAGTCCACAACCAAATGTCAAAGATTTAAAGCTCAAAGTCAAGTGTGATTTATTAAAACACCTTTCTGGTGATTCTCGCTTTGGTTTTGGTGCCACTTTTGGTGGCACTTTTTGTGGTGTCTGAACCACTGGCTCTTCCTGTGTTGTTGGCATTTCAGGTGGTGCCTTAACTGCTGCTGCTGCAGGTGGTAGAGATGGTTTGACAACAGGTTTAGGTGGTGGTGGTGGAAGTGGTGCCTTTAGTTTTTCCACAATAACCACCTTAGCTCTGTGGATTTGAATTTCATTATGTTATTAGTGATGACATGAAGAACATTATAGCATATGCTAACTAGCAACAAAGTATATGATTAATACATGGAATACAAAAATGTCAAGCATACTTGTATTAATGCAAGGATCAAACACAGCGGGCACAGTTTTTGCAATATTTGCTGGAACACAAACAATGAGTTTGAACCTGAAGGCAAAGCTCAATGCTCCAGTCCAGCAAATGTTTGAGCTCTGTAAAGTATACATGATCATAATTCTTACATAATCAGTCATCAAATCAGTCATTTATTTACAAAATTAAAAGCAAAAATTATGTTTTCACAGAATTTTTACATCTGAAAGAGATTATAGCCATTTTACAATTGTTCTTTAGATGCTCATGCATAACAGAATGATGCAAAACAAAACTCAAAGTAAGCAACTTTTAAAACAAATACAATGTTCAAATATGAAATATTTAAAATATGTCAAATTTAAACATGTCTGACCAGCTAGAATCAGCCTGATTATGTAAGAATGAAAAGAATATTAGTCAATCATTCTTTCATACTTCGTTTTTTACCCAAATTTGTTTCCTTTTATTATACCTCTCATAAAAAATTCCAATCACCAAATTTTAAAAATTTTGATCCTTGTACTGCACTTACTGAATATGTTTCAATTTAAAGCTCATTCATGTATAAGATTGCAATGAGTGTCAAAACATCAGTAAATGCATATATACATGCATTCTAAAATTAATATTGTCGGTCTATGTACCGTATATACTCACATACAATCTGATAGCAACTGCAAAGACCCAGATCTGCCATCACATAATGCACTGGCAGATATGGGTCTATGCAGTAAGTAAAGACTAATCAATAGAACAAACAACATAGACCCTGATCTGCCAGCACATTATGCGATGGCAGATCAGGGTCTATGTTGTTTGCATTTGGACCAAGCTTATATGCGAGTATATATGGTATTTGTTGGAAAATTATATTTTTAGGGAAATACCAGCATTTTGATTTTCATTTTTAAATTAATTTAGAACAGAGGCACTACTGCAATAGTAAGGTCACAATTACTGCAAGAAAATGATTGACTGTATTTAACAAAGTTATAGCCAAGTAAATTTAATTGATACATTACAAAACATGTATATACACCGTAAAAAGTATACATTGTCATAACACAAACATGTATATACAGAACTCCATCACTACAGACCTTATAAACGGTTCCTTTTTAAAGTCAGATTTTGTCATGGATTCCAATTCATTAAGTGGTAGTAAAACTAGATATATATCATCTAATTCATAATAAGGCAGTGTCACTATAATGAGGGAATACTGTAATTAGCACAACTTACCAGGATTAGTATTTGATAAATTAGCATGTGTACATGTGCTATATATTGGTAAACACTAAAGCAATACTAGAGAAATGGTATTTGAATATACAGATTAATATGTAACAATACAACAACAATATCCAAGTAGATATAGTACCTAGGCTACTGATATACATGTATATATATATATACATGGGAGTATACTGTCAAACTATATTCCATACCCACAGTTACATTGTTGATACTCAAGGATTACATAAGAGAAAAAAATGGGAAATAAAGTGTATCTCACTGATTATCAATTACTAGTTTTTAAGAAATAAAATTACTTCGAGATGATAATTCGCATCACATTTCTTTAAGGCAACAAAAATATCACAAATTTGAAGAAAAAAAATTATTATTAAATATACTTACAGCTTTTATCATGTGCAAGAAATGATGAACAAACAAAATATACCGGTATTTCTCAAGGCCAAATGCACATATAGAAAATACTGCAAAATAGCAGAATATAAAAATGACAAAAACAAATCATGAAAATGACCTCTAAAACCAAACACTAAAACCTTTCTCCTGTTATTGTTTTAAACAAATCAGGTTCAAGCGACCTATGCTGCAACATTATACAAATTAGAAATTACCATATTTTTGCACATAACAGTCACCTAACTATAACCAGTGTAGTGTAGACCCAGATCAGAATGGCAGATTAAGGTTTATGTAATAGACCCTGATGATCTGCTAACACAATATTAGGATGTATGTAATAGACCTTGATTATCTGCTGACACAGTATTAGAGTTTATGTAATAGACCCTGATGATCTGCTGACACATTATTAGGGTGTATGTAATAGACCCTGATGATTTTCTGACACAATATTAGGGTGTATGTAATAGACCCTCATTATCAGCTGACACAGTATTAAAGTTTATGTAATAGACCCTGATGATCTGCTGACACAATATTAGAGTTTATGTAATAGATCCTTGTGATCTGCTGACACAATATTAGGGTTTATGTAATAGACCCTGACGATATGCTGACACAGTATTAGAGTTTATGTAATAGACCCTGATGATCTTCTGACACAGTATTAGAGTTTATTTAATAGACCCTGATTATCTGCTGACACAGTATTAGAGTTTATGTAATAGACCCTGATTATTTGCAGACACAAAACAACAGCAGATAGTTTGTATGCTGTTTACAATGAGATATGTATGAAACAGGGTAAATATGGTATGAAACTCCATGATAATCCTTGAGTACCAAAACTGATACATGCTGGTGTTAGAATGTAAATGATAATAAATCCGATTATAAACCTGTATTCATCTTCCTCAGCTGGTACTAGCATGGGTGGCACTGCACGGGTCAGTTCTTCTCTCCTAGTAAAGGAACACACACTAAAAATTACCAAACAGAATTTGACACCTATATTTTACTACAATTTCAGTCTGGTTTCAACACCTTTGTAAGTTCAGGTCATACTAAAAGTTAAAATAAACTGCAAGAAGAATATATGATGAGAGTATTAAACTGACCTGAAATAAAGACCACTACTTCCTCAAAAAATGGATACTGTGTCACAACTATTTTGTGCAAGATATACATAGAAAAGAAAAATATCAACATAACCTGGAATTTCAAACAGAAATTAGATATTAATTTGTATATTATTTACCACATCAATAAAATAACAAACAAAATTCATATAAATATGTCGTTTTTTTATTACTTTTTATAAAAATCACTAAAATATACATCCACATGCATTCGGAAAATCTCTGAACCTTCACAACACAAATAACATGGCATGTTATCAAAAAGCCTGCATGCTTTTCCGATGTCTTGAAAAAGTGTTCAACCTGTCCATGCTATCCTTGTTATTGATTTTAATATTTCCAATCCTCTCAACTCTTTCAATTTGGACATCTATTGTTTAGGCAAGCATGCACTGTAAAACAGTCTAGCCAATTTAATGCTTGGC
Source organism: Margaritifera margaritifera (assembly GCA_029931535.1). Taxonomy (NCBI): domain Eukaryota; kingdom Metazoa; phylum Mollusca; class Bivalvia; order Unionida; family Margaritiferidae; genus Margaritifera; species Margaritifera margaritifera. The sequence goes on from JAQPZY010001688.1 coordinate 3,921,304, forward strand.
AGTCTTGTATTCTTAAAGCAAAGTAACAAAGATGGCTCCTGTTGGCTTTGTGAAAATCCTTGCTGGGTTGGAGTAGATCTTCAAAGTTACCATTTTTCGTTAAAGACAAGCCAAGTTTAATTTCCCAATATAAATATTCTCAAATTTGTCAAAACGTAAGACAATGAAAGACTGAAGATACAAAACAGCATTGTTCCCAGTGCTGCCATCTGCAAGATCTATTCGTGGTCTTCCCCATGCAGTAGAATGACTGATGGATCTTACTGGCAAGCTTAGTTCACACTGTCTCCATCAGTTCTTGAACAGCATATTCTGATATTATAGACAGTAGTACAAAATTGAATGATATTTATCTTGTACTATCAAGACCTAAAACTGACTTCTGTGCAAGATAAGTAATTAGTCTAAGACACAAGGCCTAGGTTACAACAAAATATTAAGTAAAGCCTAATGTTTAAATACTGACTCTCATATTACAATATTTCAGACTCTAATATGGACTGATGAATCACATTCATTGCCATGTGTCATATCACTGATTCACATACAGCTCTCTGACAACTTACATGAATCACATTCATTGCCATGTGTCATATCACTGATTCACATGCAGCTCACTGACAACTTACATGAATCACATCCATTGCTATGTGTCATATCACTGATTCTCATTCAGCTCTTTGACAGCTTACATAAATCACACTGATTGCCATGTGTCATATCACTGACTCTCATGCAGCTTACTGACAGCTCACATGGATCACATTCATTGCCATGTGTCATATTATCGATTCTCATGTAACTCACTGACAACTTACATGGACTGATGAATCAGCCATTGACATTGTGTCATATCACTGATTCTCATGCAGCTCACTGACCACTTACATGCAGCACATTTATTACTATTTCATCTATGGTATACATGGAAATGAAAACAGTCCACCAGACTGTTGTACAGAGAAAAATGTTGTTCTGAGATACTCTCTTTATCAACTCCCATGCATCCTGCCTGGTTAGCTGAATCCAGACTCTAACTCAAGGTGGTAGCTCGAGCAAGAGCAGCTTCATGTCTGGAGCCTCATCAAGGGTTCTCAAGACTCAATCTAGTCTGACTCATTTTCAAAGATTTTTCAAATGTGGATTCCAATGAAATGTGCGTAACTTGCTCTTGGCTGTCATACATTTGGCATAATCTCACACTTTCAGGAGACTTATCATGGACTTTCATGCACTTTTGGATACTTGTCATGGACACTCAGGCATTCACTTCTAATCATTTCTCATGCATGTGGGAAACTCAATCAAATCTCATTTTAGAGCATCTTCAAATGATGATTCCAATAAATTCTGTGCAACTTATTGTTGACTCCCATGCATTTTGAGTGATCAATTATTATCAAAATGAGTCAGACTCTCATGCATTTATCTACTCCATTTTTTTTTTTTTGAAGGGGGGGGGGGGGAGAGAGAGAGAGAGGTAACCAAGTCATCAACTGTGAGACAGCATCCTATGCATTTAGACTGAGCCATGATGGACATCCATGCATTTCAGGTGACTTATCAGGACTTTTATCAATTTTGTGAGACTAATTATAAACTCCAAGCATTTCTTCAGAATGGAGTCATCAACACAAATGTAGCATGCTGACCACGTAAGAAGACAAACCTTGGGAAGTCCACCTCATCCTCCGAAGAGATGAGTCGGAGAGAACCCATCTCTGTGTCCGAGGCATAGGTGATGAGCTGAACTGGACCCTCATCCTGGATCTCATAACTATGCAAGACAGCAGGAAGACATGGTAAAAAGGTTGTCTCTCAAGCATACAATATGAGATAATGCAAAGACAGAAGACTATCTTAGACTTAAATATGTAAAATGACAAAATGGCAGATGAAAGGAAACAGACTCAGTTTGGGATCTCATAACTGTGTGTCACTAGAGGGAGACAAATGGTGGAAAATGAGATCTGACATGTGAGATAATTCAAAAGATGGAGAGTGTCTTTGACCTAAGACTGAATCGGACAATGATCTTGAATCTCAATACTGTACGAAATAACAAGGAAACACATGGTGAGAAATGAGAACTCAAAAATGTGAATTTAGATGATTCACAGTTTCTTAGCCCTAAAAGCTGAAATGTTTGAAAGGTAGACAGTAACTAATGGAAACAGGTTGAATCTTGGATCACATACCTCCACAAGAAACATAAAGGAAAAAGAGTCCCATGAACAGCACATTATTTGCTTGCCCTGTTTTACAGTCCTCTATGTAGATAACTGAACTTTTTGTGCAAAAAGTTTTTTTTCTTTCAATCAGTGACCCTGACCTTTGCACTTTTGACCCCAAAATCAAGAGGCTTCTTCCTTACCCTAAGTACAAACCATTCACAAAGTTTGGGCCAGGTCGGTGATGCTTAAATAAAGTTATTGTGCAGAAACCCTTTTTCTTCTTTCAGACAATGACCTTGACCTTTGCATTATCACCCCCAAATCAATAGCTTTCTTTGTTACCCCAAGTGCAAGTTATCCACAAAGTTTGGTTGAGATATGTCAAGTAGAACTAATGTTATTGTGTAGAAACCTTTTTCATTCTTGCAGTCACAATGACCTAGACTTTTGACCTTTGACTCCAAAATCAATAGGGTTCTTCCTTACACCAAGTGCAAGCCATCCACCCAGTTTGGTAACTGTACATATTGAAGAACTCTAGTTATTGTGCAGAAACCATTTTTCTTCTTTCAGTCAAGCCTTTTGAGCCCAAAAGTGCTAGAATTCTTCCTTACCCAAGGTGCAAGCAATCCATCCACAAAGTTTGGTATCTGTAGATGGTGGAGAACTTGAGTTACTATGCAGAAATATTTCAGTCACAGTATACCATGACCTTCGACCTTTTGACCCTGAAATCAATAGGTGTCTTCCTTACCCCAAGTGCAAGCTATCCACAAAATTTAGTATATGTAGATGATGGAAAACTCACATTAATAGTGTGGAAACTGTCTCCCTTATTTCAGTTACAGTGACTTTGACCTTTGAGCTTTTGACCCTGAAGTCAATTGGGTTTGTCCTTATCCCAAGTGCAAGCCATCCACAAAGTTTGGTAACTGTAAATGGTGGACAATTAAAGTTTTTGTGTGGAACCAATCTGGTAACAGATAGATGGACAACATCATAACATAATACAGTCTGCCTCATAAAGTTGATTCAAGCTGATTCAACCTATACAAGTTTTACAGTTAAAGAAATTGTGAAAACAAAGTACCATGCCTTTCAAAGATAATTCTGCAAAATTGGAGATCATGAAATTCTATGATGGACAATTACAACTTGGAGAAAGACAATATTTAATCAAGATATCTGACAATCATTGCCAAGGCTTGCTATTAACATGATATGGCATACCAGTTTTGTTTTATATGTAAAGTGGGTACAACAAAAGTCAACCTGAAAACTGAGCAAGAACTGGTATCATCAAAACACAAGTTTCAATAAACCTTCTAACCTATCTAAACATTTTTTTTTAAATTCTGTGGAAAAATTGTTTCAATATTTACTGTACTTTAGAAAATGACATTGTGCATCCTCACATTTCTCCAATGTCATAAAAGCATGCAAAGGAACAGAGTTATAAACCTTGGTGATGGGGATTTCTTCTTGCGAAGTTTTGGTGTTTCTTGCACAGTGACCTCTTTCTTATGTGCTGGCTTTGGTGCTGGTGGTGGTAAAGCCTTTTTAGGTGCCTTGGCTGGTATGGCAGGTTCTTCTGTTTCTTCAAATCTCCTCTTAATATCGAAGACTGTTGGCTGGACAAATTCCTCCTCAGGAACTTCTACCTGCATTTCAGCTGGGGGTCTCTCAGGGATTGTGCGCGAGATAGGGGTCACTTGCTCCCCTGGAGCTTTCCAGGCAAGCCTGAAGGCAATAAATCTGTATATTGTACTACTTGAGTGTAAAACTACTGAATGAAGTCTTCCATGAAATTTACATTTTGCTTATGCAGTGTTGCACCTTGATTGAGTTGTCAGGTGGACATTTTGTGTACCTATATTCGCTTATAATGGTTAAGATATGGAGATTTGTTAAATTTAGTGAGACACTTGCTGTTTGGGGTGGAATAATGTCCCATGGGCTCACTCAGAGAACAACACTGCTTATATGGTATACCTGCAGTACTAGGGCTGATACAGGAGTCTTGGGTCAATATGGTATGTGATATGAAAAACTGCCATATGATAATCTCTGATCATGATAAGACTATAGTATTATAAATTTCAATATGATATTTTGTATATTAACCAGTATTTAACATTTCTTGACTCCCAAAATTATGAAAGTTTACATTTTATAGTGTCTCTTTGAAAGTCTCAATTTACCAATTTTTTAAAATTAATTTCAGTTGAATTTCACAAAAATTTAAAAGTTTGAAGTTTAAATAAATTTACAAATTAAGCAATAAAACAACATTAATCACCTATGATAAATCCAAACACATTCATTCAATAAAGCCAGGCTGTGTGCTAAATGTGAGAAGTACATAAAAAAAAAATATTTTCCAAGAACAAAGGTTTTATCAACTTCACTGAGAACAGATAGGCATCACTCTGTCTAAATTTTCTGAATACCAACTGGTGTGACCTTGTTATTTTTTAAAGGGTAACCAAAAGCTGCATTAGGAAATTGGGACAAGAAAAAAGAGCTATGTGCATCAAAAGCAATCTACAACCAAGTAAGATGTTAAGAACCTGAATAATTAGCACCTTTAATGACCAAATATCATTTCATTAAATTAATCTCTAACAGAGATTAAAACAATGTCTAAGGCTATGTATGACATAAAGTTAAGGTCACTTTGAGGTGGGAGGTATATTTTCTTTATAATAGGCAAATGTCTTAAAATATGTACTGATCTAAATAAGAAACAAAGCATCATTCTCGAAAATGTATTTCTTCTGCCACAATGAATTTGTGGTGAAACTTTTCTATGCTGGCATAACCCATTCAACTTGAAAAGAAAAAAATCATCAACATCTTTCAGAAAGACATGCAAATGACAATGAATTTCTGATGCTCTTAACATTTTTTTAAAGTAGAAAGTATGAACTATAACTTTTGATTTAAAACAGTTATGTGTTTCTTTTTTGCAGTAGGTATACAATATAGACTGATCAGTGAGGAAACAATACTAAAAGGGCAACTAATAAAAAAACTTCCTCTGACCAAAGTAAACCTTAAGTCCAAACTGAACTTATTTTATGTTGACTGTACAATTGGTTTTCACAATATAACACATATGTACAATACTCCCAACTAGTCAGATGCTGATATTGAGTATAGTCACTTAACATTCAACAAAATGGTACAAGCATTGTATAATACTTGAACTATACAAGCACTCTGATACAACAAAGGTCAGTAAAGTAAGGAAGTAACTGCACTTGCTTTTCATCTCAACAGTCTAGGATTCAATCCTTAATTCAAGTACCTGCACAGATAAGTGGTTGCCTATCCTAGGTCCAAGGTTCTTGTACAATTGGCAAAAAACAACAAGGCCAAGGCCTGTATTTTGAGCATACACTCAAGGCATTGCTGTAAAACATGTGACCTTGACCCAAAGATGGAAACAGGAAAGCAAGCATGCTGCATAATGAATGGTCTTAGCTTTATAATGATTCATCCAATGTATGAACAAAATCTATCATGGGATTTATGAAATATAAGCAAATGACAAAACTTTAACAAAAACCCTAATGCAAATTTTCTTTAACTGTGACCTTGACCCCAAGGAAAAAAGGGGCAAGCAAACATGTTGCAGAATGAATTGTCTTAGCTCCATAATGATTCATGTAAAGTATGATGAGAACATATCAGAGGGTTTATGTAATATATGCAAATGAACATCTGTAACCCAAACCTTAAAAAATTGTTGATGACCATGATGGCCCCATTGCAAAAGTGACTTATGTCTCACTGGGATTGACAATAAACACAGCTAAAAAAATCTTTGTACAATAACAACATGCTTAATTCATGAAAATGTGAAAGAACCTCTTTCTCCTCAATTCAGGTGATGCCTCCACAGATGCACAAACTGGGGTGGGTGGGGGTACCCGTGGAGGGTAAGGGGGAATGCTGTGTAGCTCTGGTGATTCAGGATACTCAATCCTAGGGTAGAACATCCTAAAATCAAGACTGCAGTAAAAACAGCCATCCAAGTGTCACGTAAAAAAAACATATGCACAACAAAAGGGTAAGTATTCAGATATAAAAATATAAAGCATCAATTTACAACAATAAAAAAATCAACAGAAAGAAAAAACAAAATTGATTTTCTCTTCAATTTAACTGAGAATGCCAATGCCATTCATGCAAAAACTCTTTGTAACAAAAACTGTTATCTCAACTGTAAAATCACATTGTTAATGGACAGTCTGCTTACACACACTTTCTGAAGTGTAGAGTTGCTCATATAAGTAGACACTATTCTATTGTTTTTTTGGGCACAAATCTTTTGAAATTATATTTCGTATCTCAGAATAGTCTCCTTTTTGGTACATTCTTGATGATTAGAAAAGACCTCTATTGAATCTTCTTCAAAGTGGCATTACATTTAAGACTACTTACAAATGCTGGAATGCCTTTTGGTTCAAAAATTACATATGACAGAGTCTTATAAATCTGCCTTTCTCACACAGACAGACATACTAAAGGAAAGTATAAAGAATTTAAAATAACAAAGATTCATTTCACTAAAAGCAGCAAATTTTTACAGTTACCATTTATCACTAAACAAACTACCAAATCAAGAAGCAAAATTAAAATTTTGGCACTCAATGGAAAACCACTGACTGACTACAAGCAAACAAATTAATTACTGCACTTCAACGGGAAAAGTTCTTATAAATATCTTCAAGGGGGCAGATGAATTATTAATTCTTCTTAAGTTCATCCACAAGATATCACACCAGACAAAGAGTCTACTAATAAATATGAAATTAAATTAGTTTTCTTTTCTCTATTAATTATTTTTAATGTAGATTCTAACAGGTCAAAGTTTCCAATTTTTTGCTTGTTGAAATGCTTATATTAAATCAAACAAAACTAAATGACTGATTCATTCCACAGTAATACACTTATCTAAATTTGATCAATGGAAGTAATGTATTTTAAATGCAAAATTTTCCAGTTCTTATGTATTAATTCTCTAAGTTTATAGAAAGGGGAGAAAAAATGGAATGATTCATTTTCCCAGAAGTCTGAAATTTTCATGATGTTAAAATCTTGAAATAATACTGATTATTGAAAAAGATTTTTACTGAAAATAAGAAAAAAAATGCAAACAGAGACTCATGAAACACTATTTTCCTAATAAATGTAGTGATCCTTCCTGATTGGGATAACCTAAAGCAAAGCTGCAAAATGGATACTGCAAATATCAGAAATTAATTAAAGCTTTAAAAACAGAATCTGCAAAAAAAATCATTTTATTTAAAAAACTGACAACATCAAGTTGAGTGCAAAATAAATGATAAACACTGCAATGCAATAATGAAAGGATAACAAACAACAAATAATAAAATAAAACAGAATAAATGTGGTTTCAGAACAGCACCCTCTCTGACGCCATGCTAAAAGAGTATGTATTTAACCTGGCTTCCTCGTCCTCTTGGACGAGCCTAAGTACAGCGCTAGCATTATCTGTGACATATGAGATCTGTTGGACTGGTCCCTCTGGCTGGATCTCATATTCTCTGCAGACACATGAATATCAATTGTAAATCAATGAACTCTTTCAAGATTGGGATGTTTAAGTGTAACGTTGATTGGGTAGATGTGTCATAATTTCAATAAAGGTTGAAAGACACAAGGGATTTTAATAATAGACTTCCATGGCATATAGGTATTGGATCCATGAAACATAACTAGTATTCTCTGCAGACACATCATAAATCTGTAAACTAATGTCTTTTCTTATCAAAATGGAGAAATGTAATGATAGGGGGTTGGGGTGAGGAGAATGTTTGAATATTACACCAAACTGGCATGCATGTCTTGCATCAACAAACTGTGATACATGGTGTTATTGTTGTTGAGGGGTAAAATTTTTTTGCTTCTGTGTGAATATAAAAAATTTGGGAGACAATGGGTATGGACATTATCTGCGTTTATAAAAGACATAGTAGAATGCTGTAAATAATAAATAACTCAAAATAGATAAAGAATGAGATCAATCATATAAATCCAATACTGAAACATAGCACAGTAAAAGGTAACACCCATTATTCATCTGCAAATTCATCAAGATGACCTTGGTTTAGATAAAAGGTAAAATGAACTCCAGGATTTTAAAAAATAATTAATATTATGCTTTTAAATTTTTTTTATCATTATCTTCATGTAATGATCAGTGCTAAGTAGGCTAATAAAATGCAGGAAAGATATACATGTACTTACGGTGATGGAGATTTCTTGGTCTTGGGAATGATGACTTTTTTTTCTGGCTCAGGTTTCTTGGGCTCAGCTGCAAAGAAGGGCAATGATGTCCATAAAGTAGATTTTCTATAGGCTTTTGTACATTACAAGGTCAATTACTGATTTTTTTTTCATCTTGAGGCTCTTTCATAATTAAAAAGGTTGCTTAAGGCATTCTTAATTCTATTTCATATTTAATATGAAACAACAGTCTCTCGAAGGGACTGACACTCTACTGGCCAAAAAGAATTTCCTGGAATTCAAGACCATTTTTTTCTTTTTAACTGCACCATTTTCATTTAGGGCCAAGTAGACATAATAACACGTTTTTTTGCTGAAAACCTCATGCTGTTACAATTATCCATCCAGGAGAAGTAGCGACCACAGGATTTTCAAGATGGCTGCTGTGGCAGTCATACTGGATGTAAGATCAGCACCATTTTCATTTAGGACCAATCAAACATCATATCAAGTCTTTTAGTGAAACCCGTTGTTGATATGACCATCCATTCTGGAGTAGCTGCAATAACAAGGGATTCAAGATGGCCACTGTGGCTGCCACAATGGATGTCTGAGCAGCACTTTTTTCATTTAGGACCAACTAGACCTTGGGATGAATGTGTGTGTAAAGTTTCATGACAATACTCGAAGTAGTTTAGAAGTAGCAATAATAAACTTTTGCTAATAGACAGATGGACAACAGACAACAGGCCTTCCAATAAGCTCATCTGGTGTATGACCAGTAGAGCTAAAAATGGGATCAGCAGATAGTGACCTGTGCAATTACATCTCCATTATAAAATAAAAGTTTGAACAATAGTCAAGATTAACCAAGTTTGAACAATAGCCAAGATTAACAAACTGTTAAACTCTCTCCCTCTCTGAACAAAGATATGAAAACAGAGCAGCAGTTTCCTCTCATTCCTAAAAGCATGAATGACATAATCTGCCTGGGAAATATCAACTGCACCTATCCCAAATGAGTGTACTTGTCAAAATGAAATTATCCCCATTGATAGAAAATTACTGAAACCCGACTAGCTTATCACCCAGGCAGATCATTCCATACCACCCGGTCTGACAGGTAATGTGGAATTAGGCAGACCATATGAAAAACAATATGGCGACTACTTCTTCAGAAACTCTTCATACAATAAGGTTTTATTTATTCATAAGAAATAAGAACCTTTCTTCATCCCTAATAATCACATCTGCAACTATTCTTTTATAAATGATGGTGGATTTGCATTTATTGTATTTGTAAAAAGTTGAAAGACTTTCATGCCATGATACTCTCTAACAAATTTGGTTAAATTTTATAACTCGTGTTTGATCGGCATTAAATGTATAAAGCCGAATGGCCATCACGCCAGTATGCTTTCTATCAAATTTGGTCAAATTCTGTTCAGTGGTTTTGAGAAGTTATTTAAAGATTTTCCTACTTTAGTAACAGTGGATATTTGATTTCAGAAAAATGATCCATTACAGACAACACATACTGGACACAAGATCATACCATAAGCTCACTTGGTCTTATGGCCACTTGACCTAAGAATGGTGTATTAGTTTGGAACATAGAAATAGATCCTAGGGGTTAGACTGTAACTTCGATTGAGACAATATTTCTTGAGCCTTTCACCAGTGAATGATTGAAACAATCTTACCCTGAACTACAAGCTTGGCCCTGGTGGTGGCAGTGCCAGCCACATTAACAGCAGAACACTGGAACCAAGCTGACTCATTCAGCGTAGCATTTACGATGTGCAGAGTGGCATGGCCATTCTCGATCTCAATTCTGAAAGTAATACCAAAATTTTAAGGTATTTTACAGCAAAACATGAAACCTCAAGATCTATACAGACATTTTTTGTATTTTGCTAAGTATATTAAAATTAGCCTTAATGACTCTAAAATATCATCACTGCATGCTAAAATTGAAACAATGGTAATAAATCTTTATCTCCCCAAAATTAAAAGATGGAACATACATGATGCTACAATCAAACCTGTATACAACGGTCATGCATGGGAAAAAGCCAAAGTGGCCTTTGTAGACAGGTGATGTCTGAAGGCAGGTTCAGCTCTCAAACTTGGTTCATGACAAATACATGTACTATGCACCGAATAGCATTAGCATTATTTGTAGTAGTAGTAATATGCTATCAAGATATATGTATTTGGTTTAGCTATTTATCATTAAGAAAAATTCCACACAGGATTACTGTATCCTCACTTTAATCCATCATGTACATTAAATTGTCACTGACTATTAAAAACTGATTTTGTTTGTTTTGTGCATATCTTCATCCCCATTTCAGTTGCAATGTCTGAAACTTTCATCACTGATTTCAGCTTGTTTGAATGTCCATGATGAATTGCAAACCCTTTCATTTTTCTGTATGGATTCCTGTACAACTGTGTACATGCACTAATTTATACAACTCTCTCTCTCTCTCTCTCTTTCACACACACACATGCAACCAGTTTAATATCATTATCAGTAGAAACAGCATCTAAATAAAACTACTAATTGATAGCCCACATGTGATTGTCAAACACAGGACTGACTTTTTGTTAGGCCAGCTGGTATAATTAGGCATGAAAACAGCTGTTCACACTTCAAACATTTGATGGATTAAGCAGTTACTCAAAGTCACTGAGATCAAAAGACAGTCTGCTTTTGTGAGAGACTTTTGATGATTAGGGAATGAAAAGAAGCTTCCTGTGGCTATTGTTAGTAGCATATAAACTGTAAGGGATATCACAAGTGCAGTGTACATGCTGTTTGTAAGCATCCTGGAACCATTTCCAGCTTCGTTCATTAATCTCATCATCTACTGTGACTGTACGTAATCTCTTACATTCCGGAAAAAATCAGCCATAATATATTGCTTAAGCTTAGTAATCCCATGGATTTGAGTTTGCCACACTCCCATTTCTGCTGCAACTACACGACTACTTTTCCACTATTCAGCAAATGAATTGCTTCGATTCTCTAATGTAAGGACAAAAACTGCTTTGTTGTTTGACTGAGATTGTGACTGGAGTATGGTAAGTACAATCAAGATATGAAATGTTTAAACATTGTTATGCCATTATCTAAACAATGCCTTGCTCATCAAACAAAATATAAGTGTTTAATTTGCATACTTGGAGCAGTCACTGCTGATATGTTCCAGTAACCACTTAAGGCAGGGTGAAACCATTGTCTGATTAGGAAACACATGGCCTCTGACTGCTGAAAGCAAGTGGCCATTAAATATAGGGCATATATATAGGAAATTTGCCAGGGGTAAATTAAAATGACCATTGTGACCAGGTAACTACTGAACACAGGTGACCATTAGGACAGGTTTGATTGTACTTGAACAACTTTTCAGGCAAATTCTGTGCTAGAAATGCCAATTAACTGTGTAAATTATGAACTGTAAGGGATTAAATGAGTATTAACAGGTATTGTTAAGGTATTTTTATGATGCCCCAATATGGCAGTTTTCCGCCACAAATTGACAGATGACAATAGTCCCATAGTGATTGCAATGCACATCATAAAAGTAGACAATTTCTTTTCCATGAAATTTAAAGTACTTTACTGGAGTACAAAGAAATAATGCTTCCAGTATAATATTAATGAAATTTAAACATAAAAATACTCAATATGTCAAAAAAACTTTCACTTTATCAAATTCATGCAAATGTTTGCACATGACGTCAGAGCAATATCACCTAATATTTAAGTTTTTTTCTCTGAGTCTATCACTTATTAGGCATAAGAATAAATTCTAAGTCATTCTACACAATATCTCATAAATTTACAAATTCTTATGATTACTCCATGCCCAGAAAGAAAGTGTAGCTAAATGGACAGTACTGCTGACTCGGGAGAAAGAGGCTGTATGTCCTTTGCAAGGCATGTAAACTGGATTACTCAAGTTGACTCGTCTACAAATGGGTAATGGCATCTGCTGGAAGGTTAGTTAACCTGTGATGGACTGGTATCCTGTCCACAAGAAGTACACTACAAAAACCAGGGTGAACCCTGACCTTCAGAGTCACTAGCAGGCTTGAAGAGACCTTTAACATGTCATGCCTACAGAAGTCAGTGTTTCCTAATTTTTATTTTCCACCACAAGTGTGGAAACCATACTTACTTGTATTCCCTACTCTGAGTGATCATCCTGTTATTCTTCTGCCAGCTCATCATGGGGGTAGGGGTGCCCACTGCCCTGCAGGTCAAGGTCACAGACTGACCCTCCTTGATAGTGTAATTCTGCATTCTCTCCACAAACTTAGGTGGTTGCATCTGCTCTTTTTCTGAAGTGGATGTGAAAATGGTTGTAGTATTTATATGTACTCTGATAAATCAGAGTTACCTATACTCTGTGTCAATTTCTGGCATTGCACTGCTGTTTTCTGATAAATTAGTGATCTATATTTACAAAATCTCAAATGACCATCATAAACCATGATGGCAATGACTCTGCATTCTCTGTACGAATTCAGAAGGATATATCTGTTCTTTGTCTTAAGTAGATATGAGAACAGTTCCAGTATTACAATGCTGTGCTTCAATAAATCAAAGGGACCCATTTTTTATTCAATAAATGACTTATCATTAATCATGAACAGTGATGATATAAATATATATATATACTCCACAGACCATCAATTTTTCTTTACCTCAGTATGAATCATCTGGAATATCCAGATAGAATCTATGTCTGCCTAAGAGATTAGATTACTGACAATTTACTGTAAAAGTACATGTATATACCCAAAACTACATATTTGTTTTGTTATGAGTCATCAGAAAGAACAAGATTGATATGGCAAAGAGCCAAGCTGACGTCATTAGGCCAAGACATCTTCATATGTCATATCAATCAAGTTCTTTCCTCTGAATCAGAAATGCAGTTTTGTTTGTATTGCATACCTCCTCTTTTGCACTTTGCATACAGTGTGAATGGATTTCAAAACAAATAGAGATTTCAAATGTTTCATTCAGTACATCAAAGAATATCAAAATGCAACCATCCATGAAAACACCTAAATTGTTCCAGAGTGGGTATGCAATACAGAAATAGACTGAACATCCATATCAAACATCTAAGCAACCATGCAAAATGAAATGGGTATGTAATAAAATACATCATTAATCAACCAAGTGAAATACAGTGAAAACAACCCTAACATACCATGGTAAAGCAGGTTTTATACAGAGCCTTAAACAGAGCTGTACACCGGACTTCTTTTTACAGGACCTCATACAGGGCTTTATTACAGGATCATACACATGGCCTTTCTTATGGGGCCTTATACAGGGTTTTATTACAGAATCATACACATGGCCTTTCTTATGGGGCCTTATACAGGGCTTTATTACAGGATCATACACATGGCCTTTCTTATGGGGCCTTATACAGGACCTTATATAGGGCTTTATTACAGGATCATACACATGGCCTTTCTTATGGGGCCTTATACAGGGCTTTATTACAAGATCATACACAGGGCCTTTCTTATGGGGCCTTATACAGGGCTTTATTACAGGATCATACACAGGGCCTTTCTTATGGGGCCTTATACAGGGCCTTGTAACAGGCATATATGGCTCAATTTTAAGAAGCAGATAAGGACATAGTACATCATGTATCTAAAGCCATGTATAAAGCCTGCTTTGCCATGTAACAGTCTTGATTTTTTAATTGATAACACAAATCATACCATGTAATTAGGTAATTACATTAAATATGGATGCTGATATTGTAACATTATGCTGTTTTTATTAATGAAAACGTCATTTAATGGGCATTTTTCTATTTGTCTTCTTTCAGGTCCTCACTCTGATTTTTCAGCATTGCCTCGGGCTAATATGACTGACCTTAGACCAATATGACTGACCTTAAACCTTTAACAAGACCAACAGGAAAACACACAGTCAACAAGATAATAATACAATATAATATACAGGACCCTTAGGTAGCATATCCAGAAATCAGTGTTGCTCTGCCACAGTTTCCAGACTTATAAATTTTGTGCCACAATTTTGGTAAAACAAAAGAGCAGCAAAAATCAAAATAACAGCTTCGTCTTCTTTTAATAAAATAAAATTCATCAGAAAAGGTCCTTCTTTGCCTCAAAGTGCTTACCAAGAACCCCTAGGTTCACAGTGAAGTTGACTTCCCCTATCCTGTTTCTGGCCACACATGTCCAGCACCCAGCATCATGTCTGGAAGCTCTAATTATTATCAAGGAATTAACTCCATCCTCATTCACAACAATCTGAAGAAAGGACAGCACTTCTGTTAAACAACTGAGACAATTTTAAAAACAAGAAATGTTATAACAAAACAAGGGTTCTGCACAACACTACATTTTTCCTGCCAACGGTGGTGTTTTATATGACTTTCAAAACTCTGACACAAAATCAAAACAATGTGTTTCATACTTCGCTTGACACTTATCTTTTGATACTTATGATACTTATATCTTGATACTTGTCTTGACACTTATGTCTTGATACTTGTCTTGACACTTATGTCTTGATACTCGTCTTGACACTTATGTCTTGATACTTGTCTTGACACTTATGTCTTGATACTTATGTCTTGACACTTATGTCTTGATACTTGTCTTGACACTTATGTCTTGATACTTGTCTTGACACTTATGTCTTGATATTTGTTGACACTTATGTCTTGACACGTCTTGATACTAGTCTTGACACTTATGTCTTGATGCCTGTCTTGACACTTATGTCTTGATGCTTGTCTTGATATATTATTATGCTTATGTCTTGACACTTATGTCTTGATACTTATTATGCTTATGTCTTGACACTTATGTCTTGATACTTATTATACTCATGTCCTGATACTTGTCTGGACACTTATGTCTTGATACTTATACTTATGTCTTGATACTTATTATACTGTCTTGTTACTTATACATGTGTCTTGATACTTATAATACTATGTCTTGACACTTGTCTTAACACTGTTCTCTTGTTACTTATTATACTTATATCTTGATACTTATGTTTATTACTTATGTCTTGATACCAATTATACTTATGTCTACATACTTATTATAGTCATGTCTTGAGACTTATGTCTATATGCTTATCATACTTATGTCTTGATAATTGTCTCAACAATTATGTCTTGATACTTAATATATTTATGTCTTGATACTTGTCTTAACACTTATGTCTTGCTACTTATTATACACCTCTTGATACTTAGATCTTCATACATATGATACTCATGAATTGATACTTATGATAGTTATGTCTGGCTGCTTATATTTTGATACTTATGTCTTGATTTTTGTCTTGACACTTACATAGGATACTCATGTATTGATTCTTATGTCTTGACACTTATGTCTTGATAATTGTGCCTTGATTTTTGTCTGGACACTTATGTCTTGATACTTGTGCCTTGATTTTTGTCTTGACACTTATGTCTTAATACTTATTATACTTATGTATTGATACTTGTATCCTGATATTTATGTCTAGATACTCATTGTACTTATATCTTGATACTTATGTCTTTATATTTTTGTATTGCTATCTACAGGTAAAACAAAAATCCAAAAATACATACATACCTTCTTGGCTGAAGACTTTCAACCATATTAATATGCATAAATATCAAAATTAGTCCATATTTAATTTCTAACAAGATAAAATTAATCTAGCCACGTTTCAGCAAACAGCACATGAAACAAATGTCTTGTGACCTTTTCCATACTAATGACCTTGACCTTTGAGTTAGGGACTTGACTATTGTATGATAATATGTGGGTAAAGTTTCATCAAAATATGTCAGAGTTAGAAACAGCCTGGATAAGGAAACAGGGCTCTTACTTGCATTATCCTTTGTTGTGACCTTGATCTTAAGGCTGGGGATATGACTAAATACCTGAGATACTGTCAAGTCAAGATGTATAAAGGGCTAGAGTCTCATTAAAATATCTTCATTGGTTCAAAAGATACACTCCAAACACAAGTCACTGAGTCACACTGTTCCTTGCCATGACCTTAACCTTGATGCAGGTGGCACTGCAGTGGTATGTGAAACAGACTAGACATGATATATACCTGGGCAAAGTGTGATGAAATTCTGTCCAACCATTACAAATGGGCCTGACAAGCAAATGTAAATGGACATACAAATGGATGGACACATGAATAAACAGATGCCACAACATAATACTTAATATGACTTAAGACTGACATATAAAAAGCAAACCATACAATTTTGCCTTACTTGATAGAAGAGATATCAAATGAGTAGATGAGCATGGTATATATATGTACCTTATGTTGGTCATCGTTTTGGACAAGCATATCATTACAGTACCAGGACAACTCTGGGGCTGGGCGTCCCGATACAATACAGTCAAATCGGACAGTGTTGCCCTCCCGCACTGTTTGGTCTTCAGCTGGAACCTTTTTAAAAGTAGGCTGAGTAGGTGCCTCATACACACCACTTTCATCCTCTGGTTTGGCCTTATCCTTGGCAGAGTCCCTGATTTTGACAACAAATAACATCAATAATACAGTATTTACAAGACAGGAAACATGCAGTCTACTATGAAACAGTGTAGATCCTGATCTGCAATTGCTTTAAGTGCCAGCAGACCAGTTTCTATGCTATTTGCTTGAAATCTGTCAGCACATTGTTTGAGTACAGCAGATCTGGGTCTAATACACCATATTATGGTGAATAGAAAATAGCATTTAGTGCATATATCTGATTTGAAAGCAATTCTTTAACAAATTTCTACATTTCTAAAGTACAATCCATTTCTTAAATAAAATATTATTTCAATTATAATTTCTTACCATTTTTCAATACTGAACATCATTTTCTATAATCTTTTAGTACCTAATAATCGTATAATTTCACTTTCATATATTCTGTGTGAACTGCATCACATAACTTGATTTGTGAATATTTTTTATTTAAATTTTTGACACAAATGAAGAATATACACACATCTAATCAGCCAATTCCAAAAATCTTCTACTGGAAACAATTTATATTTGTCGAATTCAAGACAATGTAACTTAATGACATTAAAAGTATTTGGTTAGAAAATGAATATCATAGTCTTACCGTCTGAGAATCCTGTCCAATGTTTCTGGGGCTACAAATGAGGTGGCATCAATATTGCCAACTTCATCAACGTAGAGCTGTGCTGAGCAGGTATCCTTGCCAACAGAGTTGACAGTAAGTACAGTATAATGTCCCTGGTCTTCAGGTAAAGCCACTCTGATGCGCAGCGTGCAGAAACCTTCTCTGTCATACTTGATCTCATATCTGTTGGACCGTTTGATCCTGTGTCCGTCTTTGTACCAAGCAACCTGGAAAATAATGGTGAACACATGAATAAACTCACTTCAGCTGAAGCTAATATAGATAAAAACCAAAGATGAATGAGGTGAATTCATCACTGAAAAAGTTTTATTTGAAATACAAAATGATACAATGTTACTTCAAAGCTGTGTCCTGTGTAACAAATAGATTGTTTAATGACCTCAATGTAATAGGCCCCAAGATGATTGTGAATGTAGGCATAAAAAAGTGCAACTTGGAATGAACAATTGAGTCTTGATACATCCCAAAACAGGGTCCATAAGAAATGTACCGATGGATGTAGAAAAAACCACAGTTGGGATTGATCAGTCTTGTTATCTGCTAATTTATGCAAGGCAAAATTTGAACAATCTTTTTAGTAATTTTATTGCAAATGATTATTGCTCCATAGTTTACTTGTAGCCACTGTAAAATGCCTGCATTTTATACCTTTGGTCTTGGTCGTCCTGTAATTCTGCAAATGAAGGTTGCATCTGCTCCTTCCATCAACTGGAAGTCTTTTAGTTTCTGTTCAATCTGTGGTGGTAACATCTGACTGGGGCTCAGTCTGTCTATCTCTGAGTCATACTCTGAGGTCTCCGTCTCACTGGAGAATTTCACTTTCCCCTCACGGTACTGTACCTCCTGCACTAAACGCTCTTCAAAAGAGGAAACTGCAAATCTCTGCAATAAAAGAAATGTCTGCGTTATCAATGAGCAATAAGAATTCGGTTTACTTATTTCTTTATATTAGTTACAAGTACATTGCTAGCTTTACCGATTTTCTTTATTTCTGCCTTTCATAGGCAAATAAATCTTCAAGGAAAATATGTTTCTCAAATGCTTCCTCAGAAAAGATAGGAAAACAGTTTTTGTACCAAAATCTGATCATACAGGCCCCAACATAAATAACTCCCTTCAAAACTTGATAAATCCAAATGGTCTATGCAGTTTTCTGCAAGAAATTGTTGAGAATATCCTGTCAGTATCATCTTACCATTTAATAATTCATGATTCACATGTAAAAATGTTGCAATCACACCTTCATTTGCCAGACAGAGAGATAACAATAGTACAAAAGTAATACATGTAATGGCATAATCACACAAGTAACAACATTGCTCAATAATTATGACTATATTGGGATTATCAAGATCTCCACAAGACAAGTAAACTAGGAAATCAAGGAGTAGTAAGACATATTCTTCTTTAATTCAGGTGATATCAACTATATTCTACTCACTGGTAGTGTTTCCTCCTCAACTGGCTGCATCTCTTCCTCCTCTGGCTGAGCCATCCTGTATGCCACATTGCTCTGCAGGATTTTCTCAGAGCGTGGGATGAAGAAGTCTTTCTCCCCACGCATTGGTGGCAAGTCTCGCTGCTGCAGCTCCTGGACAGGCACAGAAGGCGGGAATGCTGGTGGCTCCTCCCAACGTGGGGACTTTTTGGGTACAATCGGTGGGGGTGGAGCAGGTGGTGCTTTTGCTGGAATTTTAAAAATCAACTTCTGAGTTGAGAATGTTACCATGGCATCCAACCAAGGTCTTTAAGATGTGATATTATCACTTAACTCATTTCATTATACTCTATAACACTTAACTCATTTCATTATACTCTATAACACTTAACTCATTTCATTATACTCTATAACTCTTAACTCATTTCATTATAGTCTATAACACTTAACTCATTTCATTATACTCTATAACACTTAACTCATTTCATTATACTCTATAACTCTTAACTCATTTCATTTTACTCTATAACACTTAACTCATTTCATTATACTCTATAACACTTAACTCATTTCATTATACTCTATAACACTTAACTCATTTCATTATACTCTATTTTGTAATAAGCTAGTCAAACTTTATAAAATACAATAAGCTGGTCAATCTTTATAAAATACAATAAGCTCGTCAAACTTTATAAAATAAAGAACTGCATTTATTTGGAAGCACATATTGCTTTTCATTATGCACATTAAAACTACCACATACACATTTTTATTTTTGCCCATAGGTGATTCGTGAAATTTCATGTTGCTAAAATGATAAAATTAATGATTTGCTAACATTCAATGATACTAAAAAACTGTGATTTACTGTATCTGAGCCATTTTACATATCTACAAACTGTGCAACTTGTATGTGTGCTGGCTGCCGTGCAGGCAGGCGATAGTTGTCTTATCTCGACTATAGTAAAGGGTCCTTTATGTTCGATTCTCGCCACCGATAAAAAATTATTAAAAATTTCTTCCCTAATATTTACATAAGATCATAGTCTGTAGAGTAATTCTCCTTAGGCCAGTGCATGGAGTAATGAAATATTACTCTCTTATATATAAAAAACCTAACCTAGCCAGTGCCAAGGTTTCTAACAGACGGATAGTGTATCTATATATAGTTTTGAGAGTGTCTGCACGTCCTAGCATGTATACAAGCGCTTATGAAACATCATTTTTTGGTGATGTCTAGTGGGCATGACGGTATGTGTGCTGGCTGCCGTGCAGGCAGGCGATAGTTGTCTTATCTCGACTATAGTAAAGGGTCCTTTATGTTCGATTCTCGCCACCGATAAAAAATTATTAAAAATTTCTTCCCTAATATTTACATAAGATCATAGTCTGTAGAGTAATTCTCCTTAGGCCAGTGCATGGAGTAATGAAATATTACTCTCTTATATATAAAAAAAATCCCATTTATCCAAGTCTTTGCATCTTTAAAGTGGTTTAGAGCTTCCAGTGTCTCTAAACATAGAATAACAATAAACACATACTTTCCAGTGTATCTAAAGATAGAATAACAATATACACATACTTTCCAGTGTATCTAAAAATCAAATAACAATAAACACATACTTTCCAGTGTCTCTAAAGATAGAATAACAATATACACATACTTTCCAGTGTATCTAAAGAAAAAACAACAATATACACATACTCTCAGCAGGAAGTAGGGCTGCAGATGTGCTCGTTTCACCAACAGGGTTGATAGCATGGCAGGTGTATTCCCCAGCATCATCTGGCTGACAGTGGGAAATAATCAGAGTACAGCGACCAGTGTTCTCATCAAATGTCATCTTGTGTCTGAAAATCACAAGATCCACAAGTATGAATACTGCATATAATAGGTGTCATTTCTTGATCTACCATCAAACAAATATGAATGAGTTCAATCATAACAATCAAAGTGGATTTATTCTTTATGAAATAAACTTTGATAGTAACACTTTAAACACATTGACACTGAGACAATTGTTTGTTGACTGAAAAATAATGATAAAAGAATATCTGCATCTACCAGTAAAATGTGGGTTCATTTACAACTCATTATTCCATTTCATACACAGCACTTAACTATGTAAGTTGATTAGTGAAATGTTGAGAAGACAAGCTGTTATAAGCAGCAATAACCTTCTGCATAATACAAGGCCAGCAGTGCTCCCTTAATTCAATCTGTTACAAACATTAGGCAACAGATTTATCTAAATTCCTCAGACTGAAACTTATCAAACAACTAAATTCAAAAACATTCTACATTACATGGAACTCCATCATGATTTGATTCTTCTGGACATGCAGTTGATCATTTGATGCCAAACTGTTCTCCTCTTACAGCATTTCAAATTGTACAACTTAAGTGGTGGACTGCATATTGAATGGAATATAGATGTTGTAATACATAATCCTGACATGTCGATCTTTAAATCAAGACAGATTCCCAACAATTTTCATGTCCATTTAAATCCATTGGGTGCAGAATACAAACCTAATTGGAATTTATTGGCAATTTCTACTGCACTCTGGAAAAGACCTCATAAGCAAAAAGTTACCATTGTGACTTGCGATGAGACCTGTTTATAACTGACACTCAAGAAACCTCCAAATTCTATCCTTCATAGACAGGTATCCTTAATGCAGAGGTTAGATATTTTAATGAAATTAAGAAAAAAAAAACCTTATAAAATTATCTGTATACCTAGGTATCTGCTAGGACAGGACTCACAGTAGTTCAGTCACAAAGGTGTGACATGATAATATCACAATACCACTATGACTGTATAGTATGTCATACTAAGAAATGTACATACTAACTGCAAATATCCAGTGATTTCCAAACTTTTCTTTCAAAAATGAAGAAATAAAATTCAACTTTTAATGTTGACTGTATAGGAGTTTTTTTAATTTACTTTCCTCTCATAATGGGTATCTATTTGTTTATGTGTTGGTCCTTGATGCATCTGCCAAAATGTCCCAAAGTCTCACCATAACTGCCTCCAAGTCTCTTCAGAAAGAGATATGAATGTTTTGAATAAATACAAACCTTGAATCTGGCTTGATGGGATTGCCTCCCCTGGTCCAGTAAACCTCTGGAATTGGCTGTCCAACCACATAACACTCAAATATGATGTTTGTACCCTCCACAAGTCTTCTTTTGGTTAACCTATCGACAAAGGCTGGCTTGACAGCCTCAATGGGGGAGGGGATCCTTTCTTCTTGGGGAAGGGTTACAGGGGCAGGCTCCATGACCTCCTCATATACCTCTGGAGGAGCACCTGTCAAACAGTGTGAACTGAAGAGTCAACATTTATAAACATTATTTAGCTCATGCCAAGCGAATAACAAGTTCAAGCTACTTATATTACATGTTACAGAAGCTTAGACATTGATGTAAGGAGTCACCTGTATATATTACAGAAGCTCAGACATTGATGTAAGGAGTCACCTGTATATATTACATATTATAGAAGCTTAGACATTGATGTCAGGAGTCACCTGTCTATATTACAGGTTATAGAAGTTTAGACATTGATGTAAGGAGTCACCTGTGAAAGTCAAACTTAGGGCAGGACAATTAATAAGTTCACACAAAACTGAGTCTGGTGTGAAGCAAATAACATTAATGACAGAGCCGATGAAGCATTTGTTATTCAAGTCTGGAAGCTGGGTCAACACAACCTTTCTTTCCTCTGGGATTAAGATTTTTAAATAATTAAAATGCAATTAATTGTTTTTGAACAGTCTCATGCTTTTTCCCAGATGAAAGCTTGAAGTTAAATTATATTTATGATCCTTTAATAACATACCAAAACTTATTTTGAAATATATACTTTGTACAAGAAACTGTTAAGAAATAATGCTCACAAACATTTTGCTAAAGAACTATCATCATCATCATCATAAACCATTCAGGATGACTTTGTCAACTGATTTACAGTCTCTGACAAATTGCTCCAAGAACTTTAGAAAACTCCTAATGATATTAAAAGTGCCACAGAAGGCACATAACCCTATAGAACTGAACAGAGGTATTTTCATGTAGTAATGACATACCTATCACATCTAGTTTGCATTCTGTACTTGCTGACCCATCAGCATTGGTGGCTATGCACTTAAATATCCCAGAATCCTCTGGGAAGACCTCAGCAATTGTCAGTGATGATGATTCATCAGAATATGAAATCTCAAAGTCTGTGGAACTCTGTATATCAGAGTCATCTCTGTACCACTTGATGATTGGCTCAGGATGACATTTGAACTTGACCTCAAAGATGACCTTCTCACCCTCTTTGGCTGTAATGGGACGAAGCATCTGCAAAGAGGCAAAGATCATTTTTTCTCATAGAGATTTGCATATATTTTCATCCTGAAAAACCTTAATTTTGTATGCACATCTTTCCAAGATTTTTCAAACAGATCCTAAAAAAATATCATTAAACATCTAAGGAACTTAAGCAATTTTCAATTATACAACAACCTTTTCTCAGGTAATTCTTTGTTTTGGGACATGCAATTGATCTGACAAACCTTACTGGCTAGATGAAAAGTCCTTGTAACACAATCTTTCCTTCAAAAAATCATGACTGTATTTTTTTTTTTTTTAAGTGAAAAAGAAATGCTAGCTTCAATGACTCTTTTCCATGGTTGTGATCTGAATAGTAACAATTTAAATAAACAAGACCTTATACTGAACTGCATATACTTTTTGCAGTTAGGGTCTTCAATCAATACTGGACAAAGTTGCTGGTTGCAGTTTCTCAGGTAATACATTTATAACTACTGCATGACTGACTCACCTTTGTAAATTTGGGCTTTTCCTTTTTGGTAACAGCAGCTAGTTTTTCTGGCACCTTTTCTGGTTTGGTTGGGGCTTTTAATTCTGGCAGTTTGGTTTCCCTTGGGATTGTTTTCTTCTTTTCCATTTCATCTTGGACTAGTTTAACAGCTTCTTCCTCTGGTGCTCCAAACAAGGGAATTCTCTTTTCAAACATGGGCAGTTCTCGTTTTTCCTTGACCCGAATATCCACCTGTTCTGTGAATCTTTTTGGTTCTTCCTTCAGGAGTGCCTTCTTTGCAAATTCGGAAGGACGCTGAAGTCTGGGTACCTTGGCCTCTGGCGCCTCCTCTGGAGGCTTATGCAGAGGTGCTTTTGCAGCTGGGGCTCTCTTAGCCTCGAATTGTTCTCGAACCTCACTGATAGGTTTTACTTCTGGACTTATCTCTTCTACCATTGGTTGAGCTGTGATAATTAAGAAATCAGCAAATGAATTTTAGACTGCAAGAGTCAACTATTAAACAAAATGTTACTTTACGCTTTAAATATTACAAGTGAGGGTCTCATTTTTATTTTCACAGAAAAAAAGTCACACACTATGGTTATTATTATTTTCATCTGCTTATTTTACTCTTATTTGCTTCCATCTATAATTAATGCCAGGGTCATTCTATAGATCATCACAAAAGAATTAATAATACAAAAATATGTATGTATGTAAAGAGTTCAGTGGCACAGAAGCATAAAATTGACTATAAGGTGGTGATTAAAAGCTAAGTTCTAAAGATGTAAAGATAAAGAAATGCACACAAAAAAACCTGTAGGAAGATAAGCATTTCCAAATAATCATAAACATCTAGTACAACAAGATAAAAGATAAATGTAACGATGTTAAAACTCTGTAAAAGGTTTATAAAAAATAACAGATAAATATAAAAGATCTAAAATCTTGAAAATATAGGGTCAAAACTTGTCATATAATCTGCATTCCCTCAATAAGTCCAAGATCTTCTCTTGTGGTACATCAACATAAAGCTTTTTAATTGAGTTCACATGAAGAACAAGAAATTCTACATTAAAATCTGAATTTCAATGTTAAAAATGTATACATTTTGTGTGGAAAACCTGCATTTCTGTTGAACATGACCAATAAATTTTTAATTCAATACATTTAGATGGAATACATTCAAACCATACTGCACATACATATATAATAAAACCAAATATTGATATCTTCATATGTGGTACAAACTGTAATTCAACATGACAACTATTGTGTGTAATTCACTACATAACATTGTAAAAATTAACAAAAAATACAGTAATACCTTCAACACTGAGACAAGCAGTGCAAGCTGCCTGTCCAGCCTCATTGCTAGCCTTGACTGTGTATTTTCCCTCATCTTCATAGAAAACTTCAGGGATGTACAAGGAGTGGATGTCTCCTTCCTGAATTATTTCAAAGTCTGGTGAGCTGGTCATTTTTGACCCCTCCCGGTACCATGTGACCTCTGTGGGAGGGTGCCCTGCCACTCTGACAGTCAGGCGAACAGGCTCCCCCTCCTTGATGGAGATGTCATACAACCTCTCTGTGAAAGATGGTGGGGTCACTGAAGCTGAAGGACAAACAAGATAAATAAAATATTGCAATAATATTTACTGAAGTTTGAAATCTGAAAGCAGATATTTAAAATTTCAAATTAAAACTGAAAATACTACAGCTAAAATTAGCAATATTCAAGTTAACAAGAGTACCATGAACAGCACATTATATGCCCACCCCATATTTAACAGTCCTCTATGTAGACAAGTGAAATTTCTGTGCAGTCACCATTTTTCTTCTATCAGTGACCTTGACCTTTGACCCTTTTACCCCAAAATTAGACACACTTCTTCCTTACCCTAAGAGCAAGCCATTCACAAAGTTTGGTCCAGGTCTCTGACGTAGAACTAATGTTATTGTACAGAAACTATATTTCTTTTAAAGTGACCTTGACCTCTGACCTTTTGACCACAAAATCAATAGGCTTCTTCCTTACCCAAAGTGCAGGCCATCCACAAAGTTTGGCTGAGGTATGAAATGTACAAATGATGCTATTGTGCAGAAACCATTTTTATTCTTTCAGTCAGTGACCTTGACCATTTGACCTTTTGATTCCAAAATCGACAGGCTTCTTCCTCAACCCTAAAAGCAAGCCATCCACAAAGTTTGGCACAGGTCTGTGATTGTTTTCAATTCTTTCAGTCACAGTGACCTTGACCTTTCACCTTTTGACTCAAACCAATGGATTCCTTTCTTACCCCAAATGCAAACCATCCACAAAGTTTGGTTGAGGTATATGATGTAGAAATTATTTTATTGTGCAGAAACCATTTTTATTCTTTCAGTCACTATGACCTTGACCCTTTTTTTACTCCAGAATTAATAGGGTTCTTCTCCACCCTAAGAGCAAACCATCCACAAAGTTTGGTAACCGTAAATGATAAACTGAACTGAAATTATTCTGCAGAAACTATTTTTCTTCTTTCAGTCACAGTAACCTTGACCTTTGACCTTGTGAGCCTGAAATTGATATAGTTTTACCTCAAGTGTAAGCCATCTACAAAGTTTGGTAACTGTAGATGGTGGAAAACTCAAGCCATTGTGCAGAAACCAAGCTGGTAACTGATGGACAGACAGACATCGTAACATAACACACTCTGCCTTATGGTGGGTGTATGAAAATTTGATTATTTCCAGTTCATAAGTAAATATCACACTACCTTAACCCCTAAAAGTATGCAATCACTCCTTAATTGCTTTTTTCAATTCTAAAAAAATAATTGCTTGAGCTTCCGATAAGCAGATGTTCTTAAAAAACATAAACTGTGTACATTTGTTCTGAACACTAAATTGTTTGAAAAATCTTAAATGAATTATCATGATTTGAATCATCATCACACTGTAACCATCACTGCAATCATAATCTCTGACTATACCCATCCATTTTTAGTTTGCTCAAGGTAAAGATATTGAATACTCTCTCAGCTTTATGATAAATAATATTTAAAAATTATAACTTATGAATTAGCACACTACAAGTTAAGGAAGGTTTACGATGAGATGATGTCTTATGTGAAACTGAATAGTAGAACCACCTCTGACAATAAGCTCTGCTGAACTCGTGGATTTTCCAGCCTCGTTTGCTGCAGTACATGAATACTGTCCAGAATCTTCAGGGAAGGCCTCGGGTATTGTCAATGTTACACGGCAATCCTTATATGAAATCTGGAAGTCTGGCTGATCTGTAAGCTCCTTGCCACGCTGATACCATTTAATAGTTGGCTCTGGTTTGCCTTAGACAAAACATAATTGGTTGTCAGTAGAATAAAACAATTTCATGAAACACTTTTTTTTCATACAAATCATACTTAAATGTAACTATCCTAAATATGACTTTTAAAACACAAAACTGACATTGGAAAACTTCTGCCTACATCTCCGTACATATTGCTTTTGTATGTGAGAGAACATGACAACCTAAAGAAGTATAGATTTGTATACTGTCATTTTTAGTTAAAGCCTATTGATGTATGTTTAATGGCACTTCAACATAATCCTGGCTAAATAGTGCCATAAAGCCTGTGAAGTCAGTAAGGAGTGCTTTTGTGCTTTTTTGGGCATGCAACAAAGAGATTTCACATCAAAAATACAATTTTTTTTTAAAAAAATGACTCAGAAATAAACAATTGTTTGGTTTGCATACTCCAGCTTTGGTTGTAGACCATCAATTTCAACTATAGCTACCACATGCTTGTAATTTTAGACATCAGTGAATTTAAACATTCAGGAGGAAAAAAACATCATATAAACCATATGAATCAGCTCTAGTTTTGTTAATGGCTTACTGTTTGCTGTTCAAACATTATGCTTAAACAGTTTCATAATCTTGAAATACATTTACCGTATATACTCGCGTATAACCGGGTCTAAATACAAACAACATAGACCCTGATCTGCCATCATATAATGCACTGGCAGATCAGTGTCTATATTGTTTGTTCTACTGATTAGTCCTTACAAACTGCATAGACCCATATCTGCCAGCGCATAATGCGCTGGCAGATCTGGGTCTATGCAGTTTGCAGTAGGTATCGACTTATATGCAAGCATAGACGGTAGTTTGTTTGTTGTTCACATGATCCCTTTCTAGTGATATAGTCAGGAGTGTGTGTGCTTTATCCAGTCAGATAAAAGAATCATTGAACTTTATTATACAATGATGAATACTCTAAAATGTTAAAGTCGTAGTAGTTGTATGGTTTAACAGTACATCAGCACAATACCGGCAATATCGTGCCGAATAAAAGCAAAGTTCTAATGTGTCAATGTAAAGAATTGTAAAAATAAAAAAATAGGAAGATAAAGCCTTCCAAAATTACATAAAAATTATGTACTAAACAGTAAAAGTTAAAAGGTAAAGAAGACAAAATTCTGTAAAAGACATTAAAAATAAAAGGTATTAAAAATAAATGATAAAGGTAAAACATGTAAAAGCCCTAAAACATAGGGTTAAAATATGTTATACAAACCACATTCCCTCACAAAGTCCAAGATTTTCTCTGATGGTACATCATTATAAAGTTTAAAAGTGCAATGACTGAGGTTATTCATGTATATTAAAGTCTGATTCTTCATACGATTTTTCAAAGGTACGATAACAAGGAACAAATACTACTTGATCTTGCAGTATTGAAAACCAGTCAGTTATAATCAATATTAAAACCAGTCAGCTATAATCAGTACTGAAAACCAGTCAGTTATAATCAGTATTAAAAACTGATCAGTTATAATCAGTATTGAAAACCAGTCAGTTATAATCAATATTGAAAACCAGTCAGTTATAATCAGTATTAAAAACCAGTCAGTTATAATCAGTATTGAAAACCGGTCATTTATAACCAGTACTGTAACTGATCCAAATGTCATTAGTCATGTTAAAAATTTAGTAGGATCTAAGACAATGTATGAAACTATATTTCTTGTACTTGGTATAAATGCAGCAGCAGTGCAAGTACACCTTTGCAAATGCATGCAACTATCAACAGTTTCTACATGACTGTATTAATTTAAGATTGTTTATTTTGACACATTTTTAAAACAGTATGATCTTATATTATGATGACTAACCAGAGACTCTGGCAAATGCATGGATATAGGATCTACACACTAAATTTTAAAACCAATGCATTTTTTCTCTTGCCAATTTTTTTAAAAATCCACCTTAACAACTGGTATCTGATTTAACACGAGTACTCTTTCCAAATGTAACTTAAATAATTTCTTTTTTGAGAGACATGGCGAGCAAAATATTTAAATTATTCAACTAGTTTCATAAAAATCCTGGATTTCCCATGCAAATAACAGACTAATGGCACAATTTTGATAAACCAAGACAAAAACAATTAAGGGTTCATTAAGTCAGTATTTCATAAGTAGTGGAATAGTGGAAATTTGCAGAACCCACGTTTGTAATAAACTGGTACCATTGTACTTAACCTGTACAAAGAGCTAATGTACAAAAGAAGGGAGCAGAAATCTATCATGACGGAAAATCTTATCCCTGCGTACAGCAAGAATCTACGATGACAGGGAATATCTTGTCCATGCATACAGCAAGAATTGACACTGCAAGAAACATGAAACTCTTACCTGTCACCACTCCCTCAAACATCACTTTAGTTCCTTCCATAGCAGTGACATTTTTCAGTGCCTGGATGAACTTGGGTGGTATAGGGACTGAAATTGTAAGGTCCACTGCTTGGAATTTGGGTGGTAAATCTGTGGTAATGGTGGTAGCATAATGTCCAGTGGCTCTGATTGGCTCAATTGGCTGGTATTTGTCTGGAATCTGTGTCAAGATTGTTGTAGCATGCTGTTCATATGATGGTATGTATGTTGGCTGCTCTTGCATTTTGATGACTGACTGGCTCACACGAGTCTCTGACATTATCTTCTTTGTAACCTCTCGCGTGACCTGCTGCCGGGTTCTGATAAATAAAATGCATATTGCTAAAGAAAATAAAAAATTGGGACAAGCAGATGTTGAAATGAGTATGAACTGGTTGCTATGGGTTTCAAAATGTGATGGCAAATGCAATAACTAGAGGTCAGTAAAATAGAGGTGGTTTGATATGAATAAATCACAATATTTTCTATGGCAAATATGTACCACTATACAGTCTCTAACTATCAATACAGAACAGTAGAATGAAACATGAACTAAATGATATACATTGTCCAAAATAAACTCTTCTAAATGTGACTATTAAAAGTGTTATTATTAATAAAACTCCTCTAAATGTGACTATTAAAAGTGTAATTATTAATATAACTCCTCCAAATGTGACTATTAAAAGTGTTTGTATTAATATAACTCCTCTAAATGTGACTATTAAAAGTGTAATTATTAATATAACTCCTCTAAATGTGACTATTAAAAGTGTTTGTATTAATATAACTCCTCTAAATGTGACTATTAAAAGTGTTATTATTAATCTAACTCCTCTAAATGTGACTCATAAAAGTGTTATTCTTAATAACTCCTCTAAATGTGACTCATAAAAGTGTTTGTATTAATCTAACTCCTCTGAATGTGACTCATAAAAGTGTTTTTTTAATCTAACCCTTCTAAATGTGACTCATAAAAGTGTTATTATTAATCTAACTCCTCTAAATGTGACTCATAAAAGTGTTTGTATTAATCTAACTTCTCTAAATGTAACTATTACAAGTGTTATTAATCTAACTCCTCTGAATGTGACTCATAAAAGTGTTTTATTAATATAACTCCTCTAAATGTGACTCATAAAAGTGTTTGTATTAATCTAACTCCTCTAAACGTGACTCAAAAAAGTGATATTATTAATATAACTCCTCTAAATGTGACTCATAAAAGTGTTTGTATTAATCTAACTTCTCTAAATGTGACAATTACAAGTGTTATTAATCTAACTCCTCTGAATGTGACTATTACAAGTGTTATTAATCTAACTTCTCTAAATGTGACTATTACAAGTGTTATTAATCTAACTCCTCTGAATGTGAATAATAAAAGTGTTTTTATTAATAAACCTCTAAATGTGACTATTAAAAGTGTTTGTATTAATCTAACTCCTCTAAATGTGACTATTAAAAGTGTTATTAATCTAACTCCTCTAAATGTGACTATTAAAAGTTTTTAATCTAACTCCTCTAAATGTGACTATTAATAGTGTTTGTATTAATCTAACTCCTCGAAATGTGACTATTAAAAGTATTATTAATCTAACTCCTCTAAATGTGACTCATAAAAGTGTTTTTATTAATGAACCTCTAAATGTGACTATTAATAGTGTTTGTATTAATCTAACTCCTCTAAATGTGACTATTAAAAGTTTTTAATCTAACTCCTCTAAATGTGACTCATAAAAGTGTTTTTATTAATGAACCTCTAAATGTGACTATTAAGTGTTTTTATTAATATAACTCCTCTAAATGTGAATAATAAAAGTGTTTTTATTAATAAACCTTTAAATGTGACTCATAACAGTGTTTTTGTTAATATAACTCCTCTAAATGTGAATAAT
The DNA here is from genome assembly GCA_029931535.1 of Margaritifera margaritifera. Taxonomy (NCBI): domain Eukaryota; kingdom Metazoa; phylum Mollusca; class Bivalvia; order Unionida; family Margaritiferidae; genus Margaritifera; species Margaritifera margaritifera. The sequence continues at coordinate 3,952,813 of JAQPZY010001688.1, forward strand.
AAAAGTGTTTTTGTTAATATAACTCATGTGACTATAAAAAGTGTTTTTAATAATATAACTCATGTGAATATTAAAACAGTTATTATTAATATAACTCATATGACTATTAAAAGTGTTTTTATTAATGTAACTCATGTGACTATTAAATGTGTTATTATTAATGTAACTCATGTGACTATTAAAAGTGTTTTTAATAATATAACTCATGTGAATATTAAAAGTTATTATTAATATAACTCATGTGACTATTAAAAGTGTTTTTATTAATGTAACTCATGTGACTATTAAATGTGTTATTATTAATGTAACTCATGTGACTATTAAAAGTGTTTTTAATAATATAACTCATGTGAATATTAAAACAGTTATTATTAATATAACTCATGTGACTATTAAAAGTGTTTTTAATAATATAACTCATGTGAATATTAAAAGTGTTATTATTAATATAACTCATGTGACTATTAAAAGTGTTTTTATTAATATAACTCATGTGAATATTAAAAGTGTTTTTATTAATATAACTCATGTGACTATTAAAAGTGTTTTTAATAATATAACTCATGTGAATATTAAAAGTGTTATTATTAATATAACTCATGTGACTATTAAAAGTGTTTTTATTAATATAACTCATGTGACTATTAAAAGTGTTTTTATTAATATAACTCGTGTGACTATTAAATGTGTTATTATTAATATAACTCATGTGACTATTAAAAGTGTTATTATTAATATAACTCATGTGACTTTTAAAAGTGTTTTTATTAATATAACTCGTGTGACTATTAAAAGTGTTATTATTAATATAACTCATGTGACTATTAAAAGTGTTTTTATTAATATAACTCGTGTGACTATTAAAAGTGTTATTATTAATATAACTCATGTGACTATTAAAAGTGTTTTTATTAATATAACTCATGTGACTATTAAAAGTGTTATTATTAATATAACTCATGTGACTATTAAAAGTGTTATTATTAATATAACTCATGTGACTATTAAATGTGTTATTATTAATATAACTCGTGTGACTATTAAAAGTGTTATTATTAATATAACTCATGTGACTATTAAAAGTGTTATTATTAATATAACTCATGTGACTATTAAAAGTGTTATTATTAATATAACTCATGTGACTATTAAAAGTTATTATTAATATAACTCATGTGACTATTAAAAGTGTTATTATTAATATAACTCGTGTGACTATTAAAAGTGTTATTATTAATATAACTCATGTGACTATTAAAAGTGTTATTATTAATATAACTCCTCGTGTGAAAATTAAGTGTTATTATTAATATAACTCATGTGACTATTAAATGTGTTATTATTAATATAACTCATGTGACTATTAAATGTGTTTTTATTAATATAACTCGTGTGACTATTAAAAGTGTTATTATTAATATAACTCATGTGACTATTAAAAGTGTTATTATTAATATAACTCATGTGACTATTAAATGTGTTTTTATTAATATAACTCGTGTGACTATTAAAAGTGTTATTATTAATATAACTCATGTGACTATTAAAAGTGTTTTTATTAATATAACTCATGTGACTATTAAATGTGTTATTATTAATATAACTCATGTGACTATTAAAAGTGTTATTATTAATATAACTCATGTGAATATTAAAAGTGTTATTATTAATATAACTCCTCGTGTGAAAATTAAGTGTTATTATTAATATAACTCCTGTGACTATTAAAGGTGTTTTTATTAATATAACTCGTGTGACTATTAAATGTGTTATTATTAATATAACTCATGTGACTATTAAAAGTGTTATTATTAATATAACTCATGTGAATATTAAAAGTGTTATTATTAATATAACTCCTCGTGTGAAAATTAAGTGTTATTATTAATATAACTCCTGTGACTATTAAAGGTGTTTTTATTAATATAACTCGTGTGACTATTAAATGTGTTATTATTAATATAACTCATGTGACTATTAAAAGTGTTTTTATTAATATAACTCATGTGAATATTAAAAGTGTTATTATTAATATAACTCCTCGTGTGAAAATTAAGTGTTATTATTAATATAACTCCTGTGACTATTAAAGGTGTTTTTATTAATATAACTCCTGTGACTATTAAAAGTGTTATTATTAACATAACTCCTGTGACTTTTAAAAGTGTTATTATTAATATAACTCACGTGAATATAAAAAGTGTTTTTATTAACATAACTCATGTGAATAATAAAAGTGTTTTTAAATCATTCTAGTGTATCTGAACATATAACAAAGCCAGACAGAAAAGAAAAAAACATTGTTTCGGCTCATTCTGCTAATTGAGCTATTCTACAATAGCTTTCAAGCGATGTTTGCATGCAACGTACCCATTAGGATGGTGTCCCCAGAATGTTTATTATTGTATATTATACTATTATGATACATTATAACAACACTATGATGTACCCATCTTGCTATTAACTTCCTAAATGCTTGATTACAAGGCTTTAATTAAAACTCCTAATATTGTTGATGATACCAATACCTCTAAGCCCTCACATTATTGATGATATCAATACCTCTAAGCCCTTACATTATTGATAATATCAATACCTCTAAGCCCTCACATTATTGATGATATCAATACCTCTAAGCCCTCACATTATTGATGATATCAATACCTCTAAGCCCTCACATTATTGATGATATCAATACCTCTAAGCCCTCACATTGTTGATGATACCAATACCTCTAAGCCCTCACATTATTGATGATATCAATACCTCTAAGCCCTAACATTGTTGATGATATCAATACCTCTAAGCCCTCACATTATTGATGATATCAATACCTCTAAGCCCTAACATTGTTGATGATATCAATACCTCTAAGCTGATATCTGCTTTCCACCTAATTTCAATATCTGATCCAGCAAGAGTACATGGCATGAGTTCAAACTTGCTACATAACTGATATTAAGCAAAGTTGAAAAACATAATAATAACTACATTGCCAACAGACCTGATGGACCTGAAGCATACATCTACAATAATTGTCTACCATATTATTGGAATGCAGTTGTATGTTTAAATGTACATATTTATTTCGATTATAATTTTTTTTTTAAAGCAATTTAAAAATTAAATACGCAAAAATATATAACTCACACTTGTGACTCAAATGTCCTGCTCCTGAGTGGTTTTTCCTCCTCCACAATAAGGAGTGCGGAGCAAGTGGCCTTGCCAGCATTATTTTCTGCAGTGATTGCAAACCTACCCGCATCCTCATCAAACACCTCGGGAATGTACAGTGTGTGTCTATTAGCTTCCATACTGACAATATAATCCTGAGACACTAAGGGTTCTCCATTAAAATACCAAGTCACCTGTTAAAATAAGAAATACAAATTTCGTGTTGACTTTTACTCAGACAAAAAGCTTTTTCTTTTGTAAATATTTCATTGAAAGTCAGAATATCTGAGAAAATAAAAATAACCTCTGTGCTAACAAAGAAGGTCAAAGTGTAATATTCATTTCCATGATAAGGCATTAGTGTAAAGGCAAAAGAAAAGCATATCAATGATTATTAGAATGAACTATATCAATGATTAGAATGAACTATATCAATGATTATTGGAATGAACTATATCAATGATTATTAGAATGAACTATAAAAATGATTAGAATGAACTATATCAATGATTATTAGAATGAACTATATCAATGATTATTAGAATGAACTATATCAATGATTATTAGAATGAACTATATCAATGATTATTGGAATGAACTATATCAATGATTATTAGAATGAACTATAAAAATGATTATTAGAATGAACTATAAAAATGATTATTAGAATGAACTATATCAATGATTATTGGAATGAACTATATCAATGATTATTAGAATGAACTATATCAATGATTATTAGAATGAACTATATCAATGATTATTAGAATGAACTATATCAATGATTATTGGAATGAACTATATCAATGATTATTGGAATGAACTATATCAATGATTATTAGAATGAACTATATCAATGATTATTGGAATGAACTATATCAATGATTATTAGAATGAACTATATCAATGATTAGAATGAACTATATCAATGATTATTAGAATGAACTATATCAATGATTATTAGAATGAACTATATCAATGATTATTAGAATGAACTATATCAATGATTATTAGAATGAACTATATCAATGATTTTTAGAATGAACTATATCAATGATTATTAGAATGAACTATATCAATGATTATTGGAATGAACTATATCAATGATTATTAGAATGAACTATAAAAATGATTAGAATGAACTGTATCAATGATTATTAGAATGAACTATATCAATGATTATTAGAATGAACTATATCAATGATTATTAGAATGAACTATATCAATGATTAGAATGAACTATATCAGTGATTATTAAAATGAACTATATCAATGATTATTAGAATTAACTATATCAATGATTATTAGAATTAACTATATCAATGATTATTAGAATTAACTATATCAAAATTCTGTATTCTTGCAACATACTGAAAAGGACTGATTCACCATTTACTGACCTTTTATAAAACATAATTTTGAGTATCACATTTTTTTAAAATTTGTCTCCTAGCTTTTTACAAATATACTACCAGGAATTTTTGGGCATTACAAATTGTATACATTTAGCAAATAGGAAGACAAAAATTTTAAATGAATGCCAAGACATATTCTGTCGGCATGATAGCTCAAAATTACTATTCAATACAGTTTTGTCTGCATGATAGCTCAAAATTACTATTCAATACAGTTTTGTCTGCATGAGTGCTCAAAATTTCAATACAGTTTTGTCTTCACAACATTTTTTGTTTCTTCACCTTATTCTTAGATTATCATCTCATGAAACAAGAAACACCCTTTCTGGTCAGCCCACCTTTTATGCAGCTAAGTAAATACTAATGAAGTTAATGTAGGGTGTGGATGGACCTATAGATCTATACACATATAGATGCCAAAGTGATCACTATGTCGGGATTCCTCCAAGGTGGGCTCACCAAACAAATCTAATACTTTTTTATTTCATGGTATCTACAAGATGACATATCCATACCAATTTTCAGTGACAACAAATTACACAATCAAGCAGGTCCTATCTTTGAACATAGCTCAGAAAAGATCATACCTTTGGTTTGGGACTTCCTGAAACTGTGCATTCAAAAGTGACGGAGTCCCCAGGTTTTACCACTTTATCAACGAAGAGTTTTGTCAATTCTGGTGGTGAATCTTTCATGACAGGTTCTTGCTTGACAGTTGTTTGTCTTGTCTCAATTGTTCTACGAATAGTCATGACCTCACCCCTTGGCTCAGGGGTTGGTTTGACTGTTAGTTTAGAATAACATTTGGCATCTCCAGCAGTGTTGGCTGCTTTCACCATGTAGGTGCCACCATCTTCATCAAATGCTTCTGGGATTGTTAGACTGTGAACATCAGCAAAGGCTGTGATCTGAAATCAGCAAATGCTCCATGCAATAACTCCTCCATTTACAATTTCTATGTAGTTTTTAAAAGTCTTGATCTGGTTGAAAATGATGTACTCTCAGTCTATATATTTCACTTAAGGTATTACTATTGTAGAAAATTCCAATAAATTTGTGTAGCTCTACTTCAAACCTTGCAAATGTTCTTGAATTCTAACTAAAAAGCTCACTGAAATGTTTATAATACACTTAAAACAAAATAGCCTACAAAAGTGTTTTATCTATGCCTTTTGAAGAAAGAGACATCAACGTGTCTTTAAAATCATATATCCCTAATGACAATTATTATTACCTTACTATACATTGTGTAAATGCCTGTGGAAAGAAAACAGACATAGACAAAGACATAAATGAAAAAGAAGTAGGAAGAAGACTATGCTTTGGAGTCTCCTGGACAAAAATAAAAAATGATAAGCTTTACAGAAAATGTATGTGAGACTTAGGAGAGAAGTGCAAAAAATATAATGGCTGAGAAAACTTCTATCAATTTTATAGTGATGATAATACAGCAAAACACCCAATCCAAGACTTCTCCCACAATCAATATTTGTGTTTAAATATAGCATGGAAGACAAAGACCTAACTTTCATTTTCTTTTGGATGATATAGCAATGACTGTAAAACAACTCATCAGCTAAGCATGTTAAATCCCAATAGGTTGTAATATATGGAGTTGATATATCCAATGTAATTCCCTATTTTTACAGATGTGTGTACTACGATCTTCATCTACGTCATGTAGTAAGATTTCACTTATTTGATACCCAATATCTGCAGTCAATTTCCATGCTGAAATGTTCAGCCACATGTGTGTCCTTCTTGAGTGATCTCTCTCAAATGTTTGGAGATGAAGAGTTTTGAAACTTCTTTGGTTTCTCCTTCATTCTGTTTGTGACATCATCACAGACCTGTTTACCATGACAAATGTATATCAGTAGTTTCCCAAAGTACAATCCCTTATTTTACCTACTTGTCCTACATAGTTTGTCATATCAACACTGACAGCTGGTCTAACATTAACAGTTTTGAAGAAACTAACAAAGTATGCATGTGGCTATTTCTAGCATGAATGATCCTCTTGTTAGGTGACACCACCCATCCCCCTTTCTAGATCAACAGTACAGTAGTTTGCATGAATAATGCAATTTTCTGTGCATAATTTCATTTCCATTAAGATCATCTATTCTGTTTTTCAGATTGATCATAAATCCCACTGCATTTTTTTATCTGTCAACAGTTCATCATAACAACAAACTCGTGGGATTCACATGTATTGGCCAAATTGATAGTGCTTATGAGCCTGACAAATGGATCGATTTCTGGCATGCAGCATCTTTGCAGAAAAAGACTGCCCATAAAATCAATACCTTGAACCATAGCCCATATTTTGTGTTAAATATTCCATAGATACTATCATAAAATCAAAGCAGTAAACAACTCTGTCATCAGCATATGATTAGGTATATGACACTTCTAGAACTACAGTTACCTCATAAGTGCCACGTGTTATCACTTTCAGGTTGTTTGAGGGGCTTTTTTTCTTCTCCAGTTTTTCTAACAGACTGCTGTCAGTGGTCCCAAGTAACATATCATATAGAGAGTTTGTGGAATTATTGTTATCTGTAGCCATATCCAAGGCAGTAGAAGGGGAGGCAACAAATATGAAATAACTTTATTTCTACCAACTGCCTCTAGATTTCCTTACGAGCAATCCTGACTGGTTTTGTGAGATTATTTCACACTTAACATGATTTTTTTTTAAAGGAATCCTTGGAGAGCAGGCTTTATATACCAGGACTGATATGCCATGATCCACCACATCTGCCTGATCATCATTTGGCAGATTCCCATTATGATCTGCCAAAATGGTTGACTCCTGATATGCCATACTGACAGATTCCCAAAATTGTGGACTCCCATTCTGATATGCTATGTTGGCAGATTCCCAAATTGGTGGACTCCCATTCTTATATGCCATATTAGCAGATTCCCAAAATGGTGGACTCCAAATATTATATGCCATATTAGCAGATCGGGATACTGGCAGATACTAAATAATCCACCAGACATGGCAGAAAAGGAAGTTTAGATTGATTAAAAACATGATCCTCCAGATCTAGACAATATAATAATGTTTTGGTCTTCATTTATGCCTCTGTTGTCCTACAATTGTAGACTGGAAATGAAACTAATTCTTACAAGTATTTCTTTAGTAACTTCAATCAATTAACCAGACCTTTGCTTCTGGACTTTCTGATTATTCTGGAAATTCTCGTGTCTAATTTTACCTGGAAATCAGGTGAACTTTCAATAGGTCGATCGTCTTTGAACCACTGGACTTCAGGCAGGGGATGTCCAAGAATACGGACCTGCAGACATACCCTCTGTCCAGAGTAGACTGCAAGATCCCGCAGAGTCTGTGTGAACTTTGGTGGTGAGACCTCAGTGATAGAGGCATCACTCAGTTCGCTCAATGCTGAAATGTTAAATCAAAAGATAATTTTTAACTGATCAACAACAAAAAATATGGAATGTGATATTATCCACTTGATCAGATGTAAAACTGATCAATGTTATATAATATATGGAATGTGATATTATCCACCTGATCTCATGTAAAACTGATCCAAGTTATATAAGATATGGAATGGGATATTATCCACTGGATTACATGTAGAACTGATCCAATTTATATAAATATGGAATATGATATTATCCACTTGATCTAATGTAAAACTAATCAAAGTTATATCAGATATGGAATGGGATATTATCCACTGGATTACATGTAGAACTGATCAAAGTTATATAAGATATGGAATGGGATATTATCCACTTGATCTCATGTAAAACTGATCAAAGTTATATCAGATATGGAATGGGATATTATCCACTTTATCAATGTAAAACTGATCAAAGTTATATCAGATATGGAATGGGATATTATCCACTGGATTACATGTAGAACTGATCAAAGTTATATAAGATATGGAATGGGATATTATCCACTTTATCAATGTAAAACTGATCAAAGTTATATCAGATATGTAATGGGATATTATCCACTTTATCAATGTAAAACTGATCAAAGTTATATCAGATATGGAATGGGATATTATCCACTGGATTACATGTAGAACTGATCAAAGTTATAAAAGATATGGAATGGGATATTATCCACTTGATCTCATGTAAAACTGATCAAAGTTATATCAGATATGGAATGGGATATTATCCACTTTATCAATGTAAAACTGATCAAAGTTATATCAGATATGGAATGGGATATTATCCACTGGATTACATGTAGAACTGATCAAAGTTATATAAGATATGGAATGGGATATTATCCACTTTATCAATGTAAAACTGATCAAAGTTATATCAGATATGTAATGGGATATTATCCACTTTATCAATGTAAAACTGATCAAAGTTATATCAGATATGTAATGGGATATTATCCACTTTATCAATGTAAAACTGATCAAAGTTATATCAGATATGGAATGGGATATTATCCACTTTATCAATGTAAAACTGATCAAAGTTATATCAGATATGGAATGGGATATTATCCACTTTGTCAATGTAAAACTGATCTAATTTATATCAGAAACTAGAAATGTGTTATTGGGATATGGATTTCACCTAACAATGCCTGAACTGTGTTATTGGGATATGGATTTCACCTAACGATGCCTGAAAACTGACTTAAACATAAAAACTTAACCAAGGTGTGATGGAAAGACAGACAGATGACAGACAAGGGCAACACAATATACACTACCACAGTCCAGGTGGGGTATAATAAGAATGGTTCAGAATGACCCAATACGTAAATTTTTCTGAAATAAAACATACCATGTTCCAAATTGGAGGCCAATAGACTGGGAAGGGAAGTTACACTTCCAAATGTGACTTTGGTCACTTAAATGCATTAACCAGATCTGGGAATCCAAAATTTCATATAAATCCAGAAAATTCTTATGTCATTATACAGACACAGAAAATATCCAGATTAAGTCTGGAAGACAGAGGTAATTCAGTCTATTCCAACTGTTCTAAGTTTAATTATTTTCACTGGTCATTTGTACAGTTCACAAATGTGATCTTTTTTCAAATTTTGAAATATACTGAAAAAATGTCCATACATTTAAGGTGTAAATTTTCAATAATAATATTCCTTTTGTCTTCTTATTTTAGAAAGAACATACTAACGTGCAACATAATATCAAAGATAACATGGACAGACATTTAATTTCAGACAAATGAGAAAACAAAACATCAAGGACAAATTAGTTTCACTTTCTTTTTTGTGACATATTTTCAAAACATTAAGCACAATCTTATCAGAAACTGGTACATATCAGATATGATTATTTTAAGTCACAATTTTAGAAAATATGGGTACTGACAATTGATGACATTCACTTACGTTCAACATGCAGCTTGCATGAACTTTCTGCAGTTCCATGATCATTTCTGGCCACAACTTTGTAGTTGCCAGCATCTTCTAAATAGGCCTCTCTGATAACAAGTGTGCACCTGTCACCCTCAAATAATAGTTGGATGTCCTTGGACTCCTTCACTGGCTTCTCATTATGATACCAGATAACCTATAAGAAGGAAAAGAATGTCATAATTACAATATACACTCATGTATAAGTTGTGGGTTTCTTTTCCAGAAAAATTAAATGATGCATATTGACTTGTCTGTCAGACTAAACATCTTAGACTTATAAGCCAATTACTCAAAAACTTACCAAAACACGGCTATTTTGTACATGAGTAAAGTTAGTGATTGATGGTGTATCAGATAACTAAATGTGTTAATACTTACCAAAACACGGCTATTTTGTACATGAGTGAAGTTAGTGATTGACAATGTATCAGATAACTAAATGTGTTAATACTTACCAAAACACGGCTATTTTGTACATGAGTGAAGTTAGTGATTGATGGTGTATCAGATAACTAAATGTGTTAATACTTACCAAAACACGGCTATTTTGTACATGAGTAAAGTTAGTGATTGACAATGTATCAGATAACTAAATGTGTTAATACTTACCAAAACACGGCTATTTTGTACATGAGTGAAGTTAGTGATTGACAATGTATCAGATAACTAAATGTGTTAATACTTACCAAAACACGGCTATTTTGTACATGAGTGAAGTTAGTGATTGATGGTGTATCAGATAACTAAATGTGTTAATACTTACCAAAACACGGCTATTTTGTACATGAGTAAAGTTAGTGATTGATGGTGTATCAGATAACTAAATGTGTTAATACTTACCAAAACACGGCTATTTTGTACATGAGTGAAGTTAGTGATTGACAATGTATCAGATAACTAAATGTGTTAATACTTACCAAAACACGGCTATTTTGTACATGAGTAAAGTTAGTGATTGACAATGTATCAGATAACTAAATGTGTTAATACTTACCAAAACACGGCTATTTTGTACATGAGTGAAGTTAGTGATTGACAATGTATCAGATAACTAAATGTGTTAATACTTACCAAAACACGGCTATTTTGTACATGAGTAAAGTTAGTGATTGACAATGTATCAGATAACTAAATGTGTTAATACTTACCAAAACACGGCTATTTTGTACATGAGTGAAGTTAGTGATTGATGGTGTATCAGATAACTAAATGTGCTAATACTTACCAAAACACGGCTATTTTGTACATGAGTAAAGTTAGTGATTGACAATGTATCAGATAACTAAATGTGTTAATACTTACCAAAACACGGCTATTTTGTACATGAGTGAAGTTAGTGATTGATGGTGTATCAGATAACTAAATGTGCTAATACTTACCAAAACACGGCTATTTTGTACATGAGTGAAGTTAGTGATTGATGGTGTATCAGATAACTAAATGTGCTAATACTTGCCAAACATATATTCCTAGCAAAGGGCCATTGACCCACTTTGTTCCACACTGACCCTTGGCATATGTTGATATATGTAGTGCCTTCTTGCAGATGAAAGAGTTACTTTCCTTGTCAAGCAAAATCAATTGGCCAATGAGAGCTCATTACATCTGTTGTGTATTCAATACAATGCCTTCCATAATGCTCACATGCCTTGGCTTCAAAGAAAAACTTGCATATGAGTGATTTAAACTGAAGAAGCATCACATGAATGGTGATGTGGAGTGCACAATGATTATTACCAACTAACTTCCTATGTAAATGTAACAGCAATTTGATTGGATCAGTTTTTTAAGCTGCATCCAATCAGATACTGTGGTGGTAGATACTTTGACTAGCTACATATGCCAAGGGTTGATGTGGAACAAAGTGGATTGACAACCCTTAATGAGCAAAAATGGCCCAAACAAAACCAAATATTAGAAAAAAACTTAACTATTAAGTAACTGATTTACAGATGGAGAATCAATATAAATAATACTAGTACAGCTGCCTATTTTCCTGGCTGATTTCATGGTAAAATTTACCACGACTAATCAAGGGGTCATAGAAAAATTACCATTATTGCATATCTAAGAAGGAGGTTAACTTATACACGCTCAACTTACATACAAGTATATTTGGTGGTTATAACTTGGACGTACAGCACCATAATATCTGAATACTGAATGAAAAAAATGACAGTAGACTGATTTGTGCATGCATTATGAATAAGTACACTGATTTGTGGGTGCATTATGTGACAGTGGACTGATTTGTGGATGCATTATGTGACAATAGACTGACTTGTGAGTGCATTATGCATCAGTAGACTGATTTGTGGATCCATTATGACAGTTGCCTGATTTATGGATACATTATGTGACAGGAAATAGATTTGTGGATGCATCATGTGACAGAAGACTGATTTGTGAATGCATTATGTGACAGCTGACTGATTTGTAGATGTAACAGAAGACTGATTTTGGATGCATTACATGACAGTAGACTGATCTGTAAGTGCATTACTATGGATTTTGATTGCTCTGTCTGATTGGCTCAGTTGCCACTTATTGTTATGAATTATGACCAACAATGTTCTTCCCAGCTAGCTAGTAACTAACTGTCATGAATCATATGCCAGTAGATAATGCAATCTTCCCATAGCTTATTTATAATATCACTGCCATGGATGTTTATATCATGTGATCTTGTGAGTATGCATACTAACTTGCCTTATTTGTTTGTGTCTAAAGTTCCAGTCACACAGGTCTTGTAAGCATTTGTGTCTAAAGCACCAGTCACACAGGTCTTGTAAGTATTCGGTAGCAACTATTTTAGTTATAGGTGTCATTTATGAGAATTTGATTACACATACCTTCAAATGGTGATTATAAACTTTATTTCACTCCTCATCCGTCAATGTTCCTTGGAAGATCAATATATAAATGCCCCAAGAAATACATATGACAAAATCAATGTTCAAGTGTGTCAACATTTTTACGCAAGGTGAACCATGAGGTGTGATTCAGTGTAAACTGGATTGAAAGTATTGCTGTGATGTCACAATGAAGGAGATGTGTATTGGGAAACATTTGAACTACCCACTTCACTGGTAATGATTAGACCCGACATCTGCTTTTCTTGCTCAAATTTATTGCCAGTCTGCCATTGTAAAAGTCCATAGCTGACAATAATTTTTGTCTGGAATTTTGTGATCACAACCAAGGTGTAGAGTACTCAAGAAATGAACAGACTTTGGTAACACAACTTTGGTAACACAGACTTTGGCAACACAACTTTAGTAATAAATTTTAGAACAACAATTAATATTTTATTTAAGATCAGTAAAGGCGCCTACATGACTATGTTGATATGTACTTAAATAGTGTCGAGAATCTCATTCTGTTTATGTGTGAGAGAGATAATTATGTTCGCAATCTTGAGAAGCATTTAAGCTTTGAATATGTTACAGATACTGCATGTATCAAAAGCTGGATTTAATTTGGTTGTTCTTTTTAGAGAGATAAAGAGAGGGGGGGGGGTGAAAAAGAATGCAAAATTGAGAGAGAACATAATTCTCCCTCACCCTCTCTCTCTCTCTCTCTCTCTCTCTCTCTCTCTCTCTCTCTCTCACACACACACACACACACAAATAAACAGAACAAGATTCTTGACACTCATAGGCATAAACAAATAAGGCAAGTGAGTAGGTGTGCCCACAAGATCATGTGCTATAAACACCCATGGCAGTGATGTTATGAATAGGTTATAGCAAAACTGCACTGGCTACTGGCACATGCTGTATGACTGCTAGTTATCAGCTAGCAGGGAAAATACATTGTTAGTCACAATTATTAACAATAAATGGCAACCAGGTCAACTGGACAATGCAATCAAAATCTGTAGTATGTGACAGCAGATTGACCTCTAGGTGCATTATGTGACAGTAGACTGATATATTGGTGCATTATGCAACTGTAGACTGATTTGTGAGTGCATTATGTGACAATAGACTAATTTGTGGATGCATATCCAACAGGAGACTGATTTGCGAGTGAATTATGTGAATGTTGACTGATTTTGGATGTATTATGAGACAGAAGATCCAGATCATTCTATGACATTAGCAGTTAGGTGCATATTATGCCAGAAGAAAATACTGCTTCTTCAAACATTCTTGACTGGTATTAGATTTTCCTTTACCTCTGGTTCCGGGTGGCCAACAAGTACACAGTCCAGTCTTACACGACTGCCCTCCATGACTTCTCGTGTTGGGGCAAGCATGTGGGTGAAGGTTGGTTTCACTGCCTCCTGGTCAGTTGATGCTTGTGACACATCTTCTCTGTTAGGAAAAAATTACATGAGCACTAAACAAACATTTTCCTACTTTTCTGAATAGGGTCCAGGGCCAGGGAATTGAGAAACTTCTTGCATTATAGAGCTTGTTAGGGATTTTCTGAATATGGCCCAGGGCCAGGGAATTTAGAAATGTCTTGCATTACTGAGCTTGTTAGGGATTCTTTCAAATGCAAAAAATAATGATTGACAATGTATGTGTCTCCTGTGAATTAATCTTTTGTCTATAGCATAATTTCTTGCTTTGTATTTTATCTTTGAAAAAATTGATAAAAATCAAAAGCATTTAAGAATAATTGTCATTAAAATACTTCCTTTGAAGTATTTAAATGGACATTTTCAGGTCAAAATTGTAAAAGCAAGCATCATATTTGGACTGGTATATTCTGCCCCCAAAATGGCATCACAAATTCTCATGTTAATGTAGTCAGAATAAAAAAGAATAGGGTCTTAATTATAGCATTCATTATAATGTTCATAATTTCTGTAATTTCTATCACATCAAATGAATCAAACAGAATATTCTGTACATTGGGTATTCTTATGTACTGATAATTTTTTACTAACTTCCAAATATGTAGCCCTGCCAAAACAAAATAAACAGGTACAAATTAACAAATGGTATTATAAAATGTTTGCTTGGTCCCTCCACCTATACAATATGAACATTTTTTAAAAAACTGTCAGATTTTACTGCAATTTCATAAACAAGAGGCCCAAATGGACCTGATATCACTCACCTGGCTGAAAAAACTTAACAGTTTACCTTTTTACTAAGCAATCAATGTTGAATTGTAAGAACACAACCCAGTGTTATCTTCCAACCTTTATATCATGTGAATTCTACCAATTTTACCTTAGTCTGATAACAAAGAATGAGGCATAATTCACATGCACAGATTGTACACAAAATCAGACTAATCCAAGATCTTGATAAATAAACCTATTTAACACATTCTATCAAAATCATATGAGAAATAAAGTCGAGAGAGAGAGAAAATGCTGAGACAATAAGATGCAAGATCACATTATTAACATGCACTGATCTCACTTATTTAATGATAAAAGCTTTTTATTTAAAGTGTGATCCAAATCTGATCAGAAATAACAAGCTTAGCCAATCTGATGCAAGATTGCCTCATTACTATCGGTGGATCTTGCTCGTTATTGAACGCATCCAATATCTTGATGAGATATGCTGTATTCCAAGTTTGATCAAACTCAGATCAGAAATATGACCTTCAATGTGGTAACAAGCTCAGACAATCAGATGCAAGATCACCTAATTAATATGCATGGATCTCACTCATTATCAAACTCATCCAAGATCTTAATAAGCTCATATTTCAAGTTTGATAAAACTCAGATCAGAAATATGGCCTACAGAAAGCTAACAAGCTTAGCCAATCTGATTTAAGACTACAACATTATTATGTGATCTTGCTCATTATCAAACTCATCCGATATCTTAATGAGATATGCTATATTCAAAGTGTGATCAAAATTGGATCAGAAATATGGACTCAAGAGTGGTAATTGTGCAATTGTTGATGGATGAACCAGACACAATAGATGTTCGGCAATAGCATAAGCTCACTTGACCTTACATCCAGGTGAGGTACAAATGACAGCAATAAAAAAAATCACCTGTTATACAATAGTCTTGTGTTATGTTTTCCATCACTATATCTATATTTTATCCATACAAAAGTATTTAATAACAGTCTATTGCATTTTTAATTCTTTACATTATCAGTATTCAACATATAAACTTCCAGGAATTAACAGATCAGTGATAATTATCATTCTCTAATCGTAACTATGATATAAAAAAGAACATGTCACAAAATGGTTCTGTTGAATCTAAATAAATGATGATTTTAGCTGCAAAAAAACTAATTATTTTCTCTTGATTTACTGTCAAAAGTCAAATGCTACTTCCATAAGAAATTATTGCAAGAAAGGTTGATGAAGAAGCTGAACTAATGTCAATACATATCAGAAGAACAGATGATCACTCTAATAAATGTCAATACATACATGTCAGAAGAATAGATGGTCACTCTAATAAGTGTCAATACATGTCAAAAGAATAGATGGTCACTCTAATAAATGTCATACATATCAGAAGAATAGATGGTCACTGTAAAAAATGAAAACAAAAATTCGCCAATGTGTAAGACTTACGCTGTGCTAGAGTAGAAGCTCTCAACAGTAACAGTGCAAGAGCTTCTTATCTCGCCTGTAATGTTTTTGATGATGACAGAGTATTGGCCAGTGTCCTCTGGGTAGGCCTCTGTCACTTCCAGTATAGATTTGTTCACTTCTATCTGGATCTGGAAATAACAGAAATCCACAAAATAACAACACAGACTTGGATCTATTGTCTATTATGCACTGCCAGATCTACCTGTGATTACAAGCCAACAATGCAGACCATAATCTACTGGAGCATTATGTAACATCAGGTCTGGTTCTATGTTTGGAGTTGAGGTTCACAATACATAGGTATCTATGGTAATAAAGTGGTTCCCCCGCCTTAAAGCACCACAGTATAGTGCCATCTTGCACATACAGACCTATTTACCCAGACAGATGTCTACCAGTAGTCTGGCAAATTTTAAACCACATGTCCATAATTTATCCAGAGATGCTGCTAGAAATTTTCTTAAGAGGGGGAGGTCCCCCACACCTACCTTCAGAGGGCGGGGGGGGGGGGGGAATCATCGGGGGGGGCGAGGGTAAACTAAGCCAAATTGTTGATGATGGGTGACAACATTATTATAAGGTGTAGAAACACCTAATTTAAAACAAGCATTTAATGATTTTGTATCACTTCTTTGACAATAAATGTATAAGGTAGCTGCATACCTAATTGTTGCTCAGCTGCTAATATATTCTTCATTGTTTCTTATCACTCCCCTTCAAATATGCCTTTGCAAACTGAAAATAATTTACTGGACCACACACACATCTGTATAGGCATTAGTTTATTTATTGTTTCAGATTTTAGCCCACAGGCCTTTGAAACTCTATCACTGTAGTAGGAAAATGTCAGAATATCTTAGAAAAAAAATGTTTTGTTCTCAGATATTCTGACATTCTTACTACAGTGATAGAGTTTTAAAGGTCTGTGGTTACCCTATTTCTCCGAGTAGTGTGAATTTTGCTTTGAGAACTGAATCACCTTTCACAATCAGTTTTTCTTAAAGGCAGAACTGCTGCAATTATGATCAGTCTAAATATATTCGGGAACTGGATTTTGGGTATCCAAAACTCAATTTTCCACCATTTATGGATGTTGTTCCTTGGATATTTCTGTCGATGTATCAGAATTTCTGCAGGGCCTAAACCATAGTAAACGACATCATGCTGGTTATTTCTGCATTACAGCTTTGTGCGCTATGTTCAGTTGGCAACAAACCATCAGATATTTCATCCTCCCTAGTTTCGTCCTTAACAGATGATCTTTCCATCTCGCTGAGTTTCCTAAAGAAATCAGTTATATTTTGCTTCAACATAACACACTACTGTCGCGCTTTAGATATTTCAATCGATTGATCAATTTACAACACTGCTCCGGAAACAATTCAATCGGAATACCTCCAACGTTTCTGCAATACTCAAACAGATCTCCATCATAAAGGTGCTTGTATTCAAACAATATTCTCCATAGATATAGGATTAACTGAGATCATGGGGAAAAGTCAAGAAAGATGATCTGATCAACCTAATTAAAAAACAAAAAATAAAAAAGTCGCACATTGGGTTCGAGAAATCGCGGGAAGCACAGATAACTTGCGCAATCTTTCCCCCATTGGGTTTTAAAAGTTGCGTGACTCTCTATCATTTTTGTGAGAAACCCACGATCCCGCGGCCTGGCAGCATCTCTGTTTATCCTCCTAAAATGACGGCTGGTCTAACATTAACCATTTTTAAAAGCCTCAACAAGTATGCATGTGGTTGTATCTAGGGCACCTGATCATCTATCAAATAAAGCCCACCCCCACCCCACACATCTATACAAACCATAGTTTGTATAACTGGCAAGTGCAAGTTCACAATCCTTGGTACATATCTTCATTTCTAAGAAAATCCTCTCATCTTTTACTCAGAGTGATCATAACTCAAATTGCTGTATTTTATTTGTCAATACTTCATTCACAACATCAGACTTGTGAGCTTTACCTCATTCATAATCATTCATAATCATAGATGCTTGAATAAGTGCAATAAACCATTTCCAAGTGCTTTAGTAACTGAGTTAATGAGCCTAATAAATGCATAGAACTCTGGCATGCTGCATCTTTGTGGGAAAAAAAGACTTTGCCCTGACACAGATATCTTGAAATGTAGCCCACATTTTTGTGAAGTTTTCCATAGAAACTATGGTAAAATTGTAGCAGAAAACAACTCTACACATAAACCAGAAATGATCAAGAATCCCTTTGTTGTTAGTGAATTAATTTTAGTTCTTGGGTAAATGGTAACCTATTCCTATGAAAATGTGGTTCTCATTACAAAACACATCATAACATGGGTTTTGATTACTAAATACCCCATTATACATAGCCTTGCCTGTAAACTATATCAGTATAAGGCAGTCTCACCAATAACAAATTATACCCACATGTGTATGGCTCCTGTAAAAACACATGATTATGAGGGATGACTGTCATGCTTATAACTTTAAATTTACATTTTTAACAAAAGTCTTTTCTACAATCAGAAACCAAATATAATACACTTCTACACCCATGACCCTTTAAAATGCTGTTGTCAGGACCCTTTATAATGCTGTTGTCAGGACCCTTTATAATGCTGTTGTCAGGAGCCAAGAAGCCAATCTGTGAGTTATCTGAGACCTTAAGACCATATTATCAATAATTACAGCTGTTAAATCCCTATAAGGCTGTGTTTTTGTTTTTCTCCCCTCCCCCAACTTTACCCAAATATGGTCATAACTGATCCATAATCATACAATAGATAAAGATTGATTACGATGAAGTGCTGATGTTTAAACATAAAATAAATAAGTTCCATCCATTTTGACAGAAGAACATCAAGTTTATCCAAACTTACCAAAAGCAAATCATGCATAATGCTTTCAGTTGTTTTGGAAGCCATATTGATGGTACAAGTACATAAATGCACCTATATGTACAAGGTCCCGATTCTGTTTACTTGATAATTAAGTTTGTTTCCTTTCATCCCCTACTGTATGTATTTTAGACCAGAGAAATTAAACAGCACTAATATTATTTAAATGTAACTTCGAATAGCACTAAATGTGATTTTAACCAAACCCGGAGTGTGTTTACAGCATGTAGCATGTGACCATATCTGTGTCACAATGACAAATCTTGAGGAAGCAGTTGTTAATTGTGAGCCTGTAACTTAAGTCAAAGCTCCTTTACTATATTGTTTTGACTGTATTTGCTGGTTTTGATCAATGAATACATGTGTCATTAGTATGATCATAGTTCATTACTGTGTCATACAATGTGATATTGTTCAGTGGAAGCATTAATCAACCAGAAAATAAACAGAGTGAAGCCAGGTATGTCATATGTAACCACTTACATTGGCGTTGATGAATTTATCAACTGAAGCTGGCATTGATGAATTTATAAACCAAAGCATGAATATCCATATAAAGTAAACAGGAAGTGCCAAATACATATACACTGATATGTACAGTAAACAGGGAGTGCTGATGTAAATGACCAGAGGTTATAGGATCAAGGAACACCTGTTTGCTTAACAGAAGCATAATAGAAACCTACCATACTTAAAATACTAGCTCCTTTTCTTAATATTTCCATTCCAAATTATTGATGAAAAATATGGAAGCCATGCATATACAGCATTATATTACATACCGCAGTTCAGACAACTGCTAAATAAGGAGTACAGAGTGTAATTTAGCAGATGTATTGTAGCAGATGACAATACAATGTACCAAATAACTAAAACTAATAGATCATTTTGGTCATTCTAGAGTTCAATACTAGTATCCCTTGAAAAGAAGATGAAACATATAAATGCATCCAAAGACTAGCTTTCAAGACACACCTTGAAAATGTTTGATGGGACAATTCTATCCACTGCCCTATACCATGTGACTTCTGGGGCAGGGAATGCTGAAAATGTGACCTCTAGTTTGAAACCACGACCTTCTGGGATGCTGATGTCATGAAGTCCTTTAATCAGAGATGGAGCCTCCGAAGCTGAAATAACAATTGAAAAAAATATCAGCTGAGATCATAAAATGTGCATTATGTATGTTCATAACAAAAAGTCATTTTCAGTTCAGAAATATAAAGACCAATGTTACAAGGTTATAACAAATAGTAATTCTCAGCCATATAAAGACCAATGTTACAAGGTCATAACAAATAGTAATTCTCAGCCATATAAAGACCAATGTTACAAGGTTATAACAAATAGTAATTCTCAGCCATATAAAGACCAATGTTACAAGGTTATAACAAAAAGTAATTCTCAGACATATAAAGACCAATGTTACAAGGTTATAACAAATGGTAATTTTCAGCCATATAAAGACCAATGTTACAAGGTTATAACAAATGGTAATTCTCAGCCATATAAAGACCAATGTTACAAGGTTACAACAAATGGTAATTCTCATCCATATAAAGACCAATGTTACAAGGTTATAACAAAAAGTATTTCTCAGCCATATAAAGACCAATGTTACAAGGTTATAACAAATAGTAATTCTCAGCCATATAAAGACCAATGTTACAAGGTTATAACAAAAACTAATTCTCAGCCATGCAAAGATTAATGTACAGATAGAGGGTATACTCTGTTGACTTAACTATAATGTCATGGCACATAGCTCAGGGTATACTCTGTTGACTTAACTATAATGTCATGGCACATAGATCAGGGTATACTCTGTTGACTTAACTATAATGTCATGGCACATAGATCAGGGTATACTCTGTTGACTTAACTATAATGTCATGGCACATAGATCAGGGTATACTCTGTTGACTTAACTATAATGTCATGGCACATAGCTCAGGGTATACTCTGTTGACTTAACTATAATGTCATGGCACATAGATCAGGGTATACTCTGTTGACTTAACTATAATGTCATGGCACATAGATCAGGGTATACTCTGTTGACTTAACTATAATGTCATGGCACATAGATCAGGGTATACTCTGTTGACTTAACTATAATGTCATGGCACATAGATCAGGGTATACTCTGTTGACTTAACTATAACACACTGGCAAATAGATCAGGATATAGTCTGTTGACTTAACTATAACACACTGGCAAATAGATCAGGATATACTCTGTTGACTTAATTATAACACACTGGCAAATAGATCAGGATATACTCTGTTGACTTAATTATAACACACTCGCAAATAGATCAGGATATATGCTGTTCACCTAAATAAGCAGATAATTCAAGGTATATACTATTCACTTAATTTGAAGAACTAACAGCCTAACCTCTGATCTGTTATTGCATTATTAGACTGCAGAATTTACCTGAATCAATGCTTTTCAGCATATGGACAATTTAAACACAAGAAAATATAACTTCTTCAAAATGAAGAGGACCATGCTGATCTTTAAGCAATTTCTTATGTACTTTTATTTTTATTTTTGAAGTATACCAGATAAATGAAAGTATTTTCAAGCATATGAAGAACATTTCATGAAAAGTGACTTGAAGAATATGAAATTATAAATATTTGAATATGAAAATGATGTTATACTGAAAACTACTTGAATCTGAATATGTTGTTATACCAAAAACTACTTGAATTTGAATGTTGTTATACTGAAAACTACTTGAATCTGAATATGTCGTTATACTGAAAACTACTTGAATTTGAATATGTTATTATACTGAAAACTACTTGAATTTGAATATGTTATACTGAAAACTACTTGAATTTGAATATGTTGTTATACTGAAAACTACTTTAATTTGAATATGTTGTTATAATGAAAACTACTTGAATTTAAATATGTTGTTATACTGAAAACTACTTGAATCTGAATATGTCGTTATACTGAAAACCACTTGAATCTGAATATGTTGTTATACTGAAATCTACTTCATTGTTTAGTGGTGCTCTTCTCATACATGGACTGACAAAATGATAGTTTATTGTAATTATGATTACTTATTACAGTGATTCACACATAGGATTTGATAGCATTGGTCTGCAGTCAAATGGAATTTCAACTATGAAATAATTTAGTGACAAGTGGGTAGAGTTGACTCTTGGTCAATACATGTCTACAAATCTGGGACACATACAATTATTTGATCCCATATCCCAATCATTTTGTAAAACAGTGGGAACAAAGAACCTGATGAGTTGATTGTGATTTTGCACTGAAATCAAAAATACATAAATATATTGTCTTGCCAAGGATGATGTCACAACAACCCTAGTAAAACAACTCAACAACCCCCAAGACTTAACCAATTCCTCTGCTAATATGTGCCAAATCTAATGACAATACATTTATGGAAACAAAAGATAAGGACCCTACATACAGCTCTGAACAAAATGTAAAACAATTGACCCTGTGATCTTGACCTCTGGTACAAGGATAAGGTCATTTCAAAACTGGTGAATCTGATTACAAGCCTAATTCATAACCATAGACATATCATTCTTTATTGCCCAAAAATCAAAGAAACAAACCAATGTGACTTTGACCTTTGACGTCCACACCAGTAGTGATATTTATATCCCATGGTAAATGTCTTTATTTTGTCTCATGACAATTCAGCCAGATTCAGAAACTTTAACCACTGACAACCCATCTCAAATTTAAACAACAGATCCCTGTAATCTTAACTTATGACCTTCTTGTCCTTCAATCTCAAGGAACATTACTTTCCCCCCTGGTACATTTGTTGGAAAAGTCTGATGATGATCCAGTGATTACAACTGGAGATATTGCTCTTTAAAAAAAAACATTAAGCATGGATGGACAGACATTGTAACTGCTACATGTCTAGCTTTTTCTGACTTTAGACACAGGCAAGACAAATATCATGATAAAGTCTGATAATGAGTCAACAGTCTAGATCATATTCAATCTACAACAATAACAGACACAGTCATGCTCTGTGCTAAACAGTCACACTCATATAAGCACATGTATGAATTAAAACATGCCAAACAAATTCTTGCCCTCGAATAAATTGTCTGGCTAGCAAGAGTACTGTATTAACCCAAGTATAAATTGGCTGACTAGAAAGAGTACTGTATTAACCCAAGTATAAATTGTCTGACTAGCAAAAGTACTGTATTAACCCAAGTATAAACTGTATGACTAGCAAGAGTACTGTATTAACCCAATTATAAACTGTCTGACTAGCAAAAGTACTGTATTAACCCAAGTATAAACTGTCAGACTAGCAAGAGTACTGTATTAACCCAAGTATAAACTGTATGACTAGCAAGAATACTGTATTAACCCAAGTATAAACTGTCTGACTATCAAGAATACCATATAAACCCAAGTATAAACTGTCAGACTAGCAAGAATACTGTATTAACCCAAGTATAAACTGTCAGACTAGCAAGAATACTGTATTAACCCAAGTATAAACTGTCTGACTAGCAAGAATACTGTATTAACCCAAGCATAAACTGTCAGACTAGCAAGAGTACTGTATTAACCCAAGTATAAACTGTCTGACTAGCAAGAATACCATATTAACCCAAGTATAAACTGTCTGACTAGCAAGAGTACTGTATTAACCCAAGTATAAACTGTCTGACTAGCAAGAGTACTGTATTAAAACCAAGTATAAATTGTTTGGAGAGCAAAAATATCGTATTAACCAAAGTATCAATTATCTGGTTAGCAAGAGTACTGTATAAACTGTCTGGGACTATGCTGTTCACACATAAGTATGCTTTATACACAGTTAAATACAGCACTAATCACAGAATTGTGATCATTAATATTTCTGGATTCAAGTCATCTGGAATCTTAAAATAAACCCCCAGGAAACCTCTCGGCACAGCCTAATGACAATCCCCTGATACCATCAGTGGACATGGCCATAAAAATGAATGATCAATGTTGCACACAAGGCAGAGATTTCTTCCAATGCTGCTGATTGCATGTATTATACAAACAGATATTTCATGGTTTCTCTAGTTTGTGTATCTGCATCTATATTTGACAGCACATCAGCATTATTTGTCCAGTTCTGAAAGAATGCTTTATGTCACAGCTGGAAGAATCTGTTGAGCAGTTTTGAAAAGAAATCACTTGAAGGGTTTTCTATTTTTTGCAACAGCAGCTGTATTTGATAGCAGATTTGCATCAATTGTATCAATTTCAAAGGACTTCAAACTATGATGCTTTCAGTCAAATTTAGTAAAATTCTACTGAGCTGTTTTTGAAAAGAAGCTGTCAAAGTTTTTGTTATTTTAGTAACAGCAGCCATATGTGATGGCAGTCTGGTATCATCTGTACAAATTTGAAAGCTCTCCATTGCAGGATGTTTTTTGTCAAATTTGGTCAGATTTTGTTGAGTGGCTTTTCAGAAGTAGTTTAAAGGTTTTTCTAATTTGAGTAACTGTGGCCATATTTGACAGTGGATCAGCGTAATTTGTACAAAACTTAAAAGCCCTTAAATTTATACCAAATGCTTTCTGTCAAATCTCATCATATTCTGTGAAGTGTTTTTAGAAGAAGTCATGTTACAAATTCTCTATTTTTAGCAACAGCAGCTACATTTGATGGTGGATTAGCACCATTCTGTATAAATTTGAAAGTCCTCCATGCCAGGATGCTTCTGTCAAATTCTGTCAAACGCTATTTAGCAGTTTCTGAAGTCGTCATATATAAATTTTTCTTTCATTAGTAATGGTGGCCTTCATTGATATAAATATGAAATCTTTTCAAACCATGATGCTTTCTGTTAACTTTGATTACATTCTGTTGAGCAGTTATTGAGATGATATAGTTTCAAGTTATTTTTTTTATTTTGGTAATGGTGGCCATATTTGATGGTGGATTGGATTCATTTGTATAAACTTAAAAGCCCTTAGTGCTAGGATGCTCTCTGCCACATTTGATTGAAATTTGCTCAATGCTTTTTAAGAAGTTTAAAACAAACTGTTGACAGATGATGGACAATGCACAAGGAACAATGCTCTCCAGACACAATGCCATACTGTAAGTTCACTTGGCCTAATGGTCATGTGAGCTAAACAAACTGTGACTGCTGCATATGAGACAAAGTGTCATTAATCCTAATGTTTCTTACATATTATTGCAAATTTGAAGTTTCATTAAAGAAAAGAAGAATACCATGTAGGTCATAACTTCTAAGTCAAATTTAGTAAGTACTACTTTTTGATAACGAATTTACATCAACAAAAAAGTTTTGCATGGGTAGCTTTTGAGTTTTAACTTGAATATTATATGATTCTCGATACAATTACATGTAAAGAAATGCCTAATGAGACAGAGAGACAAACATTACAAATGCATGTAAAGACATGCCTAATGAGACAGAGACAAACATTACAAATGCATGTAAAGACATGCCTAATGAGACAGAGACAAACATTACAAATGCATGTAAAGACATGCCTAATGAGACAGAGACAAACATTACAAATGCATGTAAAGACATGCCTAATGAGACAGAGACAAACATTACAAATGCATGTAAAGACATGCCTAATGAGACAGAGACAAACATTACAAATGTAAAGACATGCCTAATGAGACAGACAAATATTACAAATGCATGTAAAGACATCCCTAATGAGACAGAGACAAACATTACAAATGCATGTAAAGACATGCCTAATTAGACAGACACTACAAATGCATGCAAATTCATGCCTAATGGAACAGGCAGAAAGACATTACAAATGCATGCAAATACATGCCTAATGAGACAGACAGACACTACAAATGCATGCAAAGACATGCCTAATGAGACAGACAGACACTATTATTTGTCCAGGTCATGAAGCTAGCTGAAAAAATTTGAGGTTATTTATACAGTGGTGAAATGCAAACAGGTACTTTTACAAAATCAGTAAGTTCATTTAAAGTTTTATAGATGTTTTGTTAGTTTTAACTTTCAAGAAATTTTGCTGCAGGTAGTTTTTAATCATTTTGCGATCTACCTAAATGCTACCTAAGTTGCACATGACAATAGGTTTAATATGAGCAGTGCTCACCCTCCAACTCCACCCCACACCACCCTCTTATCTGCGAATATGAAAGTTACTTCAGATTTTTATGATAAATTTAAATCAGTAAGCAGGTGCTACAAATTATATCAGTCTCAGTGTGAATGTTAGAGTGATATACAATTGAATATATACTATAATCTGACAAAAATCACGCCATGCAATTTTAACATGGTACGACACCAGCAAATGTTACGTTGGGTAAAGTAGGATGTACGCAAGCAGGCAAACAGCTCAAAGGCGTGATCTTACGTATTACGGTCAGTCGAGCTGAGGACGAAGACTCGCCCCCAGGATTATTAGCACAGCAGGTGTAACGGGCACTATGACTCCGCGTCACTTTACGCATCTTCAGGCAACATGTGCCATTTATTTTTGTAATGACATAATCCGAGGAGTTGTCAATATTTTGATCGTCCTTGTACCATGAGATAGTGGGTGATGGAATTCCTGTCACATGACACTCAAACGAGAGCGAAGAGCCCTCATGGGCATCCACTGATTTGAGATTCTTTGTGAAATCGGGGGGGATTATTTGCTGGTGGGTTTCTGCAAGTCAAGATATGAATATGCATGTACTAGTGCTCTAGCTTGTATTCTGAATATACAGCGTACATGAGAAATAAAAATTAATTATAAATACAAACATGCACAAGTTTTTGATTCTAATGTAATTGATTTTAAGCAAATGCCAGTAAGTTCAAATAAAAAGGTGCCAAAATTAATTTATTAAAATACTAGGTACCGTGCCAAGACTTATTTCAGCCAAGATTGTTGAAAGTTAAGGAAAGGCCGATTGTGTATTGTGTACCATTCAAAATTTGCAAAAGCTAAGGACATCAAGTCCGTGTTTTAGCCATTAATACATCATGAATGGATAGTTTAATGAATTTAATTTAATTTAATGAATTGTCATTCCTTTCCGATACTTGTGTGCTAACATTGTTCCTTCACATACCTAAACCTGTATTATTAAACACATAATAACAGAAAATAAATACACTGCACATACATGTACATGAGATATGAAATGTCACATTATATACTTAGTATTCACTGAACCCATAGCATATATTGAAATCCATACATTAGCCCCTTGAGCATTTTTTTTTTATAGCTTGTTTGTTTTTGATACACGAAAAATTTCTCTTTCAACACTTGTATACCCAGGACAGTATATTAAAAATCTGTACAATAAGATCTCTGTGTTTTCAGCAAAAAGTATTAAAATCCTGAAATGCATCCTTATTAGCTAAACATGAGGCCAGTGTGTGCCTGATATTGCTCACCTGACTTACATAATGGTGACTATTTCACTAAGCAGCCTTATATAGTATTGTAAGAATGCAACCTATGCAAACTATCTCCTAAATTTTATATCATGTTGATTTTACCTGTTTTACTATAGTCTGATAACAAATTTTATATCATGTTGATTTTACCTGTTTTACTATAGTCTGATAACAATTCTTTCCAAAGAAAAAGGCATACTTAAAAAGCATAGCCTCTGGCCCATAACTGAAGTCATCCAGGATCTTTAAAAGTTAATGTTAAAGACAAAGTTTTAATCTGTGGTCTACAGGGTCACATGTTATTCACAAAAATTTTAAATTATAATTCACAGGTTGTTTGATTTTTAGACTACGGGTTTCTTTACTCCTCGTAATTAAATTTGGAAGCGTTTCAGAAGATAAGCATATTATTTTTTTTTTTGAGTAATGGCATTGAATATACATTGAATATACAAAACACCACAAAATAATGCATAACACATGATATCATATGAATGACAAATGTCATAGGCACTTTAACATTGCAGCACTAGCCAATGTCAAACTCTATTTCACCAAAACATATCAAACTTGCTTACGAATATTTCAGAATTTCAAATATCGCAAAGTTTTTAAAAATAATTATCTGCAAATCAATATATAAACTTAGACATGGTTTTCACAAGGAATATGTTGCTACTGTAGCAAAATCAACATTTGAAGAAGAAGAAAAAAACAACTATTTGCAAACAAATATCTATAATTGTGTAAATAAATTCTGATCCTTAATTACAACATTGTACATAGTTTATACTAGCCTGCAATTGTATATTTTCTCTAACAATATTTAAAT
Organism: Margaritifera margaritifera; assembly: GCA_029931535.1. Taxonomy (NCBI): domain Eukaryota; kingdom Metazoa; phylum Mollusca; class Bivalvia; order Unionida; family Margaritiferidae; genus Margaritifera; species Margaritifera margaritifera. The sequence goes on from JAQPZY010001688.1 coordinate 3,981,515, forward strand.
TTATACCTTTTCTTCAGTTACAAATCACAAATTATTCATCTTAATTCTTATAGTGTTTAATTTGCTAATTTGCATAAATGTTTCTATTGAAATTTAAGCATTTTGTATTATAAAATGTATATTTTACTGGTTTTCATAACTTTTGCAAGCAGAAGAACTCTGTAACCCCAAACTTGTGATTCTCAGTAGTCAATATCATCGGTAACTTCACTTGCTTTGCTTTACTTTAGAGAGGGGGAGTATTTCAAAAGCAAAACACTTGTTTAAATTGCATACAATTTGAAAACAATTTCTAATAGCACTGAATTTCATTATTATGTGAAGATCTTGCTCATAATAAAACTCAATGGACATCTTGATGATTTATGTCTATTTAGCATTTAAGTTAAAATAGGATAAAGAATACAGTCTCCAGTGTAGTAACAAATTTGGCCAATCAGATGCAAGATCACTTCATTAATATGTGTGGATCGTCTTCATTACCAAACTTGTGTGAGATCTTGATCATAAAAGCCTACATTCCATGTTTTATCAAAATCCAATCAGAAATATGGCATTCTGAGTGGTAACAGCTCAGCCAATCAGATGCAAGATCACCTCATTAATATGCATGGATCTCACTCAATATCAAACTCATCCAAGAGCTTGATAATATAAGCCCATATTCTAAGTTTTATCAAAATTAGATCAGAAATACTGACTCCAGAGTGGTATATAAGGTCAGCCAATCACATGAGATAATTTCATTAATATGTGTGGCTCTAGCTCCTTGCTGAAATTTTCTGAGATCCTTATGATGTAAGCATATATTCCAAGTTTGATTCAAATAAGATCAAAAATATGGTCTCCTGAGTGGTAACAAGCTTGGCAAATCAGATGCAAGATCACCTCATTAATATGCATGGATCTCACTCATATTTGAACCCATCTGAGATACTAATGATATAAACTTGTATTTTTAGCTTGATCAAAATCGTATCAAAAACATGGCCTCCCGAGTGGTAAGTAAGCAATTGTTGATGGATGGACAAAAGACAAATGATGGACGATGGACAACAGATGCATGGTCGTACCATAAGGTCACTAGGCTTTATGGCTAAGTGAGCTCAAAATTAGCTAGAAATTTTGTTTAAAAAATCTAGGTTAATAATTTTCACATTTTCAACTGACCTTTGACATTAAGAAAAGCTGAGGACTCCACAGCTCCAGCTGGGTTGGCTGCACGGCATGTGTAGCGAGCTGTATCCTCAGAAAAAGTCTCCTCAATTGTCAGTGTTGCAACTCCATTGTTGTAGGATGTCTCGTAGTCTGGACTATTCAAGGGCAGGTTGTCCTTGAACCATCTGACCTCTGCTTCTGGAGTTGACTCAATGCGGCACTCAAATGTTACCCTAAGTGAAACATATTAAGAGAGGTCAGTCTCATGTACAGAATAATGTATGAGGGGGTAATTCCTGCATTGTTCAATTTCCATGAATGTCCAATTTTAAAATTTGTGTGTTTAAGTGTGTAATTTACATTCTTTAGAACTTGACTAATCACTAATATATACCTCAATTTCAAAGCAATTATGCACTATGACAGCAAAAATAGAGCATAATTTCAGTAATTTTCAAATAAGTTCCAAATTTTAAGTACAACAACTGTAAATCACTGACAGAAAATTCACTTTTACAAAAAGAAGCTCTGTAGTTATTCTATCACAAGGACCTCACAAATTAAATCTGCATTTGTAAAACACATACTACCATGCTTCTGTATTCTGACCTCCACCCTCAAGTCTGAGCCTCTTAGGTAGGTTCCTGTGGGCAAATATCTGTTGGGTATGAGGATCTATTTTTTCATGCAAAGTATGTATTTACATGGTTACAGGGTGAGGATCTCAATAGTTTTTAAACTATGACCCAGGGTACAGGCCTAATGGACCCTCCTGCATGTCATAAAAAGTGACTAATGGAGGCAACCTTTTTGATCTGGGATGCGTGCCCTGATGATATTCATGCAGAAACAGTCTTGGACTTTTTAAAATTAGTTTGCATTGTATCAGAAGTTCAACTTTGTATTTTAAGAATTTTACCCTTTCTTGCCTTTATCTTTGTTTTGTACGCCTTTTTTGGGATGCCTAAACTTACTTGGCACTTTATAACCACTATTGTGCTAGTGTGGCATTAAACCCTATACATACATACATACAGGGTGGGGATCTCAACAGTCTCCAAATCATAACATATGAGCTAAGTCATATCTGACCTTTAGACCACTGAATCTATAGGTTTCCTTCATCAAGTGCAAGCCATCCACATAGTTTGGTCAAGGAACTTACTCTAGAACAAAGGTTATTCTGCAAATCCCATTTTACTTTGAGCCACAATGACAATCACCTTTGACCTTTGACTACTACATCCATTGGCCTCTTACATACCTGAAGTGCAAGACCTCCACAAACTCTGATTAAGGTGTATGGTCTAGAACTAAAGTTATTATGCAAAAAACATTTTTCTTCTTTCAGTCATAGTGACCTTGACCTTTGACCCCAAAAATCAGTAGGCTTCTTTCTTACCTAATATGAAAGTAATTCAAACTTTAGTGAAGATACATGATCTTAAACTGAAATGTTTATGCAAAAACCTTTTTCTTCTTTCAGTCACAGTGACCTTGACCATGACCTTTTAATCCCAAAATAAATAGGCTTCTTCCTTACCCCAAATGCAAGCATTCACAAAGTTTAGTCCAGGTGTGTGATATAGAACTAATGGTATTGTGCAGAAACCATTTGTCTACTTTCAGTCATTGTGACCTTGAACTTTCATGTTCTACCAACGAATTATATAGGCTTCTTCCTTGCCCCAAGTGCAAGCCATCTACAAAGTTTGGTAACTGTAGATAGTGGAGAACTCATGTTATTTTGTAAAAATGAAATTGTTAACAGATATAAGTAGTGATGGATGAATAACATCACAACATAGTAAAGACCTGTCAACCCTAATAAGACCTTCTCAGTAAGGCAGACAATATTTTTCTGTAAGTTAGACCATCTACTGCTATTATTGACTTGGACAACATGCATTTAAAAAGTTCACAATTGTGATCTGAAACTGATGCAATGAAGGCAAACAACATATTCAACAAAACAGTTTTTAAAGTACACCTAAACCTTAATTACCTCCAGTACATTTTGTAAAGTACACCTAAACCTTAATTACCTCCAGTACAGTTTGTAAAGTACACCTAAACCTTAATTACCTCCAGTACAGTTTGTAAAGTACACCTAAACCTTAATTACCTCCAGTACAGTTTAAACAATGGAGCTCAAAGGCTTCTTGCTAAAACTCTCAACATGACATAATGTTTTGGGTTTTTTTCAATTTAACATGGCAATCGCAATCATTTCTCACACCATGAGACATACTCAAATCAACACATGATGTCCAGTACGTGTAATTGTTGACTTTCCTGCTTTTTTTCCAAGAATCTAAATGTTCCTTTTTATACTTCTATGCTGATTGTTTAAACATTTTAAGAGGTCTTATTGTCCCTTTCATCTTCAACATGTTTTTTGTTGTTTGACACCATTTCTAGAAAATGCTATAAGCAACAGCTTGATCATCCAGATGTTTTGCATGAAACAAATATGGGCAGTTTAAAGCATCTGAGGTAATCCTGTAAAGTTAGTCTGATTCCTTGACCAACTCCACTGCATCTAATATAAAACCTGGATCTGAATTCAACACGGACAAGCCAGTATCCCGATTTGACTGCAACAATCGTATTTTCGCAATGTTTGCTATTATTCCATAAGTCCATATATAAGGGTCATTTCAGTAAGACTTTCTTTCAAATTTTAAAGGTTGGCAGTCTGCATAATACACTCCTCATTATGCCGGGTGCATAAAAAGTACTTGTGTATGATAGTGTAATTCCTTCGAGTGTACATCTTGCTATAAATAATTATTTTCATGAACCTAAAACCAATCACTACAGTGAGAGATTATTGTCCATAAACCCAATGAGAAAATCAATCTTAATATTGCTATCATGCATACATTGTATAAAAAAAAAGAGGAGAGATTGCAGAAAAACAGAGAACTCAGTCGCATGCTGAAATGCAGGAGTTAAACAGTACCTAGCCAAATATGTATGACTTTGTGCAATTATTCAAATAAGTTTACTGAAACTTAGTTTTCTGATGAGTTAAAACTTATAAGAAATTAATGTTTAAACTCAATAGTAAGTGGTCATGATAAATGTTTTGCATCAATCGGTATACTCAGTAGTTTCCATCCAAGTTTGACTTCCTGGTTTTAATGAACACAGCCAAGAGTGTTTTTATTTTAAGTAACCCAGTTGTGTTGAACTCTGCCCTTACTTTGTGCCCTCAATGACCTCAGCACTCTTGATATGCTGGGTGATGTGGGGTGGTCGTATGGGGGTTTCCGCTGTCACTGTTATTTCCATTGGCTGAATCTGCTCTTGCACTCGAACAGCTTGCTCCTAAAATTGAAGAAATAAATGATGTAAACATTCCTTAAAACAGTCATAAATTACATGATGTAACAAATTAAAATTATCTCAAAATCTATCCCCAAAAAATTTCATTCAGTGCAAGTTGCAACTAACAGATTCCATAACACCATCTACTATATTTAATTAAAGTCAAAATGGTACAGTTAGCACATCATTCACACTTTTTGCTGAAAAATTACTTTACCAAATTAAAAATGATAACTACTAGTCTTGACAACATGAGAGCAAAATTATTTTAAGAGAGTAAATGAATTTCAATGGAAATTCATGTACAAATCTGTGCCATCTTTACAAGTCATTGTGGGTAAATTTCTGCAAGACATTATCTCTATGACTGGTATTAGGTTATCATTTGAAGATTGTTTTCATTGATATAATTGGCGAGATACTTAAAATAAAACATGCTACCAGTTTTATTACTAGCAATAATGGCTAATTTTTAAAAAGAATTTCCATGTTTGCCACTGTCTGCTACAAATTATATTTCCAAAAGAAATTGAAACTGATTTAAGGAACTGTGATGGCTCAGTGGTTAAGGCATTGGAATCTTGATCAGAAGGGTGTGAGTTTGATTCCCACTATCAGCTGCTGTTGTGTGTCCTTCGACAAGGTACTTTACTCTACCTGCCACAGCACAATGTAACCTTCAAAGTGTTGATGTGCCATAAGAACCAAAAACCAAATACAAAATCGTTTACATGCTCAAAATAGCTGAGCTCTTGTGTTGTCAAGACTTGTTGTTATCATTTTTAATTTGGTGAAGTATTTTTACAGCAAACTTGAAGGATGTGCCAACCCAACTCTGTGGAATACGTTTGCTTTCTGCAATTTGTGCAGTAAGCACTTCATTATAAGCCATGGTGGACAGGCTGATGTTGTGTTCATGTCTATCAACAAAAGATCAATCTGGATGGAGTGCTACTCAGTAAACATTACATCTGGACATTTACAAGCTGCTGGGAAGGCTACATGGAATGATGTAGTTCAGCAGAAGACTTTTGCAAATGAGAAATTTATTGTGAAAATTTGAAAAATAAATTTTGTTTGAAAAATTATTTTTTCTATATCTGTTTTTTAATTATAACAACTATAATAAAAATTAATAGTACGTAGTCAGAAACAAAATATAGAAACAGCAAGGTACGTAGGTGTTTTAAAATTTCTCATATCCAGACACAGCTAATTTGCTCTCAATGCTTTTGACATTTTCAAGCAGGCACACCTAATTTTTTTTTTCTCTGGAACTTAACATGTCTGTTTAGCCAATCCTTGAAATTATTTGCATCTATGACTCATTAGTAAGGAAAACAAAATAATGACATTGCGACCCAAAACCCAACAACTACCAATTTAAAAATTTTAAGAAAAAATTAAACACCATCTTACATACCAGCTGTTTCTGAATCCTGGAGACTTCATTATCTGCCTGTTGTAGGGACTGCATCAGATCCTGATGTTGCACAAAGAGGTGATGGACTCTACTGGGACCATCATCACCTATAACAATATCAAGTACCACCAATTAATAGTGTATACACTATTACAAAAATAAAGGTATATAGTTTGGATGACTTTTTTGTTTACTACACCATCCATCCATCCATTATTTATTTTTTTTATTGCAAAAGCACATAAACACAAATATAATCTGAACCACAATTATACATAAAAATTTCATTTAAGTGTCTTCCATACCTCTTCCTTTTTTTTAATATTTAAGTGTAGAAATTAATAAAACAAAGGATTTAAATATTTGTTACTGATAAGGAGAAAATTGCTTATTCTTTCACTGAAACCAATGCACTACTCGTTCAAGACAAATCTTATAAAAAGCTGAGTGTATGTCTTGAACAGATTATGATTTAGAATAATGAGTCTCCTATAATAGTTACAAAGAAAATGTTTCCAATAAAATTTATTTGCAAGGTCTAGTTTTAAATGAAAATCTTACACACTGAGTACATCAGTGAAATTAACATTTCATATGATGTGACTAGTTTACTCATTCAAAATAAATTTAACTACAATGTAAACGAATACCCAAATACATACACTTACTTCAAATTTGAGGGTTGATAATAATAATAATAATAATAATAATAATAATAATAATAATAATAATACTATAATAATAATAATATAAATAATAATAATAATAATAACAATAATAAGAGGCCTAGGTGAACCTTATATTTCTCATCTGGGCACCATAACTTAAACAGTTGTCCATTTCACTAAGCAGGCTGTTAGCACTGTAAAAACACAACCCTGTAGATATCCCCGAAATTTAATATCATGTTCATTTTATCTATTTTCCTCTAGTCTGATAAAAATTCTTTCCAAAGATAAAAACATAATTAATATGCACAGATCTTGCTCATAACTGAACTCATCCAAGATCTTGATCATATAAACCTATTTACTAAGTTTAATCGAAACTGGATGAAAACAAGCTCTGCCAATCAGATGCAGAATCATCTAAATAAAATGTGCAGATTTCACTGTTATTACAGAACCTGTCCAAGACCATGATGATATAAGCTTATTCACCAAGCTGGAGCAAAATCCAATATAAATTTGGTCTCCAGAATGTTAACAAACTCAACAAGTCAGATACAAGGTTACTCATAAATATGTGTTGATATGGCTCATAATCAAACTCATCTAACATCTTGATAATATAAGACAAATGTATTTGACAATTTTGATCAAAATCTAATCAAAATTAGAGTTGCAAGAGTGTTTATAACTTCAATCTTACTCATAATCATACTCATCTGAGATCTTGATGATATAAGCCTATTTACCACGTTTGATCCAAGTACATGTACTAATAAAAATATCACCTCTTGAGTGGTAAGAAGATCAGTCAATCTGATGCAAAATCACCTCATTAATATGTGCAGATCTCACTCATGATGAGCAAATTCAGTTCAGTTTTGTCCTCAGCCTAACACGGTGAGATCACAAAATTTCACCATCATGAAATCTCACTATAACCTTTAAGACAGAGAGGTAGGTAAAGTTACTGGGTAGACATTGAAAGTGACCAAGTTTCATGACTCTATCTTATACAGCATCTGAGAAAACATGCAAAGAAGGGGTAAACAAATTTATTAGTGCCCTTGATGATGAAAATAAAACCTTGACTGTAATACATGAGATGCCATCTCTGTACCTCAAACATCTTTATGATATACAGCTGAAACAAAAGAAACCCTAAAATACTTACCTGTCACATTGCAGATAAGACCTCAAATGTGCTAATCAGCACATCTTCTAGTTATAATATATAAGTATACCAAGGTTCATCAATTTATCTTGAAACGTTACAGCTGTTTAGTTAGAAAGCAGAAGTGCAAATGTGACTGAAACCTTAACTATTGACCTGTGACCTTGACCCTGAAAACAGGACCCCCAATGTGGTATGCAATACACCTTTAGTTATACAAATTTCATTCCTTCATTCCTTCATCACAAATGGCTCTAAAATTATAGAGTGGAAATGAAAGTGTAATAGAAAAATTCAACCTGTAACATTATGACACTGACCTTAACGATGAGACCCCCCAGGAGATACACAACACACATGCTAATGATGACATACATGTATAACAAGATGCATCCCTTAATCTCAAACAGCTCTAAGTTATAGAGTGGAAAAGATAGTGTGATGAAAAAAATAAAATATTAAGCCATGATCTTGACTTTTTAAGATAGGACCCCAGTGTGGTACATGATGATGATGTACAAGTACATCAATTTTCATCCCTCAATCTCAAATGGTCTTGAAGTTATAGAATAGAAGAAACAGTGTGATGGAAACAGTGAAATACTGAGTACTAACCTTGTCTTCAAAGATATGACCCCCAATGTCATACACTACACATCTTTGAGTGATGATGTACAAGCATACCAAGTTTCATCCATTATTCTCAAATGACTTTAAAGTTATCAAGCAGAAGGGAAAGTGTGATGGAAAGTGTAAAATAATGAACTATGACCTTCGCCTTGAAGATAGCACCCCCAATGTGGTACACAAAACACCTTCTAATGATGGTGTATAAGTATACCAAAAGTTTCATCCCTTGATTTCAAACAGCTTTAAAGTTATAGAGTGGAAGGGAAAGTGTGATGGAAAACAAAATATTGAGCCATGACCTTGACTTTGAAGAATGGACCCCTAATGTGGTATGTGACACCTTCTGGCCTTAGGGTTATGTGAGTTAATAAAAATGATGATGATAATAATACCATAGAGTTGAATGACAAGTTGAGAAATGTGTTTCATTCTGTCTTCCTGTTGAGGTCTGCCTTCCTCTAAAAATCTGTGGACAGTTCTTCGCAGTTCCTCTGCTTCTTGAGGAGATCGGCACTCGGTGATGCGCCGTCCAAGGTTAATAAGAATCGTGTTACCCTCTCTGATCCAAGACTCACTCTAAAACAACATCATAAAATAAATCTCTGCTGAGCTTCAGTTTACTATGACACAACTACAATATAACTAAATATGCCACAGAAAAATATACAATTTGTTCTTTGTTCTCTCCACTTGATGCAATCTTTACTTTTTTAATTTCACGTAGTAGAGGTAATATCTCTGGTTGTTTGAACATTTTAAGATGCTGATTTTCCCAATTACCTTCAACATGTTTTTTCTTCTGTTGGATGACATTTCTAAACAATGCTATAACATAAATGCAAAAACTTGATCATGTTGGCATTTTGCATGAAAAACAAAGGCAGATTAAAACATCTGAGGTACTCTGTAAAGTTAGTATGATTCCATGACCAACTCCACGGAATCTAATATGAAAACCCAGATCTGGACCAAACCCAGACAAGTCAATATCCGAATTTGACTGCAATGATTGTATTTTCCTATTATTACACAAGTCCATAAATTTAAGATTCATTTAAGTTAGACTTACAGTCAGATCATAAGGACTGGCAGGTATGCTCATCTCTTGATGCATGTATGTAGTCTTGAAGTAAGCTTAATGTGCAGAAACCACTATTTTCTTATTAGACTTACTATGACTGTGACCTCTGACCTTTAGAAAACTGAATATATAGGGTTTTTTTAATTACTCTAAGAACAAGCCATCCACAAAGTTTGGTCAAGGAACTTACTCTAGAGTAAAAGATATTCTGCAAAACCAATTTTTCTTTGAGGCAAAATGACCCTGACCCTTGATATTTTAACCCCAAAATCAACAGGCCTCTTCCATATCTTAAGTGCAAGCCCTCCAAAAACTTTGGTCAAGGTACACAGTCTAGAACTAAAGTTTATTATGTAAAAACCAGTTTTCTTCTTTAGTTACAATGACCCAGACCTTTGATATTTTGACCTTAAAATCAGTAGATTTCTTTCTTATTGCATGTAAGTCATCCACAAATTTTGGCAAAGGTACATGGTTGATAACTGAAAATTTTGTGCAGAAACCATTTTTCTTCTTTCAGTCACAATGACCATGACCTTGTGAGCCCAAAATCTATAGGCTTCTTCGTTACCCCAAGTGCAAGAAATCCACAAGGTGTGGTTCAGGTATGTGATTTAGAACTATTGTTATTGAGCAGAAACCATTTTTGTTCGGTCAGTCACAATGATCTTGACCTTTGATCTTTTGACCCCAAAATCAATAAGCTTTTTCCTTACACAATGTGCAGGCCATCCACAAGGTTTTGTCCAGGTCTGTAATGTAGAACTGGTGTTATTGTATAGAAACCATTTTATTATTTCTTCCAGTCAAAAAGACCTAGACTTTTTACCTTTTGACCCCAAAATTGACAGGCTTCTTCTTTACCCCAAGTGCCAGCCATCAACAAAGTTTGCTCCAGGTCTGTGATGTAGGACTATTGTTATTGTGCACAAACCACTTTTCCAGTTCACTTAGTGACCTTGACCTTTGACCTCAAAATCAATTGGATTCTTTCTTACCCCAAATGCAAGGCATCCACAAAGTTCGGTAACTGTAGATAGTGGAGAACTTGAGTTCTTGTGCAGAAAACATTTTTCTTCTTTCAATGAGTGACCTTGACTCTTGACCTTTTGTCTCCAAAATTGACAGGGTACTTCATTAGCCCAAGTGGAAGCCATTCACAAAGTTTGGCAACTTTAGATAGTGAACAACTTGAGTTATTGTGTTGAAACAAAATTGGTAACAGGGAGATGGACAGATGGATGGGCAGACAACATTGTAACATAATATGCTCCGCCTCATTTTGGCATATGAAAAATACATAAAAATCCTTGAAATCATCATTTTTTCATTTTCTGCTTATAGAATGCTGTAAGGATCAGAATTGTGTGGACATTATCATGTATTACCCAAGAAAACTTGGCCTCTCAACGTTTTTGAAAAAGTTCTTTTATGTTTATTTATAGAATATTCTCTTTGATTTGCCTTTCTCTCATCACTTTTTTCCTATTTTGCATCTCTCAGCAGCTCATTCTTTTCATTAGCATCACTGCATTCAAATATAGTTAACTATACTCCAGCAAGATCTTAATGATTTTTTTGTCTATTTATCAAGTTTAGCCAAAATCAAATCAAAATACAGTCTCTGGAGAGATAACAAGCAGAGCCAATCAGATGCAAGATAACTCATTATTATTCATGGATCTCAATCATTATCAAACTCATGCAAGGGATATTGATCATACCAGCCTATATTCAAGTTTGATCAAAATCAGATCAGAAATGTGGCTTCCAGTACCACTCAGATACAAGATCACCTCATTATGCATGAATCTTACTCATTACCAAACTTGATGACATAGCCCATATTACAAGTTTGATCAAAATCAGATCAGAAATATGTTTTTAACCAAATCAAATATACGGGCATGTTAGTTCTTGAGTAACAGCTTTTTCGGGTACTCTAAATATGTTGGATGTAATAAGTGAAGACCACTGTAGCTTGGAGTAGAATAATAAATGTGACAGTTATAAAGAAAAAAATGAGTAGTCCACAGGACCCACAAATTTTCGACTCTGCCCATCATGAATTTTAAGTGGCTTCAGGCTGACAGGCTGTAATTTCAAATGTTGTTTATACCATATACTGGTGTGTATAACACTCACTCCTTTTACCTTATTTTTTTTATTTTCAGGAGGGTTTACAGAAGAAGAACAAAAAAATTTTTTTTCCAGGTCCATCTGATGAAATGATCAAGGCACTAAAGCTGCCTACATGTCACATTCACTCCCTGTGAAATATTAAATCCATTGCATTGTAACTAAATTGTTTACTAGCTTTATTAAAGAACCCAGATAGTCTTATTCCTTCCTTGGTAGCTTATGTAAATAAACTCATTAAATTTCACATCATTGTTATGCTTTTTGTTCTGTGATTCAACTGGAAATACACATACATTTGACTGGTCACTTGTTCTTGTACTCTGTCAGGTTTACATTAAAACTGTGCAAAGTACTGCACTGCAGTGGAACAAATGATTACCGTACCCAAAAATGTAAAAATATTCGATCATTGTTAATGTAAATACATTTTTTCTTCATTTATTAATATCTTTATTCATGGTTGAACTGAAATATAATGTTTAGAATTCAAGCAATGTTAATGTTCTTATCAGATGCACATTTAGGGGACATCTCATTTGTAATTACAGTTGTTCTGTTATAGTAACATTGACACATATCATGAAGAAAAAAAAAGTTACTATATGAAATTGGCAACAAAAAAAAATTTTTTTGGGGGGGGGGGAATAAACTTTGTACTTAGTTTTATTTCTCATCTTAAATCACACTATTGGATATTTCTTTGCGACTACACAGTGATCAATGCTTCACTGATTCAGTTTGGTCTTTTTAAGCTAATCAGCAATGGCTAAAGCTTTGATATGCTGAACAGAATTACATTGCTTTGTCTAGGTAAATTTACAATTTATTTACTTTTCTTTGAAAAATAAAGTTGGTTATTTGTTTTATTTCTCATTTTAAACTGCAGTATCATTACAAGAGTGATTAATGTTTAATTGACTTGGTGTGGTGTTTTTAAAGGTATACAGCACTAGTTAAAGCTTTGATGTGCCAAGCATAATTATGATTCACTGCCTTAGTAAATTCTAGCCTGTACACTGAAATATATTTCAGAGGTGTCATGATAGTCCAAATAAGTATAAATACCGGATATTGGGCCTGAACTTTCACATAGCATCTTGTGTTCGATCTTGAATCTGAACAAATATAGTCAGACAAAGTATCAACATGGGCCGTGTAAGGAACTCATACACAACGAAAGAAAAGCTAACCATCATTGCCTATGCAGAAGCACAAGGTGAAAGAGCTGCTGGGAGGGAGTTCAATGAAGGAGAGTCTTCTGGTAGGGAGTGGAGAAGAATGACAGACGAAGTTATACAGTGAGTTTTCAAGAGTGACAGTGATGAAGAGGAATTTGAGAGATTTGATGCAACAGACTGAACTCCATCAACAAGGCAAACCTTCAAACTGCCCTTTTAAAGGCCAACCATAAAATCATCAATATATACTTTCAATATTGCCACTTTTTGTGTCATTCTTTCTTTATGATATCTTAAAAAAATTATTGGTAATGATCTGGTGCCATGTACTGACCAGAAAGACCAGAGAAAGAGTCAAGAATTAGTTTATTGTAAACAATTCAAATGTCATGTAACAAATAATGATCAGTGCATCATCCAAAATGGTCGACTATTGTCACACTATGAAAACAAAGTGAAATTAGCAAGATTTTAAAATGTATTATATCACATGCATGTTATATGGCAGAACTAATTTTTGTACCTCATTCTGGGTTGAAAATCAGAGTGCATGTTATACATCAATGAGTGTTATACACACCAAACTATGGTATTCATATTTCACACCAATGTTGTTTGTAGCAAAAGCAATATTACTCCAAGTAACATGATTTTATAAGCACAGTATTAAAGCCTGTTTATCAAGCCATTTTAAAATCATTCCCTAATTTACACGTTCATCTGTGAAAAAGAGCAAAAGAAAAAGTAAATGATTTAACAGACCTCTTCAATCAAGGTGTAGAAAGTTATGGAAGCATCAAGCATTTCCCGATAATCTCGCACACTGGTGTGGAATGTCGTCCACTTTGTGTTCAGCATGTCTATCTCACGGTGGATGTGTACTGCATCATAGTGCTTGTCCTTCACCATCAGTTCTGCAGTGCTGGTGAAGTTCTGAATTTTCTTCTCTATTAACTGTATAAAGAGGAAAAAAAATTGTTTTTCTGTCAGGACAAATAATGATGTTTTTTTGAATAGAAGCAGAGAAAAAAAATCCTTAGTTTTTAATGTTTATTTGCCTCTATGTTTATTTTTCCCAGCTACCTACAAAAATACTGCACAGAATAAGCTATTCTGCAACTGTTTCCATGTGACAGTAGGTAATAAACTAAAATTCATAAATGTAAAATGCTGCATCCCCAATATTTTCTGTCAGCAATGAACAAATTCCTGAAGTTATGCTGTGCGTTCAAGTAATTGATGTTTGATTTGTGATTTTTTGGAGTTTAATGCTTCTTTTAGCAGCTGATAGGTCATATATGGTGGCCAGTATATTTGGTGGAGGAAGAGTCCGGGAAGACCCTACGAAAAATCACAGACCCATGGGAAGCTTCTGGCATGCTTTCTCACACACCCACACTGGTCGAGCCAAGACTCAAACCCACACAGACAGAGGTGAGCTGTGAGTGATATGTAAAGGCAAGAACCTCAGACCACTTGGCCACCAGGGGCCCTGATTGATGTTTGAATAAATATAATTAAGTCATGCTTACCAAATTTCATTTGTCTACCTCAAGTGATTTTTGATAAATTGTGCAAACAAGGCTTTTGTCACAAAATTTCAAATTTTTTAAAAATAAAATGAAAATTTCTACAATGACCTAAAAGTCTATTCAGATCATCTCCTTATGACCATGATAAAGTGTGTAAAATTTCCAAATCTCCAAGTTTTATAATGTTTGTGCTATCATGCTAAAATGGATGCAGGCTGGACACATTGAGGTATGACCAGAGCACCACAAAACAACACTGTAGCAGTGGTATAAATCAGATATATACTGCTTATTCCAACAATATCAGTTATGACAGTATACTTCTTGCACCTTGTTTTAATACATTGAGGTACAGAATAATAGCCATGTGGAGTTTAATACATTGAGGTACAGAAGAATAGCCATGTGGAGTTTAATACATTGAGGTACAGAAGAATATCCATGTGGAGTTTAATACATTGAGGTACAGAAGAATAGCCATGTGGAGTTTATTACATTGAGGTATAGAAGAATATACATGTGGAGATTAATACACTGAGGTACAGAAGAATATCCATGTGGAGTTTATTACATTGATGTGGAGAAAGATATCAATGTTGAGTTTATTACATTGAGGTACATAAGAATATCCATGTGTAGTTTATTACACTGAGGTATAGAAGAATATCCATGTGGAATTTAATACATTGAGGTATAGAAGAATAACCATGTGGAGTTTATTACACTGAGGTATAGAAGAATATATATATGGAGTTTATTACATTGAGGTATAGAAGAATATACATGTGGAGTTTATTACACTGAGGTACAGAAAAATATACATGTCAAGTTTAATACTTTGATGTGGAGAAAGATATCAATGTTGAGTTTATTACACTGAGGTACAGAAGAATATCCATGTGGAGTTTATTACATTGAGATATAGAAGAATATACATGTGGAGTTTATTACAATGAGGTATAGAAGAATATACATGTGGAGTTTATTACATTGAGGTATATAAGAATATACATGTGAGTTTATTACATTGAGATATAGAAGAATATACAGGTGGAGTTGAATACATTGAGGTATAGAAGAATATACATGTGGAGTTTATTACATTGAGGTATATAAGAATATACATGTGGAGTTTATTACATTGAGGTACAGAAGAATATATGATAATTACTTAATGTTTGTTTATGCACAACTTGATGATCTTGATTTATTTTATGTACATATTGACAGTCTTATAATGAGCTTTATCATGATAATGACAATTAAGGGAGGTATTGGTGGTGTGACAGGCTGAGATGACATAAGCTAAAATCATAGATATGAGTCAGATGACAAATGAATTATTGATGCCCTCGATGGCAATATTCTTATGTTTAGTTTATTTTCTTTTGTGTAAGAATATTGATATGTTTAGTTTATGTTTTATGTCATTACAGCAATGTATGTTGGTATCTTTCACTGAATTTGATCTCATTTTGTGATTATGTCCAGTACACATGTGCCGCATAAGGCATTTGAATCTCATTAGCACTGAATAATTGCTCTTTTATTTGTTCAGATTCTGTTTGAAATAATTTCCAAAACTGAATGCTATCCAGAAGTATATATAGACTTTGTGCAAATATATTGATTCATTTGCAAAACAGAGCATCCAATTTCATCATAAACAAGTTGACAATGACAAATAACTAGGAATACATATCAAAATCCATATCTTCATGAATACATGTATGCACACAAACACATAAACATGCATACATCCGTACATACACACATGCACAAAAGTATCTAAACATCCTAGTCTATGGGAACAGGTTTGTTATAATACATAGACAAATATAGTGAAATTGATATAGCCATACTTAGCTTGTTGATTGTTAAGAAGGAAATTACTCATATGATTATTTAGGATACACCTAACAAGTAGACATAATTTCATCATTACAACAGATTATATATTCATGTTCCTATTTATACTGATAATAATAATCAGTAGTATCATATTATTGATTTTTTATATTCTTCTTTTTCATCCTATCCTTCACAAAATAGAGAAGAAGAGAAAGATTCGAAGAACTCAGAGGAAGAAATGAGAAGTTCCGGCGCTTGGTACCACTTGCGGACCAAACTCCAGCTGTATGCCCCCTGGCTTCAGAGTTGATGCTATTTTGACACAACGTGTGCAGGACCTGTGGTGTTTATCTGTGTCCAATAATACTAGAGGATGTTCTGATTTATTTTGTCATGTGCTGTCACAGAGCCCTGCAGCTGCAGTGCTCCACATCCAAGCTGTACCTTGCAGGAAGTAGATTCAATTACAGGCAGGTCATAGGAACCCTTTTCAGGAGTCCGACAGGCTACAGTGTATACTTCGTGGGATAAAAAGGAATAACATTTCAAATATTAAGCCCAGATTTCCTATTACATACAATATGGTGCTGCAGTTATCTGCCATGTTACATGGGGGTCTTTTTTCACTGGATGTGAACTTGTCCCTGCAGTGCATGTGTCTGGTGGCATTTTGGGATTCTTGCAATGCGGCAAATTCATGGTTCGATCATTGCAGAGCAATTCCTTGTGCAATTACCTCAGGATTCAAGATGTGACATTTTCAAGGGACAAGTCCAGCTTCTATTGGCATGCCTGGGTTATGATGAACAAAACTTTTCTGGTCATTCTTTCCGTATAGGGGCAGCCACAACTGCAGCTGCAGTTGGTATAGAGGACCATTTAATTCAGACTTTAGGACAATGGTCATCACCATGTTCTATGCGCTACATCAGAGTTGACCCTAAGAAAATGCTTTCTGCTCATAGACAGTTGTGTACATACATCTAGTGTCATGTGCTTCTTTTGACATCATTACTTCCAAATGGACTTTCACATCAAAACTGGCATCCTCTTGGGGGCTCTCATTTGATATATTTTAATATCAAATTAATTTTGGTATTTTCCCCAATCGGATACTCATATGCTATACTAAAAACATAAAGGCCACGCCTGTTTAATACATTTCTCATAGAGTTTTAAATAGAAAGAAAATCAGAATACTTTCTTCATGCTGGGATCAGCCTAGCTCTATTCCACTAATCTAAGATCAACCCAGAATACACTCCTATGCAGGGATCAGCCTAGCATAGATTTACTTAAGATGGGATCAGCCCAGAATACACTACTATGCTGGGATCAGCCTAGCACATAGCCTACTTAATCTGGGATCAGCCCAGAATACACTCGGATGCTGGGATCAGCCTAGCACAGATTTTACTTGAGCTGGGATCAGCCTAGCAGTCTACTTAAGCTGGGATCAACCTAGCACATAGCCTACTTAATCTGGGATCAGCCCAGAATACACTCGAATGCTGGGATCAGCCTAGCACAGATGTTACTTGAGCTGGGATCAGCCTAGCAGTCTACATATGCTGGGATCAGCCCAGAATACACTTTAATGCTGGGATCAGCCCATCACCGATTCTACTTGAGCTGGGATCAGCCCAGATTACACTCGAATGCCTAGCACATAGTCTACTTAATCTGGGATCAGCCCAGAATACACTCAAATGCTGGGATCAGTCTAGCATAGATGTTACTTGAGCTGGGATCAGTCTAGCACAGTCTACTCATGCTGGGATCAGCCCAGAATACACTTTAATGCTGGGATCAGCCTAGCACCGATTGGGAATCATCATAGTCTCATATAGTGTTCCATTCAGATTCTAGCCTATGAGTAGCCCCCACAGAGAGCAAAATATTTTATTTGTTTCAGTATTTATGTTATTGTAGTTATACATTTTGATGTAGTTGACTTGTTGAATCAAGATTCTACTTGAGCTGGGATCAGCCCTGATTACACTCGAATGCCTAGCACATAGTCTACTTAATCTGGGATCAGCCCAGAATACACTCAAATGCTGGAATCAGTCTAGCATAGATGTTACTTGAGCTGGGATCAGTCTAGCACAGTCTACTCATGCTGGGATCAGCCCAGAATACACTTTAATGCTGGGATCAGCCTAGCACCGATTGGGAATCATCATAGTCTCATATAGTGTTCCATTCTGATTCTAGCCTATGAGTAGCCCCCACAGAGAGCAAAATATTTTATTTGTTTCAGTATTTATGTTATTGTAGTTATACATTTTGATGTAGTTGACTTGTTGAATCAAGATTCTACTTGAGCTGGGATCAGCCCTGATTACACTCGAATGCCTAGCACATAGTCTACTTAATCTGGGATCAGCCCAGAATACACTCAAATGCTGGGATCAGTCTAGCATAGATGTTACTTGAGCTGGGATCGGTCTAGCACAGTCTACTCATGCTGGGATCAGCCCAGAATACACTTTAATGCTGGGATCAGCCTAGCACCGATTGGGAATCATCATAGTCTCATATAGTGTTCCATTCAGATTCTAGCCCATGAGTAGCCCCCACAGAGAGCAAAATATTTTATTTGTTTCAGTATTTATGTTATTGTAGTTATACATTTTGATGTAGTTGACTTGTTGAATCAAGAGAATGAATGCAATACTCATGTAACCTTTACTTTCTTACAATGCATTTATTAAACTTTTCCTCGTACACATTTGTATTTTGTTGTGCATAAACCATGTGGAGTTTATTACATTGTTGTACAGAAGAATATCCATGTGGAGTTTAATACATTGATGTGGAGAAAGATGTCGATGTTGAGTTTATCACACTGAGGTACAGAAGGATATCCATGTGGAGCATATTACACTGTAGCACAGAAGGATATCCATGTGGAGCATATTACACTGTGGCACAGAAGGATATCTATCTGGAGCATATTACACTGTAGCACAGAAGGATATCCATGTGGAGCATATTACACTGTAGCACAGAAGGATATCTATCTGGAGCATATTACACTGTAGCACAGAAGGATATCCATGTGGAGCATATTACACTGTAGCACAGAAGGATATCCATGTGGAGCATATTACACTGTGGCACAGAAGGATATACATGCAGTGGTTATAACATTGTAGTACAGAAGGATATACATGTGGAGTTTATTACACTGTGGCACAGAAGGATATACATGTGGAGTTTATTCCACTAAAGTGCAGAAGGATATCCCTGTGGAGTTCATGACATCATATTTATACTTCACCATACAAACTCAGAAGTTTAACTTTATTGTATTTTTCCTAAACAATTGTAGGATAATTTTTAAAAACCTTAACATTCAATAAAGCTTATCTGTATTGTATAAAATGACTCCTGTAAATGAATCAAGACTGAGGTATTTTCACTCACCTCTACAGTCAGTTCAAACTGTTTAAAGGCCTGTGAGGTCATTTTGGCAGCAGAGAGGGAATTACCATAGCTGCCTCTCCTGGCCTGCAGGTGGTGATGAAGCTCATCTATTTCTGAGTGGATCTGCAACAGTAACAAACAAGTGATTTTGTTTGTACATACAAACATTTTAAATTGTATATAATATTTTATTGTGATTACATTTTAACAAATTCATTTGCAATGCAAATACATGAATAAAATGTGTGTGTTGTTATGCATCTAAACTTGAAAGAATTTCAAGCATGTCAAAATATTTTCACTGTCAGCTGACTTGTAAAATGTTTTATATACCATATTTACTGGCCTATAAGTCGACGTGGAGTATAAGTCGAATTCGCTAATTTCGTCAATTTTCAATCCTTCATCCATATATAAGTCGATGCGGAGTATAAGACAAAGCCAGATCAACACCTTGGCTTCGTCACTTTCGCTAGTAACTTCCGGTTTCATGAATATTAATGGTATCACTATGCTATTCCAGATTAATTGGGAAAATGATTAAGATGGTCTGTACATGTATTATTTATAGGTATTATTTATTGGTACATTGTATGCAACGATTTTCACGTACGAAAAATTACATTAACATACAGTAAAGCAATTTCAATGACATAATCGATATATAAGTCGATCCAGAGTATAAGACGAAGCCCAGACTTCCAGGTAAAAAAGTATCGACTTATAGACCGGCAAATACGGTAATTGTTTATTTCTATGTAGAAATGTCGATTAAAGAGACTAATGGTAAGTATGAGTGTATACTTAATTTCAGATGCAAGTAATTCATTTCAGAGGAGAGTAGTCCATTTAACATACAACAGAAGAAAAGCAGTGCCTCAATAAGAAAAAAAGGGATGAACCTGCAATGTCTTTCAAACTCAAGTAAAATACAAAGTGGCTCCTATTCTTGATCAACTGTCTATTATTTCTAATTCAAGCTTTCTTCATATAACAAATTTGGATACAATGAATTTTCAATTAGTACAAGATAGTATTATTGTCCCCATATTTAAAATTAGAGAGTTCTGTATTAGTACAAGATAGTATTATTGTCCCCATATTTAAAATTAGAGAATTTTGTATTAGTACAAGATAGTATTATTGTCCCCATATTTAAAATTAGAGAATTTTGTATTAGTACAAGATAGTATTATTGTCCCCATATTTAAAATTAGAGTTTTGTATTAGTACAAGATAGTATTATTGTCCCCATATTTAAAATTAGAGAGTTTTGTATTAGTACAAGATAGTATTATTGTCCCCATATTTAAAATTAGAGAGTTTTTTATTAATACAAGATAGTATTATTGTCCCCATATTTAAAATTAGAGAATTTTGTATTAGTACAAGATAGTATTATTGTCCCCATATTTAAAATTAGAGAGTTTTGTATTAGTACAAGATAGTATTATTGTCCCCATATTTAAAATTAGAGAATTTTGTAACCATTTATACTATGCATACTTCCTTATAAGTCCAGTCCAACTGCCAACTACATTGACCCTGCTCTGCCATCGCATAATGTGCCGGCATATCAGGGTGCATGTTGTTTGTTCTATTGATTACTCCTAACAAACTGCATAGACCTATATCTGCCAGTGCATTATGCAACAGTAGATCTGGGTCTATGCAGTTTGCAGTTGGGCCCCAAGTTATAAGTAGGTATAAGCAGTAACAAATCCCTATAAACATCTTCATCAATGCAACAGAGCACTTATCTCTAGTCATTCAGTCCAATAATTGTGTTATTGACAATTGTTCTTTAATTAGTGTCTGTCACTTCAATGAAAGTAGGAGTAGCACATGTTGCTTACAACAATAAAAAGGTTAGTATAGTATAGCTGGGAATTATAAAGGGATAAAAAGGTTTGTATAGTATAGATGGAGATTATAATGGGATAAAATGGTTTGTATGGTATAGATGGAGATTATAATGGGATAAAATGGTTTGTATGGTATAGATGGAGATTATAAAGGGATAAAAAGGTTTGTATATTATAGATGGGGATTATAATGGGATAAAAAGGTTTGTATGGTATAGATGGAGATTATAATGGGATAAAAAGGTTTGTATAGAATAGATAGGGATTATAATGGAATAAAAAGGTTTGTATGGTATAGATGGAGATTATAATGGGATAAAAAGGTTTGTATAGTGTAGATGGAGATTATAATGGGATAAAAAGGTTTGTATATTATAGATGGGGATTATAATGGGATAAAAAGGTTTATATAGTATAGATGGGGATTATAAAGGGATAAAAAGGTTTATATAGTATAGATGGGGATTATAAAGGGATAAAAAGGTTTGTATAGTATAGCTGGGAATTATAAAGGGATAAAAAGGTTTGTATAGTGTAGATGGAGATTATAAAGGGATAAAAAGGTTTGCACAGTATATATGGTGAATTATAAAGGGATAATAAACTTTTATTATATTAGGGATGCAAAACAAAAATTGAAAATGTACACTGATTATTATTTACATACATAATATACCTTGTGAAGTAATTTTATACATCATGATCAAAAGACTATTAGGTCCCATTTGCTACTAACATGGTTCACAATCTCAACTTCCGACACACAAAACAAAAAATATCACTGGAGATTACTGTTGACACTTAGAATGAAATCTGCAGGAAGTATTATGAGAATTTATTGTATGGATACAATAAACTAGATATACAAACAAGTGATTTTTTAGGTCCCAACATCTTTGTTCTAAACATGTGTTAGTGTACACAGATTGATCATCTTTGTTCTAAACATGTTAGTGTACACAGATTGATCATCTTTGTTCTAAACATGTTAGTGTAAACAGATTGATCATCTTTGTTCTAAACATGTGTTAGTGTACACAGATTGATCATCTTTGTTCTAAACATGTTAGTGTACACAGATTGATCATCTTTGTTCTAAACATGTTAGTGTACACAGATTGATCATTTTTGTTCTAAACGTGTGTTAGTGTACACAGATTGATCATCTTTGTTCTAAACATGTGTTAGTGTACACAGATTGATCATCTTTGTTCTAAACATGTTAGTGTACACAGATTGATCATTGTTGTTCTAAACATGTTAGTGTACACAGATTGATCATCTTTGTTCTAAACATGTGTTAGTGTACACAGATTGATCATCTTTGTTCTAAACATGTTAGTGTACACAGATTGATCATCTTTGTTCTAAACATGTTAGTGTACACAGATTGATCATCTTTGTTCTAAACATGTGTTAGTGTACACAGATTGATCATCTTTGTTCTAAACATGTGTTAGTGTACACAGATTGATCATCTTTGTTCTAAACATGTTAGTGTACACAGATTGATCATCTTTGTTCTAAACATGTTAGTGTACACAGATTGATCATCTTTGTTCTAAACATGTGATAGTGTACACAGATTGATCATCTTTGTTCTAAACATGTGTTAGTGTACATAGATTGATCATCTTGGTTCTAAACATGTTAGTGTACACAGATTGATCATTTTTGTTCTAAACATGTGTTAGTGTACACAGATTGATCATCTTTGTTCTAAACATGTTAGTGTACACAGATTGATCATTTTTGTTCTAAATATGTTAGTGTACACAGATTGATCATCTTTGTTCTAAACATGTGTTAGTGTACACAGATTGATGGTCTTTGTTCTAAACATGTTAGTGTACACAGATTTATCATTTTTGTTCTAAACATGTTAGTGTACACAGATTGATCATCTTTGTTCTAAACATGTGTTAGTGTACACAGATTGATCATCTTTGTTCTAAACATGTTAGTGTACACAGATTGATCATCTTTGTTCTAAACATGTTAGTGTACACAGATTGATCATTTTTGTTCTAAACGTGTGTTAGTGTACACAGATTGATCATCTTTGTTCTAAACATGTGTTAGTGTACACAGATTGATCATCTTTGTTCTAAACATGTTAGTGTACACAGATTGATCATTTTTGTTCTAAACATGTTAGTGTACACAGATTGATCATTTTTGTTCTAAACATGTGTTAGTGTAAACAGATTGATCATTTTTGTTCTAAACATGTTAGTGTACACATTTGATCATTTTTGTTCTAAACATGTGTTAGTGTACACAGATTGATCATCTTTGTTCTAAACATGTTAGTGTAAACAGATTGATCATTTTTGTTCTAAACATGTTAGTGTACACATTGATCATTTTTGTTCTAAACATGTGTTAGTGTACACAGATTAATCATTTTTTTCCACACAAGACTTACAGAGTGTAACTCTTTATTTTTCAATTCCAACAAATGAATCTCGACTTTTCTTTTGTTATTTTTCAACTAGATCTGGCATCTCCGGAATATGGTCACACCATAATTCTGTTTTCTACTATTTAAAGCACAATAAAGATTAAGATAATCATACATACATTTCAACTGACCATTGTTTGCATTGTTCAAAAAATCTGTTCCATCCCAGATATATTTAATTGATATAAAAATATTATCATGTCCTGTCTGAGATAAAATGTCTCACCTGTCTGAGATCAAAGTTGAACTGACAGATCTGGAGATTTTGTCTCAGCCGCCTCTCCTGCTCTTCCCACGACTGGTTCCACCTTCGTTTGTAATCCTCTGCTGCAGTAAGTACTCTCTGTACATCTTCCTTGGCTGCTGTCTCTGCATCCTGACAATACAAAATGTAACCAGTCAGGAGAGTAAACAAACAAGTATCAAAATTTTAAAATAGCCATCAGCAAAATGACTAATTCACCTGATCTACCATAGCGATTACAGTTCTAAAATTAACATAATATTGCAATTGCACGTCCAGTGACCTTTACCTTTGATATATCAATCAGACTCAATAGGGAGCTGCCCTTCTTCAAATGTAATGCAATTATGAAGTTGATAAAAAAATTGGGTGTGGGAAGCTTGAGGAACGTAGACATATCATGTGGAACCCACAATGATAATTGTAGCTCCTGTGACCTTGACCTTTTACCTACAAGATTCGAGATTCAAAAAGAGGCGCCTATGCCCAAGTGTAGACTACCTAATAAGACTGATCAATATTCGATCCAGGAAACTTAACATCCCAAGCAGAAACCAAAAAGATTACAATGTCAGCTCCAGTGACCTTGACCTTTCACGTTGTGGCCTAAAAAATCACTATAGAACTGCCCCTTCCCAAGTGTAGTCTACAATTAGGTTTAATGAAAATAAGGCCAAGAAAATGTGAGTTGTCATGCAGAAAGTATAAGTGATTTCAACCATGGATCTAGTCATGCCAAATGAATAAGCTTCTGCCTCTATAAATGGGTTAGCCCCATATGAGGTTTGAAAAAAACAAAAAAGCAACAGCAAACTGACATTATGTTTTGGAAACCACCCTGTCTAAGGACAGATGGATGGACATTGCTATCTGCTATACCTCCCCCCCCCCCCCCAGCATCTTCAGTAGGGTGATATAAAGTTTACAGGGATAAGAAATGTTAAACCAGTTAAACAGAGTATGGGAGGAGGACTTTAGGCAGCTTCCCCAGAATACACATTTGTGGTATTACTGAATTTATTAAAATTCTAATATCTGCATTGCATCGAAAATTGGGCATTGTAGAGGTATGTATATTATTTAGCATATTTCAAATATTTTTATAAAATTTTGAACTTTTCTATATTTACTTAAAACTTATTTATTACTATTTCCTCTCTCAATCTTCTACGTTATATACTAGGCTTTGCACTTACCACTTGCCGAACTCTGATGACGATTTTCTCTCCTTCATCTGTAGTGTAGTTGATCAGGTTATTAATCTCTTGCTTCTTGCGTTTATGTTCTTCCAGCATTGTCTCAGCTCGATTTAAGTCCGATGGTAGGTCAGATTCCATATATTCCTGCTCAGTCTTTTCAATCAACTTGTCAAGCTGGAAAACAGAAATGATCATCTCCAGTGAGAACCTGTGTTTATAATGCAAGGTAATAGATTTATAAAATGCTTTTTATTAAGCATATTCAATAAAATGGACAAATGGAATATTCCCTAATACTTAACAGATTACAAACCACATCCTGCCAATCATAATATTTCTGCATCATTACATTTTTCTGAATATCATAAATTAGGCATATTTGTACAGTAAAACCTGTCTCAAGTGACCTCTGCTATGAGCGACCACCTGTCATTTATGACCAAAAAAATGAACTCATTTGATATGGCATATGAATAAGTCTCAGCCTGATGGACTCAATGTATCCCTATGCCATATCAAACTTATTCTTTCTACCTCCTCCAAACAAAATATGTATGTAATTCTGTGTATGTATCACACACATCAGACTGCTCATAGCATAATGTGTAATGATGTTGTGTAATATACCAGCAAATCAGGATCTACAATCTTCACCTGAAATCATTAGCAAATAAACAGCATAGACCCTGATCTGTTGGTGGACGATGTGATGGCAGAGTTGGAACAACACTATTTGAAATTGTGTATGTATAATACGCCAGCAAATACATTAGATTTTTCCTCTCCTGCCAGACAAGTGGGAATCATTATATTAATCTTCCCCTTTGTTTTAAAAGAAAAGAAATAAAATTCCTATAATGAAAAGCCTTACCTGATCCAAGTTTTTGAAGAACTGAATGGTCATCTTGAGAAGAATTTGATATTCGTGGATTCTGGCTTGGAATCGTTGGTGTACTTTGATGAGTTCATTAACAATTTTGTCCTTCCCACCTTTGGTATCCCCTTTGAGGGATAAAAGCTCTGCAGTTTTCAAATGTTCTTCAATCTCTGCCTGGGCTTTCTACAATGTTATTCAATGGAATTAATTTTGTGTTTTTCCCGGGAAAATGAGAAACCAAATATGGCAGAATACTCCTTTTCCAAAACACAAACAAGTATCATGAGAGAGTACCTAACTATGATGTTCTGCATCACTAAGATACTTGAGTACTGTATTTTGTGAAAGAATACAATTCAATTATTTCTTGTCAATTTTAATCCAATTCATATCCACATCATTTTATTTATAATGCAGTGTTGTTGCTTTTTCTGCTAGATAAGTAACATGAGTCATGCTATAGCATAGCAAAATACTACCCACAGCAGTTGATGAGAAATATGTATTACAGTCCAGCAAATCTAAGAATTATCTAATATCTCCATGACGATATTCATAATTATTTTGCAAATTATTATGCAATGCTGTCAATAATTAATTAAAAATTACTGTCACATTATGGATTTGTTTTTCTTTAAATGACACTAAATAATTGTCAAATGGTATTTGTCTACACTTTGATATAGATAATTGTGGCCATACTAAATTAGTATACACTTATGTTTGATGTCAAATAAATAGGAACACTTATGTTTGATGTAAAATAAATAGGAACACTTTGAAAACTAACATGCTATGTTAGAATGCACTTATGTTTGGTGTCAAATAAATAGGAACACTTATGTTTGGTGTCAAATAAATAGGAACATATTGAAGAGGCATAAACATTGTTTCTTATGGTTTTCTTACCAAAATATGTGCAATTAAACTATTGATGATTTTAGTACTGTAAAGCTGATGGAGTACTGCAAAAATCAAGTCATATATCTAATAATGTCCCTACAAAGTACAAAGTTTGAATTAAATATTGAATGGTCATACATGCTATTTATGTAAGTTAAAAGTTAAATATTTAAAATCATCATTTAAAATACAATAACTTTTATGGCAATGTGAATAATGAACATGTTGTCTGGAAACAAAGCATAAATGTGACTTGGTGAAAGACATGTCTCCAAAACAAATGATTATTTTTTCAAAATTTGTCCACTTTCAAAACTCTAAGTTCCCCTCTTAAAAATTCTTCCATAAACAAAACATTTGATCATGGAACCTAAATATCCAACCTCAGTGCCTGAAAACTAACCTAAACACAAAACCTAATGAGATGAACAGCTGAACAAGGGTAACACTATATGCCCTACCACATTCACATTGAGGCATCAAAGTAAACTATAGTTAGTATGGAGTATGCATATGGAGTAACTATAACATGCTCTAACAGCAGACTGATTAAAATTTAGATCTACTTATAATAAGTGGATCTGAAGAACACCAATACAATGTCATGTTTGTTGACCATTTTGATTCACCAATCAAATTAAAACTTTTATATTTCTGAAAGATATAAATATCATTAGGAACACAGTCTTACTAACTATAATTAAATGCATATCTGACAGGCTACTAAAAATAAGTGGGCAGCGAATTCCAAAGGTCAAAAGAACATTAACTTTTATTGGTTTCTTTCAGATCTCCATTATTTTGGAGATCTCCATTTTAATCAGATTGACTCTAATAGTAACTGAGTTCCATGGTGGCCATAAAAATAAACGGTGTGATTAGAGATATCAACATAAAAGAAATATACTTAACTTGATGCCAGGCTTCAACCAAAAACTGAAACTTTCTATGAAATTAAATCTCTATATATGCACTATACATTGTGCATCAGGTCCTGCCATTTTCCTACTGTGCATGGTAGCATGCATGGGTATAGTTTGTCTATCTACAGCTGACCAATATTGCCATTTCCAGAAAATAAGCTATATAGGTACAATTTTTAGACAGATGGATATATACATAGATACAGTATGTATAGTGGTCCCTCTAAATAAAACCCCTTAGTATAAAGGCAGGTCCTCTTACAACACAGGTATTGTCATGGACCTCAATATAGTGGGTGACTTAATTATAGTTCTACCATATTATAACCCTTCATAATGTGATTTCCCAAAAACATATCCCATCATAAAATACCCATTATTATATAGCCTTGCTTATTATGTATCCCCATTATTATATAGCCTTGCTGATTATGCACCCAATTATATAGTCTTGTTTATTATGTATCCCCATTATTATATAGCCTTGCTTATTATGTATCCCCATTATTATATAGCCTTGTTTATTATGTATCCCCATTATTATATAGCCTTGCTTATTATCCACCCAATTATATAGTCTTGTTTATTATGTATCCCCATTATTACAGAGCCTTGCTTATTATGTACTCCCATTGTTACATAGCCTTGCTTATTATGTATCCCCATTATTATATAGCCTTGCTTATTATGTATCCCATTATTATATAGCCTTGCATATTATGTATCCCCATTATTATATAGCCTTGCTTATTATCTATCCCAATTATTATATAGCCTTGCTTATTATGTATCCCCATTATTATATAGCCTTGCTGATTATGTATCACCATTATTATATAGCCTTGCTGATTATGCACCCAATTATATAGTCTTGTTTATTATGTATCCCCATTATTATTGGCTATGTAATAATGGGGATACATAATAAACAAGACTATATAATTGGGTGCATAATCAGCAAGGCTATATAATAATGGGGATACATAATAAGCAAGGCTATATAATAATGGGTATTTTAGATAGCCTTGCTTATTATGTACCCCTATTATTACATAGCCTTGTTTATTATGTATCACATTATTACACAGCCTTGCTTATTATGTATTCCCATAAAAAAAATTACCCTGGCTATAACATAGTACACATTTCTGGTTCCCTAAGGGCTTTATAGTGAGGGACCAGTGTCTTTAACTAAATCATTCATTCTTTCTCGGAAATTTCTCTGAAATTCAAATAGGATGGGTCATGCTCTAAAAAAAATTTGTTAGACTGATCTAAAAGTTTTCCAGTTTTAATTTCTTCAGAATCAATTTGACTTTTTCACACTTTATCCTATCTTGAATTTTAATTTTTTTAATTCTACTTATTTTTGTTTCTTCCACTTTTTAAAATGACTAATAAGAATACAATTCTGTACAATTTCTATGAAATGGATGGTATAAATTGGACCAGACACTGATGAATTCTTAAGGATGATCGCTTATGTATGTTGGAGTATTTAACTTTTGAAAAAAATTATATTTTCACATAGCTAAGGTTCCATGCATCCTAAATAACTTCAAAATGTATAGGTTAGTGTACACTACTCTTGGCTAAATATCACCAACTAAGGATTATTACATACAAAAGTATGGGAAAAAGTAACCTGTCATTAAATGTTCATAAAATAATAGAAGAAAGAGTATTAACAATTTATCAAATTTACACAGGTTGCAGTTAATATACTTCTCTTATCAAATAAACACAATCATCGAAATCACATCAGTTTTCTGCAACAGAAATCCTGCACAGCTGATTTATGGCAGATCAGAAATTGCTCAAGATTTCACAAGGTCTCATATATTTTTCATTGACTTTATCATTTTCTTTCACAATACTGTTATTGTGATTATTAAAACTGTACCAGTATTTTTCTTTCTTATTACTTAAAAAGAGAATGAATTTGCAACCATGTCATTTTACATCCAATCTCTTCCAGAGTTCATAGTACTACAATACACTTGGGTAACAAGTGACATCATATCAGTGATGTCATAATGTAATAATCACATCATATCAGTGATCATAATGTAATAATCACATCATATCAGTGATGTCATAATGTAATATTCACATCATTTCAAGCTGTGCAGTAACCACTGATTTTACAAAAGCAGACATCCTTAAACACCAATTATAAATTGGTCAGAAAGAGGTGGTTCAACAGGAAAACAAAACTGTATTTTGTATCCCTTTATAACCAGCACCCAGCCATGAACATCACTGACCCAGATCTACCATTATCATATTTCCTGTTAACATCAAATCATACGTAGAAAATAAACAGTGTAAACCCTGATTATCTGCTAGATCCGAGTCTATGCTATCTGCAGTTGGGTACACAATGTATAGTCATAGACAAATGCAGGTATATGCATGGGAAGGTAAACAAAAGCATCTGCCACCTTGCTTCATTTACCTGTCACTAAAACTAAACTTAGATATACCTACATAATGATTAGACTGGATAATATCCTATTTTAAAGAACAGAAGATTTGGTTTTGGGGGGTTTAAAAAGGAATTATGCATGCTGGTTTTAGTTTCACAATAAATCTGATCTAGGGATAATATAACATATCATCAAGCTATGAATTCCGGACATTCTGGAATGGCTCAACATTGGTCGCAACATGAATAAAAGCTACCTTCACTGTGGGCTCAAATATGTCCAATTTTTGTTTTAATTCCTGAGCTTTCTCCATTGTATTTCCAAGGTCCCCAGAGATACACGGGTGGAAAAATTCAGTCTCTACTTTCATAACCCAGTCAATGGTCTATATTAAAATAACATTGAGAAAGAAAAAGCATGAAAAATACAACATCAATGATTAAAACAATTAAAATCTGCCTCCAGTAACACATGATGGAAATGATTTTCTTCTTTCCTTGCATATGGTGCCATAGCAACAAGTTCTGATGTTTTTGTTAAACAACCTAATGACTGAGTATGCCTAAAGAATTTTTGATGGAAATGATAAAATTTTAGTATCAAAGTAAAAATATCCCTTTATTTGAAACAAGAAAATCAGTTACTGGAAGCACATTTTAGACAGAAATTTGAAATTAGGATTTTACCTCGAACTGTGGAAGGAATGTTTCGAGACGTTTTTGATATTCATTAGCCATCTCTATGGATGAGCCTAGTGGCCCAGCCAACATAGGGAAAAAGTCCCTCTCGAGTCTCAAGACCCAATCTATTGTCTGAAAAATGACAAGAATCTTATGATAACATTTGTCAATTTGATTTAAGATGTCAAATGGTCAAGGGTGAACATCAAACCAAGCAGGTCACATCAAAAGCAGCAGGAAGCCAAGTGGTTAATTTTAGATAATATATAACAAGCTGACAGAAGAGAGCATTAACTCACCTGTACACCAATGCCAACCATTAACACCTGACCAATGTTCCAATTTTTGAGGGAATCCAATCTTGCTAGGCAATATACTCTTCAATTTGTTTGTTACAATACTGGTTTAGCATAAAACCCTGTTGACAGCTTAGCTCGTCTTCTGGAGCATAATTAACTAGGCAGTTTGTATTGGAATTTCACCAAATACATAGAGTAGGTGAATGAGGTAATATAAACAAAGCACTCTCTAATTGGGATTTACCTGATAATATAAACAAAGCACTCTCTAATTGGGATTTACCTGATAATATAAACACAGCACTCTCTAATTGGGATTTACCTGATAATATAAACAAAGCACTCTCTAATTGGGATTTACCTGATAATATAAACAAAGCACTCTCTAATTGGGATTTACATGATTACTACTCACCACAGTCAAACAACAGACATATACATGTACCTTTTGAGAGAGCCATGGCAGCGCAGTTGGAAGAGTGCTGGACTCATAATCCAAGAGTTGTGGGTTTGTTACCTTCCCAGGCCAACCCAGGTCGGCTGCCTTTGTGTATACTTGGGAAAGGCACTTAGCTCCCATTTCCTCAGCATGATATAGCCAATAATGTGTCAAAAGTGCCGTTAAAACCAACCAACCCCCAAAAATTACCTGTTGAGTCACTAGTGCAGAAGACACTGATCACAACCAAACAACACTGAGTGAAGACAATGAAACATGAAACATAGGTGACCTATTTTTGAAATGATGGAGTCATACATACCACAGACAATTCATACAAATGTACATAACCCAAGTAACATTACTGACCTAAATACAGAGCGCAGGGCTCAAAATTAGGATTTGTTTCACTAACCCACAGGATCACCAAAATAATTTTTTTTACTGATCCTGCTAAAACCAAACAGAAGCGAGTTCAGTTTCTAATTCAACATTTGTATTCACATTAATGTTAACGCAAAACAATAAAGAACTGTATTTCACCAACAAGACTTATGAATGAAGTATTCCGTGCACTTTTGTATTTCTCTGAATACTCAGTGCAGAAAGTGCACAACATCCCATCCTCTTCTTGGTCATACTTCAGCCATTTGTGTTCATTTTCCAGCATTTCTGGTACTTTTTTATTCTCTTCTCATGATCATATTTGTGATCTTGCTCTTTTGTCATCATCTAATTTCTGCTGTTTCAGTTGTGGCTGTGCACCTTTCAGATACTTCCATATGTTTACAATTGTCACCGCACAATGCACTGAATGTTTATCAAGAACAATATAAATATAAAAACATATTGTTCAGTATAATTCTGGATTATTCGTTGAGTTGGCAAATGCAACCTTTTCAAATTGGTCAATACTAGCTGGATACCCTATAATTTATCTTATCAACAGTAATGAAATCAGTGCTTGGTGGCAGTACACCAAGCTAGTTCCACATGAACAAAGACTGTTTTGACAATAATCACAGTAATTTACTTGATGAGTGGTTTAACACCTGTCCATTTGCACCACAAGCATTTATTGTACCTGATCAAGTGGTAATTTTCACTGCTCCAATGGATTAGTGCCTTAAACACAAACTTTTGCCTGCTGTCTACATACAGCAAACCTTAAATGCGAACTTTAACCTCAAACTTTTCCTAATAAATTGCAACACAAAAAAGTAAAATTGGACAAAAAGTATTCAATAAGATAATAAGCACACAGCATTGAGATTTTAAATACACAGTTCCTTCATATGGGCTATAATTAATATATAAAACACATTGTTTCTTGCTGTCTACACCAGCATAGATACCAATGCAGACACAGATGCCAGCAACACTGGGGTCATAGCATAAGCTCTCCGGTACTTTGTACAGGTATACTAAAACTCATTCATAGAAATGTTAAAAAAGTTAGAGTTATTTTACAATAAACAAAGATTTATCAAGATAAGTTATTTACAACATCTAGACATAAATCCATTTAATTTTGTGATAAGTTTGCAAGATTAGAAAAATCGCATCAAAGGTAAGTTTGTGAAAACACTTATGTTACAGTGAGGAGTTAGCAAAATTCTTACAATGCAATTAAATGTTAGAAAAAAAATTAGTGCAAAACTGCATTTGGTCAAAACAGTACTGATTAGAAACAAATAATAACTTTTTAAAAAGCAATATTTAAAACACTTCAGAAACCATATCCAGCAATTTGTATTACAGTTAATTTCAATGTTAAACAAATCTCCTAGAGAAAAGCATAAACACATAAAGGTAAACCTATACAGAAACTTTTATATATAAATAATCACAATGAATAGGTTTAAATACAGTCGCAGTAACATCTGACTGGTTACATACTCTACGAGAAAAAGTTTAGACATTATATTTGAGCACAAGTTATATCATGAACTGACCTAATGGTAAATAAAAAATGATATTGTTTATTCAAACTATTGGAAGACTTTCCTCAGTGTGACTTGAAAAAGAGAAATAA
Organism: Margaritifera margaritifera; assembly: GCA_029931535.1. Taxonomy (NCBI): domain Eukaryota; kingdom Metazoa; phylum Mollusca; class Bivalvia; order Unionida; family Margaritiferidae; genus Margaritifera; species Margaritifera margaritifera. Next base: position 4,015,474 of record JAQPZY010001688.1, read on the forward strand.
ACATGGGAAAATTGAAAATTTTATTTTTACCTACCATCTTAAAATTATGACATTTAAGACCAAGTTAGCTTTAAAGAAAATATAATGAAGAATTTATATTGAAAATATAACAGTAAAAAGACAACTTACTGTGAAACCAGTCTATGAAGGATACTCAAGAGATGTCAAAATTTCACCCCCTGTAAACAGGTGTTCATGAAACAGAAGTTCAATGTGAGATTAAAAGGTTTCATAAATGTGGCCCTACAGAAGGTACCCTTAGTTTGGAGTTATCTCCTTTGAAAGATTTCATTGCTCTTTCTTGAAAAAATTATGGATTTATTCAAAGCAATAGATTTGTAAGCACTTTCTTACAAACAAAAAACACTCCCAGTCTGATCTTGCAGAGTGGCTGTACATACCCGTCTTGCATCCTGGATGAATTGGTGCCATTGTGTTTTAAACTGTCTGCTTGATGATGCTCTTTGTTGCCATGACTCCCACTGTGTTGTGAGTCGTGACATTCGCTCTCTGACTTCAGTCAGAATGGATTCGGTGACGTTTACAGTGTGACGAATTTGTAATGTTGCATCATCCGAAATCTAAAAAGAAACAACCTAAAGTCAAACCCAAAAAGTTTGCAAAATTTTAGTATCTCTTGAATTATGTCTAAATATTTTTTTTTACACACATGTATAAACAAGCAAATTCAGTGTTTTGGGTTTCCTGTCCATAGTGGTGAGGTAAACAAAAGTATACAAAATTGAGATATGACTGTGACCCTTGAGACAGAGCTGTAGAGTTACCAGGCAGGCATGGAAAGTAACAAAATTTTCTGTTTCTATCTCAAAGGACATTAGAGTAAGAGAAGAAATTGATCAGTGACATTAACCTTGAAGACAAAACCTTGACATTGATACATGAGATGCGGTAAAAAAAACATAAGTGTATCATAGTTCATCCCTGAATCTCAAACAACTTTTAAGATATAAAGCAGAAACAAATACAAAAATGTAATCTATCTCTATGACCTTGACCTTGAAGAGAGGATCAAATTGTTGATTGCAACACATCTTCTTGTGACAATATACAAGAATAGCAAATTTTGTTCATCTATCTTACACAGCTCATAAGTTACAGAGCAGAGGGAAAAATATTACCGAAACCAAAAATATTGGCCTGTGACCTTGACCTTTAAGATTAAGGCCCCCAATGTGGCACATGGCAAATATACCAAGTTTCTTCTCTTAATCTTATATGGCTTAAAATACTGACTCATGACTTTGACCCAGAAGATGCTCACTCAATGAGGTACAAAAGATGCTTTCTAATGATAGTGTATCAGTATACGAAGTTTCATCCCTTTATCTCAAACAGTTCTAAAGTTATTGAGAGAAATGGAAGTGAAATGGAAAACTTTAAATACTGAACATGACCTTGCACTGGATTATATAACAGGTAATGTATTACTTACAGTGGATGATATAACAGGTAATGTATTACATACACTGGATGATATAACAGGTATTGTATTACTTACACTGGATGATTTACCAGGTAATGTATTACTTACATTGGATGATATAACAGGTAATGTATTAACATTGGATGATATAACAGGTAATGTATTACTTACACTGGATGATATAACAGGTAATGTATTACTTACACTTGATGATATAACAGGTATTGTATTACTTACACTGGATGATATAACAGGTATTGTATTACTTACACTGGATGATATAACAGGTATTGTATTACTTACACTGGATGATATAACAGGTAATGTATTACTTACACTGGATGATATACCAGGTAATGCATTACTTACATTGGATGATATTTTCAAGAATGCTCTGCCTTTATCATCCATTTCATGGAAAGTCTTTTCAATAGATTTCCAAATGCTTTCAGTTTCTTGAGCCACTGATTCATTAAGGTCCTGCAAATCTTCTGTCTCAGATCTTAAAATATGCTCAAGGCTGTTCATAGAGTTGGTCACCTGAAAAGACAAATTTAAGCATTAATTATCCACATGCCAAGTTTCTACATATTTTTCTAGGCTGTAACCTGATACAGTGATTCATTATTATAACACTGTTCATGGGAGCCATAAAGGTGTAACACTTTCTAGGTATGACAACCTTAAACTAGAGGAACATTATAAGCAATACTATGTAACAATGGCTTTATGATTGTGTATGTTTTATGTAAGATAAACTAAAATGGTTTAGTTATGATGGGAAAGGAGTTAAAGAGTTAAAACTGAAAGAAACATGTTACATGGCAATGGCAAAAGTAAAATGTATTAGGTATACTGGGACCCACGAACATACCCATATTACATATTGATAAATACTGACATATATTATTTTATTTTAAAATTTTATGATTGCTTACATTTTCCTTCACTTGCAGCTAAAATGTTTTTACAAAAACTACCATACCAGTCAAACCTGAAGACAACCCCATAGGGAGGAAGCACTTACCTGTTGTAACAGCCTGTGGAAGGAGACATACAAAAGGGACAATTGGATACGGACTTCTGTGACTCGGTGGAGTCGCTGGATTTGCTTGTGAAGTGTGTCGACCTTCTCAGCGGCAGATTTGGCCTCCCGGTCCCCTGACTTGACCAGGCTAACCGCTGCCTCTGACAAGGACTTCATGTCCGTACTCTTGTCCTATGGAAAGGAATAATACAAATGAATGCTGCAGCTGCAAAAAATTAGCCCTTATGACCTTAAAAATCAATCTTTAGTTCATCAATCACTGGCATTCTAACTTTACAATTCTTCATAACACAAAAGAAGAACTGTCTGGATAGTGCAGAAGTACTCTGCTAGCTTTTGCACCTCTGGCATTCAGGGTATGATTTCCTGTTTTGATATCTGCAAGGTTATGAGACAGTTCATTTAAGTTTGATGGCTTCCTACTGGTTATGTAGTTTTCCTCCTCGAAATACCAACCCATGCAACATCTACATTTGTAAGCCATTGATAGTGCAACGAAAAAAAATTTAAAGGACTTGTACAGATGACATAAAAAAAAGATACAAATGATTTTAGAAAAACAAATGGCAACTCCACTAATTAAATGAAAATCCCGACCAATTTATGAAAAAACAACAAAACTAAAATGCATGAAATCTGAAATTTTACGTTGCAACCAAAATAAAGACTCAACAAAAATATCGTAAATGGTACATTATACATCCACCAAGTTCTAAATAGCATTAATATACTTCTTTTATATAAAACTCTTTAATTTGTTGGATGTTTTACTTTTATGTAAACCTCTTTCATTTTTTGGATGTTTTACTTTTATGTAAAACTCTCTTTCATTTGTTGGATACTTTACTTTTATGTAAAACTCTCTTTCATTTGTTGGATACTTTACTTTTATGTAAAACTCTCTTTCATTTTTTGGATGTTTTACTTTTATGTAAAACTCTCTTTCATTTGTTGGATACTTTACTTTTTCAATCCAAAATCAATAGATGTTGTCCTTGTCTCAAATAAAACCTATTCACAAAGTTTACTGAAAGGTTATAAAGAACTCAAGATATCGTGCATAAACCATTTTTATTCTTAAAGTCACTGACCTTGACCTCTGACCCCAAAATCAATAGGTGTCTCAAATGCAAACCATTTACAAAAGTTTGGTCAAGATATCTGGTATACAAGTTAAGTTTTGTATGGAAACAGTTTTCCTTCTTACAGTTCTGTCACTGTGATCTTTGACCTTTTTTGCCTGAATTCGACAGATTTCTTCCTTGTCCCAAATGCAAGCTACTTACAAAGTTTGTGAATGGTAGATGGTAGCAAACTTGAGTTATTGTGCAGAAATAAAATAGGAAAAAGATGGATGGAAAAACGGACATCATAATATGATATGCTCTGCCTTACAGCAGGCATATAAAAACTGATGCTAAGACTTGAAAAAGCTTAGAAAAAAATTAAATTACAAAAACTCATCAAGGCTTGCTCTGAAGGAGATGGAGGAAAATTTCTCTAACTCAAAGAAATTAATTTCTACAGCCAGTAAGTGCATTTAATATCGCATTAGTAAATCTAAAAAATGAACAGTTATTTCCTATGCACCCTACTGTCAACTGTGTAGACCCAAATTTTTCTTGTATAATGCACCAGTGGATCAAAGTTTAAGGATGTTCACTTTTATAAAAATCAGTGCTTACTGCACAGCTGAAAATGACATGATCATTTCATTATGATGTCACTGATGTCACATTTTACATAAATGTATGGTAGTGCTGTGAACTCTGAGAGAGAATGGACATAAATAAATGTAGCTGTGATTTCATTTCTCATTAAATAATTAAAAGAATATTTGTGCATAATTTTTATAATCATTGTAACAGTCCTGCAAAGAAAATAATAAAGACATAAAGAAATCTTAAGCAATATATTACCTGCCTTAACTAGACTGTGCAGGCTTTTTGTTTGAAGAAAACCGTTATGATCTAAATAATTGTGTTATACTGTAAAAAGTTAACTCACCAACATACCCTTTTCTTTTTATATTTCATACCAGTCTATTATCTTCAACGTGTGCAAATTTGATGAATACCCATTCAGCTATTATTTTATAGGCAATTAGTGACAGGGTACTTTGTTCAATACTTTTCTATGCAATGACCTATACTTGGTGGTAGATAGTAAACTAAGAGTTGGGCAGAAAAAGCACACCAACCTATACATTTCAAGTGACTTTGGATTGTACTGACCCTTAGCTACCGTATATACTCGCTTATAAGTTGACGTTTTTGATTTAGAATTCGACTCATGCAGAGTAGGGGTCGTCTTATAAGCGCGACATTAAAAAAATAAAAAAATCTTGGGGTAATGTTGGAAACTCTAGATGTTTGCAGTACATAAAAATAGTCAATTCATATATTTGTACGTTTTCATGCCACTATTCCTATGCAGTAATGCATATATGGTATGCACTGTGTTTATCCGTTTCATGACGGTATTCATTACACAATACATGTATCTACAGTTATTTGGATTTTAATAATTTGAAAATATTACTGATAAATTAAACACTACCTACCACAAAATGAAATCCGTCAATGTTTACTGAGGGTGATTACTAGTAAGTATATTGCCTTCATTTTCCTGCCAGTCCGAACAACCTGTATTTGTATTAATATTTGTGTTTTGCTGTATAAAGACTGTGCTTGATGCAATACAAGTTTTGATTTAATTTGTATTTTACTTTTCCACAAGTCAGATTTAATTCCCAAGTGATATTTCCCAGGTTATCTGCCAGTGCACATGGGCCGATAAGCCTTTGGCTTGTAAAGGCACTCACTTTGTTTTCAAGTTAACATACCTTTTGATCGAGCTGTGAATCTATACTTGTTCAGTGCCAAGTAGAGTTCTACAACTTCCTGTCATATGCTTTGACCTTAATCCCTTAGCTTGTAAAGGCACCACACTCTTTGTTTTCCCACGTGAAAACCCTTTAATCAAGCCGCGAGTTTGATACCTGTTCAGTGCTAAGTAACAGAGAGTGGTTATTTGAACTCTCTGTGATCTTGACTCACAATTGACATGTATTCAGTTGCAGCCTTTAATAGATTTGACTTTATGATCAAAGTGTTACTCACAGAGCCCAAGCTCAGTCTCTGCATAAGCACCCACATATGACAGTAAAGCTGAGGAATCGGAGTCGGACGAGATTTACGATGACTAGACGATGATGTAGGATTTCAGAACTTTATCAGACAATGAGGATTAATTCTTGGACTTTGTGCCAGATTGACATTAGATAGTGACATTTATAGGATACCGTGAATCACAAAAAAGTGGACTTAACTTTCATTGTTTATTTGTACGACGTGTGCAATTAACATATTACAGGATATTGTGAATTGGATCATTCTAAACTTCTATTTTTATACCGGTATGTGACCTATAATTGAATTCAAGGATTTATCATATAAATGGATTTAAAATGTCAAGCATTATGGATTTCAATGGACTTTATTACATAAAGATGGACAAATTGTAAGTTGTCAATTTATTTGTGACATATTTCACTCAATAATATAATTGTATTTTACACTGGTTTAGTCTTTATTTTTCTTATCTATCTATCCAGTTTGGCTTGTTTATATTTCCAAAGTGCGTTTCTGACTCACTAAGAAGTCACCCCTTAAGACGCATCTGACTTGCAAAATACACCCCGACTTATAGGAGGGTCAAAGAGAAAATAACTTTTTGCAGCAATAAAAGGGGGGGGGGGGTCAACTTATAATCTAGTATATACAGTACGTAAAAAATATAAATTTTTCAAAAAAGTTAAATACTCCAACATTTCACAAGCAATCATCCTTAACATTAGCTTCAACCGATAATCAGAACAAACAGTACAGAATCTGACTGGCCTGCATATTATATATGGGCAGATTTTGGTCTACATTGTTTATAATTTGGTACCGTATATACTCGATTATAAGTCGACTCGACTATAAGTCGTCCCCCCCTTTTCATGGCTGCAAAAAGCCAATTCAGCTATGACCCTCCTATAAGTCGAGGTGTTTTTTGCAAATTAAATCCATCTGCAAGGGGTGACATGTCATCACTGAGTCAGAGCTGCACTTAGGAAAAATAAACGAGCCAAACTGGCTAGATAGATAGACAAATAGATAGATAGGACAAATAAAAACAAAAACCAATTTATAATAAATACAATTGTATTATTGAGTTAAATATGTACAAATAAATTTACAACTTACATTTTGTCCATCTTCATGTAATGAAATCCATATAGCTTAACATTTTTAATCCATTTATATGATAAATCCATGAATTGGATTATAGGTCACATACATGTATAAAATTGGTATCCTATAAATGTCACTGTCTAATGTCCTCTGGTTCAAAGCCCAAGAATTCGTCCTTCATCATCAGAGTTACCAAATAAAGTTCTAAATTCCTCCAATGTCATCCCGTCATCGTAAACATCGTCCGACTCCGATTCTTTGTCTTTACTGTCATCTGCGGGTGCTTTGGTGTTGGTCTTGTCACAAATTAAATCACTGAAGAGTTCGTCATCCTCCGTCCCACCATCCGTCTGAAGCTTTAAAATATTCATCGCCATTATCCTTGGCAGTAGAAAGGGCCTTCAGTCTAATCGCGTTTCTAGTGACTGCATGCCCATTTTGACGCTGCTCTAAAACCCATTTATTGAAACTAAACTAACCGTTTGCATAAGGGCTTTCCATTACTCGAATTTTCTTCAGATGCCTGGCACTATCACATATAACTGACTTTTTCTTCGCCAGTCACGCACCTGTTTCTCCCACACATCAAATTCACATTCTGCAGCGCAATTGTTATTTTTCTCTGCAAAGTCTATAACTTTTAGCTTAAATGCTCCATCGTACGCATTACGTTGTCTTTTCCCCATATTGGTGAAATTACCTAAGTTTAGCTATTCACGATGTATGATATCTAAGTGACAAAGTACACAGTAACTGAGAGAACACTAACAATTCATAAACTTGGACCATTATTTATGTAGAGACTCTGTGAGAGCATTTGATTATACAGTCTTTGATATCTCATTAAAGGGTCGCCGCAACTGAGCAGGTGTCAGTTGTGCGGCATGATCAAAGGGACTCAACATGACATTGAACAATATCAAATGCGCGGCGTGATTAAAGGATTGTCCACTGGGGAAAACAAAGCAGTGCTACTTTTACAAGCTAAGGGATTAAGGTCATAATTATCAAATTATTATCTCGATCAAAAGATTGTGAACTTGGAAAAACAAAACATGTTTGCCTTTACAAGCTGAGGGATTAGGGTCTGATTTTAAAAATATTTGTATGTCGCGCTTATAAGACCATCGTGAAACGGATAAACACAGTGCACACCATATATGCATTACTGCATAGGAATAGTGGCATGAAAACGTAAAAATATATGAATTGACAGTATTTTTATGTACTGCAAACATCTTGAGTTTCCAACATTACCCCAAGATTTTTTTATTTTTTTAATGTCGCGCTTATAAGACGACCCCTACTCTCCATGAGTCGAATTCTAAGTAAAATACGTCGACTTATAAGCGAGTATATACGGTAGGTATCAACTCACTCTGATGTCTTCCTCAAGATGTTCATGAACTTCTAAAAAGTCTCTTGCTTCAGCAAGGCTGCTCCCCATGTTGCCATGGCGACTGAGAGTGGTCTGAACAATCTGTGTTATCCAAGTGTGAAACTGAAATAAGACAAAACATAAATAGTCCAATGTCTCAATTCAAAATATCAAAATGAAATGAATTCTGAAACACATAATATTTTCATATTATTTCATTTTTGTGCATTCAGAAAATCTTCCACATTTGCAACATCAAATTTCCACAATTTCGAATTGACAATATGCATATGGTATGACCATGTTGATAATAACATCAATATGCATACAGTATGGCCATGTTGATAATAACATCAATATGCATATGGTATGGCCATGTTGATAATAACATCAATAAACATTTTCACTGATTTTAGTTGTGTTGTGAAATCAGTAAATATGTTATGTGCACAACAATTTTGCAATGGACAATAAATGGACAGTAATCATGTTCATTATTGGCATGCCTGAAGTAATAATGCTCATTGCTGGCCTGCCTAAGTAATCATGTTCACTATTGGCCTGCCTGAAGTAATCATGTTCACTATTGGCCTGCCTGAATTAATCATGCTCACTACAGATCTGCCTGAAGTAATTATGTTCACTACTGGCCTGCCAGAAGTAATCATGTTCACTATTGGCCTGCCTGAAGTAATCATGTTCACTACTGGCCTGCCTGAAGTAATCAAGTTCGCTATTGGCCTGCCTGAAGTAATCATGTTCACTATTGGCCTGCCTGAAGTAATCATGTTCACTATTGGCCTGCCTGAAGTAATCATGTTCACTATTGGCCTGCCTGAAGTACTCGTGTTCACTATTGGCCTGCCTTAAGTAATCATGTTCACTATTTGACTGCCTGAAGTACTCATGTTCACTATTGGCCTGCCTGAAGTAATCGTGTTCACTATTTGTCTGCCTGAAGTAATCAGACTACAACTAGTTGATCAAATGACAAGCTTACTTATTTGTAAACACAGAGCATTTTGCATAATAGCTACAAATGAATTTAACAGTTTTATAGTTGCCAATGAAGGAATAAGTTGTTGCAAAAAGTGCACAATGTCATCAGACATTCTCAGTTTAGAAAGAAAAGTGAAAGCAATTCGACTAAACAAAAAGAGGGCGAGTCCCTTGATCACTGCTGAGAAATTTTACATCAGAAAGATTCAAATAAACATTATCAGTTATACATTCTGTAGCAGTGCGAAAATGGAATGGACAGGAAATGATAGTCAGATGTTTGTACACTGATTTTATTGACAAGGTTTTTGAATGATTTTGTACTGCAATTGATGATTATTCATAATTATTTTAAACAACATTAATATAAGTTTTATGACACTGATTCTATAACATGCATGTGATTTTTAAATGAAAATATGAAATATGAAAAATTTTGTTATGCTTTATTACATGACATGTAATTATTACTCACATCTGTGATTCCCCTTCTATAAAGACCAACCCTTTTATAAGGCAACTTTCCTGCTGCACAGGAGATGGTCTTATAAGAGAGGGACCACTCTATAACTATCGCACACCAATACATAAAACATGCAGGAATTTTATTTCTTTTGCATGACTTCTCCCCCTCCGAACTTGTATTCTTGCATGAGTTTCTCGCAAAATGAGGGAAACATGCAATCATACAGCCTGGATACAACACTGTAAAATGACAAAGATTTTTCACACAGAAAGTATAATTCTATCATCAATTATGCATATTATCTGAGTTTGGATAATCCTAAATCTCCTCTGTTAAGCCTATGCTCAATAATATGCCTATCTCCCACATACATTGGTAGGTGAATATATAATTTAATGGCACATCTGCACAATTCTGGCTATACAGTGCCAAGTAAAAGTTAGATAGAAAGAAGGTAAATGTAAAACTGTAATCTTCAAAATGTGTATCTGATGATAAGACCATTCCCCAACTTCAACAAAATTTATTGGGCGACACTCCTTGACTTGTCACATGAAAACGTTTGTAACTGCTATGCTACTTCTTTGCTATAACTTACGCTGTTGTACTTCTCCTGGAATACAAGGAATGCCTGACCTCTCTCCCAGGCCTCGGCCCTTCGTGCCTTGCATAGGGACTCAAGTTGTGCACAGCGGTCTTGCAGCTGGGACATCTGAAAAATAAAAATGCTGCAGTTTAAGTATTAAAGACATTTTTTACTGGATATTGCATTATTGGTCTTTCAAGACTGGAAATGTGTTCATGGAACATAAATCTTCAATCGCAGTGAGCCAATGCAAAACTTAACCAGATCTATGTACATATGGACAGACAGGACAGACATGGGTAACACTATATGGACATACAAAAGTGTAAAACTTAAATGCAAAGAGCACTGTATTGTATGTGCAGTGACTTTCAACTCTTTTCAACAAACTCTAAATACTGTTGATAATGATAATAATTACATCAAAGAGCGATACCTATGTTTTTCTATTACTGTTGATAATGATAATAATTACATCAAAGAGCGATACCTAAGTTTTTCTACTACTGTTGATAATGATAATAATTACATCAAAGAGTGATACCTATGTTTTTCTAATATTGTTATATCCTACTTCATTATGCCCTTCTGTACTGCACTAGATGCAGTTCAACCTCAATTAATTAAACTTGCTGATGGAGAACATGTAAATAGTGTGGATAACTGAGACATCAGAAATTCAAAGATTTCAAAGCAACTCAGAGTAATTAAAGGGGGGATAACTCTCAGGTTTTAATTAAACAATATGCATGGGTTATTGAATTTGTACTGAAAAATATTTGTGTGGATGAATTGTTTTGGTACTGTTTGATTAATTTTCAGGTTGTCCTGCCAAAATAATGAGTCCACATGAATATTTTTTAGTTCAAATTCAATAACCTGTTTTTTACATAACTTAAAGTAATGACATTAATAATGTTTTTCTGTACAACATCGCTGAAATTAATAAAAACCAAAACTAAATGCTAACACTTACAAATTCAAATTTTCATCTTCACACAAATTAATTTACACGACCTCATCAATTGTAAATCCTTAATTAGTGAATCCCATTCATGCTTACTTCTTTGTGACATCGCAAAATAGTGGAAAAATAAATGGAACTGTTACGTTGTGTTGCTAGTGAGTTTTCATGGCAGCAAACATACAAGCATTCTTTCTTGTTTTGTTGATGAAGTAACTATATTTCTGTTACATAAACTTGTGTTACCATTATCTGAACATATTCTTTCTTTCAAGTAGGGGATCAGTTGTTTTTAGTGCACAATCAACTCTAGATTACATGAAATATGTGCCTCTGTCCTTTCAACTGGAAGTTCTATCAATTTTTGCAAGTTTATTTTCTTGTCAGCAAAACTGAAACTGAGATTGTCACTTGGTCAATAACCACTGTCCTCTCTACTATTTGCATTAGTTACTATATTGATGACATCAGCATCACACTGAAAATTACTTAAAATATCTAAAATATTATTTTGATTGCCATCCAATCAGCATCTCTATACACCAAGTTTTCTGTGAGCAAAGGTTGTTCTACATCAGTGTCACCATTCACCATGTTTTCTGTAAACAAAAGTAATCCCATGTCACATGGTTAACAATAGTACATGCAAAAGTTTGACTACAATATGACCTGATCTACATTCAATATGAGAATATATTGAATAGTTACTTAAATGCAAAATGAATGGGACATGATTTAAAGAATATCAAAAATCTGATAATTGGTGTTCAGTTAATGAAGGTCCTACAGTACATTTGCTGATTCCTGTAAATCTACCAAATGCTTCATTTTTTATGCCCATGTATTTTTAAATGAAAACTGACCTTGTGTCTAACGCCATCGGCACCAGAGTCGCTCCTACTGACCCTCTCAAGTAGGAGTCGGCCCTCATGGAGTGCCGGTGTGGAGATTTCCACGATGGCGTTTGACAACTGGGAGTGTCGATCTGCAAGCTCTGTGCTGTTCCTTGGCAAGTCCGAGCTGTTCAGTTGGACTTCAACTTCATTCAGTTTGGTTAGAGCCTAGAGAAAAGGGGAGAGAAAGAAGAACATGAATAAACAATTGATTTAGAAATCTGTATCAAGATAAGATAAATTTATTTTAAAAAATTAAAAATAGTAAAAAATACCTATGCCAGATTCTTAGGAAGAATTTTGTTCCTTTTTGCAATCCTGAATGTGTTGTGATATAAAATGGTACAAAAGAACATTTAGCAACCTCTTCAGTCAAAAGAAAATAGTGAAAAAGATACAAAAGTAGTGAAATTGTAGGATTTTGTGCTGAGTGCTTTTTCAAGGAACTGTAAAGAAAGTGAAGAATGTGCCAGTACCGTTTCAGCTTGGTCAAAAAAGGACAAAGCTGTGGAGATGTTCTTCCTTCGAGTGTCTAGTTTCATCATGAAGTTTTCACTTTCCGTATCAACTTTCTGCAGCCGCTGTCTCACTCCTTCAACATCAAGGCGTGCCCGACGGAGAAGCTGGTCAGCTGTACGAATAAGCTGCAGAACTGTGTCTTGAATTTCCTGGAAGAAAATCCACAATTTTAATTGGAATAAATTTAATTTATTTAAACAAGAATATCAGCAGAAAGTAAATATGGATTCCTACAGAATGAACTGCACCTTGATGTACTCACCTGACATGACTTCAGAAAGATTTTGACACAATATATTCCAATTCTGTATAGTGCTGATACCACCATTAGTAATGTACCATATAGCAGGAATTTCTGGTGGTGGAGAAATTTTAATGATAGAGTAGTCACAGAGTGAGATCATGAAAATAAATCCCAACAAAATTTACCACCTGAAATAACCTGTGTAGATCTAGAATCACTAAAATATAACTAGCTAAAATTAAAATCCCATTAATTTAAACAAAATTGACAAATTTTAATTCCATAAAAAATACGCATCATACGGTATATCTATGTCTCATAACTAACTTCCACAGGCAGGATAAAAATACAAAGGTATCCATCTAAGTGCATAACAAAAGTAGCATCCTAATATATAATTAATTTATATATATAGGTCACGATCACTCTTCTCAAGGTCACAGTCACCCTGTCAAATGACCTATTAACCATAAAATCCACATACATTTTTCTAATAGTGACAGCAACAAACTATCAGGTCAAAGAAGAGAATTATAGGTTACTGCATTTGTATGGGAAAATATGAACGAGTTTTTCTGAACTATACTGCACGACATCAGGAGTGCAGTATAGCTCAGAATAAACGAGTTCATATTTTCATATACAAATGCAGTAACCTTTTTATTATATACTCATTTTGCTTTCCTACCTAAGGCTGAATAATAAAAAGAACACACTACAAGAAACAAAGTAACTGAATTTCTGCTATATTCCAAAGTAAATACACAACCGTAGTTAAACAAATACACAGTAACAGTATTCATGCGCACATGGCACCGCCCAATGACCTTTGAACTTGGTAGAGTACCGCGTGCTCAGTCATTCGTTTAAAAAAGAAATCTCATTTTGGTCTACTTAAAATTGAAATTTTGAGTCAAATTCTGCCATTGATAGTTTGGAATCATGAGGTGGACAAAATATGAAATTCTTTTAATTGAAATTCTCAAGAAGATGCAGGATTAAATATTTTTGTCAGGGAATATCAAATTCATTTCGTTTTGGAGTACAGTAAATTCTCCTTTGGAAAGTGATTTCTGTTGCAATTTCGCGCTGTGGATCAGAAAGTACATTTTGAAGAAATTCAAGATGCAGAAAAGTAAGTACATTTATTGTCATTTTTATTACCAGCTATAGATGACATATTTATATGTACTGTCACTTGCATGGTCTTTGTTGGATGGACCCCAGCTACTTGACCTATATGACTTTTACTATAAATCCAAACATTTTCTCAAAATATTAAAACAGGCAAAATTGCAAAGCGGCCGGGGGGGGGGGGGGGGGGGGGGGGGTTGAGAGCCCATTTCGTCAGCGGAAAATAAGGCTTCTTCATTATCGTGGCTTATTGGCTCTGAAGCACTTGCTTTTATACCAAAATTCGCCTTCTTTAGTTGTATTTTTTCGAATTTAGTGCTTGGACTTGTAAAATGGGCGGTCTCTGAGAGAAACGGAATATCATTTGGTCTTAAGATGCCTTTTTATGCTATTTTTTTTCTGACTCTAGAGAACACGATTCATAGTCTGAACCATAGGCTAAATAAGTGTTTAAATTATCAGAATGATATTTTCAATACTGCATGTCTCATGTTTGTTGTCATAAAGCCACCGCTGGACATTGTGAATATCACGTTCAGTCACTTGCTTGGTTGAAAGTTTCTTTTGTGACTCAATGAATTCATCCACATCATCAGCTTTATCATCTGTACTCTCAAACAGCTTGCTTAGTTCATCCACAGACAAATCTAATAAAGCAAAAGCTCTGGTGTCTGCTACATTTGCGTACATTGTTTGTATACAATAAAAAGTAGTTCCTAACACGCGATACTATTTTTAGACACACGTGTCGTGCAGTATGAAGCCGTGCAGTATGGAGAAATACTGCACAATTCTGACAATGCAAAGTTAATGGAGAAAAAAATGAGTATATAATAAGTGAAATAATACCTCTACATTGTTCTGGCATGTAAAATTAAAGACATGTATGCATATGAGACAGCAAAGAATATAGCAGACCACAAGCGATGATTCTGGCATAAAAATATAGTGAGAATTATTTAGGTTGGCATGTAAAGATGAGGGTGACCACCTAGGCATGTATGTCAAAATAGACAATCTACAATCCACTTACTCGTGCTTGTGTTTCAAATCGTCTGTGGTCTTCTTGAACGAGCAAGGTGGAGTTGTACGAGTCACCGAGCTCAGTTCTCTGAAGGTACGTAGCGCCCACAGTCCTGTACCACTCCAGGATCTGATAGAAAGAACAAGGAAATGTAAACAAATTAAGTGGTAACTACACATCTCTAAAGTTAAAATTGTTACCATCTGGTAATCAATTTTAACTTTGTACCATAAAACTTCCCTTATCAGATGTGAAGAAAAAACGTACAGAAAATTGTTAAATTCTTTGTAGAAGATACAATGAATAAAAACACACTATATCCTCATGTATAACATACATCCAACCGCATTTACCCATAAATCTAAGTCTATGCAGTCCATTTGCTGCTGCTGCTGCCATAAGGTGCTTTTCTGTCAGCAGATCAAGGTCTAAACTGTCCATTTTACTTATGATGTTAAGACAACAATGTAGACTCTTATTTTCCACCACATTATGCACTGCGAGATCTGGGTCAAAGCATGTTATACAAAGGTTAATTAATGAATTAGACCGAAAGCACTAACTTTGAAATTAATATCAGTGTTGAGTCCAGTGTTCAATTTTGTGAATGGTTTGTGCATCTAATTCCAACATGAAGGGTTAATAATCTAAAGTAAACAGCAGGATAATATTATATGCCTGCCTCATGTTTAATAGGCCTCTATGTAAATTAATTAAATTTGTGTGCAGAAACCATTTTTCTTTTTTCAGTCAGAGTGATCTTTACATTTTACCTCTTGACCCCCAAAACAATAGGCTTCTTCCTTAACCTAAGTGCAAGCCATACTCAAAGTTTGGACTAGGTCTATGAGTTAGAACTAATGTCATTATGTAGAAACCATTTTTCTTCTTTCAGTCTGAAACCTTGACATCTGACCTATTCATCCTCTAATCAATAAAATTCTTTTTCACCCCAAGTGCAAGCCATCCACAAAGTTTTGTTCAAGTATGCCATGTAGAACTAATGTTATTATGTGGAAACCATTATTCTTCGTTCAGTCACAGTGAGCATGACCTTTGACCTTTTGACCCTGAAATCAACAGGATTCTTTCTTACCCCAAGAGCAAGCTATCCACAAAGTTTGGTAAATGTAGATCATGAAGAACCTAAGTTATTATGCAGAAACAATTTTCCTCACTTCAGTCTACATGACCTTGACCTTTGAGCCCAAAATCAATAGGATTCTTCCTTACCCAAGTGCAAGCCATCTACAAAGTTTGGTAAATGTAGATGGTAGACAACTAAGTTATTGTGTGAAAATGAAATTGGTAACAGATGCAGAGATGGATGGATAGACAGATGGACATCATAACACAATACTCTCCACCTTATGGCTGGCATAAAATAAAAATGACACAATCAAGCAGAAGATGATGAAAGAAAGATGATAATCATGATTATGATGACTATGTCAATGATAATGATGACAATAATAACCACAATTATAATTGATAACAGCAAAAACAAGATGAGAACAACTTTGATAATTGTTTACCTTGTGAACTTCCTGGTCAAGTTGACACAGCTGTAGGCACTGTTCAAGTTGTATTCTTCGTTGTTCCCATATTTCTTCTAAGTGTCGTCTTCGGTCTTGTAGTAGTTCTATTAGGTGTTCAATTCCGTAGCATGCTGATGTTGTAGCATGCCGGTTTTGTAAGTCCGCATGCATACCCATTTCCTTGATTCGCTCAAGCAATGCATGTCCTAAGTCTAATGTGGATTTGGAAGCTTCAAGAATACCTGCGATAAGGAATTTCAAATTTACAATTCAGCTGTCGAAATACATCAAATAAACATAAATAAAAAATTCCATTTCTGATGCATTGTTTTTTATATCTTCAAATTTTAACCATGTAACTTTAAAATTTCTATGAAACTAGAACAATGTTGGTTATATAAGGTATCAGCAGGTAATGATTTAAATATTATATGAGTTGATTCAGGTGTAATTATCACATCTCTATGTGGATTTAACAAAAATTATACAGAAATTATAGGTGAGAACATTATGCATAATTCAACTCATATAAGCCACATCCAACCTAAAACAGTGTAGACTCAAATCTGACATGACATGATACACCAGTAGATCAGGGTCGATACAGACTGAAGAAACAACAAGCACCTTTAATTGCTGGCTCATTCTGTGAGAGCATCTCTGGGTCTATGGTGTTCCCAGTTACACCCAAGTCAATAAGGTATTTCAACGTTTGGTGAGAGGGTACTTGATAATTATGATAAGTACTGTACACTCTACACTCACAGAAAGGGAAAACAAAATGTTTTCTTATTTTCACCATGTACCAGGTAATCTCTTTCTTTAGCTGATATTTCTAATATGAATTTAAAGACATGTACCATGTCTCCAGGTATACATAACTAGACAAGTTGCTGCATTTTTTGCGTACCACAAAAATACTGTTGCACATTTGTTTCAATTCTTGCATGGCCAATAAACTGACAGTCTGGCAATACAAATAGAATTCGTCATAAGTGAGAAAAGAGTTGAGATGAGTTTAATGTATTCCCAAGACTACCATTGAGTGAGAAAGGTTTCTGCTTATTCTGGTTGCTTATGTGTCTGCAATTGAGAGTGTACCACTTCCCCCGGTGAAAAATGAATTAAAGTTAAACCACATTCTATCCTCAGCCTGAGGAGCTGGTACCCATTAACTGGTTTGGCAGGATGAAGAAAACCTGATTTGCCTGATAGCATAACAGCATTGGCAAAAGTGGGATCTGAAACCATGACCTCATGATCCTAAGTCAATTGTGCCTATGGTCATTCTATTCAGTGAGTTCCATTCACTACCTAAAGTCTTTATTTATTTTTATTTATAATATATTATTTATTTATTTATTTCAAATGACTGACTGTTATTTTTATTTAAATACTTCTACATGAATTATTATCATAATGAACTCCACACCAACCTCTTCTAATGTCTGTGTGTTGCTGAAGCTGTCTGCGGGCTGTTTCAACGTCAGTGGCTAAAGGCAGTCTGACAAATTTGCTCTGAGCTTGTTCCATTTGCGATGCAAACTGTAAAGAAATTTTCAGAATTCTTTAACAGCATACATTTAAGAATGTTAATAGCTTACTATGAAAACATTTATATTATTTACTTTGCTACTGCATTTTAAATTACATTAGTGAATTAAAACCATCAAACTATTCTTAAAGTATAAACAACATGGTTGAGGTAACACATGTGCTATACATTCATGTGATTCTATCAATGGTAGGACAAAAATACCATTAAAAAGGCCATCTACTGTACATACCATTTTATAGTTGAAATCTACAGCTTTTGAAATTATTTTTTTTCAATTTAGAAAAAAAAAAAAAAAATATTTGTACGCGTTCTATTCACACATTACAGAAACCAGTCACAACGAGTTTACTAGGGACCAGAACTCTTCCACCAATGCAACAATTGTTGCAATGATGAGTGCTGAGTGATTACTAGTCAGATTTAGAACTGTCACACAACAGCTGACATGTGTACACAACAAGCTGTAAACTGCTCTGATTACCTCATTGTTGTAATTTAGAGAATTTCAGGCCAAAGGCAGGATATTTATTGTGGTGTTGTAAGTAAAAAAGGGATAAAGGTGGCCCATCATGGGGAGATAAAAAGGAAAGACCAACCCAAAAATGATTTCGTCAGAGACACTTGCATAAGCATTTTGATTTGTTGTCTTGTTTAATTATTATTGTTTTTCAAGATGTTTTAAGAGGTATATTTAAAGGAAGCTCATATCTTTTTTAGGTCAATTCATGTCAAAATGTAAAAATGTGCACTTTCTCTCAATACTAAAAAAAACAATGGCTAACAAGTTCAACAATGCTGGTTCAGGCAAGTAGCAAAGGTCCTGATTTTGCATTGTGTGTTTCATGGAAAGTGGATTTAAGATAAAATATGGGGGAAGAAATGATATGACCAGACATATGCAAACATCATAGCATGGCGGAAATCTGGACCAGAAAACTATTGACAGCCTGTTAAGTGTGGACATAATAATCACAATGAATGTCATCAGTGGACACCAGGCAGTCAGCCCGTGAAAGAAACAAAAAATGCATGTGGATTCTATAAAAAATCTTTTTAGTGAACCAAGAGATATACAACTCTTCCCTTTTCACTGAACTGACAATACCCTGACTCATATTAATTATTTATCGTAACATTACCATCAGAATCTGATTCATGTTCAAAACTTGCTGTTTTATTATAATATAAAGAGAGTACATATTATGGCAAAAAATGCACTTTTTTTGTTTTTAATTGCCTTAAAACATGTAAAATTTATGTCGATAAGAAATCCTATTGATTTAGAAGCCAATTTACTGATCAAAATTTTGAAATCTACTGATTCTGATATTCTGGTTCTGTCATATGTATGGTTATGCAACAGTGTGATCCTGGGTATGATCCCAGGTTCTGACATGCAAGTTGTTGTGGTTCCGCAGTAGAATAATTGTGAGAACATGCAGCACAATCAAGATACTGTTAATTCCCTCTTATATGATCAGCCTGATTCTGTCTGGTTTGATGTCAAGGCACTCTTACATGATAACCTGATTGTGTCTGGTCTGATGTCAATGCACTCTTCAATGATAACCTGATAAAGCCTGGTTTGATGTCAATTCACTCTTACATGATAACCTGATTCTGTCTGGTTTGATGTCAAGGCACTCTAACATGATAACCTGATTATGTTTGGTCTGATGTCAATGCACTCTTACATGATCACCCACATTATGTTTGGTTTGATGTCAGGCACTCTTACATGATAACCTAATTCTGTCTGGTTTGATGTCAGGCACTTTTACATGATAACCTGATTCTATCTGGTTTTATGTCAAGGCACTTTTACATGATAACCTAATTCTATCTGGTTTGATGTCAAGGAACTCTTACATGATAACCTAATTCTATCTGGTGTTATGTCAAGGCACTCTTACATGATAACCTAATTCTGTCTAGTTTGATATCAGGCACTTTTACATGATAACCTAATTCTATCTGGTTTGATGTCAAGGCACTTTTACATGATAACCTAATTCTATCTGAATTTATGTCAAGGAACTCTTACATGATAACCTAATTCTATCTGGTTTTATGTCAAGGCACTCTTACATGATAACATAATTCTATCTGGTTTTATGTCACGGCACTCTTACATGATAACCTAATTCTGTCTAGTTTGATATCAGGCACTTTTACATGATTACCTAATTCTATCTGGTTTGATGTCAAGGTACTCTTACATGATAACCTGATTCTGTCTGGTTTGATGTCAGGCACTTTTATATGATCGGCCCAATTATGTTTGGTTTGATGTCAAGCACTTTTGTGATGTCAGCTGTACTAAAACATCAGAATTTCAAGTGCTGCTCAAGTACAAGGGAGTTGATGTGTTAAGAACTACTTTTTATATCTATGTAGTATATAATTTGTGTACTGAGTAATTGATAATGCAAGAATAACAATAATAGGCAGTTTAATGTGTGCAAATGTCTGCTGGCCAATTGAGAAAGATTTTGAACCCTTGGGATCAAACTCCTCCCTCATGCTCCGGCAAACATTTGCGTACAACAAACCATGTATAATCACTATATTCATAGTATGTACCTATTTTTGTGGATTTTGTGATTAACAGAGAATTTAACAATTACTTCCTTTGGAGAAACTCCCCAGTAACCTCAAAACTTTTTTGCGGCAGTAGTGAAAACTCTTCATCAGCATCATTAGCATTACATATAGGAATCACTCATAGCACTTTCCTGTTGGTTCCATTAATCACTCAAAACACTTTCCTAATGGTTCCATTAATTAATCACTCATAGCACTTTCCTAATGGTTCCATTAATCACTCATTTCACTTTCCTATTTGTTCCATTAATCACTCATAACACTTGCCTATTGGTTCCATTAATCACTCAAAGCCCTTTCCTAATGGTTCCATTAATTAATCACTCATAGCACTTTCCAATTTGTTCTATTAATCACTCATAACACTCCTACTGGTTCCAACAATCACTCATAGCACTTTCCGATTGGTTCTATTAATCACTCATAGCACTTTCCGATTGGTTCCATTAATCACTCATAGCACTTCCTATTGGTTCCATTAATCACTCATAGCACTTTCCTACTGCTTCCATTAATCACTCATACCACTTTCCTATTGGTTCCATTAATCACTCATAGCACTTTCCTATTGCTTCCATTAATCACTCATAGCACTTTCCTATTGGTTCCATTAATCACTCATAGCACATTTTTCCTTTTTGTTCCATTCAATCAAAAGCTTCTGATTTGAGAGAGTATCATCTGTATATATTGTCATTAATGTTTATAGTTTTACTGAAATAATTCTTGCCTACCGTATATACTTGCGTATAAACTCATTTGCGTATAAGCTGACCCCCCAAAACTGAATAGGTAAAAACATTACAGTGCATGACCCGCACATAAGCCTACCCATAAGTCTGATATATATATATATATATATATATATATATATATATATATATATATATATATATATTATATATATATATATATATATATATATATATATATACACACACACACCCTTCTAACCTGAACCCCCAGGTCCTATGTACTGAGGTGATCTGGTTAATGGCTTATGGTGTTAGTACAGCTATAACCGACCTAGGCCCATGGATAAGCCAACCTCCCTTCTTCCAGGTTTCTATTTTCCTAAATTATTCGGCCTATATGTGAGTATATACAATAATTTTTTCTAACATAACAAATACTCTACGCAATGTCCAATCTGGATCTATGCTGTTCTTTATTGGGTGTGCGTCATACATTGGTAAATTTACATAAAAATGATATTTTTTAAATGGCAGACAAACTTACATCATTAGCCTTCTGTTGAAATTGGACGCTTTCACTGAGAAGAACTTTTCGGTATTCGAGCTTCGCAGTAAGGTCCTGCCAGGCCTCATGAAGTGTACTTGCCATGGAACTGTACACCTCTGCCTGTGAAACATTCTCCGCGGCATAACTGTCAGCCCGAGCAAGCAGCTGTTTGATTTCTTCTTCTTTTGACTGAAAAAAATAAGAATTAACTGTTTGAATATTAAACAAGAGTCCCTAGAACGGACTGACACTCTACTGGGCAAAAAGAATTTCCAGGAAATCAAGATAAGATTAT
Organism: Margaritifera margaritifera; assembly: GCA_029931535.1. Classification (NCBI taxonomy): domain Eukaryota; kingdom Metazoa; phylum Mollusca; class Bivalvia; order Unionida; family Margaritiferidae; genus Margaritifera; species Margaritifera margaritifera. The sequence continues at coordinate 4,037,651 of JAQPZY010001688.1, forward strand.
TTCTTCCTTTTAAACATGTCTACCATTTTGAATGAGGGAAACACATGGTTTCACATCATTTCATTCATGTCACAAGATGGTGGCCAGGTAAACAATTGCTTAGAAGTACTTTGTCAAAATCAGTGAGTATCATAAGATTATTCATTCATCTAGGACTTATTCAGTCTATTTGAGTTCTCTAGATTCATCCATGAGGATATTCATGATGTTGAAGTAAATTTATACAGGAAGGTAATCCCAGATTTTATCTGCATGAAAGAAAATAAAGACAGCAGGATGTCAGAGCATCATCATTTTCATTTAGGACCAATTAGACATAGTAAGAAGTCTTATAGTGAAAACCGCACACTGATATGACCATCCAATCTGGCGAAGTAACGATAAGATTTTCAAGATGGCTGCCATGGTGGCCATATTGGATGTCATTTCCACAATATTTTCATTTAGGACCAACCTGACATCACAAGAAGTCTTTTAGTGAAAACCCCACATTAATACAACTTTCTGTTCAGAAGGAGTAGCAATAAGAAGATTTTCAAGACGGTGGCCATATTGGACTTCAGATTGGCACCATTTTCATTTAGGACCAAGCAGACATCATAAGAAGTCTTTTAGTGAATACCCCATGTTGATATGACCATCCATTCGGGAGGAGTAGTCATAACAACATTTTCAAGATGGTGGCCATATTGGATGTCAGATCAGCACCATTTGCATCTAGGATTAACTAGACATCATAAGAAGTCTTTCAGTGAAAAGCCCATGTTAATACAACCATACATTAAGGAGGAGTAGCGATAAAGAGATTTTCAAGATGGCTTCCATGGTGGCCATATTAGATTCAGATCGGCACCATTTTCATTTAGGACCAAGTAGATATCATAAGAGATTTTACAGTGAAAACCCCATGCTCATATGACCATCCATTCAGGAGGAGTAGCGATAAGATTTTCAAGAAGGACACTGTGGTGGCCATATTGGATGTCCAAGCAGCACCATTTTCATCTAGGACCAAGTAGACTATGGGATGAATATGTGAATAAAGTATCATGGCAATTCTCCAAGTAGTTTAAGAGGAGTAGCGGCAACAAACTTGTGCAAACTGATGGACGGACAACAGACAAAAGACCGTCCCATAAGCTCTTCTGGTCTATGACCAGTAGAGCTAAAAACCAATACTGGAATGTTAAAGAGGATCAATATAACACCAACTTACATCTACAGTGTTTTGACTGACACCTTGAACAGGTGGCAGAAAAACACAATTCAAGCATGACATATAGGATTATAGGAAAAGAAACATCAGACAATGAATGCTCACCGCTGCCAAATTAGACAATTTGCAAAAAAATGTTTTCAAACCCAACCATTGCATGAAAAAATTCAGATTTATTTCCTTTTCCTCTTTAATTTTTCTACAATAAACAAAAATCACAAATCGCAGACAAAAGCAGCTCACAAAATCCGATCTACGCTAGACATGGGTCCTCACTCCACTTTGTTCCATATTGACCATTGCCATATGTAGCTAGCCAAAACTGTATCAACTGCTCCACTATCTGATTGGCTGCAACTGTTCAAAACAGTTGTTTTGGCTACTCATACAGTGAAACCCCGCTATAACACGCCCTGCTATAACGCGAATTCGGATATAACGCGATCGTGGCGTGGCTCCCAAAATTTCATATATTCATTCGCACATGAACATTTTTTTTTCAAAGTACGAGAAATAGTGTGTATAATGTATATATTAAATTATCATTTTGGGGAAGAGATCGCGTATGAATTCGAGTATAATACTTTTGTGGCATGGTTCCTGAAATTTTATATACATGTACATGTATTTTTCTTGTGCAAGAAAAAAAATTTTTTTTTTTAAGTACGAGAAATAGTGTATAAAAAGTTTAATATCATTTTGGGGAAGAGATCACTTATGAATTCGATTGTGGCATGGCTTCTGAAATTTAACAATTTCACCAATTTCTTGAAGTGTTATGCCAAAATAAACATTATCGGAAATGTTACTTATTACTGATCCATGAGTAAAGCCAGTAAGTTTTCTTTGTGTTTGTCTTCAATTCATTCTGTATACAATCATTGCTCAAACAATAGCCGACATGTTTTTCTTCTTTAACTGCATACACAATCGAGCATCAGACAATGTGGTGGTTGATAAAAGATTCTCACGATTTAATAAACATCAAAAAACGTAAGCCGCCAACACGTGCGCTGGACTTCAATTCATGACATTGCGCAAACAATAGCCGAATTATGTTTCTTCTTTAACTGCATACACAACCAAGCACCAGACAATGTGGTGGTTGATCAAAGATTGTCATCTGTGGGTGCTTATGTAGAGACTGAGCTTGGGCAGCAAGATCAAAGATTGTCATATGTGGGTGCTTATGTAGAGACTGAGCTTGGGCGGCACGATCACAGGGAGTTCAAATAACCACTTTCTGTTACTTGGCACTGAACAAGTACAGCTGTATCAAACTCGTGGCTCAATCAAAGGGTTGTCATGTGGGAAAACAAAGACGGATCGATATCAGATAGTAAACGGTATTGCTATACATTAGATGTCTATACGTTGTTCTCTGAATAAAGTAAAATATAGTAAAACCCCGCAATAATGCGACCCCGCTTTTTCCGCGATAGAATTTTATGGACCCCAAATATCGCGTTATAGCGGGGTTTCACTGTATATGCAAAGTGTTGATGGGGAACGAAGTGAATCATTGACTCTTGGCTAGCATAGATGACAAAATTCATGAGGATTTAAGTTTGTATATTTCAAGTGTACCGTACTTATTATTTACCTAAAAATGTTCAAAAACCTTTGTTTCCTTTACACCACAACTCCTCACATGAAATTTGCATAATGCTTTTTTTAAAAAGACTTTACACATTTGACTGTCATGATGATTCTATGTATCTTCCTTCCAGGGGCTGTGATGTCACCATTGTTTTATCATAGACCTATATGTATCTTCCTTCCAGGGGCTGTGATATCACCAATGTTTATCATAGACCTATATGTATCTTCCCTCCAGGGGCTGTGATATCACCATTGTTTTATCATAGACCTATATGTATCTTCCCTCCAGGGGCTGTGATATCACCATTGTTTTATCATAGACCTATATGTATCTTCCTTCCAGGGGCAGTGATATTACCATTGTTTATCATAGACCTATATGACTGACACAAAGATATTATAAATTCATCTAAAATTAAATGTTTTTAAGAATAAATACCAAAATGGTCAGATGTTTTCTAAAGGGATGTACAAAAAACTTAGAGACACTTTGGATTCTCATGTATTTTTTTCTAACACTTGTTTTCTGAAGTCATTTTTCAGCTAAAAGATGGAAGGGGGAAAGGATGAAAAATGTATCAACAATTTTTCAATTATAAAGAAGACAAGGCATGTGCCATTAATTAACAACACCAGTACAGAACATGATTACCACTGCATGTTAAGGCTAGGCCAACACCTGTTTATAATTTGCTACAGCATCACTATATCAATGCAGTGAGATAGGGAAATCTCAGCCCTATAGAGATCAAATCACAAGTTCTGACCCATAATGTATGAAAAGGTCATTTTCTTGGTCTCACACACATCTGATTACACAAAACATTGGATTATTTTCATGCTCAGAATCAGTAAATTATTATTATTATTATTATTATTATTATTATTATTATTTACATGCAAATTTCCTTTATGGCTTTTTCCCCTGACATTTAAAACTATACATAGGAGGTTTTCTTCTGCTTAAACTTTTTTGCATTAACTGATAATGAGCTTATTTGCACATTAATCAGTAATGAGATACAGTGACTTACTAAGGTGAGTCATGGACAAATAAGCCAATTTACTCCTAATTAAGCTCCACATACCAGTGCAAATTATCACATATTTATCATTATTTTTCAACAAAGTTCATGAATGAGCTTACAGAAAGAGACTATATGCAGGTACTATAGTGATATCTTAAATGTCATTTACTACATGCCCTGCCAGTCATTCCTCCCCCAGGAGGGAAGTGCTGCCTAGCTGTACAAAGGTTTTTGACTGAAGGAATTTATTATGCCAGCAAGCAAACAGAGGGGGTCAGAGGGGGTGATAATTTGATGCTCCATTACAAACCATTACAGGGCAGATGGCACAACACCAACATATGCTGGGAAGTTTAGTTGTGGAAGATTCTGCATTAGGATATATATATATATATATATATATATATATATATATATATATATATATATATATATATATATATATATATATATATATATATATATATATATATATATATATATATATATATATATATATATATATTATGAAGGAAGACTCAGCATCAGTAATGCCTTACCTACCCAGCTCAGCCTTCTTTCCCATTAACAGATCTTTTTAATGCACAATTTAAAACTATTTGTATTATTTTACATCAAGAATTTTGCCATCTGAACCATATCTTAGAACTTGAGAGTAAGATTTAAGATGACTCAATCCTGAAAATCTGTATGCTTCCCAATTAAATCATATGGCATAAAAATGTTCATTAGTTCTACTGTAAGACAACCATATGGGTGAATTTCATTTAATGAAACAGATACTGTATGTTTTTGTCTACAAATTTTCCATTAATTTAACAAGAGTAATGTGAACAGTACAATATATGCCTGACGCATGTTAAATAGTCATCAACGTAGACACTAGTAGAGAATGGTTGACTCTGGAGAATTACTCACCAATGGGTCTCATTGACCTTGACCCATGAACCAAACATACTGTGATGAAACTATAATTTTCTTAAAGACTTACCATGACCTTGACTTTTGACTTTAGATCCCCAAATCTATAGGCTTCTTTCATACCCCAAGTGCAAGCCATCCACAAACTTTGCTCAACGTACGTGGTCTTGAACCAAAGTTATGATGTAAAACTATTTTTCTTCTTTCAGTCACAGTGACCTTGACCGTTCACCTTTTGACAAAAATAAGTGAGCATCTTTGTTATCGAAAGTATAAGCCAGTCACAAACTTTGGAAAAGGTACATGATCAAGAACTAAACTTTTCTGGGACAAAACCGTTTTTTATTCTCCAGCCAATGACCATGACCTTTTGACACCCAAATCAATAGGCTTCTACCTTGCTCTAAGTGAAGAAACCGATATTTTCTTAAAGACTCACTATGACCTTGACCTTTGACCTTTTGATCCCAAATCTCTATAGGCTTCTTTCTAACCCCAAGTACGAGCCATCCAAACTTTGCTCATAGTACATGGTCTAAAACTAAAGTTAATATGTAAAAGCTATTTTTCTTCTTCAGTCACAGTGACCTTGACTTTCACCTTTTGACCCCAAAATCAACAGGCTTCATTCTTATTGAAAATGTAAGCCAGCCACAAACTTTATAAATGGTACATGGTCATGAACTGAAATTTTTCAGTCGCACTGAACTTGATCTTTGACCTTTTGACTCCCAAAAATCAAAAGACTTCTACCTTGCGCTAAGTGCATGCCATCCACAAAGTTTACTACATATCTGTTATATAGAACTAAAGTTATTGTGCAGAAACTATTTTCTTATTTCATTTCAAATTGACCTTGACCTTTAACCTGTTGACCCCAAAATCAAGACATTGACCTTTGACATGCTGACCCCCAAATCAATAGGCTTCTTCTTTAACACAAGAGCAAGCCATCCACAAAGCTTGGTCCATATCTGTGACACAGAATTAAAGTATTTTGCAGACACCGTGTTTCTTCTTTGAATCACAATGACCTTGACCTTTAACCCCAAAATCAAAAGGCTTCTTCCTTATTCCATGTTCAAGTTATTTACACACTTTCGTAACTGTAGAGAGTGGAGAACTCGAGTTATTGTGCAGAAACGAAATAGGTAACTGATGATATGCTGCACTTTATGATGGGTGCAAAAAAATTATTACAAGTATATAAAAAAAATGGTTTATCAAAAAGCTTTTCTGCAGAAGTTCATACTCTTTTTTGTTGGTGCTCCTTTTTCAACAAAAAAGGTTGAAGATTTCAAGATTTCTAAGAAAAATAAATGGGGAGAGGAGAAGCAATATCAAGGTCTTTATTATCCTAATTTAAAGCCAAAGAAAGCTTGTATTACAATTTTGGTTCTTAATAATGCAAAAAAATAATTTCTACATTCACACTAATTTGTTCCCTGTCTGCTAAAAATAACTGGCTAAATAATCCAAAACATACATCCAAATCTGCAGTAAAGCTTTACTATCCCAACCCCACATCACACATCAATGTTACTCCTGCCCAAAACTATGCCAGAGGTAATCATAGCAGCCACACTCCTCTTGCTTGAGGTTGCTATGGTTACCAGATAAATGAGTCTGATTTTCTGCAATCTGTGAGCATGATGGTGATACACCAGTAGCATCTTTTGGTTATTACCAACCAAGCATCCAAGGGTTGTTAAATATCCAGCTGCCAAATTGGTGCCAAGAGCCAAGATATACCTTTTTACATTGGCTATATACCTTCTTACATTGGCTATATACATCCTTCTAACACAGTAAACCTGTGAAAAAAATATTCCTTAAAATATGAAATTTTCCAAAATAAATTAATAACAAATATGCATTACACTTAAAAGTTAGCGATGTATATTTAGACAAACTATATGTTTCACATATTAACTGAAAATGTTTAAAAAGTGTTCTCAAATCTGAAATAAAAACCTTTCCTGGTAAAGCTGCATTCTAAATATTTTATAGTCTGTAATTGTGTGTACCCTTTAATTTTTAGTACACTACAATCCAACAAATTATAATTATTTTTTGTCCTTTAGTTTTCAGTACATAAAATTCTGTATTTTAATTCAGATTTTACAAATATCTAATAAAATGCATATGGAAAATTACAGACAATGTATTGAGCAATATGCCAACTCAGTGAGTTGACAGTGGAATCTTAAAATTTAACAAGGGCCATTACTTTTTCCACTGAATGTTGACAAAAATGTTTCAAACTCATATGAAATCTAGTGTCTGCAATTTTTTCCACCAAATTTATTTATAATATAACAGCAGGAATAACTGCATTAATGTAAGTATGTCAACCAAATATGGCTGAAATTTATTAATAAAAGCAGAAACAACTGCATGTCAAATATGTAAGTCAAATAAGGGCAACTACTGATAGAGAAGAATGACTGCATGAAGTAAGTCAAATAAGGGCAACTACTGATAGAGAAAAATGACTGCATGAAGTAAGTCAAATAAAGGCAACTACTGATAGAGAAAAATGACTGCATGAAGTAAGTCAAATAAGGGCAACTACTGATAGAGAAGAATGACTGCATGAAGTAAGTCAAATAAGGGCAACTACTGATAGAGAAGAATGACTGCATGAAGTAAGTCAAATAAGGGCAACTACTGATAGAGAAGAATGACTGCATGAAGTAAGTCAAATAAGGGCAACTACTGATAGAGAAGAATGACTGCATGAAGTAAGTCAAATAAAGCCAACTACTGATAGAGAAAAATGACAGCATGAAGTAAGTCAAATAAAGGCAACTACTGGTAGAGAAAAATGACTGCATGAAGTAAGTCAAATAAAGGCAACTACTGATAGAGAAGAATGACTGCATGAAGTAAGTCAAATAAGGGCAACTACTGGTAGAGAAGAATGACTGCATGAAGTAAGTCAAATAAGGGTCACAACTGGTAGAGAAGAATGACTGCATGAAGTACTGGTAAGTCAAATAAAGGCAACTACTAGTAGAGAAGAATGACTGCATGAAGTAAGTCAAATAAAGCCAACTACTGGTAGAGAAGAATGACTGCATGAAGTAAGTCAAATAAGGGCAACTACTGATAGAGAAGAATGACTGCATGAAGTAAGTCAAATAAGGGCAACTACTGGTAGAGAAGAATGACTGCATGAAGTAAGTCAAATAAAGGCAACTACTGGTAGAGAAGAATGACTGCATGAAGTAAGTCAAATAAGGGCAACTACTGGTAGAGAAGAATGACTGCATAAAGTAAGTCAAATAAAGCCAACTACTGGTAGAGAAGAATGACTGCATTAAGTAAGTCGAATAAGGGCCACTACTGGTAGAGAAGAATAACTGCATGAAGTAAGTCAAATAAGGGCAACTACTTGTAGAGAAGAATGACTGCATGAAGTAAGTCGAATAAGGGCAACTACTGGTAGAGAATACTGACTGCATGAAGTAAGTCAAATAAAGGCAACTACTGATAGAGAAGAATGACTGCATGAAGTAAGTCAAATAAGGGCAACTACTACAGCACAAAATAACTATACTACAAATTAATGTCACTTATTACACTTTATACTTTAAAAAAAAGAATTATTGTTATGGAACAGAAAGGGTGAATAATGAGATCACTAAATGACGAATTGGGAATATTGCAAATTTCTACAAAAAAAGCTGTAAACATATGAAGTTTATCACTTTTCCTTTCTTTCAGTTAAAAAAATACAGAATTATAAAACTTACATCATCCATTCACTTATTTTCAATAACTCTCCAAACAATTTTCCAGAACAGCCAAGAATTTCAATATTTCTACAATTCCAAGCTCACCATGAAATCTTCAAACCCAAGAACTACACTGACCAAAGTTCAAATTTGACAGGCTATATACAAGTTACAGAGAAAGGTAAACATTTAAAATATGTGGGAGTCTAATACTCCATTAAATAATGGCATGTAGACAAGATATAAAATATTGAGGAGTCTGTTGAGAACTGTATGTACTTGCTTATAAGTCCAGTCCAACTGCAAACAGCATAGACCCTGATCTACCATTGCACAATGTGCCAGCATATCAGGGTCCATGTTGTTTGTTCTACTGACTAGTCATAACAAACTGCATAGACCCAGATCTGCCAGTGCTTTATGTGACAGCAGGTCTGGGTCTGTGCAGTTTGCAGTTGAACTTATCAGCAAGTATAAATGTTCTCTGATCATATCATATGATCTACTAGTTCTATAGCAACCCAAGGTCAATTCAGAAGAGCTTATCTCAAATTTTGAATTTGGCAGATGATAATGTACAGGGAATTTGAGATAAAAAAATGAGAAATATGACTTCAATGATGGACAATTCAGATGCCAAACAATAAAATCAGGCTGGGAACTGTGCAGTTCTAGAAATAGATACCCTGGGACAAACGTTGCCAAGTTCATTAATGTAAATGAGTTGATATATAGGACTGAACAACATTTCGATCCTTCTCACACATTATACTGATGTTCATTGATAAATTGGTCACTGAAAAAGATAATCTCACATTTTCTCTGAGAGCAGTATGACAAAATTTTGAGAGCAAATATATTTCCTTTTGGTCATCATGTAGGAAGATCTTTCACTTTCTTTTATAATTTGCAAAAGTATCAAATTTACATGAAATTACCATCCTATAATAATAATAGAGAAATTAATTAATTACTATATGAATAAGTAGCTAGCACCATGGAGTAGTGACCTGTAAACCCTAATATTTAAGTAGTATATTAAAACAAGAGTCCCTCAAAGGGACTGATGCTCCACTGGCCAAAAAGAATTTCCAGGAATCCAAGATAAGACCATTTCTTCTTTTTAACTGCCAAGTATTGAACCATCTCTGATTTTGTTTGATTACCTATGCTGATATGACCATCAATTCAGGAGTAGCAATAACAAGATATTCAAGATGACCATTGTAGCAGCCATATTGGATGTAATATCAGTACCATTTTCATTTAGGACCAACTAAATATCATAAGACTTTAGTAAAAACCCATGCTGATATGACCATACATTAAGGAAGAGTAGCATTAACAAGAATTTTAACATGGTAACTAGACATCATAAGAAGTCTTCTGGTGAAACCCACATGTCAATATGACCATCCATTCAGGAGGAATGGCAATAACAAGATCTTTATGATGGCTGCCATGATGGCCATACTGGATATCAGACTGGCTCCACTTTCATTTTGGACCAACTAAAGATCACAAGATGTCCTGGTGAAAACCCCATGTCAATATGAACATATCCATCCAGGAGGAGTAGTGATAAAAAGATTTTCAAGATGGCTTTCATGTGTGCCATACATGCCATTTTCATATTTTCATCTAGGAACAACTAGACATCATAGGAAGTCTTTAAGTGTAAACCCCATGTCAATATGACCATCCATTCAGGAGAAGTAGTGATAACATAAGATTTTCAAGATGGCCACTGTGGTAGCCATACTGGATGTCCAAGCAGCACCATTTTCACTTAGGACCAACTAGACCTTGGAATGAATGTGTGTGTATAAAGTTTGATGGCAATCCTCCAAATATTAAAGAGGAGTAAAACGGTAACAAATCTGTGCTAACTGATAGACAGACAATAGACAACAGGTCACCCATAAGCTCTTTTGATCCATGACCAGTAGAGCTATAAACAATTGTAGTTTATAATACTTTAATCATAGATATGACCCTACCTAACTACATCTAGAGTGCTTGTTTGGGGGTGGGGGTGGGGATGGTAATAACATGACATACCTAAGTTCAAACATTGAAAAGCTACAGAAATGATGAACAGGGAGTCGTCTTGATATTATTTATTTCAAGCAAAGTCAAATGAATTTTGAGTCAAAATGATCATTACTTTAGCATATATATAAAATCCTAAATTCTAGACACTGATGTTGATAAACTATCTTCGTTATTCATAGACCATTGCTACATCAAGTGCAAGTTTTGAAGGACCACATTTTCAGATTAGAGAGTGACTCACAACATCTTGAGATCTATTTCTGGCTCTTAAGATAAACATAGAATTCCATACATCTCAGGTGCTGTCTACAGATAGAGGAAGGTAAAAATGTCTGATCTGCCAAAAGAATCTTGCCAAGACTATATACACCAATGTGCTTCTTGGCAGATTCAATAATCAGTTGTGATAAGTTCTCTCCCTTGGCCTTAACAACAAATGGCATGTGGACAAGTAACATGTACATATATTACTATTATGGTTTTCAAATGTGATTCTGATTTACATGTATTACTATTAGGGTTTTCAACTGTGATTCTAATTTACATGTGTTACTATTAGGGTTTTCAACTGTGATTCTGATTTACATGTGTTACTATTAGGGTTTTCAACTGTGATTCTAATTTACATGTATTACTATCATGGTTTTCAACTGTGATTCTGATTTACATGTGTTACTATTATGGTTTTCAAATGTGATTTTGATTTACATGTATTACTATTAGGGTTTTCAATTATGATTCTAATTTATATGTGTTACTATTAGGGTTTTCAGCTGTGATTCTGATTTACATGTGTTACTATTAGGGTTTTCAACTGTGATTCTGATTTACATGTGTTACTATTAGGGTTTTCAACTGTGATTCTGATTTACATGTGTTACTATTAGGGTTTTCAACTGTGATTCTGATTTACATGTGTTACTATTAGGGTTTTCAACTGTGATTCTGATTTACATGTATTACTATTAGGGTTTTCAAGTTGATTCTGATTTACATGTATTACTATTAGGGTTTTCAACTGTGATTCTGATGTACATGTATTACTATTAGTGTCTTCAATTATGAGTCTGATTTACATGTACACATATTACTATAAGGGTTTTCAATAATGATTCTGATTACCGTAGCTGAGTAAACAGGAACTTATTTAAGGTCGCTTACATCAAAGCAAACTACCACGGAGTTTTTATTTTAAAAGCATTATTTTTTAAACTTCTTTATCGTATTTTAAAGATATCATTTAACTTGAGTGCAGTGGTGCCTATGATTCGAATCAAATGTATGTACTTCATTCATCACAAGTAAAATCTTCAATGTATACGTGGTGACGCCATGATGTAAACATGCGTACAACAAATGCTAGAGTTGAAATACACACTATTTTCGTTGTTCTCATGCTGAATTAGGTATTTCCATTTTCAGGGAAAAAAAACTCCCCAGTAATTTAAGGTGACTTTCGACTGTTTTAATGCAATAATGCATAAACTGACAATAGTAAACTAGAGCACAATAGGGACAAGTTATTGTTGAATGGGTATAACATACCGCTAATGCTCAATTCTTGTCATCGTCTGATTAAATTATACATATTTTAATTTGATAGAAATAATAAGAAAATAGGGAAAAATTCCATATATTTTTTGACTCTTCAAAACAAATTATAATAATTTATAATATTTCCATGTAATAATTCATAATGAGAGTCCCTTAACAACCACGAAGTCCTGTTTATTTTACATGAGGTTATGATCGATAAAATACGCCGATCGATCAGTAGAAGAAAAAAATGCTTTAGGTGTCCCAAGACTTAAATTACATCAAAAAATTGCTTTAACTTCGTGTCCCAATTTTTATAGGTCATAAAAAAATTACTTTTTAAAATAATAAAGGGTGTCCCAAGACTAATAGTGTCCCAAGACTTACCGTGATTACGGTACATAATATATTACCATTATGGCTTTTAACTGTGAGTCTGATTTACATCTATAACCATTAGGGTTTTCAATTTGAAGTCTGACTTTCATGTATTACTATTAGGGTTTTCAATTTTTACATGTACATGTATTACTATTAGGGTTTTCAATTTGTGATTCTGATTTCCAAAAGCTCTGAAATGCAGTGAAATACCTGTTATTTTTTTTAAGACAGAGAGAGTATCTGCATGAAGGGTCTAGTGCTATCCTTTAGAATACTTAATTGTAATGATGCATTTTTTCCTCCAAGGATTTAGTGTAGGATGTAATTTAGTAGCTCAACAAAAACCTCCCAAGTGGATAAAGTTTGCTTCACTTTATTAGAGGCCAATGTAATGTGTAACTTGGAGATGTGTGTATTTATGGTAAGTGGTCAATTCCTGTCCTAACATCATTGCATAACAGAGACAAAAATAGTTTTTCCAAATGAAGAGTATGCACATGCTAACAGACACATTTCAGGATAATGAACTAAAGTTTACATTTCATCCTTTCAATCAAATTGAAATAAAATGTTCCAATGATTAAGACCACCCCACCCCCCAATTCTGACATTAAGATTTGGTGGTAAAAGTGGCAATGACCTAGGAAATCCGATTCTAAGTGAATTTTCTGTGGACTGCTGATCAGCCTTCTTATTTTCAAGTCCACTTCCAGCTAAATAATCCATTTCAATGGTGCACCAATTATTTTTTTCTCTCCTTATTTTCTACTGATATCTAAGTCACTCCGATATCAGTGTTTCAGTTTGACATGTTACATTTACAAGAAAAATCAAGAAAGAGAATATATCTAACATTCTTCAAAATCTTTTAAGACAATATCATGCTGGCTGCCTTTTTCAACATTATACTCATGATATAAACTGAACATTAGATAACCCCTTGGAAACCAGTCACATTTATTTATATTACCTCTCTGTCTTGGCACTGAAAATTCTTCAGTAATCACACTTATAAACAGAATAATATACAGTACCATCCTACAAGAAAAAAGTGATGTAAAGTATTTTTTTGCCATGGAAAATAATGAAGAAATTTATTCACAACATTTTAAAAAATATTTATGATATTAATTCAAGATATATAGTTAACTGATTAAGTTGATGTGAAGACATGTTTGTGAACTCTCCTACCACTGATAAAGAAACTGAGATATTCAAACCAGTTGGAACAGTCTGTATCTACTCTGTAAACATCTTTTTGGCTCATCAAAGTTATTTCCTGCTGAGAAGCCTATCTCTACAGTGTAACATTATCCAAGCCAGCCTAACTTAACAGCAGACTATCTGAAAGACAAACCTGTTTTGTAACTAATAATTTCTTTTACTTGGCTAGAATGTATCTCCATGATATATTACTGGCACGAAGATAGTCAAGGTAAACATATCAAAGAACTTACAAAACTCAGTAGGAATAGAGACTGGTTCCCTGATAAACTGAACATATATATCTTTCATACCAGAGAAACCCTTATCTCTAATTTCAGTCTAGCTTTACCAAAAGGGAAGTTACTCATTCAGAATTTCAGAGTGCCTATAAGATATTCTATCTTTATTTCTGGCTTTACACTGGATATAAAGCATCTCCCCAAGACAGAGATTTTAGATTTTTCTTTTAATTGTACTACAACAATAAATCACTATATGCAAGGAACTGTTTTAACATTATTTGTTGAAAAATTAGTAAATCTATATTTATTTGCTAATTCTCCATTTTTTTCTGCACAGCAGAAACTTGTTTATTTGAACTTTATGGGAGATCTGGAAATTGTACACATAATGCAGTCTTTGGCCATTATTTAGTGATAGAAATAAAATAATGAAATTAATTTAGAGAAAAGCCATAAACCAATCATTCTGGATAATGGAGTCAGGATAGTTTAGGCCTGGTTGTATTAACAAGCTGGCAGTTAAAACAAATTTGAACTGGTCATATCCGTTGCAAGTCTATCTGCCTGCAAGCACATCTAGCTGCTACAGTATGGTATGGTTGGCAAAGAAAAACAGTGTTGTTGCCAACATACTAGCTGGGCAGGAAAATATAAATGTCTTTGATTTGGCATTGATTTGACTGCTGCTTCCACCCACCAGTTTCAAGAATTCTCAGCCCCATCAATATGGCCCCTGTCTTCCACACCCCTGTTCCCTGAATTCTGAGCCCCATCAATGTCTCCTGGTCTTCAACCCACCAGTTCACAAACTTCTCTGCCCCATCAATATTGCCCCTAATTTAACTGCAGATTCCACCCACCAGTTCCCTGAATTCCCTGAATTCTGAGCCCTATCAACATAGCACCTGTACCCAGAATTCTAAGCCCCAACAATGTGGGCCCTGGTCTTCCACCCACCCATTCCCAGAATTCTAAGCCCTATTAATATGGCTCCTGGTCTTCCAACCACTCATTCCCAAATGTTTCTAAGCCAGATCAATATTGCTCCTGATGTAACTTATAAACCCACCTGACAGATTATATTGCTGACAAAGAGAAAGATCTTACTTGCACAAGGGACAGACTGAAACTGTACAGAGGAAGCCAAGTTACAGAGAGAACAGTTTAAGATAGTTTTCCTGCATTATTATCAGCAATTTAAATTCATTTATTTTTCTTTAGAATCTGCTGTTGTGGCAAATATATGGCACAATTTTTCATAAAGGTACTCTCATATCTGTAACCATCACACTCTAGTTATAATACAAAAGTTTATTCTGGCTAACTTTCTTGAACCTGAACTAACAGTGCCATGTAAGAAAACAGGTTGCATACATTTGGTGTGGTTTCCAACAAGAAGTTCTGGTCTGACCACTTTCTTAATGGTTCTACATCTGAGCCAGCTTGTCTTTATGCCTCATCAGGTCCCTGGGTGGCCAAATGGTCTAAGGCATTCACCTTTACAGACCACTCACACATCTCACCTCTGTTTGCATGAGTTCGAGTCGCCAATTGCCCAACATGGGTATGTGAGAAAGCTTGCATGTAGTTTACCGTGGGTTGGTGGTTCTTTCTGGCTTCTTCCTCCACCAAATATACTGGCCACCATTATAGTCTATCATGTGCTGAAAAATGGCGTTAAACCCCACAAAACCAAACCTTCATGCCTCATCATCACCATCAGTCATTCCTTTCTAAGTCAACCAAAGGTGACAGGTGTTTTATACTTTATCTGGTAAAGTATTTGATCTTCCCACTTCCTGCTTAGAGTTATTAATTGATACCTGACCTTCTAAATTTAAATAATGTTGGTATACCTCAATGCAAATAAAACAACTGATAAGCTTACATGGCAGATAGTGTTTGTACTATTATATTCTTTCTAGGACATGATACTTACATGGCAGATAGAGTTTGTACTATTATATTCTTTCTAGGACATGATACTTACATGGCATATCGAGTTTGTACAATTATCTTCTTTCTAGGAAATGATACTTGGACCGGAACATTAGGTTTGCCAGAAGTTAGAGTCATCTTCTACATCAATGCTTCAAAAAAAATTTCTATTTGCCATCTCCCAGAACATTTGTTTATCCTTTAAAGGTCTTCAAGCATAAACTTGTCAAGTTAACCTGTGATGCCTTAAGAGAACACTGAAGAATCTTACCTGTAGTTTGGCAAGCATTTCGTCATGTTCTTTTTGGTACTCGAGTGCCTCTTCCAGGGAGGAGCCAACTTCTGTTAGGTCTGGCTCCATCTGGTGGACACGAACTCGGATCCATTCTGCACTCTGCAACAGACAAATGGAAACTGGATTTGATCTTTACTGACTATCAGAACCTGTCTAGTTTTGTCTTTTTCTGATAACCTGTGCCTCTGAGCTGTCTTTTTTTACATAGACTTGGTGCAACTTCAGCTCTTCTTGTCATAAAGAGGTTATACTACACTGCTTTTCTAAAAATAAAAATAAAAATGTCTCAACTTTAAAAGAAATAAGACAACTTTGACACACAGTTTCTGATAGTGTGTTTTAATGCTTCTGTAATTTCAGTCTTTATGAAAGAACATTTGGACCACTGGAAGTTTCAAATATACAAGACTGACAAAATTGTAGTTGCTAAGATTTGTTTAAAATAATTTGTATGCATTAAATATCTTGTAGTTTGTCCTTAATTTTCATCTCTTTCTTATGCTTTAAAAAAGATAATTTCTACTGAAAGTACAAAGTGTTCTGTACACAAAATTAAAGGGTGTAAAAATCCGAGACAACATCACATAGTTTTAATAAAAGTTTGCACAAGACCAGATGGCCTATGAACTTGAGTGTTTCCTCTAACAATCAGGAATCTGACTGATCCCAGTCTTCAGACCAACGGTATTTTGTTCTGGCTTTCATTCTAAGAACTATTCCTGACATCCTTGTGAATGCAGAGAATAAATGCCCTTTCCTTTTGAATCTTTTTTCATTTTCAAACCAATGCAAATGAACCAAGGCTTAAAACAAACGTGAACATGTCAAGTTAAATGCATTTTGTAAAACCCCTGTATTTATCCATTTTTAAAATAAAATCATGTTTTAGTAACAAAAATGTCAATGTTCCCTTTGGGTTTTTATAAATGGGATTAAAATCTTTTAATTTCTCAGTAACCAGGTCTCTTCTGTTTAGAAATTCATGGTACTCTGTTCTTTGTCCAGCAAATCAAAATCTTACTTTTTTTGTTTAAACCAGGCCTAGAATTTAACATAAATTTCTCTGTAGCCAGTAGGACTAGTAGCTTGAAAAATGTATTAATCCTACTCAATCTTCACTAGTCCTTCATTATCTGATTTGCAAAAACTACTAGTCCAACAGGAAATTGACTATCCTCTGGACAGCGGACTACTGCTGATTTTGAGCCCTGTGAACAATATTTGGTTTTTATCAATCCAATATGGCTATCACATGCATTTATTTCAAAATCCTCTTCTGATTTTTCATTAACTACCAGTTAGGTTTAGCCTGAAATGTTACTAACAATTCAAGCATTGAGCCATTTTTAAACTACTTATTAGTTAACATCAGTCTAGTGCAACCTAAGGTGACTGCAAGAGAAAACGGGACAAAGCTATAATAAATTAATAATAACCTATTCCAGTGAGGTAGATTGGAGTAACTGTAAGGAGAAAACCCCATTGAAGTTTGATGTGGCATCAGTAGTAATGACCATAACCTGAAAAAAGTACGAAAGTATCATGTCCAGCAGGGATGTCTTGACTAACCATTCTGCTAATTAGTGTCTGCCTGCCTTTGATCAACTCCTACTGTGCTAACATGGATTGTAAACACTCAGCTAACATTATACCAAGGGTGGTCTCAGAATAAAAACCTTACTCAAGAAAGTATGTCAGATTTTCAAAATACTTACCTGCATCTCATCCTAAAAAGGTTTCACAATTTCACTTTATTCAATAAAATTAAAAACATTCCCATTATATTTAAATTTGATTTTTCTAAAATCAGTTTAGACTAATACACCTACTGGAAGGCAACTGTACATGCTGTAAGAATCAACTGTACATGCTGTAAGAATCAACTGTACATGCTGTAAGAATCAAATGCACATGCTGTAAGAATCAACTGTACATGCTGTAAGAATCAACTGTACATGCTGTAAGAATCAACTGGTAAAAATATCATTTGTTCAAACAATTCAATAATGTAAGTTCTATTTTTGAAAATTTATAATGATAGTTTTAACCAATGGTCACATTTCATGACAATGTCTTTTTGACATAATAGCAAATGGAAGAAACAGACTTCAAGTTACAGTACAGCCACAAAATTTCTAATAAAATCCAAAACTTGTTTTTAAATTATTGGTGAGGAAACCAACTCACAAATGTTCAGTGTGAACAAAATCAGTTTCAAACCAAGTGCATGTGTGAAAGAGTGCATTAAAGCCATTCAATGCTTCAACAGATGATTGGACAGATGAATGGATACATGGATAAAAAGGCATTAAAATACTTTACAAGAAAGCTGTTGGGAATAAGAGTATCTGAAAGTGTATGGCTTATGCTACAGAGATCTTGATAAAATATTACAACAAAGTATGGCTTGGGCAGGAGATCTTGATAAAATATTACAACAAAGTATGGCTTCGGCTAGAGACTTTGATAAAAATATTACAACAAATTATGGCTTGGGTTAGTGATCTTGATAAAATATTACAACAAAGTATTTTAGAAGTCAGTGGATGCTAAAAATATTTATGATGATTTGTGATTCAATGTCTGGAGACATGGAAGTTATGGTTGTGTATTTATTAAAATGGTTTAGTTTATTAGATCTATCATCTTTTCTTTTTGCTGAAAATTCACCACTGTACTGAAGTATAGAATAATGTTGGACTAAGTTCTTATCAAAGTCATTCAGTCTCTATTCAGCCTCCTTATGCCCAAAACAATTTCTTTTCTTTACATTTACCTAATCTATTTATCAGGATGACTTGAGTATCCTCACTGGAAACATAAAATCTATTAGACTGGTAGGCATGAGCTCATATGGGAGGAGTAAAGAGCTTGCATTACTATCTAAATAGCATTGGGGAGATGCACAGGTTCAACATTCTGTACCATACCTACTGATGCATATCTACAGGGTCAATATTAGCTTCACAAAAATATTTTGAGGAAACAATGCATTTATATTTTTTTTATTTCCTGAAGGATTTTGGCTTTTATGTACCTAATATGGATGGTAAAAATACATGAAATGGATGTGAAATGTGACTTGAAATGGAAATAATGTACAGAGACCTGAAATGTCATTAAAATGACTATAGATAGCCAAATATTTATTTAACTTTTCATATAAAAGTATATATGAACTTCAGTTAGGTTGAGATTCATGAAAATGTGTATATTTAATGCTGATGGGGTGGGATGGTGGTGGCTATTTGTTGCAGCATATTTTCACAAAGTAATAATTACGGAGTACATGGTGGCCTAATACATTAATGTGTGCATAGTGGCCCAACAATAATGTGTACACAGTGACCCAATACATTACTGTGTACATAGTGACCCAATACATTACTGTGTACATAGTGGCACAATACATTACTGTGTACATAGTGGCACAATACAGTGTACTTAGTGGCCCAATACATGACTGTGTACATAGTGGCCCAATACATGACTGTGTACATAGTGGCCAAATACATGACTGTGTACATCGTGGCCCAATACATTACTGTGTACTTAGTGGCCCAATACATTACTGTGTACTTAGTGGCCCAATACATTACTGTGTACTTTGTGGCCCAATACATGACTGTGTACATAGTGGCCCAATATATTACTGCATAAATAATGGCCTAATACTTTACTGCGTACATAGTGATCTAATACATACAACCTGAAATCCATGGATACATATGTTATTCATATCTGACATTATCAGGATAAGTCAGGTACAAGACTCTTATAGGAAATATGAGTCACCATGGCAACTGGCCAAGATGCTGCAAATACCTTCCTCCATCCCAAGATGAACTGATAACCAACAATCTGTCTGGTCTCTCTCCACTTATGCAAGCACCTATGTATATATACTGATGATAGGCTAGAATTCAACTTTTAATATCAACTGAATCATTATTCTATATGATACATAAAATACATAAATTCAACTTTTAATATGAACTGAATCATTATTCTATATGATACATAAAATACATAAATTCAACTTTTAGGATGAATCAAATTTCATACTTAAATGTCTGGATTCATGTATTCAATAGCCTCTTTAGTAAGAAAAGGTTTTGTTTTTGTTAGACTTGTATTAGGCTTGGGTAGCAAGAACCATATTAATAACTTTAATTTAACAAATGGGATGAATATAATACAATTTTTGTTCGTGTAGCTTTAAAAGAAAGAGCAAAAACTTGTGAAAATGCATATTTCCATATATCATGTCTAACTGACATATTTATGTTAATTAATTCTGACCAAGGGATATTTCCATGATGACTAGGATGACTGGGCCCATCATTTTGGAGAAAACAAAACTGATGAAATGGGAATACAATTTTCTGGAGTAAATTGCTGAAAGAAGAAATTCTGCAGGATTCTTAAATATTTTATATTGGAACTGGGGCCCATTTACATTGGGATTAGGGCCCTTGAGGATGTTGTCATTTATTGACAAGGAACTGAATGACAATAGTTTTGAAGTATAAATTTAGGCGAAATGTGAAGAATCTAGCCATAGATGATGTGGATGTCAGATAACTGATGGTCTAGTAATAAAGGATACATAGATAGCCACTCTATATCTGACTGTGAAAAAAGAGATGACCAAACTACTGATGACACTGAGTCTGATGGAATAACCTACTAAATCATTAGTCTTTTCTTGACACATCCTGAGGAGCTATTCTCAGTAAAATGATGCTCTCTCTCTCTCTCTCTCTCTCTGGAGTTAGTGGTTAATTACCTATGTAATTAATTAGAGACCTTTCTATTACAATTTTTAAGGGCACAACCATATTTGTATCACATGACATTCGGTTATTACAGAAATTATATCACCCAGAGCTCAGTACCATTGAAACTGTATTTATACACAATTATTGTAAATGTCAATTATTTGCACATTTTTTTTAATGTAAAAAGTGCATTTCTGTGAAACATTATTTGGACCCTAAAGTTTCACTGTTATAATTTGGGCCTTTTCTCTGTATAATTTAATCTAATTAGTTCATTTTTTATCATGGTGAAGTAACTTATGGGATGATTTTTCTTTTCTGCCATTATTTATATCATACCGGTAGTTCTAAATTTTTTATTATTTTACTAATTTTATCACACTGTTTAAAATTTTATTATTAAAGAATCTCGCCAAATCAATCATGCCAGCTAGAACATAACATCATTTTCATGCTTTCACTTTTCGTTTGCCTAATCTTTTGTTCACCATGGTATCGATGTTGGCAGTACATCAGACTCATAATCCACGGCTTGCAGTTTTGATATATAGCCAGGTCAGTCCAAATCGGCTCCATCAATGTGTTGTTGGGAAAGGCACTCAGCTCCCATTTCCTTGGCCTGATATAGCCAGTAATATGTTGAATGTGCCGATAAAAACCAACCAACCAGCAATCTTACATTCACTAATTCTTTAATTTTTTTTTTTTTATTATGATATAAGTAGGTATATAATACATAGTAAGGACACAAATGAACTAATGAAATAAGTAATGAATGAAACAATTACATACATTAATTAATCAATCAATCAATCAAATTTTTTTCAGTACACCAATGACTGTTCAAATGATCTGACGATTTAAATGACAGAAGCAATTTTGCCTATCAAAACTTTTTGTTAATTCACAATATTTTGCAATATTGCATGAATTATTTTACTGCATCAGTAAATAAAAGAAAGAAAGAAAGAAATGCTGTCTTTTTCATCATGACTGAATTTCAGTATTTTTCGTCAGTCTGAACAGAAATGGTGTCATTTACTACAGTGTTAAGAGTTTATCACAACAAAGTTAAAAAGCATTGAAAGAAGAACTGCTGATGATGAAAATGCTTGTCACCCAAACATCTATATAATCTTTTATTTCATTCTTTTGACTGAATTCATACAATGAATTAGTAATCATAAAAGATCATGATTTACTTATCATAAACAGCATGAAAGGAAAATGCAATTTCTTCCTAAAAATTACTTGTATGACAAACTTGCATAAAGAAGGTACATCAATTTCGAAGAATACTGGAAATTACTTGTATGACAAACTTGCATAAAGAAGGTACATCAATTTCGAAGAATATTGGAAATTACTTGGATGACAAACTTGCATAAAGAAGATACATCAATATTGAAGAATATTGGAAATTACTTGTATGACAAACTAGCATAAAGAAGGTACATCAATTTAGAAGAATATTGGAAAATACTGTATTCTAATAAGTCCATTTTTTTTCTTTATTTTGTAAAAAAAGCAAGAAAATAATTATAATGTCCATAAGCACATTTTTCCGAGTTAAATGATAATATATCAAAGAGTTAAAAATGATAATACATGTATATCAAAGAGTTAAAATGATAATACATGTATATCAAAGAGATAAAAAAAATGGAAAACTGTCAAGTGTTACAAATGGGTGATTTTCCAGTGTCTTGGACATTTCAGTTTAGTTTTCTGACAGATAATTTGTAAAATTTCAAAATTTATATGTATTAGTTAAAATCTGAAAGCTTCTTTGAAATAACTTTCCAAGTTTCATTTAAATTAAACGGACAGACAAGTTAGACTTTTGTGCACTAGGCCTATTTCAGAAATACAGACAAAGAAAATTAGTAAATGTAGGTGTCTTGATTAAAGTGTCATTTTTAAAAAATTATATTCTGATGTAACCATGGAAACTGTTTACTCTAGTATTTTTGAGTATAAATAATATTCTGATGTAAATGTTTACTCCAATGTTTATGAGTATAAAATATATTCTGATGTATAAAATTACTCCAGTGTTTGAGTATAAATTATATTTGTATGTAACTGTTTACTCTAGTGTTTGTGAGTATAAATTCTATTCAGATGTAACTGTTTACTCTAGTGTTTGTCAGTATAAATTCTATTCGGATTTAACTGTTTACTCTAGTGTTTGTGAGTATAAATTCTATTTGGATGTAACTGTTTACTCTGGTGTTTGTGAGTATAAATTCTATTCGGATGCAACTGTTTACTCTAGTGTTTGCCAGTATAAATTCTATTCGGATTTAACTGTTTACTCTAGTGTTTGTGAGTATAAATTCTATTTGGATGCAACTGTTTACTCTAGTGTTTGTGAGTATAAATTCTATTTGGATGCAACTGTTTACTCTAGTGTTTGTGAGTATAAATTCTATTTGGATGCAACTGTTTACTCTAGTGTTCGTGAGTATAAATTCTAAGCTTTCTGCAGAAGTAAAGTTTATTCAGAGTACTAAAGGAATGTGAAAGTCTTTGTGGTATGGCTTCTTTTTATTCAGTCTTTCTGAAGTCAATCGGATATTATAATCACTACCTGAAATGGGCAAACATATGCAGTGACACATAGGGAGATAAATATGGAAGAACTTTCCAATGAATAGGTCTATGCAATAACAAAATATGAACCACATATAGGATGAACAGCCTGCAAAACATCACAATACAAAGATAACAGATAGCCTTTTCTTCTCTATAAAAAATTGGGAGCCCAATGACTCAGTAGTTAGCATGCTGGGTTCAAATCCTACAATCAGACTTTGGGCAAGGCACTTTACTCTCTTTCCACTAAATAACCTACTTGTGTTGCTGTGCCAGAAAACACCAAACCAAACCTCTATAACAATCAGTAAAACTACTGTACTGCTACTTGGAAATGAATTAGGCATCAGTTTAAGAACTCACTTTTTCTAGGTATTTATCATAGACAATCTTTTATGAAATCGAGGGCATGTATGTTATGAATAAATCACTTTAATGGCACATCAACACATAATAGGCTATAAATCATGTTGAGACAATATATATGACTCTCTTGCTTTTAATGAACTTCTACATGCAGAGATCTCCCTTGTTAGACCTGTATATGGTCCAATGTAAAGATCTCCCTTGTTGGACCTGTATATGGTCCAATTCAAAGATCTCCCTTGTTGGACCTGTATATGGTCCAATTCAAAGATCTCCCTTGTTGGACATGTATATGGTCCAATTCAAAGATCTCTCTTGTTGGACATGTATATGGTCCAATGTAAAGATCTCCCTTGTTGGACATGTATATGGTCCAATTCAAAGATATCCCTTGTTGGACCTGTATATGGTCCAATGTATATTATCCCAACACCAAAGGAGAAACAGATTTTCATAGATTTGATCCAGAGAAATGATCTTCCAGATAAATTAAAAATAATGTAAAGAAAAAATTGGAAGTCCAGTGCACATTTCATTAATCTGGATGAGTTAAAATTCTGGATGATTCATTTCTGGATTATTCAAGTTTTAAAGTAGTGGAGAGATTTTCATTGTATTGGATCAAAAACAGTTTGCTATAGTAAGGAATTGCTGCATTTAATATTGATTATTACAGAATTATAATATTTCTTCCTTAAACTTGATCCTCTTGTTATCATTTTCACTGTACCAACTGTTGATCTTTAAATCTATGCCAAATCCTTTCATAACATTATAAAGTATAAAATCATTGCAAAGTTCAGTTTTTACAACTTTAGAATTTTTGAAAATCTTTCACCTAAATTTTGAAGAAAAAAAATTTCCACTTCATGAAATTCATGACAATTTAAATTTAACATAAAAATATACCTATATTAATTAACATGCATTTTACTTACTCGCAAAACAGCAAGCACAACTTTTGATCGTCCGGCCTGGACTGCGACGGTGCTAATTGTCGTTGTTGAGGGGGGTAATTCCGAAAGTTCTGTGATGTCTGACATACAATCTGCCATTTTGTCGTATTATAAATACACATTACAAAAAATGCCACATAAATTTAAATCACACTGCGTCTGCAAATTGCAATATCTAAGCGCAGGACAGTTTTTGATATAGCTAAATAGGCATGCATGCAGCTTGGTTGCGGCTCTAAACAACTTCCTAAACACTGAAGAGTTCCTCCTCTGCTGCACACTTATATACCACTAACTCCTGGACTAGTTCATTCCATTGTTTGAGGAAGTGAAATCCATTGATTCATCTTACATAATATAATTCAAGCATTTCTTCTCAAAAGATTCATCCTATATGTAATTATATCATTGAAAATATATGAACCCCAATGTATTGTACACTTGTACATGGTTTATTTGGCTGTATTATACTGTCATCATAACTAATAGCTCTACAACACCCCTTTAAAAATGGATTAGTCCCAGAGATGCATGAACACTAGCACACTGTATATACATACCTTCCCCCATATATGGCTACACCCTCCCTGTAGACTGCTTCTATGCTGTAGTAATCAACTGGCAGGAGCCAGGCTCTCAAGTGCCATAAAGCTAACATGGGTCAGGGGAAATTGATTCCATTAATTATCTGACCAATTATAAATTGGAACAGTGAAGATAAA
Source organism: Margaritifera margaritifera (assembly GCA_029931535.1). Classification (NCBI taxonomy): domain Eukaryota; kingdom Metazoa; phylum Mollusca; class Bivalvia; order Unionida; family Margaritiferidae; genus Margaritifera; species Margaritifera margaritifera. The sequence goes on from JAQPZY010001688.1 coordinate 4,063,234, forward strand.
AGGGAGATATATTTTCAAATTAAATGCAATCTGACGTTTAATAGGAGTAATTCAAGTGAAACAAAATTAATTTCATCAAGGCTTTTTTTGGGGGGGGGGGAGGGGTCAGTATTTGTTAGGATTTTATATGGCCAAAAGTATCAAAGTGACAACCAACTTCTTAAAAGTCTGCTCCACAATCCAAAAATATAATGAAAATACTGGTGTTGGTAATGGCACTGACACCAAATGTACCTTTGATACTTTTACTACTTCTACTATTATTATTATTATTATCAATATTATTATTATTATTATCACAGGCCTCAAGGCCATATTTTTTAAAATAATTATTGGGATTTAAAATGGCTTTGAGTCCTAAAATTGTAGGGGAAAGTACAGCGATTTTTGGGGGTATATAGGGATAATGAAGTGCGGATATTACCAATTAAATGCCACATATTTACTTGAACACACAAATTAGCCATTATTATTAGCATAATCTTTGAAATTATATTTGAAACATATATCATCAGGAACTCACAGACACACATGTATCATCAGGAACTTAAAGACATGTGTCATCAGCAACTCACAGATACATGTGCATCATCAGGAACTCACAGACAAGTGTATCATCAGGAACTCACAGACACGCATGCATCATCAGGAACTCACAGACAAGTGTATCATCAGGAACTCACAGACACGCATGCATCATCAGAAACTCACAGACAAGTGCATCATCAGGAACTCACAGACATGCATGCATCATCAGGAACTCACAGACAAGTGCATCATCAGGAACTCACAGACACATGCATCATCAGGAACTTAAAGACAAGTGCATCATCAGGAACTCACAGACAAGTGCATCATCAGGAACTCACAGACACACATGCATCATCAGGAACTCACAGACAAGTGCATCATCAGGAACTCTCAGTCAAGTGTATCATCAGGAACTCACAGACACGCATGCATCATCAGGAACTCACAGACAAGTGTATCATCAGGAACTCAGACATGCATGCATCATCGGGAACTCACAGACAAGTGCATCATCAGGAACTCACAGACACACATGCATCATCAGGAACTCACAGACAAGTGCATCATCAGGAACTCAGACACACATGCATCATCAGGAACTCACAGACAAGTGCATCATCAGGAACTCACAGACAAGTGTATCATCAGGAACTCACAGACACGCATGCATCATCAGGAACTCACAGACAAGTGTATCATCAGGAACTCACAGACATGCATGCATCATCAGGAACTCACAGACAAGTGTATCATCAGGAACTCACAGACAAGTGCATCATCAGGAACTCTCAGTCAAGTGTATCATCAGGAACTCACAGACACACATGCATCATCAGGAACTCACAGACAAGTGTATCGTCAGGAACTCACAGACATGCATGCATCATCGGGAACTCACAGACAAGTGCATCATCAGGAACTCACAGACAAGTGCATCATCAGGAACTCACAGACAAGTGTATCATCAGGAACTCACAGACACACATGCATCATCAGGAACTCACAGACAAGTGTATCATCAGGAACTCACAGACACGCATGCATCATCAGGAACTCACAGACAAGTGCATCATCAGGAACTCACAGACACACATGCATCATCGGGAACTCACAGACAAGTGCATCATCAAGAACTCACAGACACACATGCATCATCAGGAACTCACAGACAAGTGCATCATCAGGAACTCAGGCACACATGCATCATCAGGAACTCACAGACAAGTGCATCATCAGGAACTCACAGACAAGTGTATCATCAGGAACTCACAGACACACATGCATCATCAGGAACTCACAGACAAGTGTATCATCAGGAACTCACAGACACGCATGCATCATCAGGAACTCACAAACAAGTGTATCATCAGGAACTCACAGACAAGTGCATCATCAGGAACTCACAGACAAGTGCATCATCAGGAACTCACAGACAAGTGCATCATCAGGAACTCACAGACAAGTGTATCATCAGGAACTCACAGACATGTGTATCATCAGGAACTCACAGACAAGTGCATCATCAGGAACTCACAGACACACATACATCATCAGGAACTCACAGACAAGTGCATCATCAGGAACTCACCGACAAGTGTATCATCAGGAACTCACAGACACACATGCATCATCAGGAACTCACAGACAAGTGTATCATCAGGAACTCACAGACAAGTGCATCATCAGGAACTCACAGACAAGTGTATCATCAGGAACTCACAGACACACATGCATCATCAGGAACTCACAGACAAGTGCATCATCAGGAACTCACAGACACACATGCATCATCAGGAACTCACAGACAAGTGCATCATCAGGAACTCACAGACTTATGTATCATCAGGAACTCACAGACATGTGTATCATCAGGAATTCACAGACAAGTGTATCATCAGGAACTCACAGACAAGTGTATCATCAGGAACTCACAGACAAGTGTATCATCAGGAACTCGCAGACATGTGTATCATCAGGAACTCACAGACATGTGTATCATCAGGAACTCACAGACATGTGTATCATCAGGAACTCACAGATACATGTGCATCATCAGGAACTCACAGACATGTGCATCATCAGGAACTTGCAGACATGTGTATCATCAGGAACTCACAGACATGTGTATCCTCAGGAACTCATAGACATGTGTACCACCAGGAACTCACAGACACACATCTTACCAGGAACTCACAGACATGTGTATCATCAGGAACTCACAGACACACATCTCATCATGAATTCACAGACAAGTGTATCATCAGGAACTCACAGATACACATATATCATCAGGAATTCACAGACATGTGTATCATCAGGAACTCACAGATACACATGTATCATCAGGAATTCACAGACAAGTGTATCATCAGGAACTCACAGATACACGTCTCATCAGGAACTCACAGACATGTGTATCATCAGGAACTCACAGATACACATCTCATCAGGAATTCACAGACAACTGCATCATCAGGAATTCACAGACATGTGTATCGTCAGGAATTCACAGACAAGTGTATCATCAGGAATTCACAGACAAGTGTATCATCAGGAATTCACAGATACACATGTATCATCAGGAACTCACTCACATGTATCATCAGGAACTCACAGATACACATGTATTAAGTATAGCTATGTTCTAGGATAAGATAAGATAAGATTTATTTATAGTCTGCATGATTTAAAACAACTATTCAACAATTCTTTTTAATCCTTTACCTAAATAAAAAAGACTTGTGCGAAAACTTCGCATGTGCTTCTTCCACAGCAAATATACAGGGATACTAAATGGATTTGGAAACATAAAAATAAAGGAATTTCAAGGGGGTTTATACTGTAAACATGAATGGCTGGGACATGTGTTGATGTTGTTATTATTAAATTAAATCTCATCTATCCATCTGCCAAACTTATACATATTTATATTTCCCTAGGTGTGTCTCATATATTCCAAGTTTCATCAAAGTCAGAGTAGAAAGGTGGCCTCCAGACTGGTAACAAGCTCAACCAATCAGATGCATGATCCCCTCATTAATATGTGTGAATCTGGCTCATTATTGAACCCATTCAAGACCTTGATGATATAAGCATATATTCCATGTTTGATCAAAATCAGATCCGAAATATGGCCTCCAGAGTGGTAACAAGGTTAACCAATAAGATACAAAATCACGTCGTTAATATGCATGGGTTTCACTCGTACTGAACTTGTCTTAAACTTTGATGATATAAACCCATATTCTAAATTTGATGATATAAACCCATATTCTAAATTTGATGATATAAACCCGACCATATTCTAAATTTAATTGAAATCAGATCAGAAATATGGACAACAGAGTGGTAACAAGCAACTGTACATGGCCAGATGTACAATGTACGATGAATAATGCACAACAGAGTGTAGTCATCTCAAGTAACTGCACCTTTACTTATGTGTCTCTTCAATCTAAGTATTTCTATAGGTATTTTTCCTGACAGTCTAAAACTGGCAAAAGGAACTCCAATACACAAGAAAAGAAGGAAGATCTTCCGATATGAATAACTTCAGATATATCAGTTTTATCATCACTTTCAAAGAAATTAGAAAGATATGTTTGTAATGAATTTAGAAACTACCTGGAATCTTTTAATTTACTACATTCACAATAATCAGGCTTTCCATGAAGGATATTCATGCCAGACTACACTAACTAGAATGGTGGATGATTGGTTAACAGCAATAGATCAAGGTACTACACAAACTAGAATGGTGGATGATTGGTTAATAGCAATAGATCAAGGTAACCTAGTACATAAATTGTTTATTGACCTTCCAAGGCTTGTGACCTTGTTAGTCACAAAATCCTCCTGGAAAAACTCAACATACATGTATATCAAGTTAACCACGAAAGTTTAACTTGGTCGCAATCCTATCTTGAAGACAGACAATAGCAAAAGTTTGTATTTTAAATAAATCTTTAGATAAAAATACTTATAAAGTCAGGTGTTCCACTAGGATCATTTGTTGAACCATTACTCTTTCTGCTGTACATCAATCCATGTCACACTTAAGTTTCCACAGATTACACAACATTACATAACATCAAATCGACTGGTGTTTGCACAATGGTATGAAGATAAATGCAGCCAAGACAAAAGCCATGATCATAGGTAGTCAAGCCAAAGTAAAAGCTGAAAAAGACGACTTCAAAGTGATGCTAAAAGAATTTATATTGAACAGTCTGAAAATGAAAAACTACTTGGTATCATGATTGACAATATCTTGCACTGGACAATGCAAGTTGATATGGTCATTAAAAAAGTAAACTCACTGCTTTATCTCTTGAACAGAATAAAATCCTATCTCTCTCAAGAATAGAGACAGATATTCTACAATGCCTATATCATGCCACATCTTGAATATTGCTGTTCTATCTGGGGTAATAGTGATTCAGAAAATCAAGAAAGACTACCGAAATTTCAAAAAAGAGCAGCTAGAGTTATTCTTGATGCTGATATAGATACACCATCAACAAATCTTTTTAAAACCTTAGGGTGGCTTCCATTTCAACAGAGAACTCAACTTAAAAAGGGTTTACTAGTCTACAAATCCTTACATGGGTTGGCTTCTAATCATCTTAAAAGTTATTTTATATTGGTGGAAAATGTACATATGTTTGAATTAAGATCCATCTCAAACAACAAGATATATTTACCTAAACCAAATTTTTAGCTTTATAAGAAGAGTTTTTGCTTTTCTGGAGCCTAACTATAGCATTCCATTCCACCCTATATAATGTCAGCTGATTCATCCATCTGTTTTAAGAAGCATCTCAGTTAAAATGTACAGAAACAATCATTTGTATGATTATATGTAATTCAGTTACTACTCTTCTTTAAAACAATGTTCTTTCATGTACTTATCTGTAATGTCTTATACAAGTTCACTACTAATCATTGTATGAATCCTGTATGTACTCATCTATTATGCCTTCTATTTTATAGTAGTATTAAATACTAGATCAATTATCTAGTCTTTAATAGCGTTGTTGTCTAAAGACATCACAACCTGCAACAAGAGCCCCTTGAAGGGACTGGCTGAAAAGAATTTCCAGGAATTCAAGATAAGGTCATTCCTTCCTTTTAACTGATGAGTGTTGAAACCATCTCTGACATTCTTCTGCAATAAGAAGATTTTCAAATTAGCTGCTATGATGGACATATTAGATGTCAGATTGGCACCAATTTCATTTAGGACAAAGAAAACATCATAAGAAGCCTTCTGGTGGAAACCCCATGTTGTTATGACTTTCCATTTTCGAGGAGTAATGATAACAAGATTTTCAAGCTGGGTGCCATGGTGGCCATATTGGATATCAGATTTGCACCATTTCCATTTAGTTCCAACTAGAAATCAAAAGAACCTGTTTGGTAAGAGCACAATATCAATATGACCAGCCATCTAAAAGTAGTGATAACAAGATTTTTAAGATGACCATTGTGGCAGCCATATTAGAAGTCAGATTGGCAGCATTTTCATTTACAACCAACTAGACATCATAAGAAGTCTTTCAGCAAAAACCCCATGCTGATATGACCATTCATTCAGGAGAAATAGTGATAACAAGATTTTCAAGATAGCCATTGTCGCAGGCACACTGAATGTCTGAATGGTACCATTTTCGTTTGGAACCAACTAGACATCATAAAAAGTTGTTTAGCAATAACCCCATGTTGATATGACCATCCTTCCAGGAGGAGTAGTGATAACAATATTTTCAAGATGGCCACTGTGGTGGTCATAATGGACATCACATCAGCACCATTTTCATTTAGGACCAAAAGTAAATCTTCTTTTGAAAACCCCATAGAAATATTACTTTTCATTCAGGAGGAGTAGCGATAAAAAGAATTTCAAGATGACCAAAGTGGTGGCCGTATTGGCATCAGATCAGCGCCATCTTCATTTATGATCAACTAGACATCATAAGAAGTCTTTTAGTGAAAACCCCATGTTCATTCGACCATCCAGGAGGAGTAGCAATAACAAGATTTTCATGATGGCCACTGTAGTGGCCATATTGTTCATAAAAGCAAAACAGTTTTCATTTAGGACCAACAAAACATAAGAAGTTGTCTGGTGAAAACTCCATGTCAATAGAGTGTATAACTTTCCATTCAGGAGGAGTAGTAATAACAAGATTTTCAAGATGACCACTGTGGTGGCCATAATGGACATCAAATCAGCACCATTTTCATTCAGGACCAACTAGATGTCATAAGAAGTCTTCTGGTGAAACCCCATGTCAATATGACTTACCTGGTACTGTTCAGGAGAAGAAGCAATAAAAAAAATTTCAAAATGCCCACTGTGGTGGCCATACTGGACATCACATACAAACTATTTTCAATTAGGACCAACTATACATCATAAGAAGTCTTTTCTTGAAAATGCCATGCTGATATGACCATCCATTCAGGAGTAGCAAGAACAAGATTTTCAAGATGGCCACTGTGGCAGCCATAATAGAAGTCAGATCAGCACCATTTTCATTTACAACCAATTACCGTAGACATCATAAGAAGTCTTTCAGTGAAAACACCATGTTGATATGACCATCCACTCAGGAGGTGTAGTGATTATAAGGTTTTCAAGATGGCCACAGTGGCAGCCATACTGGATGTCTGAGAGGCACCATTTTAATTTAGGACCAACTAGATCATGGGATGAATGTGTGTGTAAAGTTTCATGGCAATCTTCCATGTAGTTTAGGAGTAGCGATAACAAACTTGTGCAAACGGACAACAGATGATAGATGAGATGCAAAAGACCATCCCATAAGATCTTCTGGTCTATGACCAGTAGAGTGAAAAATTATGCAGCATATACATGATATTGTAAAAGGGCCACATGGAAGATTGGTCAGTTGACCAACTGAGCTTCTTCTTTAAATAAAGTCATTATTATTATTATTATTATTATTATTACAGTTCCTCGACGCTAAGGACTGTCTCAGGGACAAATGTCCTTTGGGTACGTGCATTTATCTTTTCATGTCCGTAAGTATGTACTTTGGTTATAGGGTGAGAATCTCAATAGTTTCAAAGCTGACCCATGGGCCAAATCCTTTGGAAGTAGGAACGAACCCTGGTACCAAAATTAGTTCTACATATAAATTTGTATTTTCATGCCCAGTAGGTGATATGGTTGTGGTTCTGATCCAGCAAGTCCCTGGGCATAGATATTGGCCCCAGAGTTAATGTCTGCTGCATGTATAAATTTGTCTTTTCATGCCCTTTACATTGTAATAGAATGGGGATCTCTGAAGTTTGAAAGCAATGACCCAGAAATAGCATATTTACTAAGTCATCAAGACTTATGATTGTATCACTTAAATGATGCAGCAAGCTTCTCATTGATAAAATATACTTCCCCCTTTGAGCTCTTAAGCAAGCAAATCATACAGAATTAAAGAATGTCTCACTTTTTCATGCTAGATACTTAAGTCATTGAAGGTGATAATGACTGATGGTCTGATAAAAATGATGGTAATATGAATGACTGAATTGCAATTAATGACAACTGCAATAGGGACTTTCCCTCAGCACCTGATATCAGCACCAGGAGTCCTGGCAGGAGTGTAGTTTGGCCAATCAAGTGTAAAGAATGCACCAAAAAAATAATTATCACACTGCTTATATCCAGAAATAAAAGGTTGACTTTAAAAATGACCAGAATGAAAATACAGATTTCATTTTGTTAACAACTGTGCAGCACTTTAAAAAGAAAACATGCATGAGCTACTGTCTGTATAGGCACTGTTATTTCAATTATAATGTATCTATACATTAGAAATTCGATACTGAATAAAAACATGTGATGATAATTAACAATAATTTAGTATCAAAGAGAACTAACAGTATGAATTTACTGCAGTAATTTAAAAGAGTTGTTCATAAAGAAAATGTTATCAATGAGAAGCTTGCTGCATCATCTAAGTGATAAAATCATAAGTCTTGATGACTTAGTAAATATGCCCAATAGTCAGGACACAGCAAACAAGATTGACTGCCATTTCTGTACACCTTGTATGATGCATTGCCTATGCACTTTCAAATTTTACTGTGAAAAAAAAGTGCAAGGTTGCAGCCTGGGGAAAACATATTTTATATGTCTATCTCCAACAGGTCAAAAGATATTTGTAAATAAACACAGTTGCTAACAAATTATACAATTTGTCATCCTTTTAACCTTATAATTGGGTAAAAATGGGAAGGCTAAGATGATTTATTTTAGAGTAACCAATTTACTGAATTTAGCTAAAACAAAATTAAATTGTAGCTATTGACACAACAAGCTTCAGACATTGCATATAACATCTTCTAAAAAAACAACCAAGAAATATTCACTGCGTAGATATAAACTATTTCCAAACCACTGCCAAATTACATAAAGCCTTGTTTGATAAGAATGAGGCTGTCTGTGTTATACACCAACTTTGTGAACAGGCAGTTAGCAGACTGAACAAGATAAACTGGTCTATAGTCTTCTTTCCTTGACAACTTTCCAAAAATATTTTATCAGAATTAGCCAAGGAATCAAGATAAATCAGGTTTCTATAGAAACATCAAAGCAAATGTTCTATCTACAAATGCAATGAGTTACAACAGAAAGACTACAAGACGGTCTTTCATTGTCAAATAGTATATGAACAACATAGAACTGTAAAACTTTAGATATGAATATGCTAACTTTAAGGACAACTCTACATACAAGACAAAGGTTTTTGTGGATCATTATGAAAAATACCCTCAACTTTTCAGATCACTGTACATACAAAGCTTAATGCTGACATTATCATCATAAATGCTGCTGAAAATGTGATAGCTGAATTTTAATTTATGCTAATGCAGATTCTGTAATAAGGTAAAGAAACATTTACAGCAATGAGAGTTTGTCAATGAGCAAAGGGGATATATGGCCATCAAGATTTATGTTTACCGTATTTTCCGCCCTATAAGTCGCTCCTGCGTATAAGTCGCGGGAGGAGGAAATCCAGATAATTTTGGAAAATTCAACAGATAAGTCGCTCCTGCGTATAAATCGCTCCTGCGCACTTACCGTAATCACGTCTTTGACACCGCCGGCCATTGCATGCGACTTGGTAATTTCCAACTTCGTGTAAGAAATATTATACAATTGTTTAAGAGTTATATAAAAGTCAGTATTACAATAGAAATAGAAAATAAAAGCAAATAAGATTTATAAGTAATATTTATTAAGTAAATAATAGCGCCACTGTTATTTGTTTACGTTGTCGCTAATCCGCGTCAGAAAAACCGTCAAAATCTTCGTCTTCCGTATCAATTACCGGTACTTTGAAGTTCTCTCCATGAAGCCAGTCTTGGCTTAATCCAGAGTTTAAAACTAGAGCAATCATCAGAGGAATTATTCATGCTATGGTTTTTTTTTTATAACAAGCCATTGCGAAACCAACCGAAAAAATGATTGTGTGTTTTTATAAACTACTATTGAAGTAAATTATGAAGCGCTACCAGAGGTCTTGGAAACGCTTTACAGTGACATAATTCGTTGTTTAAAATAACAAAATAACCCCAGTTCTGCATGCTGTATTTATTTGAGTACCGGTACATCAAAAGAACATGACGCAATAGCTGGGCGGCAAGTTCAAAGGACTTTGACTAGCAGCTTGGGTGGGAAAATGTGCTGAAATTTACAACGACTGAATTTAGAGACAGAAAGATTCTAAGATGTACATGCCGAATAATAAAGGAAATACAATGGCAATCATTATTTCAATATTTTTTTTATTTATTAATAACAACAAATTTTAACACATATATAACTAAATATTATTTGATTATTTAATTTGATAATCCTATAGTCTAATACTTACGTGTACCGTATGTAAGTTTCCAGCAATTGGCTTGCCGGTATACCGGTAGATGCATTTCGCTAAAGCACAGCATCACTGCGCATCAGTCACAGTCGTTAAAAAAGTTTATTTATCGTATAAGTCGCTCCTGCATATAAGTCGCACACGTCATTTTTAAGAAAAAAAACGAAAAAAAGTAGCGACTTATACCCCGGAAAATACGGTAACTTAGAAAAGAATCACACTATATAAAGGTAACACTACATACTACCCAGTATAACTTTTGTGGTAGGGCATAACTAAATCTATTAATTGCCCTGTTTTGGGAACTGTTCTCTTAGTGTTATCTGGTGGGGCTGCAGTATATACCTGGCAAACAATAATATAGGGAACAGTTCTCTTAGTGTTGTTTGGTGGGGTTGGGGTATTATATCTGGCAAACAACACTATATGCAACAGTTCTCTTAGTGTTGTCTGGCGGGGCATCGGCATTATACCTGTCAGACAACACTGTAGGAAACAGTTCTCTCAGGAGAAGGCAATAATAGAAAATAATAATACCAATATCCAAAGTCAAGTACAGACAATATAATCAAGAGTAACTCTGAGAGTGAACCATTATAAATCCCCATGCTTTTTGACACAGTACCCAATTGAAATCAATAACCCACAAACACAATCTGACTTGGAGGTCATTAGTTCAAAATCAGTTTGGTCCAAAAATTTAGACCACATCTCTCTCTCTCTCTCTCTCTCTCTCTCTCTCTCTCTCTCTCTCTCTCTCTCTCTCTCTCTCTCTCCATTCTGAAAACCAGAAGCAAGAGCCAACACTTATACCCATCCTACATATGGCTACCATATCAATGTTTTCACTTAGATTTTGAACATGCTGTAAAAGGTTTGGAACAGTCAGTGGACGATAACCATTTTCACCAAGAAATTAAGATTTCAATAACAAATAGCTGGCAGGAAAATATCAAAATAAACAGTGAATTCTGCCAACAGTCAGCTTTTAACCAGAACACTGCATATGAACAACAAATGTACCAAATTTGATGAATCTCCAACAAGCAGCTTATGAGAAGATCAAGTTACAGACACATGAATGGACACACAAACTTGGAATATCACAATATACAGTGAAACCACACTATAACACACTTCGTTATAACATGAATTCGGTCGTCGTCGTGTGGCTCCTTGATTTCATAATAATTTAAAGTACAAGAAAGTTCCAGTGCCAAAAAAATAAACAAGAGTTTGATTTAATAATTTGGCAAAATATATTGAATTCTTGAAGGAAAAATTATATTATTACTGTTTCTTGTTTTTGAAAGATGTAAGCTCCTTAAAAAGCTGACAATTATAAATGTAATTATTATTGCACCATCAACAATAAAGCCATTAAGTCTTCTTTGTGTTTGTCTTCAATGCATCCTGTGTACAATCACTGCTCATTCCAGGGTAAACAATAGCAAACAGATGAATGTTCAGTCATCTGGCATACACAACCAAGCACCAACAAATGTGGTTGTCTAAAATGCTAATAAATCAATTTATTTGCTACCTCTTTAAGAGAAAACAATAGACCACCAATGCCTACTCAATCAACCATTACATAGCATGATGGCACTTTCCACCAACACCAGACAATGCTATTGTTGATATAATTTTATCACCCAAATTTTCAGGAGCAGTTTTGGTCACTGCCACATATATACCCCATCGCCCAACACCACCTTCAAATCACTCAGATATATGCAGGTCACTTGCCACTGTAATGCTAAAGTGTGCTGTTGAACAATGATGGCATTTGGTTTGGTTCTGTGGTTTTAATGCCATTTTTCAGCACATGATAGGCTATACATGGCGGCCAGTATATCTGGTGGAGGAAGAACCCGGGAAGAACCACCAATCCATGGGAAGCTACTGGCAAGCTTTCTCACAAACCCATGTTGGCCGAGCCAAGACTTGAACCCACGTGGACAGAGATGTGATTTGAGTGATCTGTAAAGGCAAGCGCCTTTGACCACTCAGCCACCCAGGGTCCCAAACGATGACTGGAACAGAACCATTTAAGTTGTAGGGGTAGAGGGATTTGTTGCTCTGCAGTAGTGTAAAATCATAGTTATCCAGTAAAGTTTCAGTGAAATAATGCTGATTTTATTAATTTTTTTCTGTCTTTTAGAGAATGACTTGACTGTTTTTTTTTCTGAAATCACTCTTTACCCATGAAATCAAATAGTTTACTCCCAAACATGGTTGTGGCATACACCTGTTGAATTGATTATCTCAAATATATTACGAGGTCAATACCCATGTATGAATTTTAGATGAAGCATTTTTTAGGCCTAAATACAAGTTTCTTTTTTAGACACTCCCAATGTCTGATTTATGCATTTTATTGTTGGTAAACATAATCAGACCCTTTGGACATGTCCAGCATATATGAGTGTATTAGCAAGAAATTAAGTATCTGGATTCTAATAGAATCTAGCAGAGAAATTCTATAAATTATGTTCTTTGTGCACTTTTTCAATGGAATTACTATTATAGATAAAATGAGATCGGCTGGTGAGTACATGTACTCTAACTATTTACAATGTTCAGTTGCCAATCTTCTTATACATGTATACAATGCATGGTTCCCTGCCAAAAAGAAAACAAAATATGTAATCACTGTTTTAAGTATTTCTTGCTTAATATGCAGCAATTTAAGTTGGCAACTGCATCACTGAAGACTGCTGTTTTGCACCCCCATCCCAGCACCAAATTGTATAGCTAGGTGGATACACATGCAATATTTTCTTCAGTTAACTGACCTGTCTGGATATTACACAATATGTTACATAACATGATGGCACTTTGTGGAGGGGAGACCATCTTGTTAGAGCAGGGTTTCACTGTATTTAATAGACAATCTTAAACATTGGGATAAAACAAGAGGCCCAACTGGGCCTGAGATTCCTCACCTGCCTGATATCCGCCTCAAAACCAAATGCAAGTGCAACTGGCTAAGAAATCTAGATGAGTAGGATGCTTTCTGAGAAATTTCTTCCAATGATGTTGAATGCATATGTTATGAAAACAATAGTTTCAATGTGGGTTTTTTTCTTCATCTTTTTAATCTTCATCCATATTTGATGACAGATCAGCATCATCTGTCCAATGATGACAGATCAGCATCATCTGTCCAATTATGAAAGATCAGCATCATCTGTCCAATGATGACAGATCATCATCATCTGTCCAATGATGACAGATCAGCATCATCTGTCCAATGTTAAAAGATCTTTATGCCTGGATGCTTTCTACTAAATTTGTTCAAATTTGCTAAAAATAAGTTAAGTGGTTTTTGAAAAGTTGTTTAAAGGTTTTTCCATTTTTAGTACTGGCACCCAAATTAGATGGCAGATCAGCTTCAATTGTAAAAATCTGAAAACCTCTTATGCCAGGATGCTTTCTCTCCAATTTGATCAATTATATTGAGTGGTTTCTCAGATGAAGTCATTTCAAAGTTTTTCTATTTTTAATATAGACAGCCATATTTGATGGTGGATCAGCATTATTCACATAATCTTGTAAGCCCTTCTTTGCCAAGATGCTGTCAAATTGTGTCAAATTATGTTGAGATGTTTTTGAAAAGACATCGTTTAAAGTTGTTTCTATTTTTAGTAATGGCAGCCACATTTGAAGGCTGGTTGGCATCATCTGCAAAAATTTTTAACTTTTTTAAAAAATTGGATCAAATTCTGATGTGCAGTTTTTGAGAAGCTGTTTCAAGATTTTCTATTTTTAGCAATGGTGGACATATCTGACAGCAAAGTCAGATCATTTGTATAAATTTTAAAGTCCTTTATGATGGGATGATTTTTGTCAAATTTGGTCAAATTCTACTAAGCAGTGTTTGAAAAGAAGTCATTTGAAGGTTTTTCTAACTTTAGTAACAGCAGCCATATTTGAAGCTGGATCAGCATCCATTGTACAAACTTTAAAGCCCTTCATACTTGGGTGCATTCTGTCAAATTTGCTCAAATTCTGTTGAGTTGTTTTTGAGAAGAAGCCATTTAAAGGTCTGGTGAGCTAAAAAAAAAACAGTCCATATACAGCACACAAAGAATTAAAACCAACCCCACACACACCTTTCCTTTCCTTTCCTCAAATTGTATTATTCATTTCATGTTTATGTAAATAAATCTGAACTTACACCATCATCAGCATAAAGTCAGTGACAAGATAAGAATGTGCCAAATTCGTGCAAAACAAGTGGGCCCTCTATTACACACAGCCAGGGATTTCAGATCTGATGTATAACAGATAGGCTAAAGCAGACACAAAATATAGTGTAATGGAACTGCGCAGAAAGCTACAAAACAAAAACAGTTGATGGATTTCCCTTCCCACATTGAAAGGAATGATATAGAACATGATAACATGTAGGTTCCAGCAAATTCCAATGATTTACATTTTACCATCAACTGACAGACCTTCCACGCACTGTAGTTATAGATCTTAGCCTATCCTATGAGAAACAGATATTAATAAAGAAAAATTACAGCTTAATACAGTCTATTCTCAAGTATCTGTTTATCCAGCTATTATTATTACAGTGTAACCTGCCTTAGTAGACACCTACATATAGTGAAAACAGTCCATTTGCGGCCCCAGACTTTTTGTTTGAAATATCCCAATCAAAAGTTATTAAATCTTGCATGCTAGAATTTTCCCTCATTCCATTCATATCCATAACATATTACTGGATTCAAACCTTACTTGTACCTCTTTTGTTTACCAGACGTCATCTTAATCATAGAAAAGCTTGGCATTTCTTTTTAATGTATATTTAAGCATAATAAGTATTCAGATTCTCCAAAGTATGTGTATCATCAAAGAATCATCAAAGAACTGAAAAGTAAGCAGACAGTTCCTCCATTTTCGTAGTGACAGATATGTATTCCTTCCTTAATTCCATCTGTGTCTTTTGGAAAATATGTTTGGATAGTTGACAATACATACTGGTAATGACCAATAAACACATTTTATGCTTTGAATTTTTTTAAATGAGCACAGGACCTGAAATTCGTCTGCCAAAGTATGCTTGGAGTCATGTGGTCTAGCATGAAACACTAAATGTCTTTTTCTACGACTTTACTTATAACGAACCGAACATTCTATTTTATGCTTTATTATTGCAAAGGGAATATAGTCTTTAATAGTGTTCAATGTTCTACTTCGTTGACTTGTGTCTGCTTGGTAAATATTTTGCAAAAGATTCCTATCCTTCAGAACTGAAACAGAATTTTAATTCAATGTGAAACTGATTCAAGGTGTCATATAATCATACAGCATTTTTATTCCAAATAACACTGTAGGTAACAAACAGAATTATTACAATACAGCCTAAATTTATATCATGTTAGATGAATAAACACATTCATTTATTGGATGCAGATACTCAGTCTCATATTAGGGCCTTGTTCTAAGATTGCTGTCTTTTCAGTACACTACATTACAACAACTCTACTATTGCATGGTTCATACAGCTCTAAAGTTTCTTCCCCAAGGACCTTTCAAGTAGTTGTCAAGGACATCCAAATGTTTTCAAAGAGTACCAGTATTCTGTCTTACAGAAATTCAACCTTTTCTGTATATATTACTTTGTTAACTACCAGTGTTGTGTGTTATTTGATCCACCCATATTTGTTATCACATTTTATCATATTTATTCATTATATTAGGAAAATAAGTAAACAACAAACTCTGAATTTAAAAAGTGATATATTTTATTCAGTTTTAATCTTTTGTATTCCCTTTAATAAATTCATGGAGTTTCTAACAAAATTAAATTTTAATAAATTCAAGGACTTTTCAAGGATAAAACCAACTTTTTGGAAAGTCAAAGAGTTTTCAAGGTAACCCCTAAATTCAATGAGTTTTCAAGGTAACACCTAAATTCAAGGAGTTTTCATGGCAACTCTTCAAATTCAATGAGTTTTTATGGTTGTATAAACCATGTATTATTACTACTACAAAAAAGGCAACATTTGTACAAAATATGAACAAAATGTTTTAACTATTTTTTACTTTACACTATACACAAACCCTTATACTGTAATTTTTCATCTGCTATAAACAGATAAAGTGAAATATGAAACAATCACAACAAAAATTACATGAGTGATGAAAGACAGGAGAATAGAAACCAGAAGCATATGTGTCAAAAATTCCCAAAATACTAATTTCACAAAAAAAATTCCCTCCTCTTGGAATGGAAGCTCCAAAATTATATTGTTGGAATCAGCCCTAATATGAAGGATACCTGTCTATGAAGAACAATTATGTCATGTCCCTTGATGGTCCTTTATATACAGGTTTCACTGTAACAGTTTTTGCATCAAGCATGGGGATGCTGTTATACCCTCCTTCTGTCCATCCATCTGTATATCCATAACCACATATCCTTCTAAACTGCTGAGTGGAAATTTATGAAGCTAGCTTGCTATCTTGGTTACATGGTAACTATCTGCAAAACGAGTACTGTTCTTGGCACCCACCCCCAGGGTTCCTGGGAGAGGGGGTAAAAGGTGAAATGTACAAATATTTCATAGCAGGAGGACAGGGCAGGGGAATAGAATAATATGCAATAAAAAGCATTAAACCTTCTTGTCTGGCAACCAGAACTCAAACAGAATCTCACAGGCATAAAAAAAACAAGAGGCACAAGTGAAACTGATCTCCTTCACCTGGCTTACATACTTTAACAGCTGACCATTTTACTAAGCAGGTTTATGAAGTATTGTAAGAATACATCCTACATCTCCCAGACTTTATATCATGTTGATTTTACCTATTTTACTATATTCTGATGAACATTCTTTCAGAAGATAAAGGCATAATTAATATGCAAAGTCTCTTGTTCATAATCAAATTTATCCACAATCTTGATGACAATACACCCACAATAAAAAAATGGCTTCAAGAGTGGTAACAAGCTCAGCCAATGAGGTGCAAGATCACCTCATTAATATACACTGATCCCACTTACTTTCAAAACTGCCCAAGGTCTTGATGATATAAGCCCACATTCCAATTTTGAAATAGAATTATGACTATGACTTCCTGTTTGGTAATAAGCTCAGCCAATCACATGCATGATCACCTCATAAATATGCATCGATCCCACTCATTACTAAACTAGTCCAAGATCTTGATGATAGAAGCATGTATTCGAAGTTTGATCAAAATCGGATCATAAATATCACTTTTGAGGTGGTAAAAAAACACTGCCAATTAGATCCAAGATTACATCATTATTGTGCATAGATCTCGCTCATTATCAAAATCATCCAAGATCTTGATAATATAAGTCAAACTTTAAAGTTGTCTCCAAACTGGATCAGAAATATGGCATCCAGAGTGGTAATAAGCTCAGCAAATCAGATGCAAGATCACCTCATTAATATGTGTTCATCTCACTCTTTACTGAACCTGTACAAGATTTTATTTATATAAACATATACTCCAAATTTGATCAAAACTGGATCAGAACTATGGCCTCTAGGGTGGTAACAAGCTCAGTCAATCAGATGCAATATCACCTCATTAATATGCATGGATCTCGATCATTATCCATCACATCCGAGATTCTGATGACATAAACCCATATTCCATGTTTGATTGAAACTGGATCAGAATATGGACTCCAGAGTGGAAACAGGCAACTGCTGATGGCTGGATGCATGACACATGGCAAATGATGCATGATGGATATAGAGCCATACCATAAGTTCACTTGGCCTTATGGCCAGATGAGCTAAAAAAAAACTGATTTTCCTATTTGACAACAAAATTGCTATAGGGCCCAGATACTGGCTACATCTCAAATAAGATTCAAGTACTGAAGGAGTCTTTCAAATTACATAAACAAATTTATCCAGCATGACTGAATTCAAGTTGAGTTTAGATTTCCAGGATTTATCCTATTCCACTGCCTTTACTGGATAATGGTTCCTATGGCATTAATGTCAAAAAGATCACTGAAACCAACTAAAGAGATTTTTGTCAAGGATGATTATAGGTGCTATAAACATCAAGACAATCTGGCTATTAAAGAGTAAATAAAAGTGTTTGAAATCTTATATGCTTGTCCTAATAATCTTATATGCATGTCCTAATAAACTTATATGCATGTCCTAATAAACTTATATGCATGTCCTAATAAACTTATATGCATGTCCTAATAAAATTATATGCATGTCCTAATAAACTTATATGCATGTCCTAATAAAATTATATGCTTGTCCTAATAATCTTATATGCATGTCCTAATAAAATTATATAAATGTCCTAATAAACTTATATGCTTGTCCTAATAAACTTATATGCATGTCCTAATAAACTTATATGCATGTCCTAATAATCTTATATGCTTGTCCTAATAAACTTATATGCATGTCCTAATAAAATTATATAAATGTCCTAATAAACTTATATACATGTCCTAATAAAATTATATGCATGTCCTAATAAACTTATATGCATGTCCTAATAAAATTATATGCTTGTCCTAATAAACTTATATGCATGTCCTAATAAAATTATATAAATGTCCTAATAAACTTATATACATGTCCTAAAAAACAATAATAAGTTAAAATTTATTTGTGCAACTTTAAAAAGCCTGTTGTTAAAGTTAGCAAACTGATTTCAAACCTGATATTTTATACATTGTTGACCAAGGTTCATCAACATATGCAAACAAATTTTTGAAAATTCCAACATTTTGTAAATGTTAATTAGACTGAACCTGTGTGTTAAATTCTATTCAGCAAGTTGAGTGAATTTGATTAAAGAGTATATCAGGCATCAACTGTGATGCATCACATCTTATGAGTAATACAGTGAAGAATTTAGAAGACTGTATGAACTCATGATTAGGAACCAAACAATCTCAGGTTCTGTACAGTGCAAACCAGCTGCTGGGTGTCCACATTCTATTTTGTATATATTCTGAATCATCACATTAAATTTGCAAGAAAATAAAGAGAGCTCAGAAGTACAGCTGTATTATAAAAAAGGAAAACAACTGAAGAAAATTTATCCTTCTTTTTACTTACCATATGTACTTGCATATAAGCTTGGTCCAAATACAAACAACATAGACCCTGATCTGCCGTCGCATAATGCGCCGGCAGATCAGGGTCTATGTTGTTTGTTCTACTGATTAGTCCTTACAAACTGCATAGACCCAGATCTGCTGGCGCATTATGCGAAGGCAGATCTGGGTCTATTCAGTTTGCAGTTGGTATTGGCCTATACACGAGTATATACGGTATCTCTTTTCCTTCTAACTACACAATAATTCCTGAGTTTCATGAGTGACGAGTCCATGACTTCTCATCCTGAAACTGTTGAGAGCCCTGATAAGGTCCTCTATACATTTTATATGTTTTTGTTTCTGTTTTGGATTAGGTCCATTACATGTCTAAAAGTAGAACAGATTTGAGATAAGGCATGGAAAGGTTGCATCTTGTCTGATAGTGATAATGGCACAGGCCAGAGTAGCTCCACCACTCCTTAGGTAGAGGATGCACAAGCTGTTTAGATTTGTTCATATAATAACATCTATACTACAGTACTAAATCTCCCGAGACTGTTTTCATGTTGCTACTCCATCTAACACAAACTGGCCAATGTGAATCATACATAATAAAATTTGTCTTTTCATTATGATTTCCATCAATCAGATTGGTCAGGTCCTTTTTCAATTTCTTTGCTTCACACCTATATGAACCGAAAAAAAATCATTTCATTTGGAATCACCCAATTGTGATACTATATGGACCAGTCACAGAGAATCATGGGTAAAATAAATTGCAAGCTTACATCAACTACGACAGCAATGTTTGTAAATTGCAGCTCCTCTGTTAAGTGTAAAAAGAAATGCTGTCAATGACAACACTTAATTCGACATAAAAAATTTGGAACATATAAAGCTCAAATTTAGATCAATAAAAAATGTATATATTCTGGACAAGAGAGTGAAGCTGGAATCCTGACAATCCACATTATTTTCCTCCAGTAAAATTTAACAAGTAGACCTACAGTAAACGAATCATGGATTTCTGAATGCCCACTCAATACAGTGGATGTGGACACACCGGGGGGCAAGGGATTAAGTGTCTACTTCGGATGGTGGATGTCCACTATGTCTGGTGAATGTCCACTATGCCTAATGAACATCCACACTATCTAGTGGAACTCCATCACAGATTTTATTGCAGACATAATGGGTTTTATAGCACCCCTTACTGATTTTTACTGCATTTGCACCATGAGTCAACACACTAAACAAACAGAAGGGAGAAACCCTATGCCGTAAACCCAACCATGGCAGGTGTCAATTTCATACCTTTTACTTGTACAAACTATATAGTAGTATAACACTGCCTGTGTAAGAGAGTTATCATTTATTGCATTCGTCCTTTAGATCAGATCTGAAAGTATCAAACTGAATAAATGTCAGAGACACATGCAGCAATAATAACTTTTGAAAATGAAAATAAACTTTAAGACCAAATGTGAGAAACAAATGATTTGTATGTCATAATTCTTTCTCAAGTTCATTCAGTAAGAATAACATGTAATCGTATATTGACATAATACAAAAAGAGATACACAAGCTATGCTAGAAAATCTTCTGAAGCTTTATCCATAGACTTAGAAAATGACGTTGATTATTTGAGAGTATGACAATTTTTAACTGCACAGAATTTGTCTACACTGTTTTGAAGCTTGCGCTCTATCAGTGGCCATTCACGTCATCAACATAGTGATTTTCATGAAACAGGTTACTTTGTTCATCACTTTTTTCATGAATCTATCATCGATCACAAGCCAATGAGTGACATTCTTACTTTCAAGTCAGCCACAACACTTGTTAACAATGTTCAGTCAAGAAGGTGTCGAACTTCAATTTTATATTTAGCACCAATGTTTGTAAATAAATATTAACTTCTGAATGAAAATGTTTCTTGTTCTCAGAAAACCAAACATCGTAAAAGTAATAAGATGTTAGTTTGTGAAAAATGAATTTTGGGCTTGTAATATCGAGGTTAAGTTCTGATATTATTTTAAAAATTGGTTTCTAGCAGTATATAAAACAAACCATATAAATGTTTTATTTTCCCCATTGATCTTTCGACACAGCACATAGAAAAGAAGTCTATCACAGCAGCACATAGCTATGACATGTTTGATGAAAGCTCTACTACACTACAGGATTTCTTTTTTTTTTAAATGCATCTTCCATATCTTTGTACTGAAATGAGCTTATTATATGCAAAATATGAGAGAGAGAGAGATTATGCATCATTGCTTTCAATCAACCTAACATAGTTTTATTCGCTAACTCAGAAAATGACACTGATGCATACTCTTGTATGCATTTTTTAAATGTGCTGCAATTATCTTCATCTACTGACAAAATTTAGAAATACAATTTTATACCGCTCTTTATTCAGAAGTAAATAATTAAATTACTGCTTAGCAATGCTTTTTGTATTTAAAGAATAATTTGTAATTAACTGAGTTATTAACTGCTACTACTTTGCTTTTCGTATTTTTTTATTACTTGTGATTTGGTTCTATAGTCCATCTTGGTCATAATTAACATAAAATAACTAAAAGCTTCCGAAATTTAATAGACTGAAAGTGGAATAAGCCAGCATTGCTGCAATAATCAAAATGAACTCACTGACAATATTTGTGATGACCCTAAAATTAATGTGAAAGGTTCACAATAAACAGGAAATAATTAGGATTTACAACCTTTGAGGCCCAAATCTCTTCCACCTCCAGTTCGGAGTAGATAAAGAAGTTCTACCAGAAATACCTGTTTAAAGCCATTAAAAATATGAAGTCACATAATCAATGCAATTAGAAATAGATTTTATTGCCTTGGCAAACACATGGCTTAGCAATTTGAAGCAATATACAAGGCATTATTGATATATCTGATGTGTTCAGCTTATGCGAAATACAGTACAAGTTCAGCTAGAAAAGAACAAACCTATTAATAAGAAGAAATTCCACTTTTAGGAAACTGAAACTAAACCGACATACAAAACTAGATGCTATTTATTGTACAGTAAATACAATTGTATCTACCGCAGATACTCATCTAGAAACTAAGTTTGCATAATAGTCGGCATTTCCATTCAATTTCAAAAGATGATGATGATGATATGATGGATGTCCAGTAGAAATTAATCACTATTGCAATATAGAAAAAAAACTTTTCTTCCCATCAGCACTTATTAACTGGTCCCACCCTTATTCTCTGCTGTGTACATGTATATCTTCAGGCATTTAACCTTGAATTATTATTGCTTTTAATTCGACATCGGAGACCACAGTTTGTTCATGTGACTTTAAACTTAGTTTTGGTTCCAAAGATTCAATGCAGTTTGGGTGATTATGGACATAATTTCAGTAATTTCACATTGTTGACCTAATTGCTAAACCCTGTATTAATATGCATTTTGTACGTGTTCTTTGGCGACAAAATGTTTTATTTGTTTTCACGCCAATTTCTTAAAAAGGATAATCGGGTCAAAATGTAACAAGTTAGTAACTAAACTGAAAATAAAATTATATTTCCTTGATAGTCTAGAACAGTTTTACAGTATTCGTCATGTGGACTGAAAGAATGTACATGTACTGTACCAAATGAAGTTGTATCTGCATCAACTGAAAATAAGCATATGCAAGTTTTACTCCTACCAAATATATTCAAGTGATTATGCTTTTTAAACTTGTCAGATGACCAAACCAGCAATCAGAACATACTTGCCATATTCCCAGACCGTGTTGGGGGGTTTTTGAGACTCAAAAAGTATGTTTTGAGGTCCCAATGTGGGTCAGTGCGTGTGACCCCCCAAAAGTGATGTCATCCAAATGAGAATAAGCTATCTTTTCAAATCAGCCTATAGCAAAGACTGGAAATTCAAGTCTGAATAAAAGAAAATACCATCTGTTTTCTCTGAAGCATTCAATATTCTTACAAACAAAAAAAATGGTGCCAAAAAAAAAAAAAATGGTGGACTTAGCATTGTCAAATAACATCACCACACACATATGTACACATGGTCACAACCTTACAGGCATTAAATACAAAAATGCACCAAGTTAATGTCTTTAAAATCCATTGGACAGTAGTATGTAGTCTTAGTTACATGCAGTCTTTGCTGCTTTCAATAGTTCAATAGTTGGTTTGAAGGTAATGCAAGTGTCATTGGTGTTCACAAATATGCCTATGTTGGCACTAGCAATGGCCAGAGCCGCTAAAAGTGATAAAAACCTATCAGATGGCAATAAATATCCATTTAAAAACAATTAAACTGGCAATGAAAACATTCAAGGTTTGTGGTAGTCAGCCGAGTTGCTAAAGTCTTTGACTGCCGCTATTGGAACGTATTTTTGAGGTTAAAGTCTCACCTACGGCAGGGAAGATTTAATTTATTATTGGGCTGAATTAATTAAAAAAGGTACTAATTTATGCAAAGATACAATTTTTCATTTGAATAATGATTATATACTTTTAAAAGAAAAGTAATTAAGAAAACATGGGTGTTTATTATAATAATTGCTAGTATATAATGAGTGAACACTAAAATTAAATGAGAGCAAGATCCAGAACGGAAAATTCCATGGTACAGTTCATTTCAGGTTAACCAGATATTCAAACATGTTAATGTTTTCATGAGTTACTTGATCACATGATAAAAGGTTTATGGCAATAATGTAAATGTCCAAGGAAAATATGAGAAAGTTAAGGTGTCAAAACTGTCAAAGCAAATAAGATTATCTCATTTTTTTTAGCACTTCTAGTGCATTATATACTACAATTTTCCTTTGTTCCTTTAGAATGTTGTGTGTCCCCCAAATCTGGAGGGTGAGGGACACACACAGTGTCTCCTGATCTTGGGATCCTAGGTGCAACACTGCATTAGAGATTGGATGGTGCGGTTGTTCAACCTCACCGAAATATTCATGTTTTGCATTTTATATATGGAGTAAAAATCCAACTTCAAAGAAATGTTGCTGCTGATCACAAACTTTAATAAAGATGGCTTCAACATTCTCATTCAATGCAGTCAGTGATGTGTAATAACATTTGTTCTTCTGCATGCATCTCTTTGATGTACTTAATTTCTGACAAATTGAGTTGTTCCATTTATAGTACTTTACCTATGCAGATTAGCCTAATGGGTTCTCCCTCAGCAGTGCTCAAAGGATTTGACACCACACATCACCCTAGCTATTGTAAGCCAATTAAATAAATCTCTGAAAGGTGGTTGTTTATCTCTGACCGCCTTATCTTTTAATTGCCTCTAAAATAGCTGTTTAAACTGCTCCTAGGATAGTTTTACATGAACTCTAAGCAGGACTGTTTACTATTTATACATACCAATCATGGACATATATCATGGTGATCAAGAAATATATTGTTTTGTTTGTTTTTTTTCGTTGGGGGGGGGGGGGCGCTAAGCTTGCGAAAATCGTGTTTTTCTAAACATGACTGTGTCTGGGGGTTTGGGACCAAAATCTTGTTTTTCGAATGACACGTCGTGTTATGGCATGTATGTCATAAGTATATTTGTTTGAGCTGTTGGGTAAAAGAGTACAGCATTATTAAAATCACTGTATCATTAAACTTTTTATATATATATTGTGAAGCACCTAAATATTCTCATGGGATTCTTTGCTCAGAAATTTATTTTTCATCCCTCGCAATGCATGTGAATGCATTTTAGTGGGCAACTCCTTGAATATTAAATGGCATTGTCTACAACTTAAAAAGAGCATTCTACACTGTCTACTGTAGATCAGCCAACAGGTAAGTTCCATGCAATCTAGTGGACATCCACAATTACATAATTATATTGCTGTGACTTTCCAATTGGGGCAATAAAACTGAATCTGTCCACTACAAGCCATGACATGGACATTCAAGACAACCACCATACCCGGTCCATGATGGACAAAATTGTGGACAGATTAATTTCCATCATGGAAACATGGATTTTTTTCCAAAATCTGCAATGCGTGTACTAAACATTTTGAGAGTTTTAAAAACACCTAACAAGGTTACAGTGAGTTGATTATTAAAGCAATACTAAATAGGTGGGCATCATCACATTTAGATAAGTTGCATTTTCATGTTTTGTATGAAACTGTGCCCTAAAGAAAAGTTGATATTTTGTTCAGTTCAATTCCAATTTACATAAATAATTTGTATAGACTTTAAGTGTACACACTTTAGCTGCCCCTCCCCCCCTTTTAAAAAAAGTAGAAGCTGTCCTGGCTGGTCAAAACAGTGGTGAAAATTCAGCTGAAGCTTTGTTGATTCACAGAGAAGTGCTGAACATGTTTTGGGAAGGAAGTTAAGGTCAATAAACCCCGATGGAGCGGAGGAGTGCAATCGTAACTGGATAAATCAAAATGTGGAAGTATATTCTGATTGTTTCTTTCAAAAAGTAAGTGTAGCCATGGTTATTTATCAAGATTGTAGCCAACAATTTCTCTCTCTCATTTTCATATATGCTGTTCATCAGTCTGAATTATGTGTGGCAATTCAATTTGCCATTCTATTGGGTCACTCGTTTTTGCTACATGTATTTCTTTCTTTCTTTTTAAAAAGGAATCTTTATTGATAGCAATCAGAAGCACTCCACTTTCTTTTTACAATGGCTTATTATCAGCTATTATCAACACAAATCGGTTATTTTATTCTCATGTTTTTGTCCACTTCCTGTTTTGGTGTCAGGTCCATACACAATGGCAACTCTCCCACTCTCTCTGTGAAAAGTCTTCCTGTTAGCTATAGGCCCATATAATGTTCATTAACCATAGATATTGAAAAATAAGGAGAAAAAAAAACTCACTTTTTAGGAGATAAAGTTGTATGCTACTGTGCTTGGCACTAATTCCTAATTTGGACATCAGTAAATACGGGCACACAAATTAAACAAATAGGAAAAATTTTTGCACTTTTATTCATCTGCATATTTATCCACCATGGATTTCATTTTGTTTAAATTTATTTAATTGTCTAACAGAAGCTATAGGTATGATGCTTTTACTGACATGGGATCAATTTGTGCCTGGTTATCAGGAAACTGCTAGCCATTTTCTGATTAGCTGTATGCAAATTAAGGATATTGATCACTATTTTTAATGTATTCATGCATTGGATAAAAAGCAGTCAGAATGAACACATTTAATGGATTTTTGTTTGCAGCATTCCCATTATTCTGTCATTTATAGGTGTAAAATTTAATAAATAGTTTGGGGTTGGGTTGGGGGGAACTCATTTTAATGATGTAATACTAACCTGTTGCTACTGTGTACCTTACTCTTTTCCAGACAGAAAATACCCTTGACCGTATGAGAATTCATCCTGCCATAGGGTGACTTTCTGTAAAGTTCCAATATCTAACCCACAACCCTGGCCCATGCACTTTAACCCACAACCCTGGCCCATGCACACTAGCCCTTATTCTATTTCAGACAAAGCCTTAAAACTAGTGGGACATCAGTGCGGGGCAGAAGGAGGGAATATTGCAATAGAAATAAGTAAGTATTACATCATTAAAATTAGTTTCACACACACACATATACACTAAACAACATTTTGATATCAGTAACATATAACCTGTTGCTATTGCGTAGCTGAATTTGCCAGTTCAGTGGGAGGCTGATAATTCCACAAACTGATGAAGGAGAAAAGGGAAGGAATACTTGCCCTTACTGTAGAAGTGTAGAATACTTTTAGATGGTATCCGCATGGGCCACTTTTTGTGCTATTATTATCAGCCCCAAAGAAAATATGCCTTTGCTCTGGTGAGCCAACAGGCGAAGGTAGAAGGTGGAGAAGGTATTGTGAGATCACCAAAATGCGGCTTTCATCACATCCTCCAGAGAGGAATGAGTTAGATAGGCCCATGAGGTAACCATGGCTTGAACCTCACAGGTTTTAATCTTCATGAAAGAATGGTCCCTCATGGTAAGAGACTGATAAGCTGTCTTGATAGTTATAGTAATCCACCTCAAAATGGCAGAAGCCAAAATATCGGCTGAGCCCTTAACTCTTTCCATACCACTTACGTGTATATCCGCTGCATACATGTGCCTTGCCTATGCAGTGACTGATAAATCTGCTTGTAAAAATGCACTGCAATCTGCCATAGTGGATATATCTACTAGCTGGTTATGTGCTCTAGACCTCAGGGATGGATAGATCCGCTCTGTATGTTCATCTTACAAATGATCTTATTCATCAATAATGGGTGGTAAAAGGACATTTAGCCAATCAAAACAGAGTTAGCAAATGATGGTTCTTGCTGTGAAAGATGTCATATACTAAATATGACTACTAAACATGGGGATTTTCTGGAATTTTCTACCACGTGATAGTTCATATATGGAGTTGTTAACAGTGGAAACAATGGACTTTGCTAGCGATTTGGAATAATAATTTTTAATAAGGTTTTTCAGAGGACAAAATTGACAATATTGATTTAGGAAGTGTTGGCAGTGACACTGAATTATTGTCTTTGTCTAGTCAGTCAGTGATTGAGATAGAATCAGATGATGAAGACAGTGCAGTGTGGATAAGAGAGCCACAGGCTCCGCAAGTCACAGAGTTCGCTGAAAGCATAGGTCCTACTTTCCTTTTGGGTGAGAGGGAAAAAAGAGACAGATTTCTTCTCTAAATATTTTCCCCTGGTATTAAATTAAATAACTGTGGCTGAAACTAACATCTATGTATCAAAATGCATGAAAGAGAAACTCGACATTGTTTGAAAGAAAAAAAGCAGGATGAGGTGTCCATAATGTGCAAGCAGTTTGATGTTCATCTTTGTGTAAAACATAACTGCTTTTACAGATATCACCAACAGCAACTACAGAACTTGTAGAACATAATGACCAATTAAACATTTGTAAATAATTATGTGTACAAATAAACATTTGTAAATAATTATGTGTACAAATAAACATTTGTAAATAATTATGTGTACAAATAAACATTTGTAAATAATTATGTGTACAAATAAACATTTGTAAATAATTATGTGTACAAATTAGACCTATAACTTTGTATTAAATAATGACAGACAAATTATAGTGTTGCAAATAGTGTGTTCTGTGTTCAATTCATGGATTTTCTTATCAATCTTTTGGAAGTCAGTGGATTAAAAGAATCACAGACAAAAGGTAGTTATAACTTTTATATATGCATGGTTTTGGTATATAAAATCAGTTATAAGGAAAATAACTAAAGAAATTGGCCCATATCTCCAAATCATCAGCTAAAATGTTATCATTTGGCTGCAGCAGCATCAGACTCTGGTAGTCAGCCCCCAAACCAGCTGCAGTAATGACCTCAGCAGCTAGGCAGAGCAGTGGGTCACTAAAGCAGCACTATTAGTTAAAGAGTTACAGGGGGAGGAAAAGATGTTTTCTACCTTTTCTTCGCCCTTTAAACAAGGTCAAATAAAAATGTTAAGCCCTAACTGGGCATAAAAGTCTATCTTGATCATCTCCATGACTGACATTGGGGATCTCAATTGGGAGTGAAGCAACTGATGGAAGCTGGGGTTTTTTTCTAAACACCTGGTTGGCAAAGGAGAGAAAGTGACTCATAATTTCCACTGAACCAAAGACAGCCTGGTTCTATGGATAGGCCATGAAGCTCACTCCTTAGTATCACTAAGGAGTGCAAGAAAACAGTCTTGAGGGTAAGGTTCTTGAAAGAAGCTTCACCCAAAGGTTCATAGAGGGTTTTAGCTTGAGACCACAAGACACATTGAAATTCCATCTAGGCATTAGTGAGCAAGACACCAGTCTTTGCAGCTTGAAAATACCTGACCAGGGCCTTTCAAAAATTGTGTGCGATAGGGCTGCCCTGTAGCCCTTGATAGAAGAAACTGAGCATTGTCTCTCTTCTAAAAGGAAAGAAGAAATTCAGCCACTGCGCTCAGAGAGGGGCAGCTAGGATTAACACGTTTTCTACAGCACCAATCGCAAAAGATTATAGACCTTGGACATAGATCATCTCCTGGACTGAATGATGCACTTGACAACTTTGCTCGAAAACTTGTCCTGGCAGAGAGATCGTTTGAGATGAACAAACATGAAGGTGGAGAATCTGCACGCTTTGTGGAGGAGAAAGCCCCTGTGCTATAACAGAAGGTCCCTCGTGTGGGGTAATGTCCTGGGATGATCTATTAAGATCATTGGACCACGATCATTGAGGCCACAATCATATGCTGAGATCCAAGGGACTCAGCACTGGAAAACCAGAAAATTCTGAGGAAGAAGAGAAAGGCCTTCTGTCCTTTTACAATTTGTACAAGCAAGGCAGGTGGGGTGGGTATCACAGAAGGCTTTCTTTTGCCCACACCACCCCACACTCTGCTTATGCATGGCTGCAAGATAAAAATCTGAGAAAAAAAACAATAAAAACTTCTATTTAAGTATTAGGCAGCAAGATCTTACCTGTTATCAGGTGTCATTTCTATTAAATGAATTAAAACAACCACAACTAATGTTTAATTATAATAAAATTAGCAAAAATCAGATTAAATAGAAAACAAATTCTGATGATTCATTACTATTATTAAAACAATAAAACTGAATCAAGATGAGACCACAGACCAAATTGGCATGGATAGGGATAACTAAATACCTACCCAAGCTAGAAAAAGGAATAAAATAAATCTCAATCACAATAAATGTTACCCAGACACCCCTGGGTGGTACATAACCTAAACACAATAAATGTTACCCAGACACCCCTGTGGGGTACATAACCTAAATACAATAAATGTTACCCAGACACCCCTGTGGGGTACATAACCTAAATACAATAAATGTTACCCAGACACCCCTGTGGGGTACATAACCTAAATACAATAAATGTTACCCAGACACCCCTGTGGGGTACATAACCTAAATACAATAAATGTTACCCAGACACCCCTGTGGGGTACATAACCTAAATACAATAAATGTTACCCAGACACACCCAGACACCCCTGTGGGGTACATAACCTAAATACAATAAATGTTACCCTGACACCCCTGTGGGGTACATAACCTAAATACAATAAATGTTACCCAGACACCCCTGTGGGGTACATAACCTAAACACAATAAATGTTACCCAGACACCCCTGTGGGGTACATAACCTAAATACAATAAATGTTACCCAGACACCCCTGTGGGATACATAACCTAAATACAATAAATGTTACCCAGACACCCCTGTGGGGTACATAACCTAAATACAATAAATGTTACCCAGACACCCCTGTGGGGTACATAACCTAAATACAATAAATGTTACCCAGACACCCCTGTGGGGTACATAACCTAAATACAATAAATGTTACCCAGACACCCCTGTGGGGTACATAACCTAAACACAATAAATGTTACCCAGACACCCCTGTGGGGTACATAACCTAAATACAATAAATGTTACCCAGACACCCCTGTGGGGTACATAACCTAAATACAATAAATGTTACCCAGACACACCCAGACACCCCTGTGGGGTACATAACCTAAATACAATAAATGTTACCCTGACACCCCTGTGGGGTACATAACCTAAATACAATAAATGTTACCCAGACACCCCTGTGGGGTACATAACCTAAACACAATAAATGTTACCCAGACACCCCTGTGGGGTACATAACCTAAATACAATAAATGTTACCCAGACACCCCTGTGGGATACATAACCTAAATACAATAAATGTTACCCAGACACCCCTGTGGGGTACATAACCTAAATACAATAAATGTTACCCAGACACCCCTGTGGGGTACATAACCTAAATACAATAAATGTTACCCAGACACCCCTGTGGGGTACATAACCTAAATACAATAAATGTTACCCAGACACCCCTGTGGGGTACATAACCTAAACACAATAAATGTTACCCAGACACCCCTGTGGGGTACATAACCTAAACACAATAAATGTTACCCAGACACCCCTGTGGGGTACATAACCTAAATACAATAAATGTTACCCAGACACCCCTGTGGGGTACATAACCTAAACACAATAAATGTTACCCAGACACCCCTGTGGGGTACATAACCTAAACACAATAAATGTTACCCAGACACCCCTGTGGGGTACATAACCTAAATACAATAAATGTTACCCAGACACCCCTGTGGGGTACATAACCTAAACACAATAAATGTTACCCAGACACCCCTGTGGGGTACATAACCTAAACACAATAAATGTTACCCAGACACCCCTGTGGGGTACATAACCTAAATACAAGGTTATGAAAACATAACCAAAATATGCCTATAACTTGAGAGAGAGCCAATTCCAAACAGGAATAATACTTGATCTGAGGGTAATTTCACACTGTAAAAAAAGTAACAAAACTGCTCAATTCATGAAAGTGATAGCAAGTTTCTTCGAAGAGTAATTTACACTGCCGTAATAATGGTGCATAACTGAAAAGAATGACGGGTAGTGCACAATGCCCAGGGACTTGGGTTAGACAGAATTTTTTTTAGAAAGTCACCCTATGGAAGGATCAATTCTCATTATACGGTCAATGGTATTTTCTGTCTGGAAAAGATTAACAGGTTATGAATTACTGATATTAAGTATAAGGATTTACCAATTTATTTTTATAAGTTCAATGAAGCATGAAAAAATAATGCTGTGAAAACTTTTGTATGATCCGCAAAACAGTTTGCACAGCATTTTGGGGGGTTCATACTTCACTTAACTTAAAACAATAAACAGACAGTCCTTAACAGCACTGAATGCTCACCAGAATAATGAAGTAAATCCCTAACAGCACTGAATGCACACCTAGATAGTGAAGTCAATCGTTAACAGCACTGAATGCACACCTAGATAGTGAAGTCAATCCTTAACAGCACTGAATGCACACCTAGATAGTGAAGTCAATCCTTAACAGCACTGAATGCTCACCTAGATAGTGAAGTCAATCGTTAACAGCTAGGTTAAAAATGCCCCGGCTCCCATTTACAATCCCACCAGAAATAGTGCTATATCAACAATATGATACCCCAGCAGACACTGAAGAAACAATAACCTTATATAATACCACGGTTGTTTTGTTTTGTAATTCAAACATTAGCCTTGTTTGTCCGCACAATATGGGATAAACAGTCCTTGTAATAATAAAATAAATAATTAAAAAGAGTTCTCTAGCCACTTTTTTTTTAACCCATTTTTACATACAAACTTATCTTATTTTGGTTTTTACGTTATACCGCTACTCAAGTCAAATCCCAGCTGCATGAAACAATTATGTCATTCGAAACCCGGCTGTATTAAACATTAATGCCATTTGAAAAACAGTGCAATGGCTGCAACACTGGTTTGTGATAATACAACACCCAGAAACTGGGGAAAAGTTAATGTCACATGACCCAAAAAGCGGCTGCACTGGCGACTATGGGTATATAAACTTCACACCAACAAGACACGGTGATCAGGGACCAGGGGTGACTAGACACCCCAGCAGATGGGATGGAATGCCTCTACATTCCCTCAGGCAGTACCTTCTTCAATCCTTAACAGCACTGAATGGAAACCTAGATAATCAAGTTTAATATAATGTGAAGTAATTTATTTTCCTGGTTATTAATTTTCGTGGTTTTGCACACAAAAAATATATTTGTTGCTGTTTTTGTTGTTGCTCAAATTCATGGTTTGCAGAAGGGTCTTTTTCTTTCCACAGAAGGATCAATAATGTTGAGCCTTTAAATATGTGGTTTGTAGCAACCACAAAATTTGCAAAAATTGGTACCCAACAAAAATAAGTGAATTCACAGTACAAAAAAAGGAGTAAAAATTTTAGTTTCCTGTTACAAGTATTGTTGTTGTTGATTTTTCCCTAAGACAAACTGGTGTATCATGATCCTTCCACAAAAACCATGGGTCCTTGTGACAAGTCATTTCTTTCTGAATGTCCTTCATTTCTAAGCCTTTGAAAGAATGGTCATTAAAGATCTCCAGGTAATCACATCAGCAAAGCCTAGCAACAATCACACAAAGACAAACAATACAGCTGTGTCATAAGTTTGCACCAAACTTTGCTGCCAGATGAATGCTCTTTTAAGATTTCTGTGGGATTATAAGTGACAAAAGTTTGACATGAACAAATTTTTAACATACCTGTTCCATCTCACAAAGAAGCTGCTCTTCCCAGGTCTCTCTCTGACTAGTTCCTCGATTCTGTAGCACCTGGACTAGTTCTGCTCGTACCTGCATCATCTCTGGAGTTTCTTCACGCACACCAAGTGCATTATCAATATCATCTAAAGCTTCACGAGAGACTGGCACATTCTCGTACTGTGGACCTATATCCAAGTCCTGTGAGCTGGCATAAGAAGGTTGTATGACCTGTGGTCTTACTGAAACATCTTTGGGAGGATATGACATGGCTGACTGTGAATGATGACCTTCAAATGACCTTGGCTGAACTGGATGTTCCATACCAACCAATGATGGATGATGACTATGATATGGCCTTGAACCTGATGACTTAGGATGATTGGAGTCAGTTTTTGATCTTGAACTTGGAGACCGTGGTGGCACCTGACTGACCTCAGATGTCCATCTTCTGGATGCCCTAGGAATTGGTTGCCTTTGGCGTGTAGAATCTGGTTTGGAATTACTTCTGTGACTTGGCAAGGTCAGACTTTGTCCCTTATTGGGCAGAGATTGGGGTTGGGGGTATGGGGCAATAGTCCTGTGGGATAGGGACTGAGACTGAGTCCTTCTGGGTAAAGTGGAACTCTTCTGAGGAGAAGGAGGTTGAAAAGAATGTTGTATTTTTGGCTGAACAGATGGTGGTTGTCCAGTTTGCTCCATTTCTGACCAATACCTGTCAATCTCTGACATTTTCTTGTCCATTCTGTGTAAACGACTATTTATTGTTTCTGCTGCCTCCTGATCATCAGTACTTATTTGCTTCTCATGCCTGGACAAAAAGTAAAAAATTCATTTCAGAGTGTGAAATACTGGTGAATTTTTGAGTGTCATTATATCATTCAGATAAACCCTAATAATAATGTTATTTTAATGAGAATCATTTTTTGAAAGAAATTAATTTCTTTTCCATTAGGGATGTAAGGTAAATATGTAGTATTGTTTGTTCAACAACATTATATTGGATACTAATTTTTTTTTTTAATGTTCAGTTTTCAATTTATAAATTTGTTTTGACAATTACAGCATTAGAATCAAAACTATTAAGACATGCATTCTGTCAGCTTGTAAGAACAAGAAGCTGACCATGGGCTGCATATCATACCAACATCCACATTTCAATTATGAGGGCATTTCTTTAGCTAAAGATAAGTGCATACTGAACCTATATTCTAAATCTGAAGGTGGGATAAAATGGTATTGAAATAAAAAGAAAGCGAAAGACTTTAACACTGAGGGAATGGATGGAAGGATGGAAATGCACATGGATGCCAAAGTGTTTACTATGTTAAGCTTCCACCAAGGCTGGCTTGACAAAAACTTGTCCTTAAATCTAGAAAGAACATCATTTTAAAAACTTGTCCTTAAATCTAGAAAGAACATCATTTTAAAAACTTGTCCTTAAATCTAGAAAGAACATCATTTTAAAAACTTGTCCTTAAATCTAGAAAGAACCTCATTTTAAAAACTTTTTACAAATAAAATTAATATAGCATAACTAACAGTTTTCATACAAACCAAAGCACTTTGCTGTCTACTTACCATATATATACTCGTGTATAAACTGGGTCCAAATACAAACAACATAGACCCTGATATGCCGTTGCATAATGTGCTGGCAGATCTGGGTCTATGCAGTTTGCAGCTGGTATCGGCTTATACGCGGGTATATACAGTAAGTAAAGTTATTGACAGCAATCTCCATATTGTATACAATGGGCAAATGCAAACAATGCCCTCCAACATATACTTTGATCATACTGTATCATATTGCATACAAAAATCCAAGAGGAAGGTAGCACATCCAAAGCTTGTCTAAATTACAAATCCCCACCCCCACCTCTCTTTCTAAACAAACCCCTACCTCTAGGATGGATGAATCAATAGAGGGATGGAAAAGTGAATTTATATGTCCCTGCTATATGCATATGACAGGGAACAATGAAATTAACAAATTCTGGTGGCAGTTTGAAGAAAGGTTTGGGACAATAAACATTAATGATTTCACTGAAGTAAATAAGACTAGGTTACTGAATTTTTACTAAAAAATATATTCATGTGGATGAATGGTTTTGGCAATGGCCGACAAGCTTAGGAGTCAACCTGCCAAAACAACAAGTCCACATGAATATTTTTTCAGCATTATATACTTTAAACCAAAGAAAATCATAAAAATACTATTTTGTACACCATCATTGAAATATAAACCTACACATAATATCATAATTAAATTTTTCATCTTCAAGTGAATGAATTTAAACACCTGATGAAAATACTAATACTTTTACTTCTTTTGTTAATGAACTACCGACATTTTGGTAAGTAATCATGTGTTACCATTATTAAAACATATTACTTCACTTTCAAGTAGGATATCTGTTGATTTTGGTACAAAAAACAACTGTACATTGTACAAATTATGTGTCTTGACTTTTTCAAGTGGGACTTCTACCGATTTTATGATTTCGTTTTCTTGTCAGTGAAATTTAAACCTAGAAGTCACTCATTCAATAACCACTCTCCTCTCTACTATCTGTGTTGGTTGCTATTCAGGCAACATTGCCATCAAATTTCGAATTTCTTGTAAAATTTAAAATATCACTATTTTTATTACCCTGGTGTCTTGGCTAATGTAAATCCTAAAATATCACTATTTTTATTACCCTGGTGTCTTGACTAATGTAAGCCGTAAAATATCACTATTTTTATTTACCCTGGTGTCTTGGCTAATGTAAATCCTAAAATATCACTATTTTTATTACCCTGCTGTCTTGGCTAATGTAAATCCTAAAATATCACTATTTTTATTACCCTGCTGTCTTGGCTAATATAAATCCTAAAATATCACTATTTTTATTTACCCTGGTGTCTTGGCTAATGTAAATCCTAAAATATCACTATTTTTATTACCCTGCTGTCTTGGCTAATGTAAATCCTAAAATATCACTATTTTTATTACCCTGCTGTCTTGGCTAATGTAAATCCTAAAATATCACTATTTTTATTTACCCTGGTGTCTTGGCTAATGTAAATCCTAAAATATCACTATTTTTATTACCCTGGTGTCTTGGATAATGTAAATCCTAAAATATCACTATTTTTATTACCCTGGTGTCTTGGCTAATGTAAATCCTAAAATATCACTATTTTTATTACCCTGGTGTCTTGGATAATGTAAATCCTAAAATATCAGTAATTTATTTACCCTGGTGTCTTGGCTAATGTAAATCCTAAAAACTTCAGTGTCTTTAAATATTCATAAGTACAGTTACCATATTTTTGACATATAAAAAATTGTGTGCAGAAAATGTAGTATGTAATAGTATTACCAATAACAATAGTTTCTCAAATTCAATTACTTTGCTAAATTTGTGAAAATTTTGTGTGTGTAAAATCTTGTATTTTACATTTTTTTAACATTTTATGAAGAGAGATAACACAGATCCAAGGACACATTTTGCCTATCCATATAAACACAAATCTGGATAAATAGTGTCTGAATAAATGACTTTGTACAGTATATTATTTCTACTCGAGTTGAAAAAAATGCAGACTTCATTACTATATTAACCAGTGTGAAAATGTTCAACTGAGATGAGTGTAGCCCAAGATCTGCCTTGCATAATGTACCAGAAGATCAGGGCTTGGGCTGTTCACTTGGAAGCATAAGAAGATAGACAAGCATTTTAAGACCCTGAATTGATGGCATATTATGAGATACTGAACTGAATCTACTATATACCCTGGTGGAAGTATGTTATGCAAGGATATGGACAGTACTTTAATCATACTGATAATTTGATTACCCATTATCACATGTTTTACAAATTGACTCTAACTTTGATTTTTGTTTTACATGTGACATCACTTTATTCCTTTATGAAATAGTTTCAAAGATTCAAAACATATTCCCTGACTAAAGAAAATATCATATTTCTTTGTTTACAAATTGCACTTAAATGTGAATATCCCAGACCCAGATCTACCATGGCACAATGTACTGGCAAATGAAGGTCTATGCTGTCCATTCTACATATGATTTAATCCAAACAGTATAGACCAATATGCATCCATATTATGAAATGGCACACACGAGTCTGTATTGTCCAGGGTATGCAAGACTTTTTATCCAATACATGAAGGCACCTGCATTATGTTTGATATGGGTCTGTGTTGTCCTCAATATGCAAGACTTATTGTCCAATCATGAAGGCACCCGCATTACTTTTGATATGGGTCTGTGTTGTCCTCAATATATATGCAAGACTTGGTTTCCAATACATGAAGGAACCTGCATTACGTTTGATATAGGTCTGTATTGTCCAGGGTATGCAAGACTTTTTGTCCAATACATGAAGGCACCTGCATTACGTTTGATATAGGTCTGTATTGTCCAGGGTATGCAAGACTTTTTGTTTGTTGTCCAATACATGAAGGCACCTGCATTACATTTGATATGGGTCTGTATTGTCCAGGGTATGCAAGACTTTTTGTCCAATACATGAAGGCACCTGCATTACGTTTGATATGGGTCTGTATTGTCCAGGGTATGCAAGACTTATTGTCCAATACATGAAGGAATCTGCATTACTTTTGATATGGGTCTGTGTTGTCCAGGGCATGCAAGACTTTTTGGTCCAATACATGAAGGCACCTGCATTACTTTTGATATGGGTATACGTTGCCCATGGTATGCAAGATTTATTGTCCAATACATGAAGGCACCTGCATTACTTTTTTTACAGGTCTGTGATGCCTGTGCCTGGGGTATGCACGACATATTGTCCATTACATGAAGGAACTTACGTTACTTTTGATACAGGTCTGTGATGCCTGGGGTATGCAAGACATATTGTCCAAAAAATGAAAGCACCTGCATTACTTTTGATATGGGTCTGTGTTGTCTGGGGTATGCAAGATTTATTGTTAAGTACCTGAAAGAACCTGCATTACTTTCGATATAACCTTCAATGTCATGTACTGTACCTCATAAAACATCATACCAAATATAATCACCTCTCTAAATCAGTATAGACAGGTCAGGTTACATGCGCACACAAAGCCCCATCCCCAACTCACCCCCAACCCCCAGGGGCTACATCATGGATATAGAACCTTTGATTACCGTATATACTCGCTTATAAGTCGACGTTTTTTTACTTAAAATTCGATTCATGCAGAGTAGGGGTCGTCTTATAAGTGCGACATTAAATAAATGTATAAATCTTGTAGTAATGTTGGAAACTTTAGATGTTTGCAGTACATAAAAATATTGTCAATTCATATATTTTTATGTTTTCATGCCACTATTCCTATGCAGTAATGCATATATGGTATGCACTGTGTTTATCCATTTCATGACGGTATTCATTACACAATACAGGTATCTACAGTTATTTGGATTTTAATAATTTGAAAATATTACCGGTATATTAAATACAACCTACCGCAAAGTGAAGTGTCCGTCAATGTTTACCGTGAATGTTTACTAGTAAGTATATTGCTTCCATTTTTGTGCAAGTCCGAACAACCTTTATTTGTAGTAAAATCTGTGGTTTGCTGTATAATTCCCAAGTGATATTTCCCAAGTTATCTGCCAGTGCACGTGGGCCAATAAGCCTTTGGCTTGTAAAGGCACTCACTTTGTTTTCAAGTTGACAATCCTTTTGATCAAGTCGCGAATCTAATAATTGTTCAGTGCCAAGTAGAGTTCTACAACTTCCTGTGCATATACTTTGACCTTAATCCCTTAGCTTGTAAAGGCACCAAACTCTTTGTTTTCCCATGTGACAACCCTTTGATCAAGCCGCAAGTTTGATACTTGTTCAGTGCCAAGTAACAGAGGGTGGTTATTTTAACTCTCTGTGATCTTGCCGCACAATTGACATGTGTTCAGTTGCAGCCTTTAATAGATTTCTGACCTTATGATCAAAATGTTACTTACAGAGCCCAAGCTCAGTCTCTGCATAAGCACCCGCATATGACAGTAAAGCTGAGGAATCGGAGTCGGACGAGATTTACGATGACTAGACGACGATGTAGGATTTCAGAACTTTATCATACAATGAGGATTAATTATTGGACTTTGTACCAGATGACATTAGATAGTAACATTCATAGGATACCGTGAATCACAAAAAGTGGACTTAACTTTCATTGTTTATTTGTACGACATATGGAATTAACATATTACAGGATATTGTGAATCGGATCAATCTGAACTTCTATTTTTATACCTGTATGTGACCTATAATTGAATTCAAGGATTTATCATATAAATGGATTTAAAATGTCAAGCATTATGGATTTCAATGGACTTTATTACACAAAGATGGACAAATTGTAAGTTGTCAATTTATTTGTGACATATTTCACTCAATAATATAATTGTATTTTACACAGGTTTTGTCTTTATTTTTCTTATCTATCTATCCAGTTTGGCTTGTTTATATTTCCAAAGTGCATTTCTGACTCATTAAGAAGTCACCCCTTCTGACGGATCTGACTTGCAAAATACACCCTGACTTATTGGAGGGTCAAAAAGAAATTCACTTTTTGCAGCCCTAGAAAGGGTCGGATCGACTTATAGTCGAGTCGACTTATAGTCGAGTATATACAGTACATGTACTCATGCTCATGAAACATCAAATATAATCATCTCCCTAAATCAGTGCAGACAGAATTCAGGTTACACATACTAACTCTACCATCATCCCCAATCCCCTAGCACATATGCTTCTTATGCAACAGATTTTAGCACATCACAAGTTTTCAAGTTCTAAATGGCTAATTACTGGGATTTCTTTTAGGACAGTACACATTTCCCTTGCTGATGGAATATTGTATCTGGCAACAGGCATTACAACTGTTCCAGCAAGTTCTATTGCCAAATTCAATAGTAGAATACCATCTATACTCGCTTATAAGTCAAGTCCAACTGCAAACTGTACATAATGCACCAGCAGCAGATCTGGGTCTCTGAAGTTTGTTAGGAGTAATCAGTAGAACAAACAACACTGGCCCTAAGCTGCCCGTGCATTATGGCAGATCAGGGTCTATGTTGTTTGCATTTGGACTTGACTTATAAGCAACTATTGATGGTAATAATATAAACACTAACAATTTTAAAAAAGACCATTATGCTTTTCTCTTTTCTTAAATTCATTCCATATAGTTCTCCTAGGTTATCATGATGTATTTTCCTTCTATAACTTCATAATATCACACTCTCAAACTCCCATAAACAATATAAACACTAACTGTTAGTCCCTGCCTAGCCTTGCATAATACTTTTACACTTAGAAATGCATACCTTTTAAACCAAAAACTGTAATTCAATTTAACAAAGGCCACTGACAATATCTAGAGAATGGCTGAAGCATTCTACATTAGTTCATCCAATGTTTCAATCTAGTTTCAAGTACAAAGCTTGGTTATCTGAAATTCTGTAGGTCAACAACTTGTAATGAGCTTAAAATGTTTGCATATTTAGTGACAAAACTGAATTCCTGAAAAATATTTTTCAAGACCATAATGTATGGTAGTGTATACCAAGATGATTC
This sequence comes from Margaritifera margaritifera, assembly GCA_029931535.1. Taxonomy (NCBI): domain Eukaryota; kingdom Metazoa; phylum Mollusca; class Bivalvia; order Unionida; family Margaritiferidae; genus Margaritifera; species Margaritifera margaritifera. Next base: position 4,104,511 of record JAQPZY010001688.1, read on the forward strand.
AGAAGTTCATGAAAATTTTATCATGTAAACATTTTTCAGAATTTCTAAATTTGCAAAAATTTAATGACACTAAATTATAATGATTAACAATAACAGCACGAACACAAACCCCTCCCCCCAAAAAAAACAAAGATTACAAAAAATGCAGCGTCCTGCCTATGCACATGTTATGATGTAACTCAGGCATGTGCAACCTATGGCCCGCATGCCAGATCTGGCCCACAACCTATGGCCCGCATGCCAGATCTGGCCCACAACCTATGGCCCGCATGCCAGATCTGGCCCACAACCTGGTTTAATGCGTTTATTTATGTCATAGGGTGTGGCTTTAAAAATCGCTTATTCAGCCCGCACCCTGGGGAAAGTTGCACATGATTGCTGTAACTGCATCCGACTAGTTGAACAGTCAGTTATAACGCCAAATCTAGACAAAGACCCTGCAGCAGATGCAGCCATCGTTGTCAGAAAAGTAATACCTATATCTCAGTATATCCTAACTCAGGTGAGACAACAAGGACGATATCTTACTGCTCTAATACAATGATTGGCAATGCAAGTCTTTCCAGCAAGGCCTGTCCCATTTGGGTTGTGTCCTGACATTCACGCGATAGACGTGATTTTTCAGGGCCATGTTTGGCTAATGCTGTGGGTACAGGCAGGTCTCCAGTCAAAGTCTGGGCTATCACCACAAGTAACTGCTCCATACTCTCCATCAACTGAAAAAGAAAAAACAAAGGCAATGAAATTTAAAAATGTCAAGAATCAAGATGACAATGTCAACTAAATTTTATAATCTGGTAAAAGCTAATGTAGACTGGGCAGGCAAATGACTCACAAATGGTTTGACAGATTTTTAACATTTTTTTTATTCAACATCCTTTCAATGGATCTTTGAAATATCTTTTGAGTCTTCTATAATATATACCATGGGGTCCCTCTTTTGCATAGGCAGATATTCTCCAAAAATGTTCTTGTCAAGACTGGTAACCATGAACATGGGGCAAATTAAAGTTACACATGTATGTACCTACTATATATAGATAAAATGGAGATACAGGCAGTGTCATAAATACCTAATTTTAAGCTCAACTATCAATGTTTTCATGGAACTTAAATTCCCTGCTGAAGAAACTGACCTAAATAAACTTCAATGGATGGACAGACAAAGGGATGGATGGTCAAGGGTAATACAACATGCCCCTACCACATTGTTTAGAGAAGAAAAATAGTATCAATATCATATCCTCTGATCTACCTTGTCTGACTGTGACAGAAACATGGAAGCAACAGTGAGTCTGTTAGCTCGCTCACGAGCCCCCTGTAAGAAACGTTTCCATGCCACCTCCAGCTGGTGTGCCTTTTCAGTGTTTGGCTGCTGGTCATACCTCAGGGATCTTCTTAACACCTGGGCTGCCTGAAGGAGCTGCTTACCATAATCATATGTGCCCTGTACAATCATAAACAACTGCTGTTATCCATTGGTGTTAACTCATTAACCCCTAGCGCCACATTTACGCGTCATGAGGTTGTACCCTACTTCCAAGCTCTGTAACATCAACATCATTTAAGATAAAATAAAGTGGATGGATTTGCAGGAAAGTAGACAGATGTAGCTCTACAATGATACCAGATAATGTCGACTTTCTACTTGCATTAAAAAGTATAGCAAAAAAAATGCATTTTTTTAGACCCGATTATTTTTAGGTCGAAAATTGCCAGTTACGGAACTGGAGTTTGTGTCTGGATTTTAGACTTTTGGGCCTTAGATCTAAGGCAGACTGGTCTGAACTGCACACAGACAGATGAACCTTTTCAAAAAGTAGGATAAGTTTGAGATTTGGAGTAAAAAGAGGCCAGGACACAAAAATCGGGGGTCCAATACGAAAAAAAAAAAAAAAAAAAAAAGTCCAACTTTTATCGTTCTGCACATGTGCGAGCATAATAGCCAATCAAAAACAATGTTTCTGATACACCTAAGCATCCGTCTAAACGAGAAACTTTCTTAAGCAGATGTGTTTTGCTGCATTTAGAAGTAACCCCAAAAATGCGTTGCCTACCCCCATTTCACGCGAAAATGAAAAAAATCTCCCGGGGTTAATGAGTTAATGGATGTGGGAAAATTATACGCAGTAATTGTTCATAGTATAATAAGGAAACAATATGAAAGGTCAGCCAATCTCATCACCATATAATAATCAGGAAAATATAGATCACAATGCCACACCATTTCCAATATAGATCACAATGCCAAACCATTTCCAATATAGATCACAATGCCAAACCATTTCCAATATAGATCACAATGCCAAACCATTTCCAATATAGATAACAATGCCAAACCATTTCCAATATAGATCACAATGCCAAACCATTTCCAATATAGATCACAATGCCAAACCATTTCCAATATAGATCACAATGCCAAACCATTTCCAATATAGATCACAATGCCAAACCATTTCCAATATAGATCACAATGCCAAACCATTTCCAATATAGATCACAATGCCAAACCATTTCCAATATAGATCACAATGCCAAACCATTTCCAATATAGATAACAATGCCAAACCATTTCCAATATAGATCACAATGCCACACCATTTCCAATATAGATCACAATGCCACACCATTTCCAATATAGATCACAATGCCAAACCATTTCCAATATAGATCACAATGCCAAACCATTTCCAATATAGATCACAATGCCAAACCATTTCCAATATAGATCACAATGCCAAACCATTTCCAATATAGATCACAATGCCAAACCATTTCCAATATAGATCACAATGCCAAACCATTTCCAATATAGATCACAATGCCAAACCATTTCCAATATAGATCACAATGCCAAACCATTTCCAATATAGATCACAATGCCAAACCATTTCCAATATAGATCACAATGCCAAACCATTTCCAATATAGATCACAATGCCAAACCATTTCCAATATAGATCACAATGCCACACCATTTCCAATATAGATCACAATGCCACACCATTTCCAATATAGATCACAATGCCACACCATTTCCAATATAGATCACAATGCCAAACCATTTCCAATATAGATCACAATGCCAAACCATTTCCAATATAGATCACAATGCCAAACCATTTCCAATATAGAATATAGCTCCTCAGGATATATTATCAAGTAAATTTCTGCAACCTCAATGCAAAGTTTACATATACTACATCAGTGCAAAGTTTACATATACTACATCAGTGCAAAGTTTACATATACTACATCAGTGCAAAGTTTACATATACTACATCAGTGCAAAGTTTATATATACTACATCAGTGCAAAGTTTATATATACTACATCAGTGCAAAGTTTACATATACTACATCAGTGCAAAGTTTACATATACTACATCAGTGCAAAGTTTATATATACTACATCAGTGCAAAGTTTATATATACTACATCAGTGCAAAGTTTACATATACTACATCAGTGCAAAGTTTACATATACTACGTCAGTGCAAAGTTTATATATACTACATCAGTGCAAAGTTTACATATACTACATCAGTGCAAAGTTTATATATACTACATCAGTGCAAAGTTTATATATACTACATCAGTGCAAAGTTTACATATACTACATCAGTGCAAAGTTTATATATACTACGTCAGTGCAAAGTTTACATATACTACATCAGTGCAAAGTTTACATATACTACATCAGTGCAAAGTTTACATATACTACATCAGTGCAAAGTTTACATATACTACGTCAGTGCAAAGTTTATATATACTACATCAGTGCAAAGTTTATATATACTACATCAGTGCAAAGTTTACATATACTACATCAGTGCAAAGTTTACATATACTACATCAGTGCAAAGTTTATATATACTACATCAGTGCAAAGTTTACATATACTATGTCAGTGCAAAGTTTACATATACTACGTCAGTGCAAAGTTTACATGTACTATGTCAGTGCAAAGTTTACATATACTACATCAGTGCAAAGTTTATATGTACTACATCAGTGCAAAGTTTACATATACTACATCAGTGCAAAGTTTACATATACTACATCAGTGCAAAGTTTACATATACTACATCAGTGCAAAGTTTACATATACTACGTCAGTGCAAAGTTTACATATACTACATCAGTGCAAAGTTTATATATACTACGTCAGTGCAAAGTTTACATATACTACATCAGTGCAAAGTTTACATATACTACATCAGTGCAAAGTTTACATATACTACATCAGTGCAAAGTTTACATATACTACATCAGTGCAAAGTTTACATATACTACATCAGTGCAAAGTTTACATATACTACATCAGTGCAAAGTTTACATATACTACATCAGTGCAAAGTTTACATATACTACATCAGTGCAAAGTTTACATATACTACATCAGTGCAAAGTTTACATATACTACATCAGTGCAAAGTTTACATATACTACATCAGTGCAAAGTTTACATATACTACATCAGTGCAAAGTTTACATATACTACATCAGTGCAAAGTTTACATATACTACATCAGTGCAAAGTTTACATATACTACATCAGTGCAAAGTTTACATATACTACATCAGTGCAAAGTTTACATATACTACATCAGTTTTTAGTCTTATGGATAAGATTTCCAAAGAACAATGTGAGAGAAAGAAAGAATTTCTCAGAAACATCTATAGACAATTCCATCATATAACCTCACTGTAAATCACTATCAAAAACAAAACTTCAGCACAAAATGTTAAAACAAAACTTTACCACAAAATTTTGACAACAACAATGCTATCATAATACAGATATCTATTTCTTGATATCTGCTAAACACAGAATCAACAAAAGTTTACATACAAAATTTGTCATTATCACTGAAGCACATGATGGGAGCACACTGACCAGTTCTTACGGTTCATTGGTGTAGTTTATCTCCGGATGCATGCATGTATCAAATTTCATCTATGTACATGCAAAAATATCAAAAACTCAGACTGTTAGATGGAGGATTTATAAAAATATCAAAAACACAGTCTCTTAGATGGAGGATTTATAAAAATATCAAAAACACAGACTGTTAGATGGAGGATTTATAAAAATTCCAAAACAATGACTGTTAGATGGAGGATTTTAAAAAATTATCAAAAACACAGACTGTTAGATGGAGGATTTAAAAATATCAAAAACACAAACTGTTAGATGGAGGATTTATAAAAATATCAAAAACACAGACTGTTAGATGGAGGATTTATAAAAATATCAAAAACACAGACAGTTAGAGGGAGGATTTATGAAAATTACAAAACAGACTGTTAGATGAAGGATTTATAAAAATATCAAAAACACAGACGGTTAGATGGAGGATTTATAAAAATATCAAAAACACAGACTTTTAGATGGAGGATTTATAAAACAAGAAATGTGTTCTCAGATGCGGATGCAGAAACTTTACAAGATGGACTTAAAGACAGATGGGCAGACAAGACAGATGGACAGACAAGAGTAAGACTATATGCCCAGTACCACTTTTGTGGTAGGGAATAAAAAATGGTAGACAATTGTGATGACATATAGTTTATAGTGCAAGCTCTCTGGAACTCTTAAAAGGATGACATAAATGTCAAAATACAAATAATTAAAAAGCCATTTTTCTTGGACTGATTAATTATTTCTTATTATTTTCCTACTGAACATAATTATGCACATGTATCGTCAGTTTCCAATCCATAATGAATCGTACCCCACCTTCTATCTCGGAAAGTATTTACATGGCACAATTACAATCTAGCAGAGCATTATTAAATCACTTCATATCTTACAAATATCAAACCATACTTTGCTCCGTCCACACACATTTTTTTAATTTGGAAAAATATAGTCATCAACGACAATTGCAATGTTAAATCCATGCTATTTTTAGGAGACAGAGTAGCCTTATGTAGATGATGCATGGTTGTGATGCAGACTCTCACACAGGTAAAAAAATAAACAATCAGGACATGTATACTGCATACACCATGATAGATACCTTCCACTATAATGACTAGAATGAAAATAATGGAAGATGAAACCGCAGTAAGAAAATTCTCTAAATTATAAAAATGTCATGTAAGTAGGGTATATACTTTTTGAATCCTTTTTTTATAATATGCCAAATATTAGACAATAATACAGTGTAAATAAAAGTGGTTTTATATTTTTTTCAAATTTTCATTTAAGTAGTATTTAAAATATCAGTACTTTGACTACATTTAAAAACGTAACTAATTTAGATATTATTATTATTATTATTTACAGAAAGAACTATAAACATATGCATGTAGAATTTAAATTAAAATATTCAGATGGCTCAAAAAAATTTGGTTTATAAAATCAATTATGAACACAAACATAAATAGAAATAATATTTTTAAATAATGGCTGTTTTACCAGAATTTTAAAATTAAGAAATTTAATTACATTTTGAAATCAAGAAATAATGTTAAAATAATTTATATATTTAGCTCATTTATGAATTTATTTTTTAGGAATTATTTTTGTCATATTGCAATAATAATAATAATGTCTACATTACATATTTCTTTTAAATGTTACTCAAATGACTGACATACTAAATACCATCCAAACATTAATTTTGAAAATTTCTATGGTAAAGACACTTCTGCATTACCTATTCTTCAATGTTTGGCAAATAATACAAAAATAGAAAAAAAACTATACTCTACTTACAGGACATTTTTATCATTCAGAGAATTTTGTGCTTTCGTCTCCTATTATTTTATTTGTGCCATTACAGAATTATGTATCTGCATGGTGTATACCAGATATATGTACTGACATTTTTTTTATCTGCACAAGAGTCCGCATCACAACCATGCAGCTTATCATGTGCATTAGGCTGATCTGTCTACTAAATATAGCATGGATTTAAAATTTCTATCACCACTGGCTATATTTTTCCAAATTACAAAAGTATGTGCAGACAGAGCAAGGTATGGTTTGAAATTTGTAGGGCATGAAGGAATTAGATCATTCTCAGCCACCGCCCCATCCCCCCACCCCCCTTGGAGTGGTGCATGGGTGCTTCTGCACCGATTCAGGATAATGGTTTAAAAATGTAAAAGAGAAAGACAACTACTGTCATTGGAGGTAAGAAGTTACAATTTCTTGAGTGACAATATTTATAAATTGCTCATTATTCTCAACAAATGATGTTATTGCTCACTTGGACAATCTTCCATGGTATTTAACTGATAAAACAGAATCACTATAAATACTTTTTTTTTGTAGTACATAATTCATCTATTTGGGTGATTTTCAGATTTGTGTATCATTATATTAGGGTTTTTAGGTTGAGCTTGGAGGAGAAAGTATTAGGTCAGAAACTAAAAATGAAATTCTGTGTTTTGGGGAGAGATTGTTATGTGTATCAGGGTAGATAAGTCTAGAGACATTGGCCTTACATTGGCAGTAGATTCAAATTTCTTGTGTTCCTCCTGTAATTTCTCTGCCTCCTGTGTAGTGGAGCCAATACTGGTATGGGTAGACATCATTACATCACACAGCTCCTGGATCCAGTGAATTGCCTGACAAATAAGTGAAAGGGACAAAACATAATTGTTTGTGTAACTTACACCAGATCTAGATCTGTCTTCATAAAATACACATGATATCAATAGCACAATGAAATTATATTGTATTATGTGTGGGCAGGTCTGAGTCTATTATGTCTTCATGTAATATGCATGATATCAATAGCACAATGAAATTATATTGTATTATGTGTGGGCAGGTCTGAGTCTATTATGTCTTCATATAATATGCATGATATCAATAAGACAATGAAATTATATTGTATTATGTGTGGGCAGGTCTAAGTCTATTATGTCTTCATGTAATATGCATGATATCAATAAGACAATGAAATTATATTGTATTATGTGTGGGCAGGTCTGAGTCTATTATGTCCTCAGTTAAATAATGTATGTAATATCTTTTTAACACTGCAAATAAAATTTGTATTGCTTTATTATATTTTGCATCAAGTGTATACCATGCTTTTAAATTTTTGGACCATCTATTCTCCACAATTTAGATGTAAGTGGTCTTCAAGGTAGAAGAAAACCTGAGAGCCCAGATCATTCACCTTGGATTAGTTACCATGTAATCTTAAATGTGCAATAACCAGGGATTAAACCCAAAACTGCAAAGATACAAATTAATTAAATTACCATGTAACTATTCAGACCCATTAATTATATTGTGATTACAAAAATTGACTTTTACATTTCTTTCAATGGCATTGTTTTACTGAAGTCATTTAACACCTGTGCCTGCAATACTTACTGTGAATGCAATTATTTTCATGGGCAACATTTTTCATGGTTTTGCATACAATGCCAAAAAAATTTCTTAATAAGAAATGTATTCCTACTTTAAGAATATTTTTCTCTAAAAAAGAAAGTGAAAAGAAAAATGTTCTCAAAAGTTTAAATAATCTTACAAAGAAAATTAACTGAAAGAAATAATTTCTCAAGTTCAGTTTTTCTATCTCAAATCACTAAGAAAATACCAGTACATATTTTTTTTTAAAAATAACATTTTCATGTATCATCACTTTTCTTAAATTAAGAAAATAAGAATATCTTTCAATATTTTCAAGCAGATAAGAGGCCACATTCTGATGTGAATTTTTACAGACTACCATGTACAGGTATCATCCTCCAAAAAATTATTTGTTCTAACTTGAAGAAATCGCTTACGAATATGTGAGAAATCAATTTTTGAAACCATATACAAAACAATAGGCAAGAATTCATTTCTTGAAATGCATGATGCATGTTCATAGTGTAGTATTGTGTGAAGACACATATTTGTTTTTAAAACATCATAAAACTAAACCACATCTAATTGAAGATGTTTATTTTACTTCAAGACAGACAAAAGCATTATATCTACATGCATATTATAACTGTACACAGTATGTATGTTCAAAGTTCTTTAATAATAAGGAACAAAATAGTCCTCATGCACTCAGGACAAAATTAAATTTGTTAGGTTCTCTATATCTAACTTCAGTTAGTAGATGTGTATTATTTGACAATTAAAAGGAGTATTTACATTTGAATCATTAATGTAATTAACAATTTTCAGGCCACATTCTGTACAGGTATTATTCTTAAACAAATTCCATGTTCGAACCATATTTTTTATAGAGTCCTGTATTACCCATGGAAATTTTAATATTTTCCATGGAAAAGCAAAATTTTTCTGAAAGGTGGACAAACAAGTCAAACTGATAATCATGTATTTTCGAGATGCTAATTGTTGTGCTCAGTGTAATTATCTGATATATTAATCACAACGATCATGCACCATTTCTACAAAATATTGTAATAAATACTCAAATCTGACTTCCCAGTTACTTTTTTATGTGGAATACTAAATTCTAGCTGGGACAAACATCTTGTTCAGCACTAAGTATATGTTCTTCTGCCAGTTCAGAGATGATCCAAATTTGACTTAAATTGATATCATAAGATAAAACATTCCTCCCCTCCATTTTGATATTGAGAAGATGTCTACATACCAAACGTAATTTCAGCTCAATAAGTGGATTTTATTCTTCAAGCAAACCTAGTAGCAGTGTATTTTTCAATGTGTGTGGAGTATGATTTATTTTTGTATTTCCCATAGAGAAGCAGTACAGTGGTTTAAAAACAGTCGTAGTATTGATCAAGGGTAAATTTTATATAATTTTTAAAATATTATCTAAGATGTTGATCAAAAGGTTCCAATAAATTACACTAATTCATTCTTACATCTTTGCAAATAAATGCTTCTGTTATCTTCTCTGTCAATGATTTAATAGTGATGTAGCGTGGTTTAAAAAATATGTACCATAAACAATACCCTCTTGCCCCTGAATGTCATTATGTTTCTGCTGTTACTTTTGATCTCAGGAGCAAAGTACCATTATTGGACTATCAAAAGGAAATTAATGATATTTGATGAGGATATCTCCTAACACTGTGCAGTTTGTCCCTGATTCTAGTCACTAAATTATTAAAACTGCAGAAAAATAAATAAGAATAAACAACTAAAGACATTTATATTGATGCTGAATGTTCATGTAAAAAAAAACATAGATTTGGAACAAATATTTTTTAAATTAGGCTATCTAGAATTCTTAGAACTGTTTGTTATATTTTTTTAGTTTTTCTTTCTGCAAGAGAAAACAATCTATTGTAAGCAGTTTGAAATACTTTATTGACTGTGTATTGTTTGTTTGTACTGTTATAAGTGTATATATATTCATTGTCCAAAATTTGTTAATCTTCCTTTCATACACAGGATATCTACGGTTTTTTAGTGGATATAAGGAAATATGTCATGAATGAAGTGAAAACCTTGTATTGTCAGTTTCCACACATGATAATACAATCTTTCCACTTCACTTGTGAAATATTTCCTTATATCTACTTAAAAAAACATTGATTTTCTTTTAATTATATATTTTTGAAGGCAAAAACTGTTGACTTGTAGGATTTTTCCATTCTGTGCCAATTCAGTTAACCCTTTACCTCATAGCGTCTGCTACTGTGTAGGCTGTCGATATACATGTACCCAAGCCATACAGTGCAGTGTGCTATAAATAGAACACCCGTTACCTAAATGACTCTATGCAAATAGGCCTGCCCGTAAAATTTATAGCAGCATAGTATATGTTAAGTTCAACATAAATTTTAACCATTTTACCTTTATTGTACATATCCTTTATCTATAGAATAGGTTTAAGAGTAAAATCTGATCTTTATAGTTGTGTAATTATTTTTCACAGAAGAATTTTTTATATGCTTTAAAATCTTGAGATAACTCATTCACCATAAAGTCAGTAAATCTGTGTGACCAACCATACTGACCTTTCTCAACCTCTAAATCTAACGGTTCCTTGTCTATGTCTGTATCACTTAATCATCTGAATTTAATAAATTATCAAAAATTAATGTTGCCTATGTTGATATCGGAGCCTATATCTGACTTACTGAAGCCTTCATAGTCATAATTCTAATCATCCAAACTCAAGAAAGTGCTGAAAAAAATCCGGGGCCTCCATTTTGGAGACTGGAAAATCCAACCCAGTAACTTTAAATAGCAGATTACAACTATATCTTCAATAGCAACCATGTGATGTGACATAATGGTCATTTACCTCAATACCTGCAGTTTCTAATAGGGGATTTCCCCCTGAAAGTGGCGCTATGAAAACCAGCTCAAAATGGCTGATGCTTACTGTAGGCATCCAAACACGCTTCCATGCAGATGGTGCACAGGCATCCAAACACAACTGTATGTGAATCGGATGGAGGCGTTCAATAGCGCTTCCATAAGAATGTGGTAGAGGCGTCTAAAAGTGCTTATATGAGGTAAAGGGTTAAGAGCTGTATTAGTACATCAATAAAAGAAGTTCCAAAACTGTACAATAATGTAGGACAGTGGCTTTATACAAGTTTATCTCCTACATTAATGCTTCAAATTGTGTATGATGTCAAATTAGTGACTGTTTTCATATGAAAAGTGAATGCTATTTATTTGGGGTAACACATTTCTTGCACAGCTTGAAACAGTGAACATTGTTGGGGTGGGGGTTGAATCATCAAAGAGCAGTCAGATCTGACAGACTTCAAAGTGTAACATCTTTACAACAAAAGATTTTAATTATTGTGAATTTCCTGATTGGGATTTTGCTGAGGTTTGTCTTTTCTTAATTTAAACATGAATTATGTGGTCTTGGCAAGTTTGCCATTTCATTTGGTAACCAACGCTGCACCCAAACTTTTAAATGAACTTAATTTCAGTTTGTAATCAACACTCATCTAACCACAATTTCGCCATTATTTTCAAACATGATCATGAGTGTTATGAAAGTTAAAATCACTAATTAAAGAAGTTTTAGTAAACAATATTTAATCCAGAATTTGACCTAAAAATGTTTACCATTTATCATACTGTGTAGCAAGTACTGAGTAGTATGGGTGACACCAAAAATCAAATAGAAAAAAGTAATGCTAGTCCAGTCAATTACAATTTGCATGATTTATGTGGAAAGCTAATACTTGAAACCTACTTGCTATTTGGAAACTGTGTTCAAGCATTTTTTTTATGGCACCTCCTCATTGCTTACATAAATGTATGGTGTTTGAACAATTTAAGATCTATGATGGAAAGAGAGAAAGAGAGGGAGGAAACGAGGGAAGGAGATGAGAAGAAGAAATAGGCCTAAAAATGAAAATATAACATATATATGGGCAGATATATTTCCTAAATGGGAAAAAAGTAGTTCCAGAGGTGATATCACCACAGTAAGAAAGAGTCCCATTCTTTTCACAAATTGATAAATACCCGTTAAATCTTTAAAAAATGCTGTTTGTAGTGACAATGAAATTCATGAAAATTGGTACCCTACAAATAAAAGTGTATTTTACATTATCTACACAATGAGAATGAACATATTTTTTGTGACCGGCTTTTTGTACACTTTGGTAAATGTAAAAATGTACAGATTTATGATTAAAGCAAGCAATTATCTATTACAAGTGCAAGCATGCAATTCTAAATCAAATAAACATATTTGAAGCAGTCTTTTCTATGAAAATAAGTGGGAATACAGTCAAACAAAATATTAATGAAAGGATATAAAATGAATAGGATATAATGAGATCTTATAGAAATACACAAATAGGAAGAGAGGTATTATTTACTTATCATCTAAGTACTAGATAGACTAGTAAACTCTAAATGCAACACTTCTTCAACTTGTATGAACCTGATTACCTGATCTGCATCTCTTTCACATGTTCTTAACTGTAGAATCTGTTGTAGCTTTAATTTGCGTACATCAGCCAGTTCATCACATCTCATCTTGCGTTCCTGTAGGTCTTCAAGCTTCTTTGTGATATGCTTAATCTGGCTGTCGTAGTCTGGAGAAATATCCTTCCCAAAGGCATTCTTAATAGGACGTGACATCTCATCCAGCAGACTCTGTCCATCACTCAAGGTACTCTGTGCTGCATGATCTATAAAAAAAATAAATATCTGAGTTCAAATTTGCACTGTCCTGCTAAAATTTTCTCTAGAATGTATGTTACATGAGTTTTAAAAAACATGTACACATAACTTTAACACAAAATTGTTAGATTCTTGATGACAATGATACGACTGTCACAGATATATAAGTGATACCTATTTCTCATGCTTTAATAATGTAAGTGAAACAAACATCCGAAACAGTCTCTGGATATCTCACAATGGACCTGAATAATCTTCAAAATATCTTCAGGATATCTCACAAAGGACCTGAACCGTCTTCAGGATATCTCACAGAGAAAATTTTGTCTTATTGGCTTTACTGCTACACACTATTTAAAGTCGTAAATACCCTGGAAATGTTTGCAATTGTTTCTTTATCAAGTGTAATACATGTCTACAATTCTGCACTATGCATAAAAGGTTGAAAAACAAGCTGAAAGCATTATTGACTAATTGCTGATGTAAATTATGATGTTAATATTACACTGCCACCTATGTGTAAATTAGCATGAAAATTTGTTAACAAGAGTGGCATTAACAGTACATGATAAGCATATATAATGACCTTTTCCCAATTGATGACCTTGACCTTTGAGGTCGGACTTGATTATTGTATGATAAGGTGTGGAACTGGTAAAGTTTCATAAAAAAATATGTAAGGGGTAAAAACGAGAGCCTGCATAAGCAAATAGGTCACTGACTTGCATTATTCCTTTTTGTGACTTTGACATTCCGGGCAGGGGGTATAACTATCAGAGAAAATGTCAAGTCAAGACATATAACAGGCTAAAGCTTCATTAAATTACCTTAATTGGTTCAACAGTGATACCTGTACATGGACAGATGTCACTGAATTACATTTTCCCTTGACATGACCTTGACCTTGAGGCAGGTGGTATGCCTATGGTATGTGACACACTGTCTAGTCATGATATATAACTAGTTAAAGTTTCATTAAAGTATCTTCACTGGTTCAAAAGTTATCCTTCAGAAAGGAGTTAATTTTCCCTTGTTGTCACCTTCACCTTGAGGTATGAAGCATGATTATAGTATGCAGCACACAATCTATAAACTACATAATTGGCTAAATTTGCTTTAAAATGTATAAAGTGGTTCCAAAGTTATACTCTTGACAAAGATACAAGTCACAGAATAGCATTTTTCTTCATCATGACCTTGACCTTGAGGCATGGGCATTGGCAACAGTATATGACACACCATCTAGTCATCATACAGACTTGGACACATTTTCATTAAAATATCTTTCTGTGGGTCAAAAGTTATACTCCAGACAAGGATACGAGTCTACAAGTCACAGAATCACACTTTCCCTTCTGGAGAACCATGTCCTTGAGGCGGGGGGGGGGGGGGGCGGGTGCAAGGTTATGGTATGTGACACACTTGCCGAGTCATGATATATATGCTTGGGCAAAGTTTCATGAAAATCTTGCCAACCATTATAAAGTTAAGGGCCAGACAAGCTAATGTTAATGGATGAATAAACAGACATCACCAAAACACAATATACCCAACTTAAGACCACATATAAAAAGCAGAAAAAAAGAAAAAAAATATATATTGAACTCATCCAAGATCTTGATGATATACACCCATTTACTGAAATTTACAGAAATTTTAAGAGAAATATATTCTCTAGAGCTACAGCTCAGCCAATCAGATGCAAAGTATCTCATTAATATGCGCTGATCTTACTTATTATAGAACCTGTCTATGACAATGATAATATAAGCTTATGATGGAGCAAACTCCAAATGGAATTCAGTCTCTAGAGTGGTAACAAGCTCAGCCAATCATATACTAGGTGCCCTCATTAATATACATGGATCTTGCTCCCAATCAAATATTGTTTCATCTAACATCTTGATAATAAAGACTATTTAACAAATTTAATCAAAATCTGATCAGAAATATAGTTCTTAGATTGTTGACAAGCTTAGCCAATCAGATGCAAGGTCACATGAAATAACATGCATGAATTTCATTCATAATCATACTCAGCCAAGATCTTGATGACATTGGCCTGTTTAACAAGTTTGATCAAAATCCTATAAATACAGTCTCTAGAGTCATAAAAAAATCTCGATATCAAATGTAAAACCACCTCATAAATACATGCATAGGTCTCAGTCATGATATAAATCATCCAACATATTGATAATATTAGCCTATTGGCCAAGTAAGATAAAACTCGGGTCATAAATACAGTTTCTCGAGTGGTAAGAAGCTCAGCCAATTATATACAAGATCACCTCTCATTAATATACATCGATCATGCTCATAATAAAAGAATATTATATACCTTGATGATATAAGCCAAAATCAGATCAGAATTATTGCTTCCAGAGTGGTAACAAGCTCAGCCAATCAGATTCAAGATCTTCTCATTAGTATGTATGGCTCTTGCTCATTATCAAAATTGTCCAAATCTTGATGATATTAGCATATATTCCAAAGTTTGGTCAAAATTGGATAACAAAAATGGCTTCCAGAGTGGTTACACACTCAGCCGATTTGATGCAAGATTACATCATTAATATGTGTGGATGTTGCTCATTATTAAAACCATCCAAGATTCTAATGATCCCTTATTTCAAGATTGATAAAAACTGGATCAGAAATATGACCTCCAGAGTGGCAACAAGCTCAGATCTTACTAATGACATGTATAACCAGCAAGACCCTCTGATCTCCTCCCGAATCCAGGGCTTTTAGACATTTGTTGCTGAGGTGTCTAATATGTGGAAGAAAAGTTAGTTTACAACAAAAAATATGCCCTAAAAATTTGGTCTCCTACATAACAAGAATAAGACATTCATTATGAATACGATGTAATTGGCAGAAGTGCATACAGATAGTATTAGATTAAAAAAAATTGAACCCATTTTGTTCCGCCAATTTCTTAACTCTGTTTAACCTTATCCCTGATTGTGTATCTTATCAAGCACCTGCAGGTAAGATTTACAAGCTGATGTTGATGTTCAATAGTATGCATACTCTTTGATCTATAGTGTGATTTCACTCATTTTCGTGTGGTACCAATTTGTGTGGATTTTTTTGTTGCCCCGAACCATGAATTTAAAGACCCAATGAAAAATTATCTACATATGATAAAGAAGCCCCGCTCACATTTTCTTAGTATGTTTCATTCCTAGAGATCATCAAAGCTATTTGATAAATCCATGTCTTTTTTGCAATCTGGTAATAAAATATTAGCTTTCACGTGTGTTTGTTTTATTTTAACCCTTTAAAAACAAACAGAATTAAAAAGCATTTTATACTGTTACAATACACATGTATATATATGGTATCTGGTAGCTGTAATTTCCACTCGCTGCCTTAAATCGATATGTTGCGACATAAGTAAGGATAGAGAAAAATGAGAAAAAGTATATGGTGTTCAAACACTAGCATTGCTGAAAATGAAGAAAGAATTATAAATGATACTAGTACATGAAAATTAGATTCAATACTTATTCAAATTGATTCTTCATTCAAGTGAAACTGTTGTTGAAATATTTAAATCCTCCTGAAAGCACATCTCATTTTATCCATGCCTATTTAATCCAAATGAACAATGAGACTGTAAAATACTAAAACTATTGCTTGAAGCACAATTATAATTGAAACACTATGTATATACACTAATTGGATCAGAGTATTGAAGCTCACACTTCACTGAAGTCTGCTGGTACACAAAAATGTTTGTCAGGTAATTAATCCTGAAATTGTTGAATTAAACAGGTCCATCTTGCTAAAAGCCATGGATAATTAGGTCTGATCTTTCACATATTTTCGCTTGAGCCACAATTATCCATTCAGCATGAATTGACTGGATTCATGAGGTTTTAAGGTCCACTAATACAGTACACTGATCTTCCTCTTCCTTTTCCTTGATGGAGAACATGACCCATTTAGCATGCCAGTTGTGGAAATGTGCTTTTAATTCTTCTTTGTAGTCTTTATTTATTGTAAAGTCTAGTGGTTGAAGTTGGTTTGTACAAAAAGCAGGTTCCAACACAGGAATGATTCATTAGTTTTTCAATTTAGTTCGTATCTTCACACTTTGATGAGAACACATCAAATGTTGAAACATCTTGCTAATTGCATTGAGCAAGGAGCAGCTAATCACATGTTTGGTTCAAAAAAGATGGCAACTATATGTTCTTTCTTTATGAAAGCTTCTCTAATAAATGCTTCAAGCCTGACAAGATAGTCTATTGTGCTTCTTTGGCATCTGAATCCAATAGTTTGTCGGATTCAAGATAGCAGAAGAGTCTATCATTTATTCCATGGTTTTGTAAATACAGCTTGTTAATGATATGGAATGATAGTTGGAAGGGTCGTTATAGTCCTTTACAGATTTAGGTACCAGTATCACAATTACTTCTTGCCAAGACTGCAGGAAGTCCCCTGTTTCCCAAATTTTATTGAAAATGTTTAGCAGTGTATTGAGAGTTGTATCAGTGTTTCAAAAGTTAATAGTGGATTTCAAGAGTTTTGTAACTCTCTTTGGGGAAAGTTTTTTGTAATCTTCAGCATTAGCAGCTTTGAAATTTACTGGAATCTTTTCTTTAAGGTTTTTGACACGATGGAAGTTTTCAGAAATATTCTCTTGTGAGGATCTGAGAATGTTTCAGCTGATGTATTTAAGATTTCAGGTATAGTCATGACCATTTCATCAAATTTCTTTAAATGTTTGAAACAGCTGCTTTCATTTTTTCCAATGATTTTTCATACTATATTCCACACTGATTTAATAGAGGAGTGAGATTTCAACCTAGAGGCATTGGACCTCCATGTTTTCCTCTTGCTCTGTCTAATGGTATAATGAGCTTTAGCTTGTATATATGGTATTTATTAAGATTTCATATGTTGGATTGGCATTTAAATGTTTAAGGACCTTTTCCACTCCCTGATGGCATCTTTGCATGCATCATCAAACCATGGTTTGTTGACACATATAGGGATAGCTGAAGTTTTTCATATTGTATCCCCGGCAGCATCCTGGGGTATGTTTGTAAATAGGGGGATTGGATCCACTTTTTTGTCAAAACAATCAGCTGTCAAATTTAATTCACAGAGGTACTAAAACTAAATGCAAAAACTTAACCTTAGCAAGTAAAATGTGAAATGTAGGTCACAATGACCATCTTTAGTTGTAGGGGTGTTATACTAAAAGAGATCCATAAAATCATCCAGTCTAATTATTCTAGCATGGATGGTGCTTGAGAAATAAACTTAAAACACAAAATTTAACCAAATTCAATGAGGTGTGAAATGTGGGTCACAGTGACCTTCTTTGAGGTGATGGTAGTACTCATCAAGATGCATCCCCTCACCAAGTTTCATGATTCCACGTATAACAGTATGTATACTGGGCACCAAAAACCTATGTGGTCGTGAACCAAATGCAAAAACTTAACCAACGATGTACAAATAATGCACTTGTATATACAAAGTTATCCACCTTCACCCCATCCCCAAGGGGCTATGTTCCATGAAAACACTCCAACTGTTGCCTAGGCCCTAGGATGAAAGAATGATTGAAATGAGAGGCTGTACATACGTATGTGCTTTTATATGTGCAGACACTGACTCCAGGGGTAGTACAATAGTTCTACTCAACTTTGTAGAGGCAAGCTAAATAGACAGCCAATACTTGCACTTGAGGGGTGTGGGGTGGCAGTAATGTTGTACTCTAGCATCATAACATTAACCTTAACTTGTGCGTGATCCAACAGACATTTTATTTCAGATGCAATACAGGCTAGAAGAACAATTCATATCCAAGATAGTTACAGTGCTTACAGGCTAGTTACAGGCTAGAAGAACAATTCATATCAAGGTAGTTACAGCGCTTACAGGCTAGTTTACAGGCTAGAAGAACAATTCATACCCAATGTAGTTATAGTGCTTCAGAATTTTTTTTTTTTTTTTTTTTTGTGTGCCAGCAGGTTGACTAGTAAAAATGAGGATAGAATTCCTGAACATTTGCATGGAATATCAAGGGGAAAAAATGTAAAGTTGAAAACTGTATTATCAGTGACATACTTGATAAAGTTGAAAACTGTATTATCAGTGACATACTTGATAAAGTTGAAAACTGTATTATCAGTGACATACTTGATAAAGTTTAAAACTGTATTATCAGTGACATACTTGATAAAGTGCATATTCATTTAGTCATTATTTTTTTGTGTGAATTTTTAAATATTTCACACACACCTAAACATTTATTTGCCTTGTGCATTTTCAGCCATATTTATTTGCATGAATATTTTACTCCATTTCATTTTAAAACTGAATGAAAACATAATAATCCAGCAGTGATTTTTCAAAATTATTACACCCAGAGACATCATTCACAGACCAAATTGTGCCTCTCGAATGGAGGGCTTCAACATAGCAGATAATATTTTTATTCTTATATGATTGTTAGATGATGATTATGCATATTAATTAATTATTTAATTAATTAATCATTCATTAATACCTTCAATGTGGATGTCTGTCTTCATAAAGAATAAGGCTGAGTTCAATAGTACTAGGTAACAGTGCCTTGCAAACCTATAATTTTCTGTTAAAGTTTCATATGTGGGTATTTTTTGTCGCATGAAACAGTTATTTTTATTTTTGTCAACAGGACTGAATTACGTATATCAGTTCATACATACCGTAAATGTTTTGGAAACAAATTGTTCAGTGTTTTCTGTTCTTTTCCCATTTCCGCCATCCAGTTTATTACGCAGTAAACAGGTATTTGATTGACACTTAGTTCTTTAGCCATTTTACCCAAAGGTATGGATCTCATTCTAAGAATGAATTTTCTGATCACCACCACTATTTCAGATCAGAATTCTTTGTCCATCAAGATTAGCCATCAATCAATATTATTAAACAACTAGCCATCAATCAATATTATTAAACAAGATTAGCCATCAATCAATATTATTAAACAACTAGCCATCAATCAATATTATTAAACAAGATTAGCCATCAATCAATATTATTAAACAACTAGCCATCAATCAATATTATTAAACAACTAGCCATCAATCAATATTATTAAACAAGATTAGCCATCAATCAATATTATTAAACAACTGGTGGGAGAATGCACCATACATATGAAGAGCTGACCAGTGGCATATCCTAGTCTTGGTCACAAAGAAGAGCTGACCAGTGGCATATCCTAGTCTTGGTCACAAAGAAGAGCTGACCAGTGGCATATCCTAGTCTTGGTCACAAAGAAGAGCTGACCAGTGGCATATCCTAGTCTTGGTCACAAACAGCTGACCAGTGGCATATCCTAGTCTTGGTCACAAAGAAGAGCTGACCAGTGGCATATCCTAGTCTTGGTCACAAAGAAGAGCTGACCAGTGGCATATCCTAGTCTTGGTCACAAAGAAGAGCTCAACAGTGGGATATCCTAGTTTTGGTCACAAAGAAGAGCTCAACAGTGGGATATCCTAGTTTTGGTCACAAATAGCTCAACAGTGGAATATCCTAATCTTGGTCACAAAGACATTTTTCTGATACATTTTGGGATACATTTTTATGTCATTTCAGTAGTGCAAAATTTTGCAATCTTTTGGCCAAACTGATAAATTATCAAAAATAGATGAAATTGTTAGAAGTGTTGGGTTATTTTATTAAAAAACTGACAGACTAAACCTAATGAGTGGAAGGGAGTGTTCCATACTGCACCAGGAGGGCCACTGAAAATAAAAATAGGGCCAAACAAAAAAATAACATGGGAATGGTGCAAGTGCACCATCAATCTGAAGCTCTGTAGTTGATTTATTTAAAACTCATCACTACTGACCTACTTTTGGAATGCAACCCTGCTTATTTCTTGCACTCATGAGCATGCCTGACTTTAGATCAGTTTAACCTCGAGCAACAATAAAGGGTGTGGTTACCTATGGCATCACATTTTTCCTGCAGTGAGGAGATGGCTTCCTGTGCTGCCTCCACATTATCTGCGTTAATATCTGAACACAATAACTCCAACAGATCATCTAGTCTTCTGGAAAACTGCAGTGGTAAAACACACAGTGACATGAAAGGTTAGGTGAATATTGTTATGTCATGGCTGTCTTAAATGAAACAAATCCAATATTTGTGTAAGCTGGTTAAAAGTAGCATATGTTTTGGGTCATTTAACAAAATGTAGAATCTCTCAGTTTCTGATTTTTATAATATTTTGGACACTTGTCCACCACTAATGACATGTTGAAAGAAATGGCTACATCACGTGGGAATGTCATGATAGCAAGTCTGAGCTCTGGCCAACCATCCATAATCCACTTATATGCCATAATGTTCCTCAAATTGTTTGGTGATAGGCAATATTGATAAACACATGCCTATGAATAACAATTTATAAAATATTCGTCCAATCGCAAATTAATTCACTATATCACCCTGCACATGCAGTCGGGGGTGACAAAAAAATCCCAAACAAGTTAGGGAATCACTAGTAGTTCTAATTTTACTCCATTATTTTAGTACAGAATATCTCTTAAAAAACAAGAACAACATCATCAAGAAGAACTCAGTGTGCATGTCATGCAATAATTGAGTTTCTGTCAAAAGTTACTCCTTGATAGTTTAGAAGGCATCTACAGCAGCCAGTGTGTCACATTGTCTGGGGTTTCAATATGACTTCAAGAAAAAGGTGAAACAAATCTGCCACTAATTCCATAATGGAACAAATGATGAATAAAAAATGGCGTCTCACCTACATTCATATGCTTGACAGTATAACCACTGTTTCTGATGTTCAAAAACATTAACATTGTTGACGCAGCCATCGCTACCAGAAAAGTGAGCACCATGCTTGTGCTGGTGAGACAAAAATCAGTAAATTTATTGTCTTGCCTGTGGAATGGCATTGAAGCCCTAGTAACATATGACAATACAACCCCTGTGACCTTCACCTCTGACATTTACACATTCCATTCTTCTGTTAATATGTGACAAATCTAATAACAATACGTGTATGGAAACATAAAATATAGCCCCATTGAACAATTTACCCCCCAAAGACTAAACAATTTACCTTGTGACCTTGTCCTTTTGATCCCTGGATCTATCATCTCCAATGATGCACCATGTACAATGATGAACCTGGTAAAAGTCTAATGAGTATCCAAAAATTTATAAGACAATGACCACTGTGACAGCGACCTTTGACCTTTTGGACTCCACACCCGTAACAATATTTAAATCCCATGGTAAACATCTCAACTTTGTCTGATGTTAATCTATCTTTGGCAATAATACATAGCACTGCCTGATCCAAAACTTTAATCACTGAGCACCCACATAAAAGTTAAACAATTGCACCATGTGACCAAACTCCTTGGCTGTCAATCTCTAGGGATATTCCTTCCACCTGATGCATTTGTGTTCAAAGTCTGATGATGATTCCCTGATGAAACAGGAGATACTGCCCTTAAAACAAGAGTCCTTTGAAGGGACTGATGCTCTACTGGGTGAAAAGAATTTCCAGGAATTCAAGAGAAGACCATTTCTTCCTTTTAACTGTTGGGTGTTGAAACCATCTCTGATATTCTTCAGCGATAAAAAGATTTTCAAATTAGCTGATGAGATGCACATAATGGATGTCAGCTTAGCACCATTTTCATTTAGGACAAAGCAGACATCATTAGAAGTAGTTTGGTGAAAACCCCATGTTATAATGATCAGCCATTCAGGGGGAGTAGTGACAACAAGATTTTTAAGACAGTTGTTGTGGCAGCCATATTGGATGTACAACTGGTACCATTTTCATTTAGGACCGATTAGGTATCATAAGAAGTCTATTGGTGAAAACCGCACGTTGACATAGCCATCCATTTGGGAGGAGCAGAGATAACAATATTTTCAAGATATGACTTTCCATTCAGGAGAAGCAAGAAATAGATTTTCAAGATGGCTGCTGCGGTGGCCATATTGGATGTCAGATAAGCACCATTTTCATTGAAGACCAACTAGACATCACAACAAGTCATTTAGTGAAAACCTCATGCTGATATGACCATTCATTCCCGTGGAGTAGCAATAACAAGATTTTCAAGATGGCCACTGTGTGGTGGCTATATTGGATATCCGATTGGCACCATTTTAATTTAAACCTAACTGGACATCATATGACATCTTCTAGTGAAAACACCACATCCATATGACTTTCTGTTCAGGTAGAGTTGTGATAACAATTTTTAAGATGGCTGCCATGGTGGCCATATTGGATGTCAAATTGACACCATTTTTATTAAGGACCATGTACACAACATAGGAAGTCTTTTAGTGAAAACCCATCCTGATATGACCATCCATTCAGGAGAATTAGCAATAACAAGATTTTCAAGATGGCCTCTGTGGTGGCCATACTGGATATCAGAGTAACACCATTTTCATTTAGGACCAACTAGACCATGGAATGAATGTGTGTGTAAAGTTTCATGGCAATCCTCTAAGTAGTTTAGGAGTAGTGATAACAAACTTGTGCTAATGGACAGATGGACAATGGACCATCCCATAAGCTCTTCTGGTCTATGACCATTAGAGCTAATAACCATTACTGTTACACATACCATCACCATTATCAAAACCAGGATTGCAGCAATAGAAAGGAAGTGGCATATAAGTTACTACAAAATCTATATTCTTTTATTCTTTTTTCAGATGGAAAATACCCATGAATACAGTATTTTACTAATAATCATCTACTAATAGTTAATGATTATTCAAGTTGTGGAGGGCACCTGAATAGTGCAAGGGTACAATGCACACTTTATATGCCTGCTGTCCCATGTTTGATCCTGGCTGAGGTACATAAGAAAGGGTAAGCGGTCATGCAACCAAGATGGATTATCTCCTCCAGGTTTTCTTGTTTGAATCACCTAAAAGACCATTCTATGCTGACAGCTGAGCTGCCCAGACCAGTTATATATATACATCTGGGTAGTGAAAACTTGCAGTACAGTCTAGCCAGAGAAGTAAAGTTACTATACAGCAAGTTTGTTTACCACAAAGTAATGACACATATCATTTTGTTCATGTCAGCAGTTTTGTACAACTAATCTTACAATGCCGAGTCAAACACTGACCAAGCCTTGATTTCACCAATAGTATTTGAGTCTGGACTTAAACTAATCTTACAATGCCGAGTCAAACACTGACCAAGCCTTGATTTCACCAATAGTATTTGAGTCTGGACTTAAACTAATCTTACAATGCTGAATCAAACACTGACCAAGCCTTGATTTCACCAATAGTATTTGAGTCTGGACTTAAACTAATCTTGCAATGCCGAGTCAAACACTGACCAAGCCTTGATTTCACCAATAGTATTTGAGTCTGGACTTAAACTAATCTTACAATGCCGAGTCAAACACTGACCAAGCCTTGATTTCACCAATAGGACTTGGATCTGGACTTAAACTAAAGTCTTTAATTCAGCAATATGATCTGATTTAAAGAAAGTCTAACCTGAGTTTGACTAAATTCCAAAAGTACACACCTAAGCTTTAAGGTGTGTTGGTAGAAAATAAAACTCACATCTTCAGCCAGTCTGTTGAATCTGACAGAAGTGATAAGAAGGATTCGTCTTCTCTCAAGTCGACTAGCAAAGCTGCGACACACAGTATCCATGTAATCCCTCTGAGACTGTAGATCCTCTGCATGAGGGTACCCATCTTTGATGTAATCCTCCACTCTGTGACGTAACTCGGCATACTGACCATATGTGTCCTGAAAAAATGCTCACTTTGTCTTGATAAAACCTTTAGCAAGGCAGGAAATTATGACTTCTTGCATGGTTTTATGCTTGTCACAAATTGTGAGTATTATTGAAGCCTACAAACTTTTACATTTCAGTAAATTGCAAGTGCAGTACAGGTTAAATCACATATAATAGTCCTGCAAAATAAATTGTTTTCTTCTTTGTTCAAGACAAATCAGAAGCTATTCAGTTCTGTAAAAGCCAAGTCATTAGCTTGAACTTGGATGTGCAAAAGTTAATTAAGTGTAAACACCTCTTGGTTTCCAGAGATAAACAGAACCAATTACAAAAACATTTCCATTATGTTGGGCTGGATTTCTTATATTGAAATTATTGATTTGGTTTTCAGACTTAACAAAGCCTTGCATCAGAACATAAGTGCATACACTTCTGAGGTTTATTAAATCTTCAATATTTACACTTTACTGCATCAGAACATAAGTGCATACACTTCTGAGGTTTATTAAATCTTCAATAATTACACTTTACTGCATCAGAACATAAGTGCATACACTTCTGAGGTTTATTAAATCTTCAATATTTACACTTTACTGCATCAGAACATAAGTGCATACACTTCTGAGGTTCATTAAATCTTCAATATTTACACTTTACTGCATCAGAACATAAGTGCATACACTTCTGAGGTTTATTAAATTTTCAATATTTACACTTTACTGCATCAGAACATAAGTGCATACACTTCTGAGGTTTATTAAATCTTCAATATTTACACTTTACTGCATCAGAACATAAGTGCATACACTTCTGAGGTTTATTAAATCTTCAATATTTACACTTTACTGCAAATATCAATATACAATGTTTCACTCATACATGTTTAAAGACATAAGCTGTGGAGGGTTATCTCCATTTTTTTAAATAATATATATATGTATAATTATCTACTTTGTTCCTAGCAAGACACCTTTCAATAAATAAGTCTGCACTAGAAAGAAATGAAAGCTAACTATTCAGATAAATAAACATTGTAAATGAAAGAAGTTGAATCTTACAGTGCATTTTATCTCCAATTGCTCATGCTGCTTCCGTAGTTGTTCTGCTGTCTCTGCAGAGTCCCCAATTTCTGACTGTGATGCTAGAAGTTTTTCTCCAGGATTTAAGATCCATTCGACAACCTGTCAACAAGGATTAAAAATAGCCATCAGAAGAATGACTGATCCCCCAACCAACCATAGCTATTACAAATGTAAACTTTACATAATTTTACCTCAAAATACCCTTTATCTGTCCTAATGTCATTATGCATACACCAAGACAAAATCTGAACTCAAGTCACCCTGAGGTTTGAATTTTTTACCCTAAATAAAATGTAAAACTCTCTATGCTATTCAGCTTAAGATGTGTTCATGTGTAACAAAAATTGCAATTTCAGTGCCAGCATCCTTGATGTTAAACCAAACAGCCCCCATCATTGATTAAGAACTGCTACTTACAGGTGTACAGTACACGCATCGTGTTTTTATGATTCATCACGCAATTGAGTGGGCGTGGAGAAATGGGCAGGGGATAAAGTACCCACTAAAAGTAGTTTAAGTCCACTCAGTCTGGTGGATTTTCACACTAATTTAGTGAAAATCCACTCAGTCTAGTGGAAGTGTGTGACGGATTTTACTGCAGTCGTCGTGAGTCATAGTGGTTTTTATGGCACCCCTCACTGATTCTATTGTATTCGCTCCGCAAGTCGACACACTAAACAAACAGATGGGAGAAACTCCGACACCGTAACCTGAACATGGCAGGTATCAATTTCATACCTTTACCTGTACAGTGGTAACATTTCCAGTGTATTTATCAGTAGCCTGGCTGAAGATACATACAGACAAATGCACATAACGTAGAAAAAATATGAGGTTTTATATTTCTTGGATATCATTCCACCCCTGTCCATGACAAAGCGTACATCAGAAATAATTGCTTAGCTACAACATACATCCCTGCTGATTTAATACATGTATATGTACCTGTTAGCATATACAGATGCGGAAATTGACATTGTTCTGCATCAAACGGTAACTTCGAGGTTCTTTCTCAATAAATGATATTTCATAAAAGTGTTTTGTGTACTGGTTATTAATTTGTCAGTTTCCCTTTAATATCCATATCATTTCCAAGACCCACCTGAAGAAATCATTGAAAGCAGTAATACATATAGAACTCGAAAAGAGATTACAAATGAACGCCATAATATTTATATTGAACATGTACAATCATGGACACTGGCACATTATGACATATATGTCTTAATTCTTGCCAAAGTATTTTAAAATAAAAAAGATACACAAGCTATACTATGGAAAGGTTCTTCTGTACTGTTACCCTTAAACTTTGAAAATAACATTGTTTATGAGACAGTACGGCAATTTTTTAAATACACGGAATTGTGTACACTGTATTGACTGTTGCGCTCTATCAGTGGCCATTCATGTCATAAACAAGTGAGTTCAATGAGAAAAAAAGTTATTTCCTGTGCACACTTTTTTCACGAATCTACATTGCATCACCAGGAACTGGCTGAGGAGTATCATTCTTACTTTGAAGCCAGCCGCTATGCCTGTTGCTGTAGCTTCCTGCCTTGAGTCAACAACAGTCCGTCATGACAGTTTCTACATGTCATCAGCTAATGTTCAATGTAACGCTTCGATGTTTCAAAATGTACAGTACAATAATTGTTTAATGAAAATATCACAAAACCACACACCTTAAAACTAAAAAGATGTTAGTTTGTGAAAAACAAATTTGGACTGAGAAACACATTTGATGTTAAGTTCTCATATTATCATGTAAAACTGGTCTCTAGTGTTACATGAAAAACTGAATATAATTATTTTTATTTTCCCATTTAGAGACCTACCATTTACCTGACATTTAGGGGGGGGGGGGGAGTGTACTGGCCTTGATGCACATCTAAACTATCTAAAAATCAGAACAAGTGTAGTTGTTTCAAGCTATATTCCATCCCCTCTGTCTCTCTTTCTCTCCCAGCCTACAAACCCCCTCCCCACTCGGTTGCGTAATAAGCAAATAGAGTCGAAGTCTTAAATGACTTAAATTAGGACAATTCCTAGCAGCTACTGGTCAGTGTCATGCTTCTATGTTTCTAAATAAACACTATTGAATAAAAATGTTTCTTGTTATCGCAAAATCAAATGCTTTAAAACTAAGAAGATGTTAGTTTGTGAAGAGCAAATTTAGACAGAGAAAGTCTCAGAAACACAGCCGTTAAGTGTTGATATTATCGCGTAAAACTGGTTTCTAGACGTATATAAAGCAAACTATATAAAGTATTGTTATTTTCCCGATAAGGGAAAAAGCATTTAAATGTAACAAGCTGCAATGGTCCTGAGTCACATATAAAGTTATTAATATTTTATTTTCTAAAAATCACAACAAGTGTAATTTTGTTAAAGCTAAATCCTATCACACCCACACCCCCAGTTGCACATAGAGTAGAAATTAAATTACTTAAATCAGAATACAAGTATGTCATGGGAATATTGTTATGAAAACACCAAGGGTTTCTGTTTAATGAAGCCACTTCAGCTGGCATAACATCCTGTAATGCAAGCGCTAGAAAGACGTGAATGAAACAGCATTAGATAAACAAGTAATGCGTCAACCCTGCCACTGGGCATAAGTGGCAACTTCAGTGTGTTTTCTCAATAAATGATATTTCATAACAGAACTTCTTGTACTAGTTATTAATTTGTCATAGTTTCCCTTTAATGTCTACACAGTTTCCAAAACCTTCTTTAAAGAAATTATTGAAAGCAAGATACAAATACCTTTATCTGTAGACTTAGAAAAATGACTGACTATTTCAGAGTGTGATAATATTTAAATGAGCCAAATTCGTCTACACAGTATTGAAGGTTGCTCTCTTTCAATGGCTGTTCATGCCATAAACAAAGTGATTTTTATGAAAAAGGTTACTTTCTTCGTCACTTTCTTCGTGAATCTATCATCAAGCCGAGGAGTGACATTTTTACATTGACGTTAGCCGCTACGCTTGTTAACCATGGCCATTCATGAAGGTGTTGAGCTTCTATCTTATTTTTTTTTTTTAGCCCTGATGTTTCAAAAGAAGCATTAACTTCTGAATGAAAATATTTTTGTTGCGTATGGAACAACGAATTTTGGACTTGTAATATGGAGTGAGAAATGCAATGTGGTCAAGTTGTGATATTTTTGAATAAAACTGGTTTCTAGCGGTATATAAAATAAACCATATAAAATCTGTATTCTCCCAATTAATCTTGCAATGCAGCGCATATAATACAAGTCTATCGCAGCAACACAAAGCTATTACATGTTTAAGAAAGCTGTATTACACTACAAGCTTTCTGTTGTTTTTTTTTAAATGCATATTTTTTGTAATAAAATGTGTTTATTACATGCAAACATGAGAGAGAGAGATTATGCACCATAGCTTTCGATCGATGTTAGCCGTAGCTTTTATTGCAAACTTGGAAACAGGCATTGATAATTAGAGAGCATGCATTTTTGAAATGTGCCTCGTTCATGTTCATTTTGGAATTTGTCTACTGACAAAATTTAGAAATACAATCTTGATTCCGCTCTTTATTTAAATAAGTTAATATGTAAATCGCTGCTTGGCAATTCATTTTGTATTTAACAAGAATTTATATAATTCATTGGGTTATTCACCTGCTATTAGTGTCCTTTGTCTTATTTTCTTATTATCTATTGTCGAATCTGGTCATAATTAACCATGTACAAACTTAATGCTTCAGAAATTTAATAGACTGAAAGTCCAATGAGAGAGCATTACTGCAATAATCAAGGTGGAACTGACAATATTCGCGACCACCTTAGAATTAATATGAACGGTTCAAATTGAACAGGAAATAATTGGGATTTACAACCTCTGAAGCCAAAACTTTTTTACCGCCAGGGCGGAGTAGTTAACGAAAAATAAGAAGCCACATGTTTACAGCAATTAGTGCAATAACAGAGATAGATTTTTTAGTCTTGGCAAACACGTGGCATAGCAATTTCGGGTGATGTACAAGGCATTATTGATAGATATGATGTGTTCAGCTTGCGTGTAATACAGTACAAGTTAAACAAGGGGAGAAAGAAGTAATTCCAAAGCACAAAATAAATCTTACTGAATGATACATTAATTAAACACCAGAATTTTAAAAGTTTCCCCAACTGAAGCAAATTAATCGTGATTACAAACTTTTTATCGCTTTCAACCGTCCATTTGGTAATATTAAACTCGTCAGATGACCAAACCGGCAATCTTAAGTATATTTTTTAAAGTTGTTGGTCATAAAATGCAGCATCACGTGCTTTGTAGAGTCGGAGTAAAAACAGTAGGTCTATGGTAAAAGTAAACATGTGTCTAGTTCCTGAGAAAATGTGTCGCATGGACATGTATATTTGAGTTGCAAGTACTAAACAGGCTGGAATAGATGAGGTTGTATAATGGATAGCACCGTGTATATTTCATTGTGTGGAAACATTTTAAGCAGACCATTTAAAAGTGACTGGGGTAATTAAAAACAAAATCGCAACATTTCTCGCATTCTTTTATTTTAATAATGGAATGAAACCCACTAATACATGTATTTACGTGTGATTTCTTTTACCCTTTGTTTGTTTAAAACAGAATCTCTCCCCCCCCTCATTAAAATTAAGATAATTAAACTTTGTATAATTTGTGAAGCATCATTCGTAACTCTTTTCTTGGCAATTTATCTTTCATCTCTTTCAATACAGTTATGTGAATGCATTTTAGTGAGCGAGTTTTTGAATATTAAATGGCATTGCATACAAATTAAAAAAAGCATTCTGCACTGTGTGCTGTAGCTGAGCCGATAGGTAAGTTCCACGCGTGGTAGTGGGCGTCCACTATTACATAATTATATTGCTGCTTCTTTCAAATGGGCAATAAAACTGGATCTGTCCACTATGAGCCATGACGTGGACAATCCACGACGACCACTATATCCTGTCCACGACAGACACAGCGAGAAAAAGATTAAGCTCCACAGTCACGACGTGTTTTTTCATAAAAACACAATACGTGTACTGTAGTATACCTAAGAAGTTTGATCACAATTGAGTTCATGTAAGTTGAATTATGTAGAAACCAAGAATACAATTTCATGTCCAATAACCCTGACCTTTAATCAATCTATTGCAGACAAAAGAGAAAGCTCAAAACTGGTCCTGGGATCAAAAAAACTTTGCCATGCCACTTGACCTTTTCTTTGGCCACAACCAAATTCACTGAAAACCTTTTGTACAATGTTTCTCTTAACTCTTTAACTACAACTGACATGTATATCTGCTGCTTACATGTGCCTTGCCTCTGCAGTGACTGATAAATCTGCTTGTAAACAAGCACTGCTATCCACCATAGTGGATGTATCTGCCATAGCGGATTTATCCACTTGCTGGTTATGTGCCCTAGACCTCACTGACAGATAGATCCACTCAGTATGTTCATGTTACAAACGATCTGATTTGTCAGTAATGGACAGTAAAAGAAAATTTAACCAATCAAAATAGAGTTAACAAATGATAGTTCTTGCTATGAAAAATGTCATATTTTAAATATGGCTACTAAATACAGGGATTTTCTGGAATTTTCTACCACATGATAGTTAATAAATGCAGTTGTTGACAGTGGAAACAATGGCTATTGCTATTTATTTGGAATAATAATTTTCAGTTTTTTCAGAGGATGAAATTGATGATATTGATTTAGGAAGTGTTGGCAGTGACATTGAATTATTGTCTTTGTCCAGTGTCAGAAATTGAGATAGAATTAGATGATGAAGACAGTGCAATGTGGACAAGAGAGCCATGTGCTCCGCAAGTCAGAGAGTTCACTGAAAGCGTTGGTCCTACTTTCGTTTTAGATGATGGGAAAAAAAATATACTGATTTATTCTTTAAATATTTTCCCCTGGTATTAAATAAAAGAATTTTGGCTGAAACTAACAACTATGCAGCAAAATGTATGAAAGAGAAGCCCAACAATGTTTGAAAGAAAAAAGGCAGCATGAAGTGTCCATAATGTGTAAGCAGTGTGATGTTCATCTTTGTGTAAAACATAACTGCTTTTACAAATATCACCAACAGCAACTATGGAACTAGTAGAACATAATCAACAATGAAACATTTTGTATTATGTGTCCAAATTTGACATATGACTTTGTATAAAATAATAACAGACAAATTTTAGTGTTGCAGATAGTGTGTTCTATGTTCGACTCATGGATTTTCTTATCAATCTTGTGGAAGTCAGTGGGATAAAAGAATCATAAAGACTAAAGGTAGTTATAGCTTTTATATATGAATGGTTTTAGTATATCAGTCAGTCAATTATGAGGAAAATAACGAAAAAATTGGCCCATATCCCAAATCATCAGCTAAAAAGTTATTATTGGGCTGCAGTAGCATCAGGTTCTACTAGTCAGCACCTAAATCGGCTAAAGTAGTGACCCCAGCATCTAGGCAGAGCAGTGAGCCACTACAGTAGCACTAGTTAAAGAGTTGAATGTTTTATGTTTCATTAGACAATTCTTTTAAAGCATTTATTACAAGTATGAGTCAATTTTGTTTTCCTTTCTTTGTAGAGAGAATGGATTTAAAATAAAAACATATTGTGGAACAATTTTAGTGTATGTTTTTTTGCATTTGTTCTACCTGTATAAGAAGTATTTTAGCATTTATTGAAATTTTCAACAATTATGATCAATTATGTACTATTGCAATTGTTTCAACAGAATCCAAATATCCACTGCGAATTAGTCTTGTGCTTCACATGAATTTGATCCATCATTTCAAAACTGTAAAAAATAAAAAAAAGATTTAAAATATTGTCTGGAATCAAAGAATTAAATAACATTGTACACGTGATTTTGTTTTTAAAAAATCCCATTTTTAATCATTTTTATTTTAAAATTGTGTTGCATGAACTTTGATTCTGAATGTTTATTGACATATCTGGAGGAATGAAGACCTACCTCCAAGACAAAACAAAACTTGATAAAAACACAACAGATTTATTTTACTTGTTGCTGTGTGTGTCTCTATTAATGGAATATAACTAAAGATGGTACTATTTTATATGAACAAGTATGACTTCCTAAGTGGCCAGCTGTAGTCTCCTTCAAACAGACCTCTTCCCCAACTTTCAATGCAATCTTAACTTAAATGATGGCAGAAAATAAGCTTTTAAAATTCTGATAGAAAGAGAAATGTCTTTTTATTTTCACTTCTACAGAGTTTTAACGAAGCATCTTCTATCAGTAAGAGAGATCAATAAATCATTTTACCAAACCCTTGTATGACAGAGATCTCACAGAGTCAAACAAGAATCTGGTTAAATCAGACTAGATCAGCTGTAAAACTGGGATCACTTTTTCATTTCTGCCTCTACCCATGACAGCAAACTAAAGTTATGTTGCACAAACCACATAGATACCATATGCCATCTTCAGTTGGGGATTGGGAGTAAAAAGGTCTAAAGATATTCTGATTCAAAAAACATGTACAGTGTGAAGGATACAGACATAAATGCTCTAGGGAAGTAAAACACAAGTAAAAGAGCAAATATATTGTTGTGACATAATATATGGTTTTCTAAGTCGAATTATACTGTACAATAATGGAACTTGAATTAGCTACAGACCACAGGAGTATTCATTTAAAATAAAAATTTATGTAAATAGTTGATCGATGTCAATGTTTTTTAAGCCTTCACAAGCAAACCCAAAATCTTTTAAAAAAGGATAATATCTTATTTATTATGAACACACATGTAATTAGATTCTTTGAGTCTCTAGAGGACATAAAATGATTCTACTTAGCAGACAGATATTAAAAGGTGGTAGTTTGAAAGGAAGATATGATCACATACTCAAATGTGATATCATGCCACAATTTTGTAAAGTAAATTGGTCCATGATTTTGTGAAAAGCAGACTGCTGGAAAATGTGTCTATTATGATTTTTCCTCTATCCATATTTTCCAAATTACTATTATTTCAAGCCTGAAAACTGTTTTTTGTGTTCCTTTTGTAAACATGATGCCATATGTTCAAAATCATAGCATAAGAGTTCTACAGAATATGGTGTCTCACTAGCGCCT
This sequence comes from Margaritifera margaritifera, assembly GCA_029931535.1. Lineage (NCBI taxonomy): Eukaryota > Metazoa > Mollusca > Bivalvia > Unionida > Margaritiferidae > Margaritifera > Margaritifera margaritifera. Next base: position 4,138,564 of record JAQPZY010001688.1, read on the forward strand.
CATGGAATAGAGAGTGCCACAGAATATGTTGTCTCACTAGCATTTCATGCAATACAGAGTTCCACAGAATACACTGTCTCACCAGCACCTCATGCAATATAGAGTTCCACAGAATCCATTGTCTCACCAGCACCTCATGCAATATAGAGTTCCACAGAATCCATTGTCTCACCAGCACCTCATGCAATATAGAGTTCCACATAATCCATTATCTCACCAGCACCTCATGTGATATAGAGTTCCACAGAATCCATTGTCTCACCAGCACCTCATGGAATAGAGTTCCACAGAATCCATTGTCTCACCAACACCTCATGCAATATAGAGTTCCACAGAATCAATTGTCTCACCAGCACCTCATGTGATATAGAGTTCCACAGAATACAGTGTCTCACCAGCACCTCATGCGATATAGAGTTCCATAGAACACTGTCTCACTAGCACCTCATGCAATATAAAGTTACACACAATACATTGTCTCACTAGCACCTCATGCAATATATAATTCCACAGAATACACTGTCTCACCAGCACTTCATGGAATAGAGTTCCACAGAACATGTTGTCTCACTAGCACCTCATGCAATATAGACTTCCACAGAATACATTATCTCAACAGCACCTCATTGATATAGAGTTCCACAGAATACAGTCTCACCAGCACCTCATGTGATATAGAGTTCCACAGAATATGTTGTCTCACTAGCACCTCATGCAATATATAGCTCCACTGAATCCATTGTCTCACCAGCACCTCATGTGATATAGAGTTCCACAGAATAGTGTCTCACCAGCACTTCATGTGATGAAGTACCCACCCCCACTCCATATCTGAATTGCAAAAACTTTAACTCAAGGTTTTAGTGCAGAATCTTAATAAGATATGCTGTCTGTTGTAAAAGTGACACCCTATGCTCACATAGGCAAGACAAAAAAACCCAATAGGTTATGCCTGAGAGACCTTACTTGAAGCACTTTTGTACTTCTTTACCTAAAAAAACAAGTTATGAACTCACCCGTCTGATGTCTTTCTGTAAATCACTGTGCTGTATGTTCATATTCAAAGACTGATCTCTAACAGTGAGATAGCCTCGTAACTTTTCCACTCGATTCTCTAAATACTGTATCATCCTTTTGACCTGCTTCTGTGCCTCCAGGCTATCCAGTGTCCCTGCTACTGGCTCACCAGGAGGCACACCCTGTTTGTCATAATCCTGTAATCTTGACAATAGGTCATAACCTTCAAATAGAAAAACAGCTATGATAGGTGCATGACAACACTAATATAAACATGTATAAGGTTTTACTCTTATTTGCAATCTACAAAGACAACTAGATTAACTTCAATGTTACACTATCACAAATCCCCAATTTTTTTTTCTTCTATTCAACCCAATATGAAACAGCATCATTTGTACACACTCACCCAACATGGTGATTCTAACCCACCAGAGTAAACCAGGGATTACAACTCAAGGGATTAAACATGGTGATCCCAAACCACCAGACTAAAACCATGGATTACAACTCATGGGATTGTTTTGTATTTTATTTTCACTATGTCATGTACAATGTTTTGAAATAAGTTCCAAATACACTTGCTATTAGGTCGAGGCCAACTGCAAACAACATAGATCCTGTTCTGCTGTTGCATAATACACTGGCAGATCAGGGTCTGTGTTGTTTGTTCCACTGATTACTCCCAACAAACTGCACAGACCCTGATCTGCCAGTGCATTATGTGACAGCAGATCTGGGTCTGAGCAGTTTGCAGTTGGACTCGACTTGTAAGCGAGTTTATGTGGTATTAAATAGTGTCACTTAACTGAAATCTGAGTCAATTTAACCTTTGATGCCTCCATGAGGGCCATATTAACCTAAACAAGAGTCCCTCAAAGGGATTTACGCTCTACTGGGTGAAAAGAACTTCCAGGAATTCAAAATAAGACCATTTCTTCATTTTAACTGTCAAGTGTTCATCTCTGATATTCTTCAGCGATAACAAGATTTTCAAATGAGCTGCTGTGATACACATATTTCTAAGACAGTCGCAGTTGCAGCCATATTGGATGTACGACTGGCACCATTTTCATTTAGGACCAACTAGGTATCATAAGAAGTCTATTGGTGAAAACCCCATGTTGATATAGCCATCCATTTGGAGAGGAGTAGAGATAACAATATTTTCAAGGTATGACTTTCCGTTCAGGAGTGGCAATAACAAGATTTTCAAGATGGCTTCTGTGGTGGCCATATTGGACATCAGATTGGCACCATTTTCATTGAAGACCAACTGGACATCATAAGAAGTCTTCTGGTGAAAACCCCATGTCAATAGAACTTTCTGTTCAAGTAGAGTTGTGATAAGATTTTAAGATGGCTGCCATTGTGGCCATATTGGATATCAGATTGGCACCATATTTATTTAGGACCAGCTAGACATCATAAGAAGTCCGTTAGTGAAAACCCCATAATGATACAATCATCCATTCAGGAGGAGTAGCGATAACAAGATTTTTAAGATGGCTGTCACGGCAACCATATTGGACATCAGATCAGCAGCAATTTTATTTAGCACCAACTAGTCATTATAACAAATCTTTTAGTGAAAACCCCATGTTGATATGACCATCCATTCAATAGGAGTAGCAATAACATGATTTTCGTGCCATGGCAGCCATCTTGGACATCAGATGGGCACAATTTTCATTTAGGACCAACTAGACATCATAAGAAGTCTTTTAGTGCAACCCCCATGTTGATAAGACCATCCATTCAAGAGTAGTAGTGAAAACAAGATTATCAAGATGGTTGCCATGGCGGCCATACTTCACATTAGATCAGCACCATTTTCATTTCGGAGCAACTAGACGTCATAAGAAGACTTTTAGTGAAAACCCCATATTGATATATACCTACCAACCCCTACAGAGGTATAAGCATAACCTAAGTGGCAAAAAAGCGTAATCTGAGCATAAAAAGTGTAATCTATATACTAAATGCCATAATTACAATAAACTGTATGAAAAATGTATGTTTAGTTTTGCTACTAACCTGGATCTGCAGCTGGTTAAAGTTCTTGTCACAAATAGGCAAAATTCAGGTTAATTAGTATCAGAATACAAACCACAAAACATATTGGCAAATTATATATACACAACACTCACTTTAACTAGTTCACATGTCTAACTTTCGCTGAGTGAGTCAACTCCACAAATTCTGCAATGATCATTACCTTGTGCTCAACCTGAGTGTTGTATTACACCTCTAATGTTAATCTTTCTAAATTTGTAAAGCACTATTGATGTCTTTTTTCTGATCTGACAAGTTTTAAAGTTTAAAAAGATCCGTCTTCTCTCACATTTTTCAGTCACATATAACATCCAAGAGTCACATCAATAAAGCCTGTTTCACTTAACATCTGCCACCATTTTTTTAAAAGTATAAACTGGTCTACTACCATATTCAGTATATTAATATAAATGAATCTGTGAAAAAAAATGTATACTGAAGAAACCCATCTGTTTTCTTGGAAATGGGTCACATACAGCTGCTATAAATCGAAAATAAGGAAGGTACACGGAGGTCTATAACAAATGTACTCTTACGTTATTTTTATGCAGCAGTCTTCTTTTTTTTAGATTCTCAGATTTATTTGATGTGTCAGATTAAAGAGATGATAATAAAAATTACAAACACAATTTTGTATTGCTTTATTATTTTTTTAAAAAATGCACCAGAAAAGCATAATCCATATACAGGCGAGCGTAAGATGTAATTAGGTGAAAAAAAGCAGAATGATTACGCCAAAAGCATAATGGTTGGCAGGTATGTTGATATGACCATCCATTCAGGAGAAGTAGCGATAACAAGATTTTCAAGATGGCCTATGTGGCAGCCATATTGGATGTCCAAGCTGCACCATTTTCATTTTGGACAAACTACTAAACCATAGGATGAATGTGTGTTTCAAGGCAATCCTCCAAGCAGTTTAGCGATAACAAACTTGTGCTAATGGACAGACAGATGTCTATGACCAGTAGAGCTATATAAAAAACTCATCTTTTGTTGATTGTTATCATGTAAGCAAGTAAACTATCAAGTTTAGTACATTCCACTGAGTAGTTCAGGAGAAGTGAAGGTGACATACATTATCACTATGCTTTTGCATTACAGATATTGCAAAAACCTGTTCATTTATTGGTCTGTCTGTAATTCCATATTCTCCTAAACTACTCAATGGAGATGAATAGGATAATTTTTGTAAAACATATTATGTTCAAAGGTTGATTTTTTAGAATAGTAAATGTAAAAATATTGAAAATCATAAATGTTTACAAAAACTGATACATGACATATATAGGTACAAATATACACCAGACAGAGCGGCTATCCCTGAATCCATTATGGTCTCTTGCCCAGGCAACAATCGTCTTTCCTGCACACACCAAACCTATACCCCCTCGATCATGCACACATCCCCCAAAATGGATGGATAAGCTGGTATAAGCATTTGTGAGTAGTAGACACACCTGCATGATGATCCAGAAATTAACTCTCATCTAACACACTGTCACTCTGGATTGCTATGACAGAAATCAAGGCATATAAAAATTAATATATAATTACAAATATACACCAGAGTGGAAAGTGCTAACCCTGGATCCTACATGAGGATGTGTGATAATATAGAGTGAAATTATTATATATTGAGAAAGAATATTATCATACAGGTTAAAGAACATTTATTTTAATTCTTTCCCTACTGAGACTTGAACCCAGGTCTGCAGGTTACGGCAACAATAGCCTTGCCTGCACACACCAACCCCTATACCCGCTAGTCCATGCATACATACAAAAAAAAAGGATGGAATATAATCACTTTTATAAGCAATCATGCATAGCAGACATGCCCGCATGATGACCCAGCAATTAATTCTCATCTAATAAACAGTCTAGGTTCGAGTCTCGGTAGGGAACAAATAAAAAAAATTGTTCTCTAACCTGTTTGATAATATTCTTTGTTCTTTTTCAATATATATATATTACACCTGTATGATAATAGTACAATTTAAAAATTCTCGAACCTGTATGATAATAGTATGAATAAAAAATTCTCTAACCTGTATGATAATAGTACAAATTAAAAATTCTCTAACCTGTATGACAATATTATTTATTCGTATTGAAAAATTCTTTTAATATTATCAAGCATTCTCCTGTAGAATCCAGGGATAGCACTTTTGGCTCTGTTTGGTGTCTATTTGTAATTCTCACTCTCTCTCTCTCTCACTCTTTCTGTATATATATATATCCATTATGGAATTACTCCACGTCAGTCAAAAACTGACCTGGGCTTACCATGAGTGCCTTTTCTAATAACAAATTATGCAACTAATACTTAACATTTAAACTTCCCTCAATGCATCCACTCTGTACCATATCAACCTCTGTGGCATAATTTGGTCCCAATAAGGCCATTCTAACATACTGGACATCATTTGGTCCCAATAAAGTCATTCTAACATACTGGACATAATTTGGTCCCAATAAGGTCATTCTAACATACTATGGCATAATTTGGTCCCAATAAGGTCATTCTAACATAATGTGGCATAATTTGGTCCCAATAAGGTCATTCTAACATAATGTGGCATAATTTGGTCCCAATAAGGTCATTCTAACATACTATGGCATAATTTGGTCCCAATAAGGTCATTCTAACATAATGTGGCATAATTAATTTGGTCCCAATAAGGTCATTCTAACATACTGTGGCATAATTTGGTACCAATAATGTCATTCTAACATACTGTGGCATAATTTGGTCCCATTAAGGTCATTCTAACATACTGGACACCTCTATATAAAGGACAACATATTTGGTCCCAAGAGTGTAAAGTTGTAAAGTTGTAAAGTTTAGGAATTTTAACTGCTCTACCAATTTTAAAACTTGAACTCAAAGAGCCTTAAAAGTCAACAGAAACATTTGTTTCAATGAGAAATTAATGAATCAAGGCATATTGCAAAGCCCTATTGAAATAATAGCTTCCTCCCAGCTTTCTTACCATCTTGAATCACTTGTGTAGGAACAGACATGATAGAGTCATAAAAGTATCTGTGCTGTCTCAGTGCCTCCAATGGGCTGGTGGGAGAATCTGCATTTTTAGTTCTGTACTTGTGCTGAATCTGGGCTTCAGAACTGTCCAGGTGAGTGGACGCAGCTCGGGCTTCACGATTAAATTTTTCCAAATCCTGTTAGAATGTAGGGAATATTTTGTTCAACCATATAATGGATACAACTGTCATTTTTTTCAAGAAAGCAAATTTTTAAGTAAATTATGTTTCTTCGAGAATACTTACCCAATCACATTAACGTTAGGGGATATAAAACTGCTACCTTCTGAATCCAGCCCTACTAAAAGACGAAAATTCATTGTTTGTGTCTACATCATATAGACAAAGGGCAATAACTCTGGCCCATTACCTCCCCTTGCCACCACCAGGTGTTGTTAGTTTTTAAGCTGAGTGATATACCAACAAGGATGCTCACATGGCGGGGTGGCTGGGAGGGATTTTAAGTAATGTGATCAGGTATGTATTCTCAGAGAAACATAATTTAATTAAAAATTTGTTTTCTCCTTGAAATATGTTCACCGATCACATTAATGTTAGGAGAAAAGGTCATAATACGAGGGAATGCTGAGCATCCTACCTATACCTCGGTATCCTTCTAGGGAATAAAAGGCTCGATTCCCTATGCAAACAATAACCCACTCTCCTAATTTGATAGCAACACAGCCTAGGGTCACGTGATCTGTGACCCTTATATCCAGTTAAGAAGATGATTATTTAATTCTTCTTACCGACAAAATTTCACTGGCAAATCCAGCGAAGTTAAGAGGCTGTGTTGGCTTTAAGTGGGTCTGGTGGTCATTCGGGCCACCGCCACAGGACCCACCAGATTCAGAGTTTGTCTCTGCAAAGCAAAATCTCTGAGATAAAAACTTTCGAAGGTTGACTCAGCATGCCAGCCAACAGCTTCTATTATGGCTCAGATCTTAATGTTACGTTCGAAAGCAAGGCTCGCAGAGATCACTCTAATTTCATGAGCTGAAATGCTCATAAGGCAACACTGATCTTTTGAGACTTCAGAGTATGCCGAGTGTATAAACCACTTCAGCCATGAAGATAGGGCTTGAGGGGTGATGTCCTGCTTCCCGGCCTTCACCAGGAGAAAGAGATGTTTGCATGTGCCACGACTTGCCTCTGTGTGCTTGAAGTAGTGCTTGAGGGCACAGAGAGGGTCTTGCATAGCCACTACTCTCGACATGTCTAACGAAGAGAGGGAGCGTATGACGACTCTCAGATTGCCCACTGATGGCAACCTATTTTTTGCCACAAAGCCTAGTTGTGTCATGAGGACCACCGAACCATTCAATCTGATCTAAAGAAAGGGCATGTAACTTGCTCACCTGGCATGCTGAAGCTAAGGCTATCAGGAAACATATTTTGTATGATAGTAGCTTCAACGAGGTTTGGGCTAAAGGCTCAAATTGATCTGAATTGAGATGGCTGAGTGGGATCAAGTCTGCTGCCACATTGAATACTCCAAGGAGTTGCAAGAACTCTCTCGCTGAAATCCAAGTCCTCTTGGAAACGGACTTGATAAGTTCAATGATCAGTATTACACAAACTTGAGGAAGTCGTACCAGACTGAGATTGGTGGTAAACTCCATACCCAGGAGGACAAAACACTGGGATGGATGAAGGTTGGACTTTTCCCAGTTCACGAGAACACTGAGATGATTCAAAAGGGATAGGAGATAGTTCCTGCCCCTGAGAAGAATAGAACTTACCATATGTTTCTGGAGGATGTCGTCCAAGTACGCCGACGTCACTGTAGATGAAGTCAATCGGAACAGGGTGACGAAACAATCCATGATTTTGTTAAAGACCCATGGGTTGTTGTTTAGACCTAATGGATGACCTTGAAACTGGTAAACCTTGTTGTGGTAAGCAAAACAAACCAATTTTCGCGACACTGGGTGGATAGGGATGTGTAATTTTGCATTGGTCAGATCCAGACTGATGACATACTCGTCCAATCTAATGGAAAGTCATATCAATCTCACCATCTTCATCTGGAACTTCGGCGGAAGAATATATTGAATGGGGCGACTCGGGTTGATGATCGGTCTCAATGTACCATTGGCCTTTTGTATAAGGAAAAGCCGTGAATAAAACCCAGGAGATTGTATTTTTCTCACAATAACTTTTGTTGAGGAGCGATTGTATCTCCTGTTGTAGAATATCGTCTTTCTCCCGATCTGACAGTACATCTGTTAGAAGGGGAGAGGAAGGAAGAGGAGGGATTGTATAAATGAAAGCCAAAGCCCCTCTGAAACGATATGGATCACCCATTCAATTTGAGGAAATAGGTTGATCCAACGATATTGGAAGTACAGGAGTCTGGCGCCCATCGGTAGGCTCTCTGCAGGCAGTGGGGTTGGTAGGTCAGCATCGAGAGTTAGGAGACTTGGAGGAGGAGAAACTTGGTTTCTTGCCCCCTCCCCTGCAAGGTTGCCTCCTAAACTGGTTGGATATAAATGATCCCTTTTTCATTGCTCGTCTATTGATCCGCTGTGGCAGGAGCAGATTGGTCTTAAAAGACTGTGCTGGGTGGGCGGTGAGTTGGAGGGGCAAGTCCTGTGCTGCCTGCCTCTAAACTTCTTCAAATTTTCCCGCAAAGAGTAATAGCGAGCCAAATGGCATCATCTGTAATGCCCAGGTGTGATGTAGCTGGAGCAACATGGAATGCAAACATGCATCACGAGATTTGCAGAGGCAGTCAGTGCATTTGCCATGGAATAGTGAGCTACCCTGTTAATGACCCAAGCAATTCGGCCCATTGCCTCCCAGGCATCCACATTGCCTGATTTTTCTGCAAGTCGGAAAATCACCAATGAGGCCAAGTCTAACATCAAAGACATGGCGACATTTCAAACCAGCTTTGATGTGGCATGAAACACATTCTTGTCCACTTCATAAAAAAGTGGGTGAGCCATGTGGACAGCCACTAAATTCTTATCCAGAGCCAGGCGTTCAGTATGGAAGGCATCGGAGTATGTTTTTGTACCAGTACGATGAGAACATCGCTGGTACTTGGCTTTCAGAAAAGAAAGCCTTAGCCTTCCCCAGATCATAGACTCATCCAGACAGACGGTCATTAATCTCCCTGATCTTTGCTGCTGGGGAAGCAGCCGGAAGGATGGAGTCTCTTCCTCATCATCGATATATACCAAAGCCTTGACCTTATAGTCATGCGTGGTGGTAGGGGGTGGAGGGCATTCTGAAACCCAACAACACCTGGTATATCTCTTCAACGACAGCCTTAAAGCTGAACTCAGTCTGCTCCATGGTTGGATCTGAGTAAAGCTGTTGTTCAGAAGTATCTTCACACTCACTGTGTGTAGTCTCCTATTCTGGTTCTGCCTCCATATCCGGATAAACCATCCTGGGTGGCATAGTTGACACAATGCCATCATCTATATGTAAGTCAAGGTAACTTTCCTGTGGGCAAGCCATGAACATATGATAAGCCGGCTCCACCGGATGAATGTGTTGTACCGGTACAGACGGCTGGTTGGCATAGTTACCAGCCTTGCAGAAGGCGGTCTGGCTGGAGCCGGTACCGGCCATGCCGTGAGCATGGTTGAACAGACAGGAGGATGGACAGATATATCATTAAGATCTCTGTAATTGTAGGGAGATGAAGCCACAGGCCTGGCAAGATGGACAGATCTTTCAGTAAGATCCCAGGATTGAGACAGCTGGACTGGCTGGACGGCCAGCTCGGTTGGCTGGATGATCGTGGACAGCTCCAGATGGCAATAAGGTAGTATAGGATGTATCCATTGGATCCGTTAAAACCCCATGTGCCCCAACTTATAGGCCAGAAGGCCATGCTTGGACATGCGGGGGGACTTACGCCTCCTGGGCTGCCTAAAAATGGGGCTACACTTATCCATTGTATCATAATTACCTGTCCATACACTCTCGGACCATATGGCGCACACACTGCATGAGACTGACGAAGTACATTTTGTACATGCAAGGCATCGACTCGTGCATGTATTCCCTGGCCTTGAACTTGTATTGATACACTTCATTGACATGTTTCACTGAAATGACAAAATAAAAGAAAACACAACAAAATACATTTGAATTAACAATGCAGCGTGTTAATAAATTGCTTAAACGACACCAGTTACTAACTGGGTGAGCGAGCAATAGGCAGTGTGCACGAAACCATGAATCACAACATGCATCAACAATAGCATGTTGTACCTTGCGGTCTAAATAGACAAAGTCAGAGAAAGTGAAAAATTCACAAAAATATTGGAACAATTGCAAAAATAATGTATACCACCTATAGAGGAATGATTATTACACACTATAAATCCAAATTTCTGAATGGATGATTAAAATTCACATCAATATTGGCATGGATTGACAGGAGGTTTTTTGTACGATGTTGACTGTACGACAGCGAAGCTTAAAAACTGGCAACACCAGGTGGTGGCAAGGGGAGGTAATGGGCAAGACTTATTGCCCTTTGTCTATATGATATAGACAAAAAAAAAGACGAATTTTCGTCTTTTAGTAGAGCTAAATTTGGGAGGTAGCAAGCTTATATCCCCTAAGGTTAATGTGATCAGGGACCATATCTGAAGGAAAAATCAAACTGTCTAGAACCCAACAGTTGAAAAATCTGTAAATATCCATTTCCCCAGCCAGACAAGCACCAACATTTTTTTATCTAACAGATAAAACTCTTACATACCCAAACAAAACTCATACATATTCAGACAAAACTCTTACATACCCAGACAAAACTAGTACATACTCAGACAAAACTCTAACATACCCAGACAAAACTTGTACATAGCCAGGCAAAACTCTTACATACCCAGACAAAACTCATACATACTCAGACAAAACTCTTATACCCAGACAAAACTTTTACATAACCTGACAAAACTCATACATACTCAGACAAAACTCGTACATACCAAGACAAAACTCTTACATACCAAGACAGAACTCTTACATGCCCTGACAAAGCTTTACATACCCAGACGAAACTCATACATACTCAGACAAAACTCGTACATACCAAGACAAAACTCTTACATGCCCTGACAAAACTCTTACATGCCCTGACAAAACTCGTACATACCCAGACAAAACTTTTACATAACCAGACAAAACTCATACATACTCAGATAAAACTCCTACATACCAAGATAAAACTCTTATATACCAAGACAAAACTCATACATGCCCTGACAAAATTCATACATACCCAGACAAAACTTATACATACCCAGACAAAACTTGTACATAGCCAGACAAAACTCTTACATACCCAGACAAGTCTTACATACCCAGCTAAGTCTTACATACCCAGACAAAACTCTTACATAACCAGACAAATTTTGTACATAGCCAGACAAGTCTTACATACCCAGACAAGTTTTACATACCCAGACAAAACTCTTCTCACATAACCAGACAAAACGAGCACATACCCAGATAAAGCTCATACATACCCAGTCAAAACTTGTACATACCCAGACAAAACTTGTACATACCCAGACAAAACTTGTACATACCCAGACAAAACTTGTACATACCCAGATAAAACTTGTACATATCCAGATAAAACTCTAAAATACCCAGACAAAACTCATACATACTCAAACAAAACTTGTACATACCCAGACAAAACTCATACATTCATAGACAAAATTCCTACACACCCAGACAAAACTCTTACATACCCAGACAAAACTCATACATACTCAAACAAAACTTGTACATACCCAGACAAAACTCGTACATTCCTAGACAAAATTCCTACACACCCGGACAAAACTCATACATACCTAGACAAGAAATCCCCTTTTTGTCAAGCCTGTGTTTTATTTGGCAAGAAAGGAAAAACCTTTAACATTGAGCTTAATCTAGAGTATGGATGGATGGATGTACATGCGGACTGATGGACATGCACATGGATGCCGAAGTAATTGGTATGTTGAACTACCATCAAGGCATGCTCGAACATATATATTAGTTGTATTTCCGTTTGCATCATGTAGTATTCAGGAATTTTTAGAGAGTTTTCAATAAATTTCTATTTTGCATTAGCATTTATGAAGATAATGCCAATTGCAACAGCAGTTTGCAAAGAAATCTGGTTAGTAGGTCATTTTCACTCAAACATTTCTTCAAATGCTGTTGTTTGGTTATGAAAATATTTAATGACAGATCAGCATTGTTTGTAAATATCTGAAGGCCTTCAAAGCAAGATCTTTTCTGCAAAATTTGGTCAAATTTTGTTGTGCAGTTTTTAAGAAAAATTCATTTAAAGGTTTTCTATTTATAATAACAATAGCCATAATAGGCAGCAGATCATTTGAACAAACTTAAAAGGCCATTCATACAAACATGTTTTCTTTCAAATTTGATCAAATTCTGTTGGCAGTTATTTACAAGCTTTTCTATTTTTAACAACAGTGGCCATATTTTACTGTAGATTTAAATCATTTGTAAAAATCTTAAAGGCCTTATTGCCAAGATGGCATCTGTCAAATATGGTCAAATTCAGTTTAGCAGTTTTTGAAAGAAAAGTAGTTTTTTGTTTCAGCAACATCAGCCATATTTGACTGCAGATAGCATCATAAACGGCCTTCACAGCAAGATGCTTTATGTAAAATTTGGTCAAATGCTGCTGAACAGTGTTTCAGAAAAAGTCATATAAAGTTTTTTCTATTTTTAGAAATAGCAGCCATATTTGGTGGTAGAACGGCATCATTATACAATTTTAATAGGCTTCATACCAGGATACTTTCTGCAAATTTGGTCAAATTCTGTTCAGCACTTTCTTCCGAAGGAGTCATTTAATGGATTTCTATTTTTAGTAATGGTAGCCATATCTGACGATGAATCTGCTTCATTTCTAAAAACATAAAAGGCTTTTCTCCCATATCTCATGACGAATCTGAATTTTTTCTAAAAATATAAAAGGCTTTTATGCTAAGATGCTTGCTGTCAAATTTAATCACATTCTGTATAATTATTTTTGAGAAGTCATCATTTAAGGTTCTTTTAACTTTAGTAACAGCAGCCATATTTGATGGCAAATTGACAGCATTTGCTCAAACTTGTAAGGCCGTTGTACAAGATGCTTTCAGTTAAATTCTGTCAAATTCTGCACTTAACAGTTTTTCAGAAAAAGTTGTTCCAAGGTTTTTATATTTTATTTTACAATGACCACAGATAATGACAGATCAACAACATTTGTACCAATTTGAACTACCTTTATACCAAGATGTTTTTTTCTTCAAAATTTTGACAAATTATGCTGAGCAGTTTTTATGGAGTAATTTAAAGGTTTTATTGTTGGCTATATTTGATGGTTCACAAGTAACATTTAAAAACCCGAAACCATTGCAATATTTCATGATGGACTGACATCACTTGTACAAATTTGAAAGGCCAATATGTTTCTGTAAAATTTGGTCAAATTCTGTTGTGTAGTTCTTGAGGAGTATTTCAAAGGTTTTTCTATTTTTAGTAACAGTGGCCATATTTGATCGCACATTGGCATTTGTATAAATTTAAAAGGCCTTCATGTTTTTTTTGTAAAATTTGAAAAAAATTCTGTTGAGCGGTCTTTGAGAAAAAGGAATTTTAAGGCGTTTCTAGTTTTAGTAATGACACCATATTTATTGGCAAATCAGCATAATTTATACAAACTTTAAAGACCTTCATGCCATAATGATCCCTACTGAATTGTTTTAAAACTGGCTCTGTGATTTTTGAGAAGTAGTTGAAAGTAGCAAATGTTGACAGATGGACAATATATAACACACTACAGATGCAGGGCCAATCATAAGCTCACCCTGCCTTATGGATAGGTGAGCTACAAATGCTGCCTGTTCAAAGGAACTTATTTTTCAATCTACATACCAGCCTGTTCCTAAGCCAAACATTATGCTGGTATGATAGTGTCCCTCCCATACTAGCAATCAGCTGGTTCTTGTCTACATATGTGTACAGTCGATTTAATGACACAAACTGCGGCTGAAAATAGAGATAAAATTTGTAAAATTTCTACAATAGCTGTGCCCTTTATCATGAAACTTTCATAAACAACCAAAAATAAATGTCAACATTAAAAGTGCTTTTCAAAAACTTCATTGGACAATTAAAGGTAACCACCCACATATAAGGACCACCTGTGTTTAAGGTTGATCACTTGTATTTAACTATTTTAAAATTTCATATATTTCTTTACATAGCTAAAGATCCAGCAATCCAAAATCATTAAATAATGTGTAGGTTTGTCTGGATTTTCTTGTGCAACACTTAGTTAAATATCTATCATAAAGGTCATCAAATAGAAAAGTGTGGGAAAAAAAGTACTCTGATTCCGATTGTCGATCAAGTAACATCTAAGAAAGTATTTAAAAATTCATAAGATTTGCACAAGTTGAAGATCGTAGATTCTTCTTATAAAATACATAAAGAAAGGGTATGTTTGTGTGTGAATTTATTCAGTATCACACAATTATTTATGTCCAGAGATGCTGCCAGGATTTTATCTAAAGGGGGGAGCTCCCCCCTTGTCACCAAAATAAGGGGGGAGTAGAAAAAAAATGAGGGGGAGAGGGAAATGACCATAGTTCAATATTTACCTAACACATAAATATCTGTCTCTTTCTTTCTTCCTGCTCTATTGAAATCAAAATCCTCAAAAGATGTCTCCTCTAGTTGTACAAGCATTAATCTGTTGATCATTTCTGAGCTTCATTTGTTCCTTATCTGTGTAAGGATATTGTTCTGTGCTGAGAATCTCCTTTCACAGATGCATAGCTAGCTAAGCCAGCTTGAACAAGTTGGAAAACTGTTCTTTATGGTTGTTATGTACAATTTTTAACAGTTCATAGGTATTGTCTCTTGGATATCTCTGCTCCAAAATAATATTTTTCACTAACAAGAGCTCTGTCAAAGTTTCACTTTCTTGAATCAGTGCTTTGCTGACTACTATGCCAGATTTCTTATCTGTTCCACAGTGTTGTATTAGGATTTTAAGTCCATCAATGCCATAGTCAGCTTGTTCAGACAGAGGTATTCTAATCAAAAATAAATATCCTTACTTTTCAATTTCTTTTTAGATTCTTATTTATTCAATTTATCTTAACCCTTAGAGTGCTAAAAAGTTTTGTAACACAAGATCTATCAAAGCAGAATTGTTTGAGAAAAGAAATGAAAATTGCACTCTACTTTTAAATTGCCTGTATTTTAATTAGGCTTAGTATTCTGCCTTTTTGATATTTAATTTTGAAATCCAGCTTAAAGGGGGTTGACTGGCATGCCATCTGTTTTTGTCCATCCAGCATGAACATCGGACTCATATTCAACATCATTTTTGGGTTCAAAATTACTCACTGGAATTTCCAGTAACACTTTCCTGGCTCCAATAATCTCATATACTTCAAAACTTTAAAAATCATTGTCATCATTGCTATCATCAGCCAGTATTTGCCAAACGAAATCATCATCTGAAGATAAACCATGTTGGGAGTCAGCCATTTTGGGTTTTCTAGGAGCCCTTACTATAAACACGCATTTGTAAAACTTCCTTCACCAATGGAAGGTTCAACTTCAACAATGCTGGTTCCAGGGCCCAAATGTGCCAATCAAATTTAGTTTAACAATTGTTCATGTCAAGCCGAAGTACTCAAATGTGTAAACAGTTGCCTACCGGAAAAAAGACAGATAACAAGATAAGCACTACGAGACAACTACTGGCAGCGCGGCTAATGCTGTGAGAAGCACTTTAACTGTTAACAGTTAAATAAAAATTGTATACTGCACAGAGTACATTTTTATATGTGCGACTTTAAACTAATTTGTGGGAGTTCTCATGCATCACTGCTTTCCAAGTGAGCGAATTTGTACAAATTGTATGCGATTCACGCACTCGCACGCCCTGGCAGCATTTCTGTATATCACATCAGTTTTTTGCAACAGAAGACCTGCAAGGCCAATTTATAGCAGGAAGTAAACTGCATAGGATTTCCAAAGGTCTCTTATACATTTCATTGATTTTATCAATTTTCTGATATTCATTTTATATTATTTTTCATTATTTAATAAGTCTCTTATTAAGTCTCAACCATTCCTTAGTTTTTGCTTTACGATACACATTTTTAACAAGTAATATCACAACAATGTTGTCACATTTTATCGATGACATCATTTCAAGCTGTACAGTAAGCATTCTTTTACAAAAGCCAGATTCCATTGGTCTCCTTTAATACATAAATCACTATTTATTTGTCTGTATAGAAAGACCATCTCTTCCACACAAAAAAATTATTAGATTTTCATATCTCTTAGATTTGCTTCTTGTTTACAAACTTGTCTCCAAAATACAAAACAAAAAATGACAAGGAAAGGTTCCATATATGACGGATTTTAAACTTACTGCTGATGTGTATTAACAAAAAATGACATGGAAAGGTGGCACAGATTTTAAACTTACTGGTAATGTGTAATAACAAATTCCAAAAAGTTACATACATGATATATAAGGACTAAAATTTTATGCATTTTATCTGTAAATGTAATAGTGGCTTACTATTTCTTATGACTGCAGCCTAAATGGGGAATGATAGCTGAAAATACATTAGATGGAAGCTGATGCTAAGCATCAAATCTAACACAAGTCAATGTGAAGCCTGAACTGAAAGAAATAAATTTTCTAATTTCCTAGTAAACCCTCTGCCACATATGTAGTATTGACTGAAGAATCAACTTCATTAATCAAAGAATATGATACAAGTAATATATATTCATTTGTACACACATGCATACACACAAAATCTCTAGACCATCGGCTTTAGACAAGCTGCAAGAGTAAAAGATTATGGTTTCACCAAAATTTTACACAGAATTAAAAGGGAAAGTCCAGATTTCTGTGCTTTTTCATTACAATTTTCATTCCAAGCAAGAAGAGAAGTCAGGACTTTTTCTTTTGGGGTCATGAAGTTCTAAATGACTTGTGTATAAAATTACCCAGCCATTAAACATTTTTGAAAGTTTATCATAAGGTGATATACATTTCAATATTACATAAACTGGTGCAAGCCAATGACTATAAATGAACTTAGTACATATTTATGCCTAATGAAATCTGAAAATGTATGCAGAGAATTAAACATTGTAGAAAACCCCACAACATATAGAGTAATAACAAGCAAGTCAGGAACTGCAGGTCGAGCCCACAATTAAAGCATTGCTGTAAAATGTGATCTTGATCCAAAGGTCATAAGGTTAAGCAAGCATACTGCAGAATTAATTGTTTTAGCTTCATAATGATTCATCCTATGTGTGAGCAAAATCCTTCAACTTGTTATGAAAATATAGGCAAATGTAAAAAATTTTTATCAAAACCTTAATGCACATTTTCCATGACTGTGATCTTGACACCAATACAGCAAAAGGGCATGTTGCAGAATTAACTGTTTTAGCTTTGTAATGATTCATTCCAAGTATGAATATAATCCATCAAGGGATCTATATGCAAAAGAAAAATTTGAACCAAAACCTTAATGGAAATTTTCTATGACTGTGACCTTGACTCCAACATCAAAAGGGCAAGTGAAAGTGTCACAGAATGAATTGTCTTAGCTTCATAATGATTCATACCAAGTATGATGAGATTCTATCACAGGGTTTAGGAAATATATGCAAATGAAAAACTTTAACCAAAACCATTACAAATTGTTGACAATGATGACGATGCTTGAACAGTGACTGCCGTCTTCATTTTGGGAATACTGGATAGATATTTGAATTGCTTTTCAAATGCTGAGACCTAACATAAATTATCACATTCTCATCATGACCATATCATCACCACCACCACCACCATCTATCTCTCTCTCTCTCTCTCTCTCTCTCTCTCTCTCTCTCTCTCTCTCTCTCTCATATTTTACCTCAATGTTTATACCCCTGTCTCTTCTAAAGCTACTACTACTAGATCTTCTATCTCCCATTCCATCTGCACTTAGCACCAACACTTGCTTCAGAAAATCACCCAGAGATTGCTGCATAACAAATTAAAAATAAATGACATTATCAAAATGAACCTTAGAAATTTGATATAAACTAACCACCCTTCAGTTTAAAACTTAAATACATACTACACTTTACATCACTGAGTGTAAAAGAAATATTACTGGTAGTCCAATAAACAGTTCAAAGATGTCTCAACAATGTAAATGTTACTTTTTAACTGCAGTTTAAAGTATTTTTGCTCTTTAATAACAGAACTATATATAAAGTAAACAAAATCATAACAATTCTATGCATTTCTTCTGATATTTTCTATCTTAGCCACTGGCTTTTGCCATTAGAGCCACTCACATCTAATCAAATTATTTTTTAAAAAGAACTCAATGACCTTAATTCTGGTTCTTAAAAATGAAAACTGAAATAAGAAATGTGTCCATGGAACATGAATGCCCCTCCACAGTGATCTTAACATGAAAATTAGTCATGATGGATGTATATACAGACAGACAAGGGTAACAATATATGCCCCTTCAACTTTTTTTAAAGGTATACAAAAATATTAAGTGTTTACTTTTGCTAATATTAGGCATGAAAATTACCATCATTTCATTGTCGTCCATCTCAAGCATAGAGAAATTAATTTGAATAATTTGATAATCCCAAATGCTGACACAATTTTCTCATTGCAGCAGACAGGGAATGTATTAACCAACATTTTGAACTGCTGATTTGTACAATTTCTAAACTATGACTTTACCTCGAAATAATTGTTAAGGGAAATGCTGACAGAACTAGAAATGCAGCCCAACCTGCCAATATAGTGCAATTAAAGAAAGTTTGGTTCAGTGAGCAAGGGCAAAAGTTACAAGTCAACAAGAAGCCATAACTTTGTCAGATTTTTTCAAAAAAATAATAAAAATCAACACTGGCCTGGATTTGCTCAATATAAGGCCTTAAATCAAATTTGGCTTCAATCCAGGACATCCTTCAAAAGTTACTGAGCAGAAACTAAATTCAGGATGGATGGGATGGGATGGGACAGCACGGATGAACTTAAGTAACACTGTATGTGCCCCTTCCACAAAATATGGTGGGGTCATAAAAATAATCAAAAATCATAACATTTATTCTTTGCTACAAAGTTTTAATTGTTACATAATACATCACACCTCCACAGATAAAAAAATATATTTAAAAAATCTGCACAGATTTATAAATGCATCACACCTCCTCCACAGATTTATAAATACATGTACATCACATCTTCTCCACAGATTTATAAATGCATTACACTTCCTCTACATATTTATCAATATATCACACCTTCTCCACAGGTTTATAAATACATCACACCTTCTCCACAGATTTATAAATACATCACACCTTCTCCACAGATTTATAAATACATCACACCGTCTCCACAGGTTTATAAATACATCACAATTCCACAGTGTTACGGAATTATATATACTTTTTCTTTTCATAATGGTATAGTTTATTAGTTTGTGATCTCTGTTCTTAGTCTAACAGCTGTCGTCTTGCCGTGAGTACACATACGGTAATTTTGATCGATATTTCACTCAAACTTTAGTCATGTCATGTGTTTTCAGCACATGACATTTTGAACTTTTGACCCAGTTTCTATGATTCATTTCTAAAGTAAATACGTTATTGACTGTTTATAAATGATAGTACACTGGTACTTTAGAGATGTCACGCATAACCTAATTTCTGATTGATTCGGAGAGGGTTGCAATATTTTGAAATGTCCAGTTGTTTATCAAAGACGTAATGGGGTTTTATTTTGTTTCTGCATAGTGGGAGACTATATTATAGGATTAATAGCAGTATTCTCACATTCTTCATAGCTACACTGGATTGAGAGGTCATAAACGAATTTGGTTCATTTTGTGTGCGGATATTCTGTTTCAGTGATATTATCATACAGTAAATTCTGGATTAGTACTGTTTCTTCAACTTTAGTAATAATACAGCTCCGTGGAATTATCAGAAACATTTCTAGAACTTGTGATATTCAATATTCGCAAGGATTACTTGGATATAACTTATTCTTATTAACACATTCATACAGTGAAAATTACTTCATTCGGAACATACTACATTCTGAATATTTGGATTAACTTCCGGATCAGTGAACTTTAGAACAATTTAGGATTTTAAGTATATTCTATACTCTAAGTTATTTTTAATTCTTTCACTTTGATTGTTTGTTGAAATATTTTAATATTTTAAGGAAATTAAATATTTGTATTTTAAATCTTGAAAGCTTGTTTGAGTCTTTTCTTTTGTTACATTACCCCTAGTCGTAACAACAGATTAATAAACTTTTGACCATTTTGGAGGTTACTTATGTTTTATCATTTCATCAGATGATCAGAAGACTGAAGATTCATATACTGCTGTTTAAAGTATTTACATACATTTTTTCATGAAAACCTTGAATACTATAGAAGGTGATATGCTAAAGATTAGTAAATGCACAGCTGACATGTCTGTGGTCCATACATTCACTCTTCATAGTATACGAGATGATAGGTCTGTGGTCCATACATTCTAACTTCATAGTATACAAGATGATAGGTCAGTTGTCCATACATTCAAACTTCATAGTATACAAGATCAGATAAGTCTATTGTCCATACATTCAAACTTCATAGTATACAAGATGATAGGTCTGTGGTCCATACATTCAAACTTCATAGTATACAAGATGATCTAAGGTCTGTGGTCCATACATTCAAACTTCATAGTATACAAGATGATCTAAGGTCTGTGGTCCATACATTCAAACTTCATAGTATACAAGATGAAAGGTCTGTGGTCCATACATTCAAACTTCATAGTATACAAGATGATAGGTCTATTGTCCATACATTCAAACTTCATAGTATACAAGATGATAGGTCTGTGGTCCATACATTCAAACTTCATAGTATACAAGATGATAGGTCAGTGGTCCATACATTCAAACTTCATAGTATACAAGATGATAGGTCAGTTGTCCATACATTCAAACTTCATAGTATACAAGATGATAGGTCTATTGTCCATACATTCAAACTTCATAGTATACAAGATGATAGGTCAGTGGTCCATACATTCAAACTTCATAGTATACAAAATGATAGGTCTATTGTCCATACATTAAAACTTCATAGTATACAAGATGATAGGTCAGTTGTCCATACATTCAAACTTCATAGTATACAAGATGATAGGTCTATTGTCCATACATTCAAACTTCATAGTATACAAGATGATAGGTCTGTGGTCCATACATTCAAACTTCATAGTATACAAGATGAAAGGTCTGTGGTCCATACATTCAAACTTCATAGTATACAAGATGATAGGTCAGTTGTCCATACATTCAAACTTCATAGTATACAAGATGATAGGTCTGTGGTCCATACATTCAAACTTCATAGTATACAAGATGATAGGTCAGTGGTCCATACATTCAAACTTCATAGTATACAAGATGATAGGTCAGTTGTCCATACATTCAAACTTCATAGTATACAAGATGATAGGTCTATTGTCCATACATTCAAACTTCATAGTATACAAGATGATAGGTCAGTGGTCCATACATTCAAACTTCATAGTATACAAAATGATAGGTCTATTGTCCATACATTCAAACTTCATAGTATACAAGATGATAGGTCAGTTGTCCATACATTCAAACTTCATAGTATACAAGATGATAGGTCTATTGTCCATACATTCAAACTTCATAGTATACAAGATGATAGGTCAGTTGTCCATACATTCAAACTTCATAGTATACAAGATGATAGGTCTGTGGTCCATACATTCAAACTTCATAGTATACAAGATGATAGGTCAGTTGTCCATACATTCAAACTTCATAGTATACAAAATGATAGGTCTATTGTCCATACATTCAAACTTCATAGTATACAAAATGATTATGGCAGAGTGATCGTTTCTACCTTCATACAGCCAAGCAGTGTCACCAGGATGGACCAGGAGCCATCACGACTGTCTACTATAGCTGTGAACCCTCGTCTTTTGTACTCGTCACTAAAAACACAAACAATGACAACATTTACAAATTTACCTCCCCAGAGCTATACTTTTTTTTACAGAAATATTTGATAGATCTATTTGAATGTCACTCTGGATGATAAATTATATCAAACACATTGATTTTGTTGGCTTTACAGAATTTACTCTTGGTTTTAAACCAAATTTGTCACCTCTTTGATAAAGATTTTTTTTTAATTGTCCCCAGAACTGAAAGGGTATTGAGGTTGAGGAGTCCTGAATCATTCTATACAGTATGTGGCTGATAATTTGATAAACCCAAATGCTGACACAAATTTTAGTATGGTATTGACAATAGTTTATCTGGGGAGTTTTAATTCCAAGTGAAAGAAGAAAGGAAGAAAGAAATCCTGATCAAGACAAAAGGATACATAATATCCACAAGTATTCACTGATACACACAGTCACAAAAAATAAATTAGTATTATGATGAATAAATTCAAAACAAAATGATTATAAGGACAAGTTGACACACAGAATGATTATAAGGACAAGTTGACACACACGTTACTTCTTTGACAACATTTTCATTTTGAGTTAGATAATGAAAAAATAAAAAAATAATGTTAAACTTATGACAATCTGAAACTTGGATATTATAATTCTATATCAAATAGTGATATCTTATAATTTATAAAAACTGTGCCATCTCTACCTAAGTCTTATACAAAAGTCAACTTCTATCAATCTTTTCCCAATCACAATTTTTATAGGCAATACATTTTTAAACATAAAAACAGTGTAATTATTTTCTTAAAATGTCTTAAATTTGGTCTGTTGTTTTCTTCCAATCTACATGTACAAAATATGGCCTGGAACATGGTCTAGATCTAAAGTTATGATACAAAAATAATTGTTCATTTTTCAGTCACAGTGACCGTCACCTTTTACATTTTGAATCCATAATCATCCACAAAGTTTAGTCAAGGTCTGTGTTTCATAACTCAAGTTATCCAATAGAAACCATTTTTATTCATTCAGTGAAAGTGATCTTGACCTTTGACCTTTTGAAAAAAAATCGGCTTCTTCAATATCCCAAATGCATGCCATCCACAAAGTTTGATCTGTGTCTGTGATGTAGAACTGATGCTAATGAGCAGAAACCATTTTTACTCTTTCAGTGAGTGACCTTGACCTTGACCTTTTTGACCCCAAAATTGATAGACTTCTTCAATATCACAAGTGCAAGTCATCCACGAAGTTTGATAAGGTAGATGGTGTAAAACTAAAGCTATTGTGCAGAAAAGAAAGAGGTAACTGATGGTTGTACAAACAGATGGATGCATAGCCAAAGTCATAGCATTATAATTATGCTCTGATAAACACCAAATCTGAATCATGTGAACACTTACTTTTGATCAATTTCAAAATGTTCTTTGCCAAAGTCTGAGAAATGTATCAATCCACTCCGCCCAAAATATGATTAGTAGTTTCAGCATGTAACCCAAATAAAGATCACTTGATATGATTATTATTATATTAATAAAAACAAACTATAGTAATAAACTATATATAAATTTTTCAGCTCCATCCATCTTAATTCTGGGACATCTGGAAACTCTGTGAGGCAGCAGGAAGAAATGTTTCCAGTCCATTTCTTGGAAATTATAAAATTCCAAATTCCACTTTGTTCTAGAAGATAATATTTCATAATTTTCAGATAATGTTTCATATATATATTCCTATGAAGATTTTCATATTTTATCATGCAGTATATGCATGGATTTATATAAATTATATAAATACCTTGACCTAAATGCAAAACTTAAATGCCTGCCATTCCCTCCTTTAAAATATATGAATATCTTGACCTAAATGCAAAACTTAAATGCCTGCCATTCCCTCTTTTAAAATATATGAATATCTTGACCTAAATGCAAAACTTAAATGCCTGCCATTCCCTCTTTTAAAATATATGAATATCTTGACCTAAATGCAAAACTTAAATGCCTGCCATTCCCTCTTTTAAAATATATGAATATCTTGACCTAAATGCTAAACTTAACCATGGTGTGTCCAGATATCGCTACATTCCTGGCAAGTACACAGTTATCCCCAGTCGGTTATATGTAAACACTATGACTAAGAACTAAGACTTAAGGGAGTTGTAGTATGCAATTGTTATAAAGTTATTGGGTGCAACATGGTACAGTCTAGTCTCATTTTTTTGACAATCGCTTTTACACATATACAATACAGCAAATGGCAATAATTACTGAAAGGTCATTCATATATTTAATCTGTTTTTGCCCACAATCACCTTAAATATCCAAACTTTTTAGTGCCAATGGTTTGTGTCAGACAAATGTGACCAGACCATATTTCAGAATGCCAAGGCTTGGGAATTACTTACTCAAATAACATCATAAAGATAGCAAATACCTTGGTATCTGAGACAAATATTTGAGGCATGATGTGATGTCCTGATGAGTGAACCCAGTATCATGAGGAGGAGGAAATGTTAAGAGAGGTCCCCCCTGACGATCTCTTCCACCTGGAACAGAATTAAAGTTACTTACACTTAAATGTGATAAACAAGTTAAAAATTTCCAGCAACAATTTGACAAACATAATTGACAAATAATGGTATACATTATTAGATATACCAGCCTGTCAACTAATAACAATTCTATGTGAGCTTCTAAGAATCGAAGTATATAATGCAATGTCTTGTTTGGATTCAAAATGTTAAATTCCTCTGCTGCTGCAGATAATGATGGTGACCAAGATGATAACAAAATTGATGATGATGATAATACTCAGATCTGAATTAACATGAATTAACTTTCCTTTGTGGAGTGCTGATTTTCATGGATTTCATGGTTGCTACAATACACAAACAGCAAATCTAAAGGTCCAACAAACTGAGATCCAGTCATCCATCAGACTTTCTATCCCAAATGAACAAACGTTAAGTATGATGAAAACGTAATTTTTTTTTTAAATCACAAAAACTAATAAACATGAAAATCATTGAATTTGCAGTATTAATATGACATTCATATATTTGATCAATAATGATTGTATCTAGAACATAAAGTCTCAGATTTGCATGATTTATTAACCAAAAAGAAAATGTTCTCACCTGTCAGGTAAACTATTTCTTTACTAAGAAGGTCCAGTATATGAGCTGCTTCCATAACTCGGCCTGAAAGTTAATTGAAAAAATATGAAGGATTATTAACATAACTAACATCAGTATGAGAAATTTAATAGCAAAGAGACAAAAAAACGGCAAAAGTAAGTGAATAATTTGGCTAAATGTTCTGAGAACTTACATACAAATAAGGGTCATAACTCTAGAAATAGGAACAGATTCAGCTAAAAAATATCTATAACATTTCAATTTTATTAAATGAGTTAATCAAATTTTGATTAAATTGTTAAAAGTAGAACACAAATGCTCATATCCTTCATCAGCTTATTTACAACTAAGCCTTTTTTCCTTTCTTTTTCAAATAACAAAAAAAGTCGAGTCAAAATGAGACAAACTCTGTTACCATTGCATAATCTATTTTTAACAGGCAAACTATTTTCTATACTGTTCGTACTGATCATTACCTTCTCTGACAGGCATTCCATTGGTACTGTTAACATTGGACATAGCACTTCTGTCAGTGCTGCTCCTTACTGACTCAGATAGATCCATGCGTGCTGGAGGATTGGGCTGTGATCTCTCACTCCGCATCGACATGCTGGGAGAGGGCATTGTATTAGGGCCTGAGTAGGCCATCTTTCTGAAATATTTAATTTGGCATAAGGAGAGAATCTTTATTATTCTGAAAATAAAGTTCAAATAATTTTCATCCTTTTTAACTAAGGATCAGTTCTGATAGAAATGAGAAGTATAAATCAAGAGGAAAGATTTGCAATTTTTAATATCCCACAAATTTCTGTCTTTTCACAACTTACTTAAAACTTCACTCAGAATCAAATCTTCCCTCTTTGTAACTGGAAACTTATAAATAATAGCAGTAGAGCATTGGAAAAATAGCAGAACAAGTAATTAGGGACATGTCTATATCTATATACATGTATTTGCCAATAATGAACAGAATAAGTAATTAGGTACATGTATATCTATATATTTGCTAAAATTGACAATCCATACAGAAGCAGTGAGCAATATGAAAATTTCATTGAGGTCTTACCAGTGAATAATTAGTGAAATTTAGAAATTATCATCAGCCACAACAGCACTATTATATACTGTGTTAAATTTTCAAACGACCTTTTATGAAACTACTTGCATCTCACTGAACACTTGTATGACTTGAAGAGATCACACACAAGTCATATTCTGAAAACAGACTACAATACTTTGACCAAGATTATTCATCAGGGAAAATTTATGGACACTGCAAAGTGCATTTAATCAAATATTTTACTACTTGCTTAAAAGCTCCCAGACACTAAAATACTATATCAAATTGAAAACTTTTAACATTTCCAAGAAAAAAAAGTTAGAAAAGTATCATTTTGAGCAGTGCAATTTCTATCCTGTCGTTTTACATGTTGGTCAATATGCAGATATATTTCTCTGGGACAGGGTTTGTACCTTTTACTACCAATTTACCTGTGTATAACTTGCACTCAACTGCATACAGCACATAAACAGCCATCAGCCATCATATAATGTGCCAGCTGTGTGTAACTTGCACTCAACTGCATACAACATATACTGAGTACACTGACAGATATCGGCCATCACATAATGTGCTAGTTGTATATAACTTCTCTCAACCACATACAGCATATACAAAGACAGATAATCAATTGCATACAGCATATGCACAGATAGATAATCAACTGCACACAGCATATACCAGGTACCCTGACATATATCTGCCATCACATAATGTGCTGGCTGTGTATAACTTACTCTCAACTACATACAGCATATACACCTATATCTGACATCACATAATGTGCTGACAGTACAACACATACTCAACTGCATACATCATCTACACAGACAGATATCTGCCATCATATGATGAGCTGTGTGTAACCTGTATTCAACTGCGTACAGCATATATACACAGATATATGCCTCACATAATCTGACATCTGTGTATAACTTGCATTCAACTGCATACAACATATACACATACAGATATATGCCATTGCATAATGTGCCAGCTGTGTGTAACTCACTCAACTGCTTATAGCATATACCAGGTACACTGACAGGTATCTGCCATCACATACTGGCTGACTGTGTATATCTTGCACTCAACTGCATACATACAATCAGTATCTGTCATTACATTTGATGGCTGTATTTAACTGGCACTCAATTGCATACATACAATCAGTATCTGGCATTACATATGCTGGCTGTATTTAACTGGCACTCAATTGCATACATACAATCAGTATCTGGCATTACATTTGATGGCTGTATTTAACTGGCACTCAATTGCATACATACAATCAGTATCTGTCATTACATGTGATGGCTGTATTTAACTGGCACTCAATTGCATACATACAATCAGTATCTGGCATTACATTTGATGGCTGTATTTAACTGGCACTCAATTGCATACATACAATCAGTATCTGTCATTACATGTGATGGCTGTATTTAACTGGCACTCAATTGCATACATACAATCAGTATCTGGCATTACATTTGATGGCTGTATTTAACTGGCACTCAATTGCATACATACAATCAGTATCTGTCATTACATGTGATGGCTGTATTTAACTGGCACTCAATTGCATACATACAATCAGTATCTGTCATTACATGTGATGGCTGTATTTAACTGACATTCAATTGCATACATACAATCAGTATCTGTCATTACATGTGCTGGCTGTATTTAACTGGCACTCAATTGCATACATACAATCAGTATCTGTCATTACATGTGCTGGCTGTATTTAACTGACATTCAATTGCATACATACAATCAGTATCTGTCATTACATGTGCTGGCTGTATTTAACTGGCACTCAATTGCATACATACAATCAGTATCTGTCATTACATGTGCTGGCTGTATTTAACTGGCACTCAATTGCATACATACAATCAGTATCTGTCATTACATGTGCTGGCTGTATTTAACTGGCACTCAATTGCATACATACAATCAGTATCTGGCATTACATGTGATGGCTGTATTTAACTGACACTCAATTGCATACATACAATCAGTATCTGTCATTACATGTGCTGGCTGTATTTAACTGGCACTCAATTGCAATACTGCATATTCATCAATGTCTACCATCACATGTGCAGGCAGATAAGGGTATATGCTGTTTACTTGATATTATATATACAACAGATCCAGATCTACCTTCACATAATGTACTGGCATATCAGTCTATGCATATTTTCCCCTATAAATTACAAGCAGAATGTTATAAATTATAAATAGAATGATATGTATGCATGTACATGTATGTATGTAACAGGGATCCTGAAATTATAACAGCTCTTGTCAGACAAAATTTCCCGAAAATTAATGTGGTGGCTACATTTTTGTGAAATTTAATACAAAACATTAAAAGGAGATATACATGAAACAAGTTGTGACAAAAAAGAAAACACTGATATGCCTGATTATTAAATGTACTGGACAATGCGTCATTTTCGGTTCTGGATTTGCTGCTTTGGTGTTAGTGGTATCCTTTCATGATTAACTGGTTTCCTCTGGAACTAATTATTAATAATAATCATTTTTTCTTTCAGAAAACTATACAATAGAATTTAATCCAACAACAGTTTTTTTATTTTTTCCACTCTACTGTTTTTAAAAATTAATTATTAATTGACAATAAGCTGATCAACTACCTTGAGAATATGTAAGACCTTATTAACGGGCATTTTTGGTAAAGTCGGATGGTGAAGTTTCATTTGATGAGGTCCCCAAATAAGTCTTGGAGAATGGTTAGCTGTTGTTGCTTGTATCTTTTTCTTAATTCATACCAATGCTTCACATATTTTTTTCTAAAGGTATCATATGATGACACACCAGGATACAAACCACAGGGTGTGAAAAACTGATGTAATGTCTATAGTACAGAGCCTGCGGCAATTGTTCAATAACATGGCTTTTACAAGTCCAGGAGATAAGCTTTCACACCGCTTCTGTTTTGTTTTGTGGCTATAGAGTTTTCAAACAACTGAGAAAGCATAATGACCAAACAAATATAGTCAATGACACCACAAATGATTGTCCAACAAAGAAACAATTTGTAAACTACATCCCAGTGACCTAAAGAAATTTACTTCATTAGGGTGTTTATATGGCAATTTAATGGATAAACAAATCAAAGACAAGTTGATATGATATTGAGACTCCTAAGAATGATGTCTGGTTGCTCAGAGTGTGTGTCAGTCAAAACCTTTGATCTACCAGACATGTCCAGCAAAATAACAGATTTCAAGATCTCATGTATGTATGTATGTATGTATGTATGTATGTATGTATGTATGTATGTATGTATGTATGTATGTATGTATGTATGTATGTATGTATGTATGTATGTATGTATGCATGCATGTATGCATGCATGTATGTATGTATGTATTAGGGTTAAATGTTCATTATACACCTGCCCCATGTTTAATAGTCCTCTATGTAGGCACCTGTAGGGCATGGTTGACTGGAGAGTATATACCAATAGGTGTCAATTACCTGGCCCTTTGGTCAATGTATGCAGACTTGATCTCTCACCTCAGAATATATTCATTTCTTTATTACCAAAGTGCAAGCCAGCCACAAAATTTAGTCAGGAACATACCGGTAGTCTAGAACAAAAGTTATTCTGCAAAACCCATTTTTCTTTGAGCCACAAATACCTTGCCCTTCGACCTTTAAAGCCCCAAATAAATAGGCCTCTTCCATACTTTAAGTGCAAGCCTTCCACATACTTTGGTCTAGATACATGATGCAGAACCAAGGTTATTATGCAAAAAACATTTTTCTTCTTTCAAGCAAAGTGATCTTGACTTTTGACCCCAAAATCAATAGGCTTCTTTCTTATCCAACATGCAAGTCATTCACAAACATTTGTCAAGAACTAAAATTTATGTGCAGAAACCATATTTCTTCTTTCAGTCAGTTTCCTTGACTTTTGACCTTCTGACCCCAAAATCAATAGGCTGCTTCCTTACCCCAAGTGCAAGCTATCTACAAATTCTGGTGCAGGTATATGTTGTAAAACTAATGGTTATGAGCAGAAATGATCTTTCTCTTTTCAGTCATGGTGCTTTGATTTGGTTTGTGGGATTTAATGCCATTTTTCACCACATGACAGGCTATACATGGCAGCCATTATATTTGGTGAAGGAAGAACCTGGGAAGAACCACTGACCCTCAGGAAGCTACTGGCAAGCTTTCTCACATACCCACGTTGATTGAACTCAGACTCAAACTCACACAGACAGAGGTGAGATGTGTGAGTGATCTGTAAAGGAGAGCCCCTTACACCTCTCAGCTACCCGGGGGCTCTTCAGTCACAGTGACCTTGACCTTTGACATTTCAACCCTGAAATGTTTAATAGGGTTCTTCCTTCCTCCAAATACAAGCCATCCACAAAGTCTGGTAACTGCAGATCATGCAAATAAGGAATAGTTAGACAGATGGACAGAAAGATGGATAGATAGGTCATTACATAATATTATCCACCAAAAAGGACAAATTAAAAAAAGGACAGAGCCTGCATGTCAAGACCATGATCAAAGCATTGTTGTAAAACATGTGACCTTGACCCCAGGGTCAAAAGTTCAAATAAGCATGTTGCAGAATTAATTGTCTTAGTTTTATAATGATTTATGCAATGTATGAACACAGTCCATCAAGGGGTTTAGGAAATATAAACAAATGAATTTTTTTTTAAAAAACTCTTAATGCAAATTTGTGGTGACAGTGACCTTGACCTGAAGATCAAAGCATAATGATACATCCCAGGTATGAAGAAAATTTATCAAGTGGTTTAGAAAATAAAAGCAAATGATACAATTTTAACAAAAATGTTCTATAATAACAACTGTGTGCCAGAAGGATGGATGTAAGGATTACTATATATCCCCACCTATAGATGCCAGGTTTAAAAACTTTGAATCCTTTGTCTAACATGTAGTTCAAGGGTCAAACATATTAACACACCAATTTATTTTTTTTAAAATATTCTCTTTGTGACTAAGCATAGTTCAATATCATCCAGATGGATAACAGAATTTGGAATTTTATATATGTTTAACAATACTACAAATGCCTCCAACATGACAAAAATATGTGAATAGAGGAATTCATAGTAGTGCTTGCACTTGTTTCCCAATCCCAGGATAATTTCTTTGTAATAAATTGTATTTATTTCAGCTAATAAATATTGTTTAAAACAACATGATCTACCAAGGAAGATAACACACTCTGCATGAAAATGGTGAGGGTGTGAGGAAAAGGATGGCAGAGAATTGGTTTGGTTTTGGTGTTTTACAGTACAGCAACACATGGTTATTTAGTGTCAAGGCAACTGTAGTAAAATGCCTTGCCCAGAGATACATCACAGTAGATGACCCACAGCAATTTCTCTCGGATTTTCACACTTTCATCTGGCATTTTTGCAACAGAAAATTTTCAATTCTTATGGGGAGGGAAGATATTTTTATATGAGAACTGTATCTATGAATATACTTCCTATTATATGTTTCGACAAATATGTGTGATAAATAAACTTAGATGAAGAAAGAAAAACTTGCAGTAAATAATATGTTCATGCTTGAAAATATCCCCACCCCCAATTTTATGAAACTGTTTTTTGGCTGTCAATGCTTATCATATAATAATCAAATAAATCATCCGCCAAACTTGTACATTAGTATCAGTACACCTGTACATTAGTATCAGTACACCTGTACATTAGTATCAGTACACCTGTACATTAGTATCAGTACAGGTTAGGAGCTGATTTATCAGACTAATCTTAGAAATACTACAGGTAAATGTATATGGCATTTTGGCACCTACATGTAACTCCCGTGTCCTTTCACTTTGAGCTGCATTGCCAGTGGTTGTTACTACATGTACATCATAATAACTTCACTGACATCACAATGGCTCAATTACATGTCATCATTTACAGTAACATAAGCAACAGTTTCAGGCTACTGAAACCAAATGATTTCTTCAATTGTTTCATTACAAAGTCATGTATTCCATTGACTGTTGAAACATTATTGAGTGTTATTTTAACAGTTATCATTTTATAAAGAATCTGTTCTTTGCACATCTAGCCGAAGTGTTATTTTAGTACCTATCATTTTATAAAGAATCTGTTCTTTGCACATCTAGCCGAAGTGTTATTTTAGTACCTATCATTTTATTAGAATCTGTTCTTCGCGCATCTAGCTGGATGTTTTTCTGACAAAAAGTTAATAATTTGGGAAGTACTTGAGACAGTCAAAGGTATTTGATTCAGAGAGTAAAAGGTATTTGATTTGCATTGGAAAGAGACGAGGATGTTCCGAATGGGGTGGGGGTTACACAAAATATCTCTCAAATAATAATTTTAATTTATGTAAATTAATATTTTTTCAGATGATATTTGTGAGTTTTATTTTGTCAAATAATAACCATTTTTAAAAAAGGAAATCAAGATATAAGACCAAGCTTCATGTTGTTTTCTTTCAACCTATATTGTCATACATTTGATAGACAATTCAAGTACAATGGTTTAATTTTGGTCACAGGGTACACAGCAGTAGCATGTGATATCTGGAATTGCCTTCAAACGAAGACATTATAATGAGGGAAAGCTGTAATATTACTGTATTGTCCTTTATATCTTTGCATATCCCTTTTTACAGACCCAATATTCCAAACTTTATTTATCCCATTCCAAAGGAGTATTACAAAACAAACTTACAACGCCTACACAAATTATTTTCCAATAGGAGTATTTTCTTGTCCACCTTATATGTCAATAGGATTGTCATTCTGACAGTGGTGGGCATTCACTTGGACAGAACCAATAATCACATATTATTCTGCTGACAATATCCACATAACTGATCGTTTGTCCACTCATTACATACATGGACAGCAGTTGCTCCAGGGCAACAAGGTTTCCAGACAGTTTGATAGAGTGGTCTGAATTCCATTAAATTTCACATATGGAACCAATCATTTAATTTTCAGGAGGGGGTGGAAGCCCTGGGATTTTTTTTCAAGCAAGGATATTTTTTTTCTTTTAACACAAGATAATGTATTTGTTTCAAATAATATAATGGATATAATATGTTCTCTTTTTCTATAAATCAGAACAAGAATATTTTTTGCTATTTACGGGCTGGACATTTAAAAAATAATCCCAGCCCCCCCCTCAAATTAAATGGTCATTCCCTAATATCTAATACTACAGGCAGACACTTCCTGCTAGCTGCAATGCATGGCATTTATAGCTATAGCTGTACCAATGCTTGATTATTTCTTAGGTAACTATATTTACATAATTCTGGAAGATCCTTTAACAAATGCACATCTATCTATCCATGTGCATATATATATACATGCATAGAAAGAGACATGCACAAATAAAGTGCATGTGTACACATTTATATAAGTCAGATAGAAAACAAATTTTGCATGTACATGTATGTCTGATGTCCAACATCTTTTACTTAAATATCTGGGTAATGCATAATACCTGGTCAATAAAACTGTATTTAAAAAGTATCTGTATTGGTTTTATCTTATGGTACTGAAGTCTTCCAAAAGATCCCAGTATTCAATCTAGGATTCAGGGGTATGTGACCAATTGATATTTTTTCAAGGGGCCAAGTCAAGTTTTCATGGGTAAATATTTTGTGTGTTTTTTTTTTTAGTAATTCCACACTGTGCAATTTATAATACTGAATGTATATAATTAACATTAAAAATGATTTCTTTATTTGAGTCGATTCTTTATCTGCATTCTTCCCACATTCAATTAAAGGGACATCCCACATCTGATTCACAGCAAAATTAGATGTTTATGATGACCTCCTTGTGTAAGAGTGGTTTAATGTAGATATGTGCCAAGTTTCTGCAATTTTTACACTGAATTAAATTTACTCTGGCTACTTTACTCTTGTGCCAGCAAGTATGCTGCAATCATTTTGTAAGGGTGCAAATTTCTGTCGATGTATTTCTTTAGAGCACATTAGTTGGCAGAAAACAATTAATTAGATTTATGAGGAAGGTACTGTATTAAATCGCTAGACCGCAATGGTTTTAATATCCCTCTTTGGGGCGAGATTGATTCTTAATTAAGCCTTCATTGTATAATGGTCGGACATAAGGTTAATTTAGGTCTAGGTATCGAAAATGTCAAAGTTGAGAGGATGCAGAGACTATTTGTAAAGCCAGTTGAAGTTGTTTTATCTTTTGAAAGTTTCCAGAATCAGTTATTTAAATAGCGTCCAAAATTAGGGTGTTACGCTAACCACGATGGGCGTGTATTTATAAAAGGCGGTAGATACGTTTAATCTGATTGGCTACGCTAAATAAGAGGTGTGTTTAACAGACGAAATTTCATGTTTTAAATATTCCACATCACAAAATTTAATCAGTCCAAGTTCCTGTGAGAAGCTGGAAAAATCTTGACTCCAAGCAGAATACAACGAAATTCTCTCATATAAACAATTGTTCAAGGGACAGGTGCCTGGAAGTTGAGGGATAAAATTCTGGTGGTAGAAGCGAGTGAGTCTTGAAAGCACAAGTTATTTGCATCAATCTCATGTAATTCGTTGATATCAATATAATTATTTGTTTGAATTTATTTGTTTAAATTCGTACATCAGTTTTCTTGATATGAGTATAGCTATTTGTTTGAGTTCATTTGTCTGAATTCGTACAATAATCTTCTTTATATGAGTTTGATGAATTGTTTGAATTTGTCATCTTGATTGTTATAGGAATCATGTATTCTAAGAATTTCATGCATTACTTTATTTAATATAAGTTGTGAAAATCTTGTGTGAATTTTTCTGTCTTAGATGATATGAATAATGCATGCAAAAGAGTTGAGTGAGTATTCACTGCCACTAATGTAGTTAAGCCATGAAATTTCATTGATTCATTTGTATAATTAAGACGTGAACTGAAACTGTTATGTCTCATGTGATGTTAGAGTGAGTTAGTGATGAAATAGCCATTAGAAAGTACATTAATCTTCTGAAACTAGGTTTGTTTATCGTCTGTCAGGTTTGGCCTGACCAGATGGCCTTTGATATCTGTTTGAATTCCGATAGGACGATATCTGACGTAACAAGAGTGGGGTAATATTCTACTTCCCAGAAGGAATCCGACGGGATATTTAGGTTGCTTCTTGTTTATTTTAAAGGGGAAAATAGCTCCACCTACCTACCCACCTATCTACATGTATCCTCATATCCACCTACCTACAAAGCCAACCATCGATGCACGTATAAGTATCAACGTAGAGGGTAGAGAGAAGAGGCATCACACACAAAGTTTGAGGACCGAAAGAGGCTGGATAAGAGAGAGAGAGAAGCAAAAAGGGGAGAACATCAACCTTGACCTGACAGCAACATTGAATTTGGAGTGACCAGCAAGGTTATGCAGGCATGCTGGGCAATTGATTTGATTGTTCACTCATTTCCATGATGAATTAAGTCTATCGTTTTAAACAGATCGGCTAATTACATAATTATATTTGTGTTGAAATTCAGTAAATGATTTAAAAAATAAGTGTATCTTTCTAATGTTATGTATTATTTCAATTTGTTTTATGTAATTGATTAAATTATTATTTTTCATGTACGGGGGCTCGTTTTATTCTGTTCTATATATCTGCTCAGATCTCTATTTATCCCATCTATAAAATTTCATATTTTATTTCACTATTTACATGATCAGGGCAATAACACCGAGGTCGATCATCCTCTAGATAATGATAACCAACCAAATCGTACACCTGTTACGATAGGTGCATTACACATTTCTTACTGTTGATATGTTCTATTTATTTGGACAAATTGTTTTTATTAGCAATCTGAATTAAACGTAAATTAGACTCACTTAATGTGTATCTATCTAGAGTGTGATAATTTGAAAATCACCCTCTACTTTGTTGCACTGTCTTTATCCTGCATTGGACAAATATAAATTTTGACTTTGACAGCATTCTCACCACGGCCATAGCAAGCCATGTTTCCTGTGCTGCTGCTTTATTAGCAAATGTTCAATTAATTTGGTTCTAATGATGGACTGCATGAAGAAAGACAATTTCCATTGGATAGTATCACTTTCATTTATTCTAATTTGGGTGAATTTTCACAAAAAAGTCACTAGTATGTTCACAAAGCATCTCTTATCAAGATGTATGTTTGCATATAGTGAGACTGGTTATTGTTTATTAAATATAATGTCAATAACATGGAGCAATGTAACCAGTCTAGCTAAACCCCCAATGGTCTCTGCCAGTCAAATGCTCAACTACATAATGCACATTATGGGTACAGAGCAGAATTCACAACTATCAAGATGATGAGCACACAGATGTGCAAAACTTGCACCAATTATTCTGAAATATCGCCATGTGGATGTGTCTATCATATTTGAGTGCACCAGCAATTATTTTTTGGCATCACTGATGCAAGATGCAGCCTAGATTGCACCCTGAGATCCATACAATACTGTTACTAAGGCTGTATACACCAAATGGTTCTAGCTTAAATACTGCTCACATAAGCAGTTCTACACATACAATGTACAGGATCAGAAAATCAAAAAAAAACATACAACTGTAACTTCCATGGCTGAATTTCCACCCAGCTTTTAGGAGTGCTGGGGTGCCATAAAACAATACTACGGTGTATGTACATACACTAGGAGGAGAGAGAGTTATAGACAGACAGATAGAGGGTATCACAATGTTTCCCTGCTAAATCATGGCAATGATAAACTTTTACATAGAACACATACATGTATGTCCTTGCTGCCCCAGCCATCAGAAAACAAGCACTGGCAAAGTCTGAATAGAAAAGGGCTGTAGCTTCTTGAAAGTTTATTCAAACAGACTGGAAATCTATCAGCTCATCTACTGATTGTGCAAGAAATGGATTAATGAAACTATATTTGTGCACATGAAATACATTGTTTTCAGTCTTAATTGCTGGACCCATGCAGATCAATGAAGCTCTCTGCAACTGAATTCCAGTTTGAAGGGCTGGCAGTGTCTCAAGTTCTGGACTCTTAAAGTGCAAATTTGATCTACAGATTTATATATGAAGAAATAGAATGTTAGAGAAATAGGGCAGTATTTTCAGCAGAACTGTAAACAAAAGTAAAGCAAATGAAACTAACCAGGCTAGCTAAATGACACAGACAAGTGCATGATTCTGATGGGATACAATGGGAGGTCAACCTCAAGGTCACTTGTAACTGTCTCGACCTAAAACACTGACACACATAATAAAACACCAAGATAAACTCACCTGACAACTAGAAATGTGTCCAAATGACCAAAAGACCATAAAATGTTGCTAGATAATGGTGAAAACTGAACTAGACTAATACCTACTGTAGGTCTTCTTAAAGTAAAGCCTCATACCAAATTATATTTGAATCCATAAAGTCCAACAAAAGAAGAAGCTTTGGCGCATAAATTTAAATAATTATAAATTAGTAGTAAAATGTTAAATAAGCTTAATAATAAAGCAATATACATGGACATAAAAGCTTGTGTGAGGTCCAAAATAGTAGTAAAATGTTAAATAAGCTTAATAATAAAGCAATATACATGGACATAAAAGCTTGTGTGAGGTCCAAAATAGTAGTAAAATGTTAAATAAGCTTAATAATAAAGCAATATACATGGACATAAAAGCTTGTGTGAGGTCCAAAATAGTAGTAAAATGTTAAATAAGCTTAATAATAAAGCAATATACATGGACATAAAAGCTTGTGTGAGGTCCAAATTAGTAGTAAAATGTTAAATAAGCTTAATAATAAAGCAATATACATGGACATAAAAGCTTGTGTGAGGTCCAAATTAGTAGTAAAATGTTAAATAAGCTTAATAATAAAGCAATATACATGGACATAAAAGCTTGTGTGAGGTCCAAATTAGTAGTAAAATGTTAAATAAGCTTAATAATTAAGCAATATACATGGACATAAAAGCTTGTGTGAGGTCCAAATTAGTAGTAAAATGTTAAATAAGCTTAATAATAAAGCAATATACATGGACATAAAAGCTTGTGTGAGGTCCAAATTAGTAGTAAAATGTTAAATAAGCTTAATAATAAAGCAATATACATGGACATAAAAGCTTGTGTGAGGTCCAAATTAGTAGTAAAATGTTAAATAAGCTTAATAATAAAGCAATATACATGGACATAAAAGCTTGTGTGAGGTCCAAATTAGTAGCAAAATGTTAAATAAGCTTAATAATAAAGCAATATACATGGACATAAAAGCTTGTGTGAGGTCCAAAATAGTAGTAAAATGTTAAATAAGCTTAATAATAAAGCAATATACATGGACATAAAAGCTTGTGTGAGGTCCAAATTAGTAGTAAAATGTTAAATAAGCTTAATAATAAAGCAATATACATGGACATAAAAGCTTGTGTGAGGTCCAAAATAGTAGTAAAATGTTAAATAAGCTTAATAATAAAGCAATATACATGGACATAAAAGCTTGTGTGAGGTCCAAATTAGTAGCGAAATGTTAAATAAGCTTAATAATAAAGCAATATACATGGACATAAAAGCTTGTGTGAGGTCCAAATTAGTAGTAAAATGTTAAATAAGCTTAATAATAAAGCAATATACATGGACATAAAAGCTTGTGTGAGGTCCAAATTAGTAGTAAAATGTTAAATAAGCTTAATAATAAAGCAATATACATGGACATAAAAGCTTGTGTGAGGTTCAAATTAGTAGTAAAATGTTAAATAAGCTTAATAATAAAGCAATATACATGGACATAAAAGCTTGTGTGAGGTCCAAATTAGTAGTAAAATGTTAAATAAGCTTAATAATAAAGCAATATACATGGACATAAAAGCTTGTGTGAGGTCCAAATTAGTAGTAAAATGTTAAATAAGCTTAATAATAAAGCAATATACATGGACATAAAAGCTTGTGTGAGGTCCAAAATAGTAGTAAAATGTTAAATAAGCTTAATAATAAAGCAATATACATGGACATAAAAGCTTGTGTGAGGTCCAAATTAGTAGTAAAATGTTAAATAAGCTTAATAATAAAGCAATATACATGGACATAAAAGCTTGTGTGAGGTCCAAAATAGTAGTAAAATGTTAAATAAGCTTAATAATTAAGCAATATACATGGACATAAGAGCTTGTGTGAGGTCCAAATTAGTAGTAAAATGTTAAATAAGCTTAATAATAAAGCAATATACATGGACATAAAAGCTTGTGTGAGGTCCAAAATAGTAGTAAAATGTTAAATAAGCTTAATAATAAAGCAATATACATGGACATAAAAGCTTGTGTGAGGTCCAAAATAGTAGTAAAATGTTAAATAAGCTTAATAATAAAGCAATATACATGGACATAAAAGCTTGTGTGAGGTCCAAATTAGTAGTAAAATGTTAAATAAGCTTAATAATAAAGCAATATACATGGACATAAAAGCTTGTGTGAGGTCCAAATTAGTAGTAAAATAATAAAATAAGCTTAATAATAAAGCAATATACATGGACATAAAAGCTTGTGTGAGGTCCAAATTAGTAGTAAAATGTTAAATAAGCTTAATAATAAAGCAATATACATGGACATAAAAGCTTGTGTGAGGTCCAAATTAGTAGTAAAATGTTAAATAAGCTTAATAATAAAGCAATATACATGGACATAAAAGCTTGTGTGAGGTCCAAATTAGTAGTAAAATGTTAAATAAGCTTAATAATAAAGCAATATACATGGACATAAAAGCTTGTGTGAGGTCCAAATTAGTAGTAAAATGTTAAATAAGCTTAATAATAAAGCAATATACATGGACATAAAAGCTTGTGTGAGGTCCAAATTAGTAGTAAAATGTTAAATAAGCTTAATAATAAAGCAATATACATGGACATAAAAGCTTGTGTGAGGTCCAAATTAGTAGTAAAATGTTAAATAAGCTTAATAATAAAGCAATATACATGGACATAAAAGCTTGTGTGAGGTCCAAATTAGTAGTAAAATGTTAAATAAGCTTAATAATAAAGCAATATACATGGACATAAAAGCTTGTGTGAGGTCCAAATTAGTAGTAAAATGTTAAATAAGCTTAATAATAAAGCAATATACATGGACATAAAAGCTTGTGTGAGGTCCAAATTAGTAGTAAAATGTTAAATAAGCTTAATAATAAAGCAATATACATGGACATAAAAGCTTGTGTGAGGTCCAAAATAGAACTGACTGATATCTTAGATTACCCTTTTGGTGTACATCAAGGTTGCATTCTGTCACCATTACTTTTTTCCTTTTTTTATACGACCATCAAAGTGCATTTTCCAATGACTGTTATGGTATAGATTCAATTGTATGTTAAAACTGTTTTGCTATATGCCATTGATCTAGTTACATTTGCTGAAACACTTAATTGAGATGCAGCATTTTACTTAATTGACTTAAATCTTATTGTGGTGAATTGGGAATAAAGGTTAATATGGACAAAACAAATGTTGTGGTTTTCCACAAAGGAGGCTATCTTCAGAAACACAAAAAAATTGTTGTTTTTTTTAAATCTAGATCTGCCCCTGGAAACAATCTTAAATTTACCTCCACTATAAAGCCAATAAAATACTGGTTGAAAATACTCAAAATGTCAGATAGTAGACTTCTTAGAATCTGTTTTAACCCTTTACTGCTCAACAGTTTGGAGGTTGAACTGCCTAATTTGCATCAACAGTTTGGAGGTTGAACTGCCTAATTTGCATCAACAGTTTGGAGGCTGAACTTCCTAATTTGCACAGGATTTATCAATCAAGTCAGTAATTTAGCATCCATTTTGAACTTACTTCTTCCACAATAAATATTTTCCTTATAGTGGAAAATTATGGTTGTAAAGACTTTATTTTGGTAGTACTGGGTATCTTAATTGAATTTGTTGTGAAATGTGTCAAAAGGCATCATTGCACAGTAAAGGGGCTGGCGTGAAAAAGCATCAATGCGTAGTAAAGGTTAATATGCAACTACAATGGTCATACTCTTCCAGTCACAAATGATCGGTTCATTAAATCAAACATCTACTCATTTCTTATGATTTTAGAGAAGAATTTTACAACCAAGATGTACAAGATGAACTAATATTTATTAACATGTTCAAGCAAAGATGTATTGATATTGACATACAAACCTGGAATGCAAAAATTCATGAATTGGATTGATTAAGAATCATATCTAGATACTATAGGAAACCCAATGTATCTAGATATTACAGAAAACCCACTGTATCTAGATATTACAGAAAACCCATTGTATCTAGATATTACAGAAAACCCACTGTATCTAGATATTACAGAAACCCAATGTATCTAGATATTACAGAAAACCCACTGTATCTAGATATTACAGAAAACCCACTGTATCTAGATATTACAGAAACCCAATGTATCTAGATATTACAGAAAACCCATTGTATCTAGATATTACAGAAAACCCACTGTATCTAGATATTACAGAAACCCAATGTATCTAGATATTACAGAAAACCGACTGTATCTAGATATTACAGAAAACCCATTGTATCTAGATATTACAGAAAACCCACTGTATCTAGATATTACAGAAACCCAATGTATCTAGATATTACAGAAAACCCATTGTATCTAGATATTACAGAAAACCCATTGTATCTAGATATTACAGAAAACCGACTGTATCTAGATATTACAGAAAACCGATTGTATCTTAAGTTGTTTTGCAAACTTCGAGGCAGTTATCTGAATGTCATATCAATATCGGTACTCCATACCATGAAAGAATACATCAATGGGTACTCCATACCATGAAAGAATACATCAATGGGTACTCCATACCATGAAAGAATACATCAAAGACTATTCTCCCATGGGGGCCTCTTAATAAGAAAACTGAACAATGTACATCATGCAACAAGTTAATAACAATTATTATTATTCAGTTTAACATGTCTTAAGTATTATAAATATTAAATTCTATTATAATCTATTAGTAACACATACATGTTCATGA
Source organism: Margaritifera margaritifera (assembly GCA_029931535.1). Lineage (NCBI taxonomy): Eukaryota > Metazoa > Mollusca > Bivalvia > Unionida > Margaritiferidae > Margaritifera > Margaritifera margaritifera. The sequence continues at coordinate 4,181,012 of JAQPZY010001688.1, forward strand.
TATCTATTAGTAAAACATACATGTTCATGATATATCTATTAGTAACACTTACATGTTTATGATATCTATTAGTAACACATACATGTTCATATCTATTAGTAACACATACATGTTCATGATATATATTAGTAACACATACATGTTCATGATATATCTATTAGTAACACTTACATGTTCATGATATCTATTAGTAACACATACATGTTCATGATATATCTATTAGTAACACTTACATGTTCATGATATCTATTAGTAACACATACATGTTCATGATATTTATTACTAACACATGTTCATGATATATCTATTAGTAACACATACATGTTCATGATATCTATTAGTAATGCATACATGTTCATGATGTATCGATTAGTAACATGTACATGTTCATGATATCTATTAGTAACACATACATGTTCATGATGTATCGATTAATAACACATACATGTTCATGATATCTATTAGTAACATGTACATGTTCATCTATTAGCAACAAATACATGTTCATGATATCTTTTCTTAATACTTTAATATTTTCTGCAGATTTTACATGCAATGGAAGTGCATTCCATAGAACTGTACCCGAGTACTGGAAGCTTTTCTTAAATTGCTCATTTCTTGGTTTAGGTGGATGAAGGTTGACCTCAACTATTCACGTTCACTGAGCACTCTGTAGGATTTCAAAAATCACATTTTCTTCAAAACCATGAGTCCAGTATAAAGAAAACAGTAAATCAAACTTGTTTAACTGAGGGTCCAGGACCAGCAACTGGTGGTCCTGGAAGCAAGACTCTCACTACAGTGAGCTCTGATTCCATTGCAAGACTGATGCTTTGACCATTTACTGATGCATTTATGTTTTGCCTGTCAAATCAAGTGAAAACAAGAAATGTGTTTATGGAACACAAATGCCCCATACCAGTGACTGAAAAACTGACCTTAAGACAAAGCTTAATAAGACATATACACTAGGGTGAGAATTTGTCTTTGTGGATTTTAATGGCACTTTTAACATATTAATGGTTATATCATAACGATGAAATCGGAGCTAAGTGCCTCTCCCAAGGACACACCATGGCAACTGACCTAGGCTGGCCTGGGTGGGTATCAAACCTGTCACCATTGGATTAGGAGTCCGACGCTCTACCAACTGAGCTACCACACCTCCCAACTACAGTAAGTCTTAATAGGGATTGCATCATCCTCAGATAGGCGACATCTCATCAGATTATATTTTTTAATTCACCATCCAGAGATATTTTTAGGAGTCCTATTGGGCAAATAATAAGCCCAGTCCCCATGAGAAAAATGAGTAATATTTAAAATCATATGGAATTTCCAATGTAAGTGATTTACTATTCAAAATTTTGTTTCAAATAGGTCTAAATTTCTTGTAAAAATCATGGACCCAAGCCCCATTCCCGATCACCCTGTAAAAATCCCCGCCTAGATTCTTGGGGCAGTTTGTCTATTTCTGCATAAGGTTTTGACTTTGCCAGCAAGACACCAAATTTTATCACAATACTCAAGAGTTGTAGTGAAACTGTGGTTCCTCTTAATTGAGGGCACCTCTTCTGCACTGAATAAAGTCGAGCTTATAAAAGGAGTGGCCTCTCATCAGAAAATGGTAAAATATACTACCGGTATAGTGAAATCTGTCAACACAAAAAACTGTTCTTTATCGACTAGTCTCCGGTGTATATAAGTCTCCTGTATGTATAAGTCTCTTGTATTACAAGTCTCCTATATATATAAGTCTCCTGTATGTATAAGTCTCCTGTATATACAGGTCTCATGTATGTATAAGTCTCCTGTATGTATAAGTCTCCTGTATATATAAGTCTGCTGTATTATAAGTCTCCTGTATATATAAGTCTCCTATATATACATCTCCTGTATATATAAGTCTCCTGTATATATAAGTCTCCTGTATGTATAAGTCTCCTATATATATAAGTCTCCTGTATGTAAAAGTCTCCTGTATATATAAGTCTCCTGTATTACAAGTCTCCTGTATATATAAGTCTCCTATATATACATCTCCTGTATATATGTCTCCTGTATATATGTCTCCTGTATGTATAAGTCTCCTATATATATATGTCTCCTGTATATATAAGTCTCCTGTATGTATGTCTCCTGTATATATAAGTCTCCTGTATGTATGTCTCCTGTATATATATGTCTCCTGTATATAAGTCTCCTGTATGTATAAGTCTCCTGTATGTATGTCTCCTGTATATAAGTCTCCTGTATATATAAGTCTCCTGTATGTATGTCTCCTGTATATATAAGTCTCCTGTATATATGTCTCCTGTATAAAAGTCTCCTGTATGTATGTCTCCTGTATATATATGTCTCCTGTATATATATGTGTCCTGTATATAAGTCTCCTGTATGTATAAGTCTCCTGTATGTATGTCTCCTATATATAAGTCTCCTGTATGTATGTCTCCTGTATATATAAGTCTCCTGTATGTATGTCTCCTGTATATATAAGTCTCCTGTATATAAGTCTCCTGTATGTATAAGTCTCCTGTATTTATGTCTCCTGTATATAAGTCTCCTGTATGTATGTCTCCTGTATATATAAGTCTCCTGTATGTATGTTTCCTGTATATATAAGTCTCCTGTATATATGTCTCCTGTATATATACATCTCCTGTATGTATAAGTCTCCTGTATGTATAAGTCTCCTGTATGTATAAGTCTCCTGTATATATAAGTCTCCTGTATATGTCTCTTGTATATATGTATATGTCTCAAGTATATAAAAGTCTCCTGTATATATAAGTCTCCTGTATATATAAGTCTCCTGTATATATATGTCTCTTGTATACATGTATATGTCTCTTGTATACATGTATATGTCTCCTGTATTTATAAGTCTCCTGTATATATGTCTCCCATATATATGGGTGCAAATTATATGAAAATTAACATAAACATTGTCCTTAATGGCATGGCATCTTTGATATGAACCAGGTGCAGGAGGACCACTATACTTAAGTCAAAACACAATAGTGAGGGGGGGGGGGGGGGGGGGGAACAAGAGCATTCTGGGACCTAGAAAAACATTTTGACCTGTGTCAATTAGCCCAATTAACAATTCTGTTCTGATGCCGTTATAAATTAGCTCTACTGAAAGCCCCACCATATATTTGTTTTGTAACACTGAAAAGAATCCATTTTTAAAGAGATAGTTTGCTCTAATATAATTTTTTTTCAACAAAGTACACTTTATATAGGATTACTATTTATCAAGAGTATCTTCATTCTATAAATTTCTCAAATAGTTCCTATCAAACTGATAACTTAATTGGTAGCATTGTCACTGGAATCGTTAACATGGGGTGGAGGGGAGGAAGAGGAGGGGAAGGTATAAAATCTCTGATACTCCCTTAAAGTTAGGCTTTGTCTTTACGTGAGACTTTGACCCCATTTGTGATCAGCCATTGGCGTCTAAATGTTGTGAAATAATCAACAAAATATGTTCTGGCTACTGCTCTTTTTCATTCCTTGTCCACTGTATAAAAGAGACATGATGTGACTACTAACTGACTGAATTTGAATTATAGACGTGTGCGACGAATCTCGTCATGTACGTCTGCAAGTGATTACTAACAACAGTTAGATTATTATTGTAATTTAGCATCAGTCACAATATTGAAACAGACTATATCAGGGTCAGTCAAGTGAATCAAAACTTCAAAAAATTTTTTTTTTTAAATTCATGAACCTGATATGGAAAAATGTGAGACAAACACTGGACTACTTAGTAATAGAACAAGATATTGGAAGATATTACACCTAGACCATGGCGTTTCACTCCAAAATATCAACCATAATCCCATTAAATCCAAGGAAAACATAAACACAGGGAAGGCATTATCTGTCTATAGCACTGTAAATATTTGAATACCTGAGTGAATTATCTGCACAGAATCTTCATTAGTGAGTCACCGTGACACCAAGTAAAACTCTGTATATAGAACTACAGTTAAAAGACAATACACAACAAAATAATTTACAACAGGTGCATTGGAGACTGTGGTGAGGGTGGAGAGACCTCTTGGGTTGTCTGAATTTAAATATTCAATGATCTACCCATTTACAAGGAAGCTGTATTAAGGTTTAAAGGTATGCTGGAAAACATAGTGTGTAATAACATTCTGAACATACAATGTGTAATAACATTCTGAACATATAGTGTGTAACAAAATTCTGAACATATACTGTGTAATAACATTCTGAACATAGTGTGCAATAACATTCTGAACATAGTGTGTAATAACATTCTGAACATAGTGTGTAAAAACATTCTGAATATATAGTGTGTAATAACATTCTGAACATAGTGTGTAATAACATTCTGAACATACAGTGTGTAATAACATTCTGAACATGTTGACAAAAAGTGTCACATTTCACATTCTTTTGATAGTTTTTTAATGTAACAATGGGGGGGGGGGGGGTAAAACTTTTTCATTTCAGAGTGAAATGTTGCAGAGTGTGGGGAAATGTAGGCACAAAAGGGCCCTGTGGGATAAGCACCCCACCTGTTTAGCATGTACTAAATGTGCATGCATGGATGGTTGTCCATTTTGCTATTTGTGGCCCAACAAAGTTTGGGACCTTGCCAAGAGTTGGTGTACTTGAAGAAATGTCCTTCTTCCTCCTCATCTCCTCAATCTCAGGAGGGTATGGGATCTTTATCTCCCCAATCTCAGGAGTGTATGGGATCTTTATCTCCTCAATCACAGGAGGGTATGGGATCTTTATCTCATCTGTCTCAGGAGGGTATAGGATCTTTCCCTTTATCAGAGAAAAGCACTGCTCCTGTGTAGCAGGAATGTTCCGAGTCTGCTTGATAAGCGTTGTTGAATGATTGTGTATAGGCAGAAAAGAAAAGCCTTGGAATGCGTCAGAGAAAGTGATGATGAATTTGTAGCATTTTTTATGAAAGAATGCTTTCTCAAAGAGAACGAAGAAAAGAAGGATTACCAGCAAAGGAAATGCATAGAAATACACGAGAATGGAGTGAAAAGGCAATGCATGAACAGCTTGTAAGGGAAAGAGAACAAGAGAATGGAGTGAAAAGGCAATGCATGAACAGCTTGTAAGGGAAAGAGAACAAGAGAATGGAGTGAAAAGGCAATGCATGAACAGCTTGTAAGGGAAAGAGAACAAGAGGCAGGTGAGGACACCTGGAGATGTCTCCAGCTGGATAACTAAACAAAGAAAAAGGATTCACAACTGCGGTGCAAGACCAGGCACTCATGGTCAGCAAGGTGAAAGCAAGTGTATAAATCAAAGACATCTCACAATTGTAGACTATGTGCAAGAGTAAGGATAAGACAGTCAATCACCTGATCAGTGAGAGCAGCAAGCTAACCTAACCCAGTGAGTTCAAAAACTACCTCAACAAACAAGACCTAGCCACCAACTGGTAGCTGTCTACGATATATCAGCTTGAGTGCACAATGCGGTACAATCACAATTGAGAGAAATGGTTGAGAACAGCGAAGCCATAGTCCTGTGGAATAGCAACATCCAGACTATCCATGGGATACAGCACAGCAGGCAAGACATAGTCCTGGTTGACAAGGGAAGGAAGCTGACCTCAGGGGCTCGTATCATTGCTTACAATTTACCTGTAAAGAATATATATACTATATAAATAATATAATTATTGTATATAGTATATTTATTCTTTATAGGTACATTTTAAGCAATGACATGAGCCCCTGTAAACCTGACCTACATTATACATATACAGTACCAGTGGACTCCAACTACAGTGACCTGGCCAGAGGGCTTACAATGGGTCTAACCAGCCATATACAGTGTATGCTGGGAGGGACGAGGGATTGTCCACAAATAAACAATGGGTCTGGAAAATTATGAGTTCTGTGAGTATTAGGAGTAATAACCCAAAGGTCTGGAGACTGCCTGCAAATGCTAGGAATAGCAATAAAGCCAGACTTCCACAGATAGCAGCAGTTTTTTTATAAAAATAAGCAAGAATACTGCAGGTCTCTAAGAAATAAAGCCACGTAAAGTGATCCAATCATAGGAGAGAAGAACTGTCAGAAAAACCATTTAAATGGGTGTGAAATAGAGGAATAATAACAATAATAATAAATTAGAAAGTCAATTGTGTAAAATACCCTGTGCATATAGTTTGTACTTCCTCAAATTGATGCATGAAATGTCCAACACAAACTTACTCTTACCAATTATCTCATTCATTTCTACTTCATTCAATCAGAAAATAAAATCGGAGTGAAAAATCTAAATTCATGCTTAAATTGTAGCTAGATCTACAGACTGACTCACCTTTTAACCATCAATGGTGACGGTCACCATCATTTTGTCATCATCATCATCAATTCATTATCACCTAATGTCCTTCTGATGCAGTTTGATTACATAATCAGGACAATGATAATAATAAATCTTACAAGTGTGAACCTGTCCTAAATATAAGGCAGAAAAAAGAAAAATCTCATCTGGTTTTTAAAGCTCCATTTCTATGTTAAAGATACAATTACCGTATATACACGCATATAATCTGGGTCCAAAATCAAACAACATAGACCCTGATCTGCGGTCACATAATGACCAGGCAGATCAGGGCCTATGTTGTTTGTTCTACTGATTAGTCCTTACAAAACTGCATAGACCCAGATCTGGTGGCGCATTATGCGACAGCAGATCTGGGTCTATGCAGTTTGCAGTTGGTATCGGATTATATGCGAGTATATACGGTAATACTGTATCGCAAAGTGCTGAAGGCAGTTAAAAGTTTCTGCTTGGGGCTAGCAACAATATGCTGAAGGGGTACCCAAGACAGTGACTAAAACTGGATGGTATATGAAGGCAGGGAAGAGAAATTTAATACTTTACAAATTCATTTTATGAGAAAGTCTATTTCAAATAAAAACACAGAAATATATCAAACAAACAAGTATAAACCTCCAGCATGACATTTTGAAAGTAAATTCATATGTTGAAAAATTATTATTAAAGTACTGGTAGTCTTTGCATCACAACCAAAATAATAATAACCAGTAAACACAAGCACGGCTCTGAGCCTCCAAAAATTAATTTTTTCTGACAAGCAAGACTGGCCATCTCTCTCTAAAATGGAGGATTACTTTCAGGAGTAACTGTGCAAATGTCTCTGATTTTCCTATCAAATTGGTGAAACCATATTTTTTAAGAAGGGGAATCTAGCTACAGTTTGCCTGTAGAGTGTCAATGTTATTAAATTCAATGTGCCAGCTTTTTAAAATTATCTTTTCTTTACAAATTATTCTTTTCTACCCATTATTCTCTACAAATACTCTCCTGTGGGATCATGGACATAGAACAGACCCGATGTGCCATCCCACATGTCGTAATAATTGAGGCAGGAGTCATGGTGATTCAGTGGTTAGCATCACCATGCCAATCTCATGACCCAAAGGGTGAGGAATTCTACCATCTGATCAAGCCCAGTCAGCTACCATGGTGCGTCCTACCCATTATTTTTTTTACAAATACCCCTCTGCGAGCTTGGGAATGTAGAATAGACACAATGTACCCTCCCACATGTCATCAGACGTGATTAATGGAGACACAAGTCATGGAAACTCAGTGGTTAGCATGCCAGACTCTTGATGAAAAGGAAGCGAGCTCAAACTATATCACTGGATCAGTCTGGGTAGGCTACCATGGCGTGTCACTGAGCAAAGCACTTGACTCCAATTGCCTTGGTACTACTAATAATCTATTTTTGTTGCTGTGCCATCAAGCACCAAATGAACCAAATCTCTACAAATTAAGCCTGTTTACAAACACTACTCTGTGTATCATGTGCTGGTAGACAGTGTATGTTGCTCACTACCCTGCAAACCAGTATATCCTTGTGCAAGACATTGACACATCTTAGTATGATCATCTAACAATGTACATGTATTATGTTACATCAGTTATAACTTTATTAGAAATGAATGTTTCTACTGTTTTTATACTGATGTCTCATACAAAAGCTATGATTTCTTACTTTCATTGTCTACCTTTTCTCTTGGCATCGAAGAAACTCAAAATAAAGTAGTGTGTAATATTTTCAAACTAATTCATAACATACTGAAATGAAATGGAGACATGAAATAATTTAAAGTATGGAGCAATATCCAAATAGTATCCATGCCTCCCATCCTGAAGATGCTCAAACCCTTAGAAAATATGCTCACTAACCCTGCTTCGCCAACGTACACCATCCTATGGAGTTGGTAGCTTGCAAGACTGTATTGAACTTCCATCTAATATAACTTAACTGAATCTCCATACCCTACCCCCATCAGCTACTGGGTGTAAATTAGGCAGTTTTGAGTTCTTTTCTTCTCTCTGCTACATTATTGTATGTACTATACAGTATGTCAACAAAGTAGTTTTTCTATGAAGTTATATTGATCTTTCTTTATCATTGAACTGTTCACAGAACACTTTACCTGTACAAAGTTATTTCTCCACAAATAAAGCTGTGATACACTAATCTTGTCTTTCTAGTGTTGTCACAAATACACAGATACAATGTACAGGAATGTTATTATCTACATGTTTGTTAGTTTGTATATATTGTCATACCTGAACAGATGTGCATGAAATTTCAACTGCAGAACATGGCTATTTTCTGCATCTGATAATTTTGAAATTTTAACTTCTGCTTATGGAGAAAAATAAAATCTTCAACAGCCTGGCTTTTTGCTGCCAACCATGAATCTGCATTTGCAGTTCATTACTGATTTAACAAAAATGACCAAACAATATCCCTTTCATTTCCAATATGCCAAAAACTTATCTTAACTTAGTCTTAGAATGCCATAAGAAGACATCTTTTCTGCAAAAGGTAAGTACCAGTAATGTTTTCTCTTTCATGTACCAAATAAATAGGAGAGGCACAATTAAGTGAATAACTGGTTAATTGATCAATCTACATATCAATAAGAAAAACACCAATGGCGGTAGGACTAAACTGAAAGCTATGAATACTTTAAATTCATTTTTATTCATGGGGTACCAATCTTTGCAGATGTTTGGTTCCTTTAAACCACAAACTGACACATTGAAATACTGTACCAACTTGTGTGACTCTATTCAAAATAGTATCTGAGAGAGAGCAGGACACCAAAAATACTGGCAGGGTATGCACTCTGGTTAAGATTCACCCTTCAAGAAGTATGCACGAGTCCGATATGCATGTCCTACACAAGATCACCAAAATACAACCTCATCTCTGTGATTTGGTCTGTGTGAGGGATGCTAACTCTCCAATGATGGGTTTGATGTTACGAAGTTTGTTTGTGAGTTTTCATTCCACATATTTTGCCAAGTATACAGAACATGCTGATTTAAATAATATTTGAAGCAAGTATATGGAATCTTCCATTCATTAAGATGGTGACTACAGGGCAGATTTATCTGCCCCTTCATGCCTTTCATACCAATATAGCACAGTAACAGCACAGAATACTTTTTCCCGATTGTATCAGCAAATCTTGTTTCTGTGAGATTTGGGTTATTCACAGGCAGGGTGGCCACAGACAGAACTAAAAATTACTAGACATTCATTTGCACACATGCAAAAATGATCACATTAAGAAGGGGACATATTAGCTGAAAACCAGACTGTCTGGAATAAAACCAGAAGAATGGCCAACCTATTCACAGCTTGTCAAATTTAAGGTTTGGCAAGGCTTCATTGTGGAAAGTGAAACCAAAATGATGATAATTTTGTTGGGGGTGGGGGTGCAGGGTGTCAAGGGTGGGGGGTGCTTTATTTATAGAGAGTGACAATTAGTTTTGTGGAACTAAGCTACCACGTGACCCTCTATTATTTGCATATTTACATAAATGCTTACAAACTCATTCAAGACCTCTCTTTCATGCATTTGATCTGGCTAATGTGAAAGTATATTTCCTAGTAAAATACAAGCAAAATCAGATTACACTTGTCACATTTGTAAGTGACTACAATATGTTAAGAAGTGTATACAAGACCATGCTCAAATTTGGTTTATTACAACATTATGTAATATGTATACATTTATACAGTAGTTAGGCAACAGCGATAAAGGTGGAGGTGTTCATATGTAAATGGGGGAACAAGTCCTACTAACCAAGAAGTTTAACTTTTCATCCAAAATGATGACTTACATTTTTTTCTCTGTGCCATAAAGCAATCATTTGCATCCTTAATATATATGTGGACTTTTGGTCGGTATAACATACAACCACAAAATGCAAAATCCCAAGTTAGGATCAATGTGGATAATTCTGATAACTGTTTGATTGAACAAAATACCCAAAAGTTCTTTGCATGTAAAATCGACACTGAACTTGTTTAGCATGTGATATCTGTATATAACAGAGCTGATTTCTACAGCAGTAAGTTTGTTTTAACACTGCTCAATGTGTGATGTAACTTCTGCTGTCAAGGCTAGCTTGGTGAGATTGGCTGTTGTTCTTGAGATTAATTATGACATTTTTTATTTTCACGATGTCAGTTTGCAATTTATGAATTTAATGTGCTTATACTTTATTATTTCACCAATCCCATTGTAGTTAGATCTGCATGTACATGGTTTTCCATAGGATTTGGAAAGTTGCAGTCCAGGACTCCTTCCATGGAAAAAGTTGCAGTCCCAGTCATAAAACAGGGAGTCCCAATAATGATACTTTGTTTTCTCCATTAAATAATTCAGAACATTATGTGTATATTATTGTGTCACCAATCTATGTCATCAGATCACTTAATGCTCATTTATTGTGAAATATTGTGTATCATCATAAACGAAATAAAAATTAAGGCAGTTGATAACCATGATAACTCTGATTGTTTGTGATGTTACAATTATAACAATTCTCAATGCCTTTAGCTTCCCATTCTTTAATTTTGATGCAGCTTGAAGAAATCAAGAAATTAGATTTTCTTTTCTATAATAATTTATTTAATTAGCTTAATTACATTTCAAATCAATACATTTTCCAAAACACTGGAAGAAGAAAGAAATAACCATATTCCATTCACTTTTTTTCAATTCATATTTAAGCAACACAGCATAATGCATTCACTTTTTTTCAATTCATATTTAAGCAACACAGCTTACTACATTCACTTTTTTTCAATTCATATTTAAGCAACACAGCTTACTACATTCACTTTTTTTCAATTCATATTTAAGCAACACAGCTTACTACATTCACTTTTTTTCAATTCATATTTAAGCAACACAGCTTACTACATTCACTTTTTTTCAATTCATATTTAAGCAACACAGCTTACTACATTCACTTTTTTTCAATTCATATTTAAGCAACACAGCTTACTACATTCACTTTTTTTCAATTCATATTTAAGCAACACAGCTTACTACATTCACTTTTTTTCAATTCATATTTAACCAACACAGCTTACTACATTCACTTTTTTTCAATTCATATTTAAGCAACACAGCTTACTACATTCACTTTTTTTCAATTCATATTTAAGCAACACAGCTTACTACATTCACTTTTTTTCAATTCATATTTAAGCAACACAGCTTACTACATTCACTTTTTTTCTTAAACAAACTTTTAACAAATTTCTATGCAGCAGGTTTAGGATCAAAATCCTTAAGTTCAGGACCTGGTGTTCCTTATGTTGCCATTGCATTTTACCTCCAGTCGCAACACCCTGTGCATAAAGTTAATAATGTCTCATTGTTTTCTAGTTTTTTGGCCCATGGGAATGTCCTATTCCATGATTCATTCCACATATCGCTCAGTCTCTTTGGCGTTCTGTTTTCTTCATCAAAACCAAATGCATCTACTAGTTTCTTTTGTCCAGTCTCAAGAGAAAAGTTCTCATCTGCTGCCTTGCGCTTGACACCAAAGAAATTATGTAAAGTTGCCATTGGAATAGTACACATGTGATAATCACTTGAAAACAGAAGTATATATGACAGCGAAAAACAGCTGATTTATGATGATTAACATGGGAGTTCATATTCATCTGACAAACAAAATAAGTCCCAAAATCTTGGCCCTACTTTTCTTAATATGGTGTACGATAAAATGCAAGTGTTCCAAACATTGTGTAAGGATTTATAATATGATGGATTAAAACTGTGCAGAGTAATGTTTATCAAAGAGATGTAAAATCACACATGTATGTAATTAGTCTTTTGGTCTAAATGATTATTAGAAACCAACAATCAATTAACAGATGTCTTAATCTCCTTGTCTGCTAAGATTTAACCTATGCAGCTTCATCTAATCCAATTAATCACTTGAACTGTTTGATAGCTCGCACACTACATGACATACTCTATTTGTAGAGAATTTTGCCAAAAAAAACCCCTGCATACCATGGACTGAGCTGTTGGAATTTTCATGCATCCAAAAATTAAAAGTATGCTTACTTTTACGAAGATTTCTGTGTCCAGGAGAACCCTGATGTATGTATTAGAGTGTAACAGCATAACAATGGCTATATGATGCCAATGAAAAGTAAAGTTCTACAAATGTCAAAAAGAATTCCAAAGTCGCAAATGGTGAATTTTGGCGACACAAGATTGTAATCCTTATATAGATAGACAGGCTAGTTGGTTGGCTGTTATGGGTTTAATACCATTTTCAGCGCATGATAGGCTATACATGATGGCCAGTATATTTGGTGGAGGAAGAACCAGAGAAAACCACGGGAAGAACCACCAACCCACGGGAAGTTACTGGCAAGCTTTCTCACATACCCACGTTGGCCAAGCCCGAGACTCGACCCCACGCAGAGGTGAGATGTCAGTGATCTGTAAAGGCAAGTGCCTTAGACCACTAGGCCATCCGGGGCCTGATAGACAGGCTAGTGCAAGAACTTGGCCTATTGGAAATGGTCTTATTGGCCAATTAATGTATAATTCTGAACAACATATTTTTAAAAAATCATTGTTGATAAACATTAACTGCATTATGAGGTTACAACTGGAAAGATGTTAAAGTTCCTGCAAGGTGCAGTTGCCACTGAAACATCAGACATTGGATTATAGCAAGAAAGAGTGAGATCATAAATATGATTAAGAATAGATCTAACCAGAAATACTGAATTTTTTTTTTTACAAATGTCTGAAGGATGACTCATAAAAGGATGTGATTCTTTGCACTTTCTGCATGGATTATTCAGAGAAATATGAAAGTACATGGATCAGTGAAATTTAGGAAGGATATGGAAAATTTTTATTATACTGATCATGTGGATCAGTCATAAAAAATTCGAACTTCAAGCCATGTTTTTGATACTGGGAACGAAGAATATAAAACTCATGTAGACAGAAATGATCATTGCAATATTATTAATTGTATTAGCTTCCAATAATCAATTTCAAGACTCCATTCCAATCCCATCCCTAATGAGTGTATATCACAATGAATCAGTTTAAATACAACAGAGTTTATCTTGAGAATAAAAGGATACATTAAACACTATGACTGGATGAGTCTGTACAATTGGTCAGATAGTATCAATTTAGTATAATCATTACACGACTCTACTGGAATCAATCTAATTATCTCCTTACATATATCCTATAGCTAAGGTCAAACCGACTGAATTCTGATTCATTATGCTTATTAGAAGTAGCTAAGAAATACTGTCCTAATTTAGATCAAGGATAGAAAATAAGTCAATATATAGTCAACAGCACATTTAGTTCCACTACTCATGCTATACTGTATTGTTACCCATGTAACAACTATAGCAACACCTAACTATAAATAGCACACAATTAGACCCATGTCTGCTGTTGTAGACCCATATCTGTTCTTGCATAATGCTTGAAAGGATCGGGATCTATGCTAACTGCTTGGAATCCTTAATAGAATGAACACAGATCATGATCCCCTCAGACCTGGTGTATTTATTTGGGTCTATACTTTTTGTTTCAGTTGGGTGCACCTCCTATACAGTCAAATACTTTGGATCTATCTGCTCCTACATATAATTACAGTTGCTCAATTATGTTCCTTTAACCAGGAATGTTGTTTATAATGCTATCTTTAAGGCAAGGAATGTGTGCTGTAGGCTTTAGCCAGGCTGCAATGAACAGTATAATGCAGTGGCAGGGGCAAGCACTGAACTTTACTATCAATCATATTATGCAAATTGCAAGTACCAGTACATGCAATGATCCAGGGCTCCAAGGAGATTTGTACCTGGTAGCAAATGTTAGAAATGCATGTCAGATTCAAAAAGTGAGAGCTAGAATTTGAAAACAGAACTTGCATTTTACCAAAATTTGAGAGTCCAGCATATAGAAAACTGCTAACCAAATTTTGAACACTGATTCACAACCAACAACTGAAGGTCCTGGATGAGGGATTCTCTGTACAGTTTTGTTTTGATTTTGTTTGTTTTTAACGACACTTTTAACACATTACAGTCTATTTCATGCTGAGAAAATGGGAGCTACGTGCCTTGAATCCCAAGGACGCACAGAGGAAGCCCTAATCGTACAGTGGTCAAACACTCATAAGGATCTCAAATACATACCAGTTTCATAACTAAAAGCAAGTGTCAGAGAAAATGACCTCAACACTGCAAGTGTACACAGTCAGCTTAATGTAGAAAGTAGATCAGTGACCTATTTTTGGATAGATTGTGTAGCAGTGTTCTCTCCAGGCCTTTATCAGACCCAACATGCCTTAAAAATTACCCCCAATAGACAACACCTTAAAAATTACCCCAATAGACAACAACCTTAAAAATTACCCCCAATAGACAGCAACCTTAAAAATTACACTTAATAGACAACAACCTTAAAAATTACCTCCTATAGACAACAACCTTAAAATCCCAATACAACTTTTGATTTAAAAAGTGATATTCATATGAATGTAAACAAACTCCAATAAACTGCATCCGGGAATTTCATGTGCTTTGTTTTTGGTGCAATTAGTCATTTTAAAACAATAGCTGTTAATAATAATGTACAAACATTCCAGCTTTCTGATGTCAATTGGTCTTCAAAACTCCACTAGTTACCTGGCATTTCCTGGACCTCCATTGGCTACTTTTCTATATACTGGACTCTCAGTTTTTGGACACAAGTGGCCCTTCAGTTTTTGAACACAAGTGACCCTGGACTTGCATTTTCAAAACCCTTAGTATATAACAGGTACTGTGCCACATGTGAAGAAGTGCATTTGTATCAATTAACAGCAGGCATGTGCAATCTACAGCCTGTGACCTGGTTTTACCCGCTTTCGTGTATATATATATGGTGTGGCTTAAAAAATCACTTATCCAGCCCGCACCTTGAAGAAAGTTGCACATGCCTACTGTAGACCAACAAGTTGTTCTCCACTTTTTTGTATTTTTGTCTGACATGACTGGTGGTGGACCAGTCATGTCAGAAAAAAAAAAAAAGGCTTAGAACAACTTGTTGGTCTAGTTTCACTGTTAATTATATATAATTTAAAATATATTGCTAATGTTATGATTTTGCTCTAAAATTTATGTTTGCACCTTGAGCATGAGATTGCATGTTTCCCATAATTGCTGGCTCTGTATGTCCCCCAACCCTTGACTGCTGTGGGGTATGTTTTATTTAACTTTTTTTATTTTTTAGGGGGTAGGTTATCATTACTTCTCAAGAAAATAATTATTTGCATCCTTTAAATTTTGTGTCCCTCTTCCAGGTTTTAATAATAATAATATGAAGAAGAATAATTTATATGCAATCCTTTTCACCTTAAAACTGGTAATACTATCTGAGTAAAATGTATTTACCAATGTTTTTTTATTACTAGAATATCCTAGATTGCATGAGAAAGAGGAGTAACATATTCGGTGAAACAGACTATAAATTAATTCGCACTGTCCCATCTAGTATTTCCGTGATACCGACCCTTCCTAGACTTTGAACGTTTGCAACCAGACAAGTCAAATATCTTTTCCCATGAATAAAATAGCAAATACCGTAGTTAAAACTATGGTCTTCCTGTGTGGAAATTGGATATGTAATTTCTTTCCACGCATAAATTAAATCTTTAAATGTCGCTGGGCCACCTAGTTTCGCGTCCTACACTCACCTGACAGTGTCACCTTTTGAAATATAGCAACAATAAAGTCTCTTACAAAGAACTTACCTGTTTGCTTGGTAGATACTATACTTCCATTAATTACTCTTCATTTGTTAAAATATTAATCCCAGAGAATTTGTAGCCATGATACATGGAGCCGAAATTCAGGATGACACGACTCCACCTTACTAAGTCTATGCAGGTTAATTTACGAGTAGTTTCCGGTCTGTTCCTTTCCAAACCAACCGCGCGAAGCAATAAAACCTGGGTTATTTTTAGACTCTCTCTCTCTCTCTCTCTCTCTCTCTCTCTCTCTCTCTCTCTCTCTCTCTCTCTCTCTCTCTCTCTCGTGTAACTGATTTTTCCACAAATTGCGGATTTTTTCGAGTTTGTAGATTTGCTTTGGAATTTGGCAATTTTGTGGATTTTCTCGCCCTTTTTGTACTATTTTTTACATTTTACAGATTTCTGTCAGTGTCTTTCTGTCAATTATTTCGACAATTAATTACGAATAAATCTATTAAAGTTAAATGTGTTATGATATAATGTAGGGATTCGGCGCATTGTTTGATAAGAAACGTACGATTTTGCATCGTAAAAACCTGTGAACTTCATGTACTCATACATACTTGTAAACTACATGTATGTGTACATAAAGTTATATGTGGCTGTTTCGCAAGGCTAGCACAAGCTTATATGGCCAAACAATGCGTTCAATCCATTTGTAACAGAAAAAAAGAAGAAGAAAAAAAAAGAAGAAGAAGAGCTGTCGGTCAACATGAGAAATAATCTTAGCATAGAATGTCATATTACCAACAGTGTTTGCAGAATGTGAGCTATTCTTTTTAAGCAACAACAACTAGCTTTGTTTTGACTTTCATTTCATTAAAGTAAAACATATGTTCCACAGTCTATTATTTACTATACACAGATGAACATATCGAGAGGGGTACAGAGATAAGTGGACATGATCCAGATTGTATCCAGAATAGTGTGGATATAACTAGTTTAATTGCATTTATCTTTACAAGTCCTAAATACATTCTAGTCCGAGTTTCCTCTGACCCTTCACACCCCATTTTAGATATTTGGACATTTATGTTGGGATGTATCCAAATATCTAAAATGGGGTGTGAAGGGTCAGAGGAAACTCGGACTAAATACATTCTTGTGTAAAAGGTTGATATACGATAGCGATATTTAGCGATATTCCTACCAAGAACTACCCACCAAGAATTATAAGGGAAAGAGATACAGACATAAGCATAAGCAAAAGCGAGCCCCAAAACTTTAACCACGGTGGGACGCAGACGACGGGGTGCGCGCTCCTGGAAGTTAAAACAACTTCATAAAGTTAGCGCCCGGAGATGCTGTTGATAGTTGTTGTTGTTGTTGAAATTATGGACTTTTATGGTTTTTGTCTCACCTTTTTCAAAGACAAATGCGAGACATAGCGTTTATGATGTCGTCTTGAGTCAGCTACGGTGGCAGCTGCGTCAACTCAGTGTTGCTAAAGTGTTTGTGGAAGCCCATGCACACAGTGATGGAATCTGTGCCACTAAATTTTCATATTGCCAAGTAAACTGTGCGCCTCTGACGTTTGGCGGCTGTTTGCAAGAGCTGAACAACGAGAGATAAGAAATAATTTCATATTTGAAAGATATGTGAATGCTCATTTAATTTAATTTTGTACAACATGTTAGCTGAGGGTCGCTAATGAAAACTGCAAAGTTATTAATCTCATAGCGAACATGAAATTAATGGACCTAATATTTAATGGGATACAGTACACAACAGATCAGCATTTTCATTTCTTTCTTCTGGTGATTATTGAAAATCAAAGCTGAAATTGGATGTGGATGTAAGTTCATACTATGCATGCCAAGTTATAACGTAAAATATAACTGCTTCGGAGTCAATAAGTGAAATAAAAATTATTACATCTGTTCAATTATATTATTCAGCACCAGAAGCTAAAAGTTTTCTTTCCAATCTTCTGTCTTCAGGTTTTGAGCTATGGTGATAATTTACTCGTAAGCTCGCCCGTCTCTTTTTGTAACTACGATATCGCCGTTAAACTAAGCATCATTTAACATTATGATATTTTGGAAAGCATTGCTTGAATGAAATTGCTTCTTTGTTCGTTTATTACTAACACATAAGTGAATAAGAGAAATTGCTAAAAAGTGATAGGCCACACATGGTGGCCAGTATATTTGGTGGAGGAAGAGCCCGGGAAGAACCATCGACCAACGGGAAGCTCCTAGCAAGCTTTCTCGCATACCCACGTTGGCCGAGCTGACGCTTGAACCGACGCGGACAGAGGTGAGATGTTAGTGATCTTAAAGGCGATCGCCTTAGTCCACTAGGCTACCCGGGGCCCCTTGTTTATAGTCAAAACATATGACGATGTTCCTTACATAGAGTAGATGACCAAAATTATACTAATTCCAATACATACAAATAGGATTTTATTTGACTACATTACATACAATTATAGTGGGATAGACTTTACACAACTCCATTTTCACGTATACGATTCCTTTCCAAGAGTCGCGCAAGCTAAACTCTCTCTCTCTCTCTCTCTCTCTCTCTCTCTCTCTCTCTCTCTCTCTCTCTCTCTCTCTCTCTCTCTCTCAGAATAGAGGCAAGGTGGGCGGAGAGATTGTTCATGTGGAAGAGGCGTTTGAGGTGATATAATTAAAAACAGAACAGAAGCTCAAAGAATGGAGTCATCTCTGGATAGAGATGCTTAGAAAAATAAAACTGTAACTTACAAGTGTGGCCAATGCACATTATAAAGCAAGTGGGTGCTTAGTGTCCGACGCAACGCTAAAATCTTACAGAGAAGCAAGGATTGATTGTGGATGTTGCAGATGAACCTGTGATGAAATTAGTATACCACAGTCACACAAAACTTCAAACTTGTGACAAATACGGTCGAATTTTGTCAAACATGTCTTCACGGCAGTATCTAAGAGCATGTCGCCTGTCGAAGCACGGAAACTCATATCCTTACAAACACTCAGTGTGCGACTACAGCTGCATTACAAATAGTCAATATATATGCCACATGAACAAGCATGTCGATTCTGAACAGATGCAAGTGTGGGTATACCTTTAGATACTCATCGGATTACAACCGGCATGTAAGAACTGCCAAGACTGATGGACAGACATGTTTCACGTGCAGCATATGCCAGCAAAAAACAGAAGCAACATCTCACCGCACACATTCAAGGAATGCATTAGACCCTAACATGTGAAAAATGTAACAAATCCTTTTAATGGAGGTCATCTGTCTCTTATTACATTAGCTATGGCAAGTGATGTTGATTGCAACAAATTAAGGTCTTCAGTAACCACATTATCACACAGAACATCACTATTTATTTTTTAGTTTGGAAAGAAATGATATTTCCCTAATTTGTCGGAGAAAAATGGTGAAGATTACGTTTTAATAGCTCCAGGTCTGTCCTTCAGTCGGTTTTCCCATCCATAAGTCCGTTGTGCCCTCGTTTCCTCACATTAAATGACTGTCTGTTTTTCGCAGTTTCTAAATTTTAATTATATTCATTTTTAGGTTTGTACGTCATCTTTCGGCGAAGTATGACCTCTTTATGTCTCCAAATAACTTAAAATTCTGTGATGCTTTTAGATATAAAAACTTTTCATCGTTAAGCTTCATCTCTGAATCATCTTTCAAATATATTAGAATGTTTTCGTCCTTGTTTAATTGACTGATGTTCATGCATGAAAGTACCCAAAATATACAGTCTCTGTACGAAATTCCTAAAAAATAATGTTTTTTATTTTAACTAAAATAGACACGCTCATTTTCGAAAAGAAAAAGTGTCTTCCATTGCCTCTGAAAATTAGAGGACAGCGATAACTCGAGATGACTCGCTTGGAATTTTGAAAGAAATTAATAAAAACAATCAAAAGCTGCTTTTTTTCTCAAGAATTATTCTCAACCACTTTTTTTTATGTTACTTCAATCTTTTGAATGTTCCTGAGTGAAATCTGTTTTTGAAACAGTTTGACAAATAAGTCGCGGAAGGAAATCCAAACTAGAGTTCCAGTGAACCTAAAAGCATTGATTTATTCTTCAATTTTAATTTTTAAAAAACAAATCGGAGTTAGAGTAAGAATTACTGTAAAGACCAAGACACGAATCTGGAATTGTGATCGCTGCAACTTTCAACGAATGATATACTAATCTATATAATTATGTTGGTTACTCTAAAGTACTAACAAGGCTCACGGACTGATCATGTCCGTATAATAACTATGTTCACACACATTAATGAACGAAAGAACTCAACGAATAACAGTAGTCATAATGTTTTGGATCCATCTACATTTGACTCTGACGCCGCCATCACCTCAGACAAGTGAAATCTTTTACTCGCTACTGACGCAGTCGAGACCATACGGGTCAAAAATTATATTTACGTCTGCAGAAAAAGTCGCAAAGTCCTACAAAAAACAATGCAAAAGCCTACACTTTTTACTGTGCTGTCGTAAATTAGACGTACTATGTAAGAGAGCAAGAGTTGTTTTTCCTGTATAGGAAAGGGTTCACTGTATTTATTTATCTAAAAACTATTCACATCTCAGAAAGTATCACTATAAAAGAGAAAGCTTACTCTTCCTCAAAGACCTTTCCATTCTTCAGAGAAAAGTAAAAACGTGAATAATGCAAATAAAACGGTGATTTATTTATTTATTCCCTCAAAGTGTGAAGGTGAAATCACGACATCAATTTCAAATGCGTATATCTGAGACTAATTAGTTGCATTGTAAAAGAAAATGCTGCTTTAGAAATAATTGATGGCCTTGACATTACTAGTGGTGCCATTAAATTAGTTTTATTCGTGTGTTAATTTGATAAGCGTAACATTAAAAAAAAAAATGCAACGTAACCTTCCATCGCCATGCCGAATAAAAAGTGCAAAAAGTCGCACTTTGCCGGCAATGTGAAAATGCAAGCGCATGTATTCCGATACTGTGATATACATCTTCGAGAAAGTCGAGACACAGCGTTCCTCGTAACCCTTTTTATGCAAAGTTCTAAGTTCTTGTGGGTCACAGTGCAATATGTCTTTCTCTCTCTACATAGCGCTTATTTTGACGTCCGTATGCGTGTCCGTCCCTACGTCCGTCCACATCCATAGATTCACCTCAATGTTCAAGCTTTAGATTAACCTCAGTGTTAATTTATTTTTCATTAGCTGAATAACAAACGGATTCGAAAAAAGGGGATCCGTTGTTACCCTAATTATACACCAATAATTAGTAAATTGCTTTTCATAGTCCTAAACTTCCAAACGTATCCAGGGACTTGGATGAATATTTTTAAACTTCCAAACTTATCCAGGGACATGGAGGAATATTTCATAATAATATCCGAGGTGCAGCTCCTCCCTCCCCCCCCCCCCCCGGGGTGTAAACAATCAAAGAAGCAAATAAATCAATAGAAACTAAACAGTGCGGATGATTGGGATGGCTTCATTTTTTGGTTTACATTTCACAACTACAAATGGCGAGTCCTGGCTCACCTCAACAGTGTAAACCGGTTGAAGGCAGACTGTCATTTGTGCAACTTTAAATATCATATCTGAATACGAGAACATTTCTGAATCACTAATTATTATTTGTGTGTGTGTGTGTTTTTTTTAACACTGGTGATGTCTTTGATACTGTCGTGCAGAACCACTTGTATTTAAAAAAAATACCTTCCAAGTCAATTAGTATACATTGGTGCTGTTTTTGACATTGATATGAACAACACTAATTTTTTTTTTTTTTACACAGTATAAATACTGGCGAACAGCTATTTAATTGAACAGTTGTAAATGATGTGAGATACATATTTAATGAGTTTAGCATGAAAGCAACAATGTCGGTATCAAGAGATAATGTGCATATGTTTACAAGTTTGGATGGGATAAAAGTGTGGTAATGTGTAGTTGTGTAACAAACGTAATATGCAAGAGAATGGAAAATGTTGATTTTGTTAAAATTGTTATTGCAAGCATCAAGAAGATATCCTGCAATGTTTAAGAAAAAGATGCTGATCTAAATATTACTTATAATGATGATAACATCGCGATAATCAAGACTGTTAAAACAGCACGGTATGAGCAATCAATTACTTATTTTATGTGACCAAACATACAAATTTGTATTCGGCTTAATTCATACTACAACTTGAAGATGGCGCAACTTTTACAAGGACAATCTACTACGATTCCCTCTACATCCCCCCCCCCCATTGCGAAAAAGTACAGACTGTACGGAGAACAAAGTTATATTTAAAACAATAAATCGTGCCTCAGTATTTTGCAGTAGCTTTTTTAGAATTAACAATAGGAATGACAATGTTTTTTTTACATAATCTGAAATAATTCATACGTTTGAAAGGATTGAAACGAAGTACAAATTATTAAAAAGAAAAGTTCCGGTTGTAGATGGATGTCCTGTTGGCTTGTTGATAACACATAAAGATAATTTCTCAGGTGTAAAGCATTCTCTTGACGTGTTTTAGCTTTTTAAATGGTTAACAAATAGCGGCATTTAAGACATTTTTAATACAATCCTTAAGGTTCAGCTATTTACACAAATATCACACAATCGTGGGATGAAATTAAACGTGACAAAACGAAAATAAAATACAGTGAATTGAAAGAATGGTTGACAAAACAAATTACCTAAATATTACCCAAGCAAGCGAGAAAACTATTTCCATATAAAAGAGTTGATGTTGGTCACATTGATGATCAGTACCAGGCAGACATTGTTGACATGCAAGCATGTGAAAATTTAACAATGGATATAATGCATATCGACAATTATAGATGTCTTTCCAAAATACTCTTGGGCTGAGAAGGTGAAAATGAAAAAGGTAGATGACACACACGATGCTTTTAAAATAAATCTTGAACGAGAGAAAACTTTAAAATATACAGTTTGCTGAGGGATAAGAGTTTTACAACAGGAAAATTTATTGGAGAAGGCAAGCATCGAATACTTTTTAACTTAATCAGATAAAAATGCATATGTGGTAGTAAAATCACCGGAAGACCATGTGCTCTCGAATCTCAACAGTTACAGAAATACTTGAATAATGAAATTCAACAAAAACGACCAATAAATTACAATGTCAGCACCTGTTTAGCACAAGAATTACTGATTTGAACAACAGGATCATCGCTAACACTAAGATCTTGTCAGAGGTGCATAGACATAATGATTTGACAAAGATAACCAATAAATATAGGACATCAAAATAAAACAAAATAATAATAATAATAATAATAATAATAATAAACCAAAAGTATATAGAAAGCTTGATTAGATCTACAAAAAACAGCTTGTGATTTTCTATTACAGATTTGAGTCTTAAGATCAAAATGATAAAAGATGTTGCATTCACTGAATTTTACAATAAGTTGCATGGTGCGGCTGAACAATAAAAACCAGTTACAAAAGAATATTTTGATCGAGAAGTGGTTAATTACATCGGTGTAGTACAAGGCAGTAATGAAAAAATATGCAAAACGATGAAACATTTGAAACAAGATTTAACTGGTCTATAACAAAACTTGACAAGAGAAACAGACGCATTGAAAACTGAAGTAGATAAAAGACTCTCACATTAAGTAGTACAATTTATACAATTAAAACCGAAATAAACGAAAATATACGTACATTAAAACTCAGTTGAACACGGAAATGGGTTTAAATAATACTGCATTGTTTGATAGAATTATAACATTAAAAGAGAAAATCAATGCATATAAAAAGAAGTTTGATTCTAAAACTAAACTAAAACCTGGACGTATACTGCTTTACGATTTTCGAATTATGCCGAGTTAGCGGAATCCAGATTGTTTTAGAATAAATGTCGGATTCGATACAATACAACTTCACAAAGCAGTAAGGGTATCTATTTATCAAACTCGTTCTGAATATCAAGCAACAAAGGTGTTTGGGATATTTTTCAGTCCGAAACTACAACTAAAACTTTGACTGGAACTTATGGATTTATATATCATCCTTCCACTTTTGCTGAATATAAGTTACACACATTAATTGATTCACAGCAAATTGTAAATCTAATTATAAAAATTCAGGCCAATATACAATTTGTGTCAACTTGAATATTGAACTTAACTCTGACATCATTTATTTTTATAATATTTTGTATATGTCGGATCGAGGTAAACAATAAACGTTTTCCAAAGACAGCCAATCCACAAAAAGTATCTAATTTATCCAGGATAAAAGATTCGCAGACATATTATCTTGAAGAGAACAATGTTTTATTTTGACGTTAAAACATATTCCTAATATGCCATTTGAAGATATGTGCAAACTAGACGATGTTCACAACAAAAGAAAGACTGGCAGTAGTATACAAATTTGTTACCTATAAAACACAGCACAATAAATGTTTATGGATGATGCACTGAAGATGCAACTCGCCTCCTATAATCTCCAATGGGATCTTTTGAGCATAGTAAATGTATTTCAGAGTAAATCTTCATTATACAGTAAAGCGCCTCAGTAATAGTAAATATTGCAGGAGAAATATAGTTAACGGTCTAGAATTTACAGGAAGTAACTATCAGTTCAAGTTTATGAATCTGACGAAGAAGCAGTTATGTATAATAATTTCCTGGAAAAATTACAGAGGAAAACTTAAATGAAGACAGATAAAAAAAAAAACAAAAAAAAAAAACACTTGAAATCTTGAATGAAAGATTGAGAGAACAAGATTTGGCGACAAAGAATTTAAGCAACCTGGATGATACTTTTGGTCTTTACTCACCCAGGAGATAATGTAAAACTTGAAGAAATTAAAAGGAAAAAAAAAAAGACAACCTAAGCTTGGCGATTTATACCATCCTTTAAATGATCAAGTAAACTACAAGTACGTATTTTTTGTAGTTGTAATGGGTGTTAGTGTGAATATTGCTTACAAGTTTCTGTAGTTGTTGTTGTTCGTCCTTCGAGTTCGAAGATGACCACGACATCACTAACTGGTTTGGTTTCTGTGAGTACGTGAGTGGCTGATCAGGCAAATTTGTGCTCTGAACTGTCTGTTGGACATTTGACAGGAGATGCCGCTTGGGTTTGCTTGATCAATAGAGGACGTGCTGCAGTTCTGAGATTTACGCTGCTCACGCTTCTGCACTGCCTCAGCAGTTCTCCTCCGTTCAAATTATGTTGCTTTAGTATGGACGAGACTCCACCTGGTGTGAGATCTTCCCAAAAGTCAGGGTCAATGTTGAAGTGTTTCAAGGGTGACTTGAGGGAATTTTTGAAGCGTTTCTTCTGACCACCCTGAGATTGCTTTCCCTCCTTCGCTCGCCGTAGAAGTTCTTCTTTGGTGGTCGCTCTTCTGACATCCTGGTGACGTGACCTGCCCATCCATCTCATCTGTGATTTCATCAGCAGAGTGTGGATGGATGGCAAGAGCTGTGTGGACAGCGCATGGCATCAGATCAGGTGCAGTAGGAACTGATGGCCATCCACTGCATCTGGACGCGAATAATGAATGGCAACGTATGCTAAATACGTAACTCCTCACAAGCAGGAATAAATACCACAATGAGGTAAATACCTCAGTTCAAAATATCACTGTACCAGATACACCCCTAGAAGCATTAAACCTGAACGAGCTTTACAGATAGCAATTCCAAAGCTAAGCCCAAAGATAGTGATTCTATCGGGTAGTTTCTTTGTGCCGTTTGATACGAATGTAAAAGAGACGCTTACAATGTAGTGGTAAACAAGTTACGTAGAATGCTTGTGCATAATATAACCATATCCTGTGGAAACGATGATCTTTTCAAGTTGAACGACTTAAAAATCTTCATTACATACACAGATTTGTGGTTACCTGTTTCGTTTACGATCAATAGAATTCAACAAAGTATTATGAATACAAAAATTGAGAAAGTTACGATGAGGGGAAGGTAATGTGCAACATCCCGGTATTGAGGATGTATATTTTGTGGTGTACAGAAAGAAGTTTACAATGCCAATAGACTTTCAATTCTAACATATTATTGTCCTTATTGTCTGCTTTATCCTTTCACTCTTTGTCAGAATTTTATATTTAACTTAACACTTGCATAAATCTCTGAAGTGACAGAAAGAGCTAATCAAGACTCTGAACTGGAAACTATTTGCCATGATAATATTTCACCTGTCCTGTTTATGTAACACTTTAAAAAACAGCAAAAGGGTTATATAAATAAAAATATATATTGGAACAAAAGTAAAAAAACTATTATGTATATATAAGTACATAGTTTAGTCCTTATTCAGTGTCTACTCGGCGCTTCTTGGATTGTCTCTTGTATTCATTAAATGGAGCATCTCTTGTCACTGTCCAGCAATAGCACTCTGCAAGCGTTGATGGGCTCCATTTGCCCTAATAACTTTTCTCCATTGTTGCAATGTCCTGGTGAAATCACTCGCCGTGCTCATCGCTCACTGCTCCGCAGTTCGGTGGAAAAAAGTCTAGATGAGAGTGCAAAAAATGTATCTTTACTGACATGTTGCAACCAAGGCTTTTGTATGCCTTGAGGAGGTTTTCCACCAACTCCCAGTAGTTGTCTGCCTTGTTGTTTCCGATAAAATTTTTTGCCATTAACTTGAAGGCTTTCCATGACGTCTTTTCCTTGCCACGCAGTGCACGGTCAAATGCATCATCTCGAAGAAGTTCACGAATCTGAGGACCAAACAAAGACACCTTCCTTTATCTTAGCTTCACTTAACCTTGGAAATTTTCCACGGAGGTACTTGAAAGCTGCTTGTGTTTTGTCCATGGCCTTGACAAAGTTCTTCATCATACCATTCTTGATATGCAAGGGCGGTAACAAAATCTTCCTTGATTCAACAAGTGGTGGATGCTGAACACTTTTCATCCCAGGCTCCAATGACTGTTGGAGTGGCAAATCTCTCTTGATGTAGTGGGAATCTCTCGCACGACTATCCAATTCGCAGAGAAAACAACAGTACTTTGTGTATCCAGTCTGCAGACCAAGCAAGAGAGCAAGAACCTTGAAATAGCCACAAAGCTGCCACTGATGTTGGTCATAGTTTATGCATCTCAAAAGTTGTTTCATGTTTTCATAGGTTTCCTTCATATGGACTGCATGACCAACTGGAATTGATGGCAAAACACTGCCATTATGCAGCAAAACAGCTTTAAGACTCGTCTTCGATGAATCAATGAACAGTCTCCACTCATCTAGATCATGAACGATGTTGAGGGCTGCCATCACACCATCGATGTTGTTGCAGGCTACAAGATCACCTTCCATGAAGAAGAATGGGACAAGATCCTTTTTGTCTGTCACGGAACATGGAAACCCTAACATCACCTGCCAGGAGATTCCACTGCTGTAGTCTGGAGCCCAACAGCTCTGCCTTACTCTTGGGTAGTTTCAAATCCCTGACAAGGTCATTCAGTTCACCTTGTGTTATGAGGAGTGGTTCAGAGGAGGAGAATGGGAGAACATATGGGTCATTGATGGTTCAGGACTAGAAGTTTCATCCTCTTCCTCTTCCTCGTCTGACTCAAGTGAGAATGTTTCTGGTGCATCCGGAACAGGTAGTCCTTCTCCGCGGGGTACTGGGCGTATTGTTGACGGAATGTTTGGACAATGTACAGTCCACTTTTTCTTCTTTGACACACCTTTCCCAACTGGAGGCACCATGCAGAAGTAACAATTGCTGATATGATCTGTTGGCTGTCTCCAAATCATTGGCACTGCAAAAAGCATATATTTCCTTTTCCTGTTCAACCACTGGCGAAGATTTGTTGCACAAGTGTTGCAGCATATGTGTGGGGCCTACATCTTGTCCTGATCTCCAATTTTGCAGCCAAAATAAAGGTGATAGGCTTTCTTAACCATAGTGGTTATACTGCGCTTTTGTGATGCAAAAGTCACTTCACCACAAACATAGCAGAAGTTATCTGCATTGTTCACACAAGTACGAGGCATCTCTGCTCACTTTGGCTAAACAGAAATGTGTCCCTTTGCAAAATCAAACACTGACAAATAAGAGAGCACGACACTGTATGATTTGTAGAGCTGATATAGGGCAATTTCTTCATCAGAGTGATGTAAGCTTAGTTATGATTGCATCATCCATGACTTCTAGGAATAACATGATGCAATTCATATCATGTATGACGCAATACCAGCTTCAGATTGTATCATTCATTGTTTTGCCTAAAAAAAAACAAGTACTGTCCAAACCCAGTCATAGATTTATTCATAGATCCAGTCAAAGATGTATTTTAGTCATTTCTGGTTTAAATTGAGATACCTTCCTTTTATAACGCACATATCCTCCGCCATTCCCAAGTCAAGAGTCGTATATACTGACCCAGTATAATATCTTTAAAACTAGAGCCAATCAACAATTTTAAGCATCATTTTCATTCTCAGTGACCCAGAATTAGTAAAGTTTGACAACATTTATTGCGGAAGCATTTTGGCCGTAGACTAGTGTGTGATATTTTTTAAATAGATCAAGAAAATATCTTGTATAGGATAAATCATGATTATCTTCTGTCAGTTTTACGAAAATTGGATTTCTTGAAAGGTGTATTAATTCGTTCAAAATATTTTAGACTGATATGAAATGAAGGGTTAAATGCAATTGATGTTTAACAACAGTTTCCAGTTCTAAACTTGGTTAGACAGGGATATCCACTTTCTGCAATGTTATATGTTTCGACAGCAGTGCCCCTTGACAAAGCGAATATAGACGAACAAAACGTTGTAGGAACATGTCAGATAAATGTTACAAAATATTTCAGCATGCACATAACACTGCTTTAACACTTGGTGATACAAATTCAATACGTGAGGTTGATAATGTATATACATATTTCAGCATGCACATAACACTGCTTTAACACTTGGTGATACAAATTCAATACGTGAGGTTGATAATATATATACATTGTTCAGCAAAGCTTCAGGCTCTAATATTAGGAAGAAGAACACTGAACTATTGTGTGTAGGTAAGAAGAAAGTGAAAATGTGGGTGAAAAGTAATGTTATTATTATGGGTATATTTGAGAACAAATAAAATATTGTGTCATGAACTTTATTGGGAAAGGTTCAGAAGTCTCAAACTATTTTGCAATGTTGGAAACGAAGACAATTGAACATTCATAGAGATATAATTTTTAATTATCTTGTCTTATCAGGAATATTGGATACATTGACAAGTCAACCTGTACAATAAAATTCTAGGCGAGAAATGAAATTGTCCATTTTGTTCAACAACAACAAAAAAAAAACTTTTAGTGGCTAAATCTCACATCGTTCGGATTCAAACCATTATCTCTGATAGGTCACAAGGTGGATTGAAAATAATGGATATTCGGTTAAAACTGTATGCATTTAGACTCAAGTTTTAAAAGAATTGCCTTGACAATGAATGTAATCTAGTATGAAAAAGACACATAATTATATCATGTCCAAAATTTGTAACATGAATTTAACAAATCAGATGATTTACATGATTTTGAACAATAAGGTAACACAGCGTCTTACGAAGTTTTACAAAGATATGCATTTGAGATTTTACGTCCATGTCTAGAAATAGGCTTTGATCGGCAAGCAGTATATAACTAACCATTGTTCCTAAATCCCAAAATTTGTTGCGATGGTAAATTGTTATATTTAAAAGAATTCACTGGGTCGTTTCAGCTATAAATTTGGCTTATAAACATGTTCCTTTTTCACTACCTTTTAGGGCGATTAAATAAATGTTTATGGATGCCTCACCAAATATTTGAGAGGTAACTGGCAAGGAAATGTGTGAAATTCCATTACGCAGCTTCAATGCTGAACGGTTCTAAAGAGTGGCGTAACTACCGCCCCCTCAGCCTCCGCAATGCGGGGGGGAAGGGCGCAAGGAGTAAGCCCAAAATCCCGCTTTACAATAATTTGATAGGGGCCCACTCAAAATTTTTGCGGGGGGGGGGGGGGGAAGGTTCCACAATTTTAAGTTACGCCACTGGTTCCAAACTGTTATCATATATTTTAAAAACAATTGTCAGAAATACTTATAACCATGTGTATGTGAATGTAAATGAGTGTAAGCAGAGTTTCAACGCATGTTCAACAAAACACTTTTACATGTATGTTTATAGTCAATATGACCAAAGTTGCCGGATCTTTCTGGACACTTATTTTTGGAAATATCAACTTTACCAATAACTTAGAGATGTGTCCACTAGCCAGCTAAGAATTCATAGTGATCATAATATTAGAATTTTACATAATACCATTTTCAACAACGGACAAAGTAAACAATAATACATGTCCATTTTACGGAAAAGAAAAGGAAGATATGTATCATGTTTTTTTTAATTTTCTACCCTCTATGGCTCTGTCAGCTATATTACACGTCTTGTTACGACTCTATGGTCTAAGAAAAATGTAACAGAAAGAAAGTGAAACCAACAAATCAAGTAAAAAATCAACAAGCAATTTATTACTAGATAATTAAAATCAAAAATCAAAAAGTCACTTACAGTAATGTGTTTTGAAATCCTAATAATCCAATAAGAATGATTGTTCTAATCACAAGTCCTAAATATAGAATGTTCCGAATTCACGGCTGTGTCCTTGAATGTTATGATGTGCTAATGGTCTCCAAAGTCCTAATGTACTAGAAATCTTGATGTGCTGATGTCAAAATGAAGTATTCCAAAATCTCTGAATAAGTTCAGTTAAATTCCAAATTCATTAATTAAAAATAAAAAATCAAAAAGTTAGTGAGCACTGTTATAATCCAATGAATATTTAAAATAATTCCTCTCTTAGAATTTGTAATGAATTTTCACAACTGTAATAGCTCTTTACAAGACTGATGGTAATGTCCAAACTGAATAAATGTCCACCAAACATGGCATATATAAAGATTGGTCACATGACAGAATGTTCTAGAACATGTGTCATCTTAATGGAATTTTACTTGTAAACAAAATTCAACCTTGACCTTCAAATTGAGAAAACATATTGATCAAAACAACCTAATTCAAGGACACCAGTTAACCATGTCCCTCCTGATAACACTAAGACTTAAGCAAACACCAAAGCGAAGAAACATTTACAATTTCCCAAAACACCTACAACATTATACAAACATCATACATAAGACCTCCCCTCATAAAGAAAAAGAAAGATTTATATAATAAAGCTTTCTTTTGAATATACATCTAATACTATAATAACCAAAATTACATAAGAACATGTTTTATGATACTGGACTTAATTACATCAAGCAATATTACATTTCTAGGCACGTGAGAGTGCATCTGCAATCACATTGTCTTTTCCCCTGATGTGTTTTATGTCAATGTTATATTCCTGCAATATCAAACTCCATCTCAACAATCTCCGATTTTTATCTTTCATTTTGTTGATGAAAGTAAGGGGATTGTGATCACTGTACACAATAATTGGAGAAAGAGCTGAGGTAACATACACTTCAAAATGCTGTAAAGCCAATATCAAAGCCAAACATTCCTTCTCAATTGTGGAATAATTTTTCTGGTGCTTGTTTAGTTTTTTAGAAAAATAACACACAGGGTGATCCACACCACTTTTGTCTTCCTGAATCAATACTCCACCAACCCCTACATCACTTGCATCAACAGATAATTTAAATGATTGGCTAAAATTTGGTGCAGAAAGAACTGGTGCATTCTTAAGCATGGCCTTTAACTTGTCAAAAGATTCCTGACACTTGTCAGACCAATGAAATTTGGTTTTCTTACTCAATAAACTTGTCAAAGGTTCAGCAATTTTGGAAAAATTGGAACAAAATTTCCGATAATATCCAGCCATACCTAGAAATCGCATCAGTTGCTTTTTACAAATTGGAACTTGAAATTCAGAGATAGCTTTGACCTTAGCTTCTATAGGTTTAACTTGACCTTGTCCCACAATATGTCCTAAAAATGTGACACAAGCATGGCAAAACTCACTTTTGCTCAAATTAATTGTCAGATTCGCATCGCTGAGTCGATCGAAGAATTTTCGAATGGTTTCCAAATGATCTTCCCAGGTGTTGTTGTAGATAATGACGTCATCGATATAAGCGTCACAATTATCAAGACCAAATGTTATCATGTTCATCAGACGTTGAAACGTTGCAGGCGAATTTTTCATTCCAAACGGCATGACTTTATATTGATAAAGTCCATCTGGAGTTGCAAATGCTTAAATTTCTTTTGCCCTTTCCGTCAGTGGAATTTGCCAGAATCCTTTTAAAAGGTCAAACTTGGTGACATATTCCGCATTTCCAATTTTATCAATGCAATCGTCCATTCTTGGGATTGGAAATGAATCAGTTTTGGTGACACTGTTGACTTTTCTATAGTCAGTACACATACGGAATGTATTATCTGGCTTGGGAACAAGAATACATGGTGAACTCCAGTTACTTTCACTTGGTTCTATGAAATCATTCTCCAGTAGATACTGAATTTCTTTCTTCAGATAGTTCTGTTTGAGAGGATTCATCCTATAAGGATGCTGTTTCACAGGCGCAGAATCTACAATGTCAACGTCATGATAAATTTTACTTGTTCGTGTTGGAACATCAGGAAACAAGTGCTCATAGTCATGTAATAGCTGTTTTAGTTCATTTCTTTCCTGTTGTTGTAGATGTGAAAGTTTCTGGTCTAGGTTGTTCAATATTTCTGAATTCCGAAGATTGGTTATACCAGAGTCACTATAGTCTGATTGTATTCCATCGTTGATATCTTCACTGTGTGGGACAGGTACAACTAAATTAACTAAATAATTAGCTGAGCTATCTCTGTCAAAATATTCCTTTAACATATTTATATGACAAAGTTGTTTTTGTTTCCGTCTCCCAGGAGTGTTAATGATATAATTTAAGTCATTTACTTTCTTTGCAACGGTATAAGGACCATAAAATTTAGCCTGAAGAGGATTTTGAGGTATGGGAAAGAGAGCCAGAACTTTGTCACCAGGTTTAAAACTCCTTTCCTGTGAATTTCTGTCATACCTTAATTTCATTTTTGACTGAGTAGTGTGAAGATTAGTTCTTGCTACTTCACAGGCCTTTGACAACTTGTATTTGAAATCAGAGACATAATCAAGAAGTTTAATCTTTGAATCTTCATTTGAAAGAAGTTTCTCTTTCAATAATTTCAATGGTCCACGGACAGTATGACCAAAAACTAGTTCAAAGGGACTAAAACCCAACGACTCTTGAACTGATTCCCTAACAGCAAACAACAACAAATGAACACCCTCATCCCAATCCTTTTCTGTATCAAAGCAATATGATCGAATCATATTCTTCAAAGTTTGATGAAATCTTTCCAAAGCACCTTGACTTTCAGGGTGATAGGCAGAAGATTTAAACTGTTGGATGCCTAATTCATGCATAACTTGTTGGAAAATTCCAGACATAAAATTTGACCCTTGATCCGACTGGACAGATTTGGGAAGGCCAACAAGTGTAAAAAACTTCACCAAAGCTTTCACAATAGTTTTAGTTTTTATATTTCTCAGAGGAATTGCTTCTGGAAATCTTGTAGATGTACACGTGATGGTCAACAAGTATTGGTTGCCTGACTTGGTTTTAGGTAAAGGACCAACACAGTCTACTATTATTCTACTAAATGGTTCATCAAATGCAGGAATAGGTTGCAGATGAGCCTTAGGTATCTTCTGATTGGGTTTTCCTACCATTTGACAAGTGTGACAAGATCTGCAGTATTTAGAAACATCACTTTTGAGTTTCGGCCAATAAAAATGATTCAAGATCTTGTGATAAGTCTTACGGACTCCTAAATGACCAGCCAAAGGAGTTTCATGGGCTAAATTAAGAATTTCCTGTCGATATGACTTAGGAACAACAATTTGATAGCTCACTGACCACTCGTCACCAGCGGGTACATCAGGTGGTCTCCATTTCCTCATAAGGACCCCATTTTTCACAAAGTAACACACTGGAACTTGTGTGGCTTCAGTTTCACTAATAGCCCTCTGAAACAAACAAGATATCTCGGGATCTTGCTCCTGTTCAACGACAAGGGATTGTCGTTTGTCATCCTGATTAGGACAAAGAGAATGAGTTGCCAAAAGAGGATCACTGTGATCAATACCATTTGATTGATCAATACCTGAGGAAAAAGTGACCTCATCAAAAGACTGACCAATACATGTGTCAGCTAAAGGAATAATATCCTGATCAACATCACTCTCAAGAGCTCTTTTTGCCATAGCTCTAGTAACTGCACAAGCAGGGTACAAATCAGGGATTTCAGTTTCGACAGGATCAACTTTCTGTTCCAAACAAGGCTTGTCAGTTACAAGTGGATTAACCACAACCTTATCTCCAGCTAGGTCATTGCCTAGTAATCAATGAACACCCTCTATGGGTAAAGAAGTCACTGCCCCAACAGTCACAGGTCCAGAAACTAAGTCTGATGCCAAATTTACACAATGGAGAGGAACATTTACAAAGCCGCACTCAACTCCCTGAACAAGAACACTTTCACTTGAAGAAGACTCCTCAGACAAAGGCAAAGTACCTGATAATAAAAGACTCTGACAAGCTCCAGTGTCCCTTAATATTTTAATTGGGATAGGTTTGGCAGAATCACCAATAAGTGATATAGAACCTTCTGACATGAATGGTTCATAAGCCTCCAAAATAGAATCAGACTGGGGTTTGTTTGACCCAACAAATGTATTGCTTTCAATACAAGACCGTGACCTTGACCTCGTAGAAATAAGAGCATTTGGAAAAGCTCTGTCTTTTCTCTGTTGCTTATTTTTCAACTTGAAGCAATCAGAAATAACGTGCCCTTTCGTTTTACAATAAGTGCACGTAGGAAGAGATAAGGATTTCTGATCAGTCTTATCAGATGTTTGATTCCTAACAGTTGTGCTGTTGTGAAATTTGGAAGTACTCGAATGAGATTGAAATGGTTTTTTACCAGAAAACTGCTGAGAGGACGACTTATTGCCAAATGAAATTTTGTGAGTCAAGGAATAATCATCAGCCATACGAGCAGCATTTTCCAAAGTTTCCACATTCTGCTCGTCAAGATAGGTTTTAACATAACTATGGATGCACCTCTTGAACTCTTCAATTAATACGAGCTGTCTGAGGTTATCATAAGCTTGATCAACTTTCTTGGCTGAGCACCACCTATCAAATAGTTGTTCTTTATCCCTTGCAAATTCGACATGAGTTTGTCTAGTTTCTTTTCTACAATTCCTAAACCTTTGTCGATATGCCTCTGGTACCAACTCATAAGCTTTCAAGATGTACTCCTTAACCACATCATAATCAGTGCTTTGTTGTACTGACAGTGAAATGTAGACTTCACGAGCTTTGCCAATAAGTACACTTTGTAATAACAAAGTCATTTGCTCTCTGGGCCATTTCAAGTTTTCAGCTATTTTCTCGAAATGAAGAAAGTATTTATCTACTTCTTTTTCCTGAAAAG
This sequence comes from Margaritifera margaritifera, assembly GCA_029931535.1. Taxonomy (NCBI): domain Eukaryota; kingdom Metazoa; phylum Mollusca; class Bivalvia; order Unionida; family Margaritiferidae; genus Margaritifera; species Margaritifera margaritifera. The sequence continues at coordinate 4,216,665 of JAQPZY010001688.1, forward strand.
GGGGTACTAACCTAATATATCTAGTAACATCAAAACCTGGACTTGTGTTTAAAGGAGTGGAGTGTGCTCTGTTTGCCAGTTCTAATTCTCTTAACTTAAATTGCATTTCCCTTTCTTCTCTTTGCATCTGCATCTGCATTTGTATTTGTCTATCTTCTTTCTTTCTCTCTCTCTCTCTCCATCTGCATTTGCCTCTCTTCTTTCTCTCTCTCCATCTGCATTTGCCTCTCTTCTTTCTCTCTCTCCATCTGTATCTGCCTCTCTTCTTTCTCTCTCTCCATCTGCCTCTCTTCTTTTTCTCTCTCCATCTGTATCTGCCTCTCTTCTTTCTCTCTCTCCATCTGCCTCTCTTCTTTTTCTCTCTCCATCTGCCTCTCTTCTTTTTCTCTCTCTCTCTGAATCTGAAGCTTTGCCAATTCTAAATCCATCTGGTTATTTAACTCTAATTCCCTTAATTTCCTGTCAGAACCAGATACAGGCTTTCTCTTCGAACTTAAAGCACTACTATCAAAATTTCCCTTTCCTACTAAATACTGAATTAAAATAATCTTTATCTCCTGTTTTGTCAATGATACTTTTGCCTCAGATAGACTGTATTTTCTGGCAAGCTCGAGCAACTCATCCTTTCTCATGCACTCTAACCCCTCCTGGGTAGGTTTTGAAATGAAATTTTGAACATTAGATCCATTGTAAATGCTTGTTGGTTTCACACAAAAAAAATTTCTCTTTTAAAAATCTTTGCCAAAGACAAAAAGATTCTCCGAGACAAAATCAATATGAATTTCCAAAATAACTTTAATATCTCTAATATGCTTTAAAGAAATTCAGATCCCAGAAGACGAGCCCCCAATTTCTGTTACGACTCTATGGTCTAAGAAAAATGTAACAGAAAGAAAGTGAAACCAACAAATCAAGTAAAAATCAACAAGCAATTTATTACTAGATAATTAAAATGAAAAATCAAAAAGTCACTTACAGTAATGTGTTTTGAAATCCTAATAATCCAATAAGAATGATTGTTCTAATCACAAGTCCTAAATATAGAATGTTCCGAATTCACGGCTGTGTCCTTGAATGTTATGATGTGCTAATGGTCTCCAAAGTCCTAATGTACTAGAAATCTTGATGTGCTGATGTCAAAATGAAGTATTCCAAAATCTCTGAATAAGTTCAGTTAAATTCCAAAATCATTAATTAAAAATCCAAAATCCAAAAGTTTGTGAGCACTGTTATAATCCAATGAATATTTAAAATAATTCCTCTCTTAGAATTTGTAATGAATTTTCACAACTGTAATAGCTCTTTACAAGACTGATGGTAATGTCCAAACTGAATAAATGTCCACCAAACATGGCATATATAAAGATTGGTCACATGACAGAATGTTCTAGAACATGTGTCATCTTAATGGAATTTTACTTGTAAACAAAATTCAACCTTGACCTTCAAATTGAGAAAACATATTGATCAAAACAACCTAATTCAAGGACACCAGTTAAACATGTCCCTCCTGATAACACTAAGACTTAAGCAAACACCAAAGCGAAGAAACATTTACAATTTCCCAAAACACCTACAACATTATACAAACATCATACATAACAGTCTGGAAAACGTGTTATAACATGATGACATAATGAAAGTTTTCAGATTTACTCCGGAAAAGTATATATCGCACGTTAATACGTATTAAAAAACGAAAAACAAGCTACACGTCTTTGAAAAGTATTACTTCATGTAAAACACTATCCTTGATTTAATCAGAAACATAATATATTACAAATAATAAACTCTTTGATATTTTTATAAAAATTAACAGTGTTGTGTTTGTTTTCTAAATGTATATAACATTTTTGTATATGTACTGCTGATGATTTTAATACACGATTAAAAAACAAACAAACAAACAAACAAATTTTTTGTAAAAAGCGTGCTGGATTCCTACGCAGGAATACCGGACCCATTTTCATGACCAGGATGGGTGGGCTATCGTTTTGTATCCTTTGGTAATACACTTTACTCACACTGAAGTAATCAAAACCTCTAGGCAAAACACCGTAAGTGAGTTTAGCCCAAATAAATAAGTAAGTTATTGTGCGTCTCTGATGTATACTAATAGTATTAATACGGCTTTGTCTTTAATATGGCAAACGTGTTATAAAAATATCTAAATATCTAACAAATGCACAGTGAGAGAGAGAGAGAGAGAGAGAGAGAGAGAGAGAGAGAGAGAGAGAGAGAGAGAGAGAGAGAGAGAGAGAGAGAAGGGGGTGGAGGGTTGAAACAGTTGAAAAAAAACAGAATCTTGTCTGGGGCTTCTAATAGTAACCATGTTAATGTTGCTTTTGTTCTCTAATACTAAAAAAGTAAGGAAATGCACACCAAATTTGGCTGATGTGGAAGAAAAAATGTGAGTGGTGTAAGTGTTCGAAATTCAAGCGGTGAACGTCTTTATGTAATTATAACCCTTTCCATACACCACATGGGCCCTACTTGAACCAACGGCCTGGAAATGAGGTCATGCAATCTAGCATTTTACACCACCTCACCATTTTATTCAACTATGCAGTATTACAACACAGATGCATAGAGCTATACACAGATGGGAAGAGTTATTAATAGACGTCTGTTCCATGTAAAGGATAGTCCCTCATTCTATAACTGAAATCCAGTAGCATGATGCTCCTGTTGGAGATTTAATTCCCATTCGAGTTCAATCCCATTCGACCCCCCTGACCCCAACATTTTCGCTTAATCGCAGTGGCGTAGTTAGTCAAAGTGCCGCCCAGGGCCAACTACCAAAATTACGCCCCCTACGCTAATTTTATTATTTATGATATATACGGTACTCTTACCAAATTGCCGCCCCCTAAAAAGTGTCGCCCGGGGCCTTCGCCCCCCCCCCCTCGCTACGCTACGCCACTGCTTAATCATATAAATTGCTCCTCGTCAGTTTCGAATTGTTATTATGGTAATGTGTCTCATTAACTAGGTCAAAAAACAAAACTATACTTCGTCGAAAAAGGTATGCTGATAGTTTCATACTTGGATAATTGGATACAAACAGAAGCAAATTTACTGCACTTATACAGAGAAGGTTGATAACTCGGTGGTGTAAAATATGAAAATTTAAACATTGGTTATCTCTCTTTCCATTCTTAAAAAGAAACCTTCTTTTTTTTTTTTTTTTTTTTTTTTTTTTGATGATTGTTGCCAACTTCGATACTAAGTGCCATATTGCTTGCAGGTAATATGCCTTTGATTAGATAACAAATTTGAACATTTCATCCGAGAGATGTAATACATATGCCAGTAATCATCAGTTACAGTTCTCAAATATAATGTACATCCCTGCCTGGCGCAGCGCAATCTTCAGGTACCCGCTATTTACTAACAGCACATTAAAAAAAAAAAAAAATCTCTTCATCTTCTTACGAAACTCCATTGTCTATTTTTCAACGTAAACTTTGTAGATGTTTTTAGTTTTCGACGATTTGATCTGGAAAAATTTCCTTCTTGTCTTAGTTTCCCTTCTATTCCTCTTTTCTTTGCAGACGATTTTTTTTCTTTTCCTCTTCTATTGTCACTTTTCAGGTTGATGAGTGAGTATTGCAGCTTTTCGTCTCTTTCTGCTTCTGATGACCATTGTTTTCACTGGAACCTTAGGGAAAGGGTGTACCAACTCCAGAGAAAATGGCCGTTCCACTTACTTCTGCTTGAGATGTATCAGTCACTGAAATTAAAATTTGATCAGGAATCGCCATCTTGAATACCAACCGGATAACTTGTGATGGATGACCGTTCTCCAGAACGTACTGTCACAACTGCGTTGTAGTGGGCACCCGATCCACTGCCACGAAGTGCTAAGTAACTCCTCTTGAGCTGGTTTCTGTCCGACCAGACTGCTTGTTCCAAATCGGTATATTGTTTTTTTGTTTTTTTTTTTGTTTTTTTTTTTGGGGGGGGGGTTGGGGGTTGGGGGGGAGGTGGTGGAGTTTTTAAAAAAAATTCAGCACACGATAGGTTATACATGGCGGCCAGTATATTTGGTGGAGGAAGAACCCGGGAAGAACCGCGAAGAACCACCGACCCACGGGAAGCTACTGGCCAGCTCTCGCACATACCCAAATTGACCGCGCCGAGACTTGAACCCAAGTGGACAGAGGTGACATGTCAGTGATCTATAAAGGCGAGCTCCTTAGACCACTCGGCCATCCGAGGCCCCTTGGTATACTCTAACAGTTATAGACGAGAGACCAGAATAATGTTTGCCGTGTCTGAACTGCTGGTTGGTTATGTATCTCTGTACGTCAGACTATATAACGTGACCTTCATGTCCAAAAGTTTTACAAAACTGTAGGTGATTCTGAACTTCCTCCATCATTTTATCACATATAGTCCCTGGTGGGAACGATAGCCAATATCGTATTCACGCATATTTTTTACCTACTGCATTAAGCAGACAGTGACCATCAGTCCGCACTGTTTATATTCTCTTCACCTTTCCTCTAAAGTAACACTATTTGTTGCCGTGGAGATTGGGGATTGTCTCCTGCTGAATGAGACGTGGTAGGGGGAGAGGATTGCCATTCACACTGTTAGTTTCTACTGGACAGTTTACTTCCGACTGAGTTGTAACAGCTAACGAAGTAGACAGTTGGGTGTGCACACCACTGGTATCCACCGAAGAGTTGTCTTCTAGCTCAGATATCACAGCTGTATATATAGACTGCTGAAGACTTAACTGTTTAGAATTTCTGGACAGTTTTATTCTAGACAGAACGTGTTGTTCTGACATATCATGACGATGCTGTCTTGATCTGAGATGTCATGGCGATGCTGTCTTGATCTGTGTGTGGTCGATCAGTGACAGATGATTGAGCTAAATCGGCATCAGTGAAGATGTCTGAATTGAATGAGCATATGCAGGTGACTTCAAATCAATTCGTAATGTTTGTAGCGACTGCTACACGAGAGCAAGAATCTCTCATTATTTATGGCAAGTCGTATATTATCAATGGTTCTCCGGGATTATTTCGCATCTATGCACTCTGAGTATTAGGTACTCATTTCTTTGAAAGCCCTCAAAACTGTACGGTCTAACTATTTTTTTTTGGTAGCATATTCCATTGAAACCCCCAAAACAGTACGATCTAACTATTTTTTTTTTGTAGCATATTAAATTGAAACCCCAAAAACTGTACGGTCTAACTATTTTTTTTTTGTAGCATATTAAATTGAAACCCCCAAAACTGTACGGTCTAACTATTTTTTTTTTTTTTTTTTTTTTTTTTGTAGCATATTTCATTGAAACCCCCAAAACTGTACGGTCTAACTATTTTTTTTTGGGTAGCATATTCCATTGAAACCCCCAAAACTGTACGGTCTAACTATTTTTTTTTTTTTTGTAGCATATTCCATTGAAACCCCCAAAACTGTACGATCTAACTACTTTTTTTTTGTAGCATATTAAATTGAAACCCCCAAAACTGTACGGTCTAACTATTTTTTTTTTTGTAGCATATTCCATTGAAACCCCCAAAACTGTACGGTCTAACTATTTTTTTTTTGGTAGCATATTCCATTGAAACCCCCAAAACTGTACGGTCTAACTATTTTTTTTTTTTGTAGCATATTCCATTGAAACCCCCAAAACTGTACGGTCTAACTACTTTTCTTTAGCATATTCCGAAAAATCCCAAATGACACTCACAATAGTCCAGCAGCGTTCAAAATAGGTTTCACCTTTTCTATGTATTTCAGGAACTCCACGAAGTGTTCTTCAATAATTCATCCTGTCGGATTTACTGCATCAATACATCCTGGGTGGACCGTCCCTAATAAACTGATCACTGAAATGTGTGCCATCAAATGATGTAATTACTGTATGTATTGGTCAAGGATCGGTTGGTAATATAGTTAAATTAAATTATCAAAGCTTCCGGCACCATGCAGTATTTTTAAGTATCAATAATAGGGGTATAAAAACACGGTAATTTAAAATAATAATAATAATAATAATAATAATTTATTTATAGAGGGTAGGTCACTTAGTATAATAACTTTTCTACCATTAGACCCTTTTTTTGGTGAAAAGTAACAAAGAAGAATTTAATATACAAACTTAAAACATGGTAAGAACTAAAGTTAGGTCAATGACACGCCAATGCATACCCTGCGCTTCCAAACTATGTCACTATGGTCATGGGCAAACCCAGGGATCAATATTGCAACAATTTAAATGTGTATTTGTCTCTTCACGTTCCGTTAGTATAAATATGGTTATACGGTGGGGATCTTTATAGTTTGTAAAATATGAGCCAAGGGCATATCCCCTACTCCAGGGACATGACCCAGGGCCTGTGTTGGATGCATGAGTGCATATATCCCCAAATGCCTTCAGGCCCTGGGTCAATACCTGAGTGTGTAATTCAAAAACACCCGTTATATATGTTACAGCCCAGACCTTTACGTTGACACATGCCAACTTTCTGATTTCCACCTACAATACAAATTAATCGAGATTTTAAACAAAAATGTTCTTCCCCACAGACCACCCCCAGTTATATCACAAGCATTCAAGTCTGTATCTTCAACAGTGTAGGAAGATATACAGTATATTACTAACGGACAGACAGATGGCAGACGGGGTAAAAGACATAATCCCCGATATTTTTGTCCAAATTGCGTCGGGATCAAAATCAGCAAAAATCAGCACGAATGAATGACAAAATGAAGAAACATAATTTATAACTAAGTAAACTTAATATGGTTTACACAGCAGCTTGAGGAGCCGCTGTAGCTGAAGAGAACAGAACAAAACATAACTTTTAAATACCAGGAAAAAATTTCCACATCAAAATGACGCCTAAATTACTGAAAAGTGTAACTGTAAATGCAAACACCATTAAGAAATCAAGGGTTAAATGTGAAACTGCACCATAATATGTTCATAATATTTACCCCTTTTAGTATCAAGCTTACATCTGGTACCTGTGTAACAAAGAAAAAAACAAGTCGTTTACTTTGCAACATGTTCTAGACTAACATCAAGTAGGCAAATTAGATATATGTTATTTATAACTGACCCACGCCAAATGTTAAGCGATGTTGAACTTCTGCGCTTGTTTAACGTAGCAAATGCATTCAGATTTATTCTCAAGATGCGAATCTGTATCTACTCGGCCCAGGGACGTGTACGTAGTCAAGTTTTACTCGGCCCAGCCAATTTTTACCCTGTCAGGACGAGTGGTTTTCCTGAGCCCTGAATATATATATATAACGGAATTTTCTAACATTATTCTGTATTTTTGTGGCATACGTCTTTAAAAGGGTTAAAATTTAAAATATTTTACAAATATCCAATAAATTCTACTTTAAGAGGAATCAAGTTTGTATATATTGATCTTTCAGTCTCATTATAGCCATGTTCCTTATACAATCAACAGAGGGGAATGATTGAGATAACCATACATTATTCAGACCTAAATCACAAAAAATTCGTTTGATGAAGGAAAGTAATTACAAACTTGATGTACCAGCAGCTGCATCGTGTAACATGATGTCATGTAATCATTTTGAAATTTGACTAATGTTTCAAGTATAAATCTCACATCCTTGTAACCATATCGGGAAAACAGTATTATCCAAAAGATTCAATTGTAAATCAAATGGCAATGACAATTATCTTATTCTTTTGTATCGGACGAATTAGGCTTTTTTAGTTTGTTCGGGAATGCTCTTTCTTACCGAATATAATTAACTATTGTGTTTAAAAAGCAACTCTAAATATAAATACCATAAACTATTTCCAATGATGTGTTACCAAATAAAAAAGAGAAACGGCAAGCTTGCCTTAAAAGAAATATTACTATTTTTGTTTTGTTCAACGGTGACTTTTAGTCTCCATTCCCTGCAGTATATATTCACTCCAAGTTTTCTGAAGATCTTTTTCGTCATCTGCAAAAATAACAGAAATCGTCATCATAAAGGAGAACAGGTACATTTAAGTACAGCATAGATTATATTATTCAATAGACACACCACTACAACCTTTTGCAAACAAAAAGTCTTCTAAATGATTAGATATAATGAAAATTAGATGGGTGAAAATTTTTCACTTTGCCTTATTCCATACCGACAAGCCTGGTTGTGTCTTTGGGAAAGGGACTTGGCTCTCATTTTCTTGGTATGATCTAGCCACAATACTGTGTTGAAAGCGTCGTTTAGAAACCAACCCACCCACCAACCAAAGCAAAGCCAATCGATTATTGCCTTTCTAATGAGTTCAATGTGTATAGCACACTTATTCATAATTTAAACACATGCATAGATAATTTTGTTGAATTCCTGGGACATGTATGAAATGTTTATTTTCTTTCTGTTCTTATACAAATTCTTTAATATTTTCTCCTGTCGTAATCATATGGAGGAAGTGAAATCCATTGAATTGCACCAGAGTACTGGAAACTTTTCAGTTTTCAGCTTTTCAGTTAATAGTTTATCTAGAAGTAGTAACAGGGGGGTACTGAGGCCCAAGGTGCACTTAAGACCCTTACGGCAGTTAACATTGCGGGGGCACTTGAGAGCCATACGGGAGTTTAACGTGGCGGAGGCACTTGAGACCCATACGGGAGTTTAACGTGGTGGGGTCTCTCTGGGTACGTACGGGAGTTTAACGTGGCGGGAGTCGTACCGTAATGTAGTGACGAAGACAACGTTCATTACCATCAAAAAACACTGGGGTGGTGGGGGTGTTTTTTGATAGTATTAGACGTTGTCTTCGTCACTACATTACGGGTGTGGGGTGAATAGAATTAATCTTTCTTGAAAAAGGGGTGGTCCTCAAAAGGACCGTTGATTTGTTTTTGAGTGTATTTTAGAGGTGGGGGCACCTCCATGGCTTTGCCCTGCATACAGGGCAGCTCCCCTTCCATGTTTCTTCTTTTGTTGTCTTTAAAAAGGTTAAAAAGAAGGGAGGATGGTCTGCTTCATATTCCCAGTCTTCTTGAAGCATGGGGTGGGTTCTGATCGGGATTTTACTCTCCCTCTTCTCTTCTTCTTTCTTTATCATATCTTGGATGATGTGAGATACCACATCCAAGATTTGTTTTATTTGTCTAAGGTTTCTTAAGCTGTTCATTCTCTTGAATAAACGGGGTAGCTTAACTAGGGAAGACGTTGTTTTAATATACTAGAAGCGCGGACGTGAAGGAAAACATCCCTTTCACCTAAAAAAAACCAAAAAAACATCACCCCACTACCCCGCGTCTGATGACTTTCATTTGACGTCATTCTAGGCTTCGCGGAGTTTGCACTCCATCACCCCCTGACTCTAAAAAGCGCGGACCTAAAAGAAACTATTTTTGATAAAAATGAAACACACACCATACCATTCCTATTTTTTTTTTTTAAAAAAACTTTTTATTTTAAAACTTATACACACTACACAACCATTTTTTATTTTTTTTAATTTTTTTATATTAAACTTTCACACACCACAGAACCCTTTTTTCAAAAAAAATTTTTTTTTTATATTAAACTTCCACACACCATTCAATTCATTTTTTTACTTTTTTATCAAAAAAAACCACACACCACACACTACATACAAGGGGAGAAGGGTCTTTTTTTGTGGGGTAAAACATCACAAAAACATTACAAAACATATAAAACATACATATAGATATGGCAATATGAGAGTAGTAATCTAGAGATTGGGTGGCCCTTAAAAGGACCGTTGGGTTTTAAAAGAAGTTATGTGGTTGTTTTAACTTCTTAATGTTGATGTAGCCGTGACAGTAGCTCCAGCAGGGCGGCCACGTTTAGCGATGGGTCTCACAGCTTTAAGACAGGCAGGTCTCTTTCGGGTGAAAGAGAAAGCAAATTCTTCACAGTCAATCTTGCAACTTACTTCGCCATCAAATAGTTTGTTGGACTGCATAAGTTGTTGTTGCTGTTGTTGTCTTTGTTGCTGCTGCTGCTGCTGCTGCTGCTGTTGCTGCTGCTGTAGTCGTTGTGCTGCCTCCCATTCTGTTCTTTCCCTAAGTATTTCTTCTCTCAGGACTTCTTCTACTAGATCATGTGCCATTTGAATGAACGTCATCGTCTTTCTCTCTGGGTTGGTCTCCACCAAATGATTCTTCACCCTCTGAATGTTAACCATAGCTTCATTCAGCTTTGTAATCTTGGTGGCGGCCATCTTCTTTCTTCTTTTTGGAACTGTTGAGATCTTGACGAGTCAACGAGAATGACTTCACTGGCCAATGCACCGCTTTATATGCTTAACGCGCGGACGCGATGGAAAACATGGTAAGGTTTCAGATCGACAGGAGATCATAGATAGAGGAAAAAAGAGGATATTTTTTTTTAGATCGATAGAAAGAGAGAGAGAGAACATAATTTTTTTTTTTTTTTTTCAAATTCAATAAAAAAAACCACACAACACCATTTTTTTCAACAATAACATTTTTTTAATCAACAATAATTATTCTAACATAAAAAAACTAACAATGAACAAGATATTAAACAGGAACATATTTACAAGGTTGACAACGTTGGGAAGGTAAAGTAAATGTCAAACTTTCTACATCCACATCATTTTGATGCACACTACGATTGTGAGCTAAAGACAAGAGATAACCATAACGTTCACAAAACCATTTTTGTACTTTAGTATCGTTTCTAACATAGTCACTATCAAAATAAGTCAGTAAATGTTCTAAGGAATATCCAAGACTGCGTTGATGAAGATAATGGACACAATATTGTCCACACACCATGGAATCTGATCCTTGTAGTCTCACATTATTGAATCGAGTCGAGACGGCATTTCTTCTCATAAACTCGATGATGTCTTTTTCCAAAGGAGGTAATCCATAAGAATCAAAATATTCCACACAGTGAGTGTTGGGAAAGTACACGGCCACCCAATGGGTTCCTGGTAGATCACTGTCGTCAGTATTGATGACATAGGCATGAACGTTTTTTGGTTTACGATGAGGTAGTTCATCTTTAGCACACACCACAGGATTCCAAGAAGAAGTGTAGGAACCGCGATTCAATAAGTAATGAAGTTCCCTGGTATCCATTTTTTTTTTACCACTTGAAATAACGAACTATCAATTCACACCTGACTTTATGTTTGAATTGATCTGTCTTGTAATTCCAGGAATATTCACGTCGGATAGGGTCTGCACTCTGTACAATGAGTCCTTCGATACGTTTGATCTCCAGAGGAGTAAGTGGAGGAGAAGAAGAATTCACCAAGTCTTTATACCACTGTTTCAACACGTGTTCATCTGAGATTTGTGTCCAGGCTGTTTCCAAATATTCATCCAATTTTTCTTCGCCTGTCATCATCAAACATTCGTGTTGTTTCTGACTGGGATGATCGTTTTGACATCCATAACAATGTTTTTCACTCAGACTGTAAATGATGTCACTCAATTCCTGAGCATAACAGGACACTAACTGTTTTTCGTGTTCTGGCTATCGACAAGCCATAAATCCAGTAAACACCTCCTCAGGAACTGAATTGATTTCTTCTTCTATTTTAGGTTCTGAATGATTCACTTCACAGAATCCCTCATCTATCTCCATTGGTTCTACGTTCTCCATCTTTTCCTCTTCTTCTTCTTCTTCTTCTTCTTCTTCTTCTTCTTCTAATAGTCTAGAATCACTTCTCTCAAGCTGTTGATTTCTAGAGTGTTATCAAATTCTGCATACAAGACGGCGTTCACTGTCTGGGCTAGAGCTTGACCAAACTGAAGTTCCACATGAAGTGGGCCTGATTTTATAGGGTGGAAATGTCCTTCATCGCTGCCTTGGTCCGGAGTGAAATCAAAACCCTACAAAGCATACCCTCCTGCAAAATCGTCGTACGAAATGCCGTGGCTGGTGTCGCGACCTAACTGACCTGTGGCTTCATACAGGCTCAAGTAAGATCGCAAGTAATTTTTCTGCGGACCAAAGTCAGGTTCAAAAGGTCTGGTACACAAGGTCTTGCCATCTCGACTGACATCTATCTTGGTGACGTTAAAGTGTTCAAACTGGAATGGATTCTGATTGTTGACTCCATTGAAGGCTGAATTTTTGACCATACCAATGATCAATCGTTTAGGGAGCTGTCCCTGGAAGATGTGATCTTCGACTATGGATCGGAGTCCAGCGGCTGCAGTAAAGGTTTTCACTTCCACGCGTCGTACAGGATACTTAGCAGTGGTTCTGCTCAATGATTGACTGATGTCGTTAGCTACTTTTGTTAAGATTTCCACACGTCGCACGTAAAGTTTGGCTTGTTGGATGATGGTTTTCCACTCATTGTTTTCACTCATCAAATGGAAAGCGCCACTACTACGATTCAGTCTCAGACGTACATCCACTCCGTTCAACAAATACTTATTTTGCAACCACAAGTCCAAATGCAAACGATCCATCAGTTCTAAACTTTGCCTGATTTTCTTTCGACGGTCGTTAAATCCGACATTTTTTGGGTCTGCTGCTACTGCTGCTATGTATCCTTGCTGAACTTGCACACCTGCCCCTACTACCGCTGCTACAGGTAATTCTGTATTGTCGAACTTTGTCGAAGTGTCAAGTTTCCAGACCACGGAAGCATCCAGATGAGTGTTCTTGGCATCTTTTCCGTACGTCAAGAGATTTTCCAAATAAGCACGGTAAGGGTAAGTATCCAAACTGCTGCTGATCAGTTTGTTATTCAAGTACAAATCTACTCCGCTGAACAAAGAATGAATGAAATTATTGACGGGGGCCACTCTGGAATTTTCCACAGGAAGGATGTTGTCATTTTTTTGTACTACGAGTTTCAGGTACAAGTAACTGTTATTCAGATCAATGTAATCTTCGGTTTGTCTTTTGATTTCAAATTCGATAGGAGCTGATTCCGTCAAAGACGATACAGGATGAAATTCCACCCATTGGGATTCTTGCATCGTCATCATGGTGGGAGGCATAGAAAACAGATCCAGTTCTGACTTGGTACATTCGCAAGAATCTCAGTGCATCATTTTCAATGGGTTTTTTTTAAATAATCAAATACGTCTAATTCTCTACCAGTTCTTCTTCTTTTCCTATTCTTTCTGGAAGAACTACTAACCTGTGTTCTTTTATGAACTTTGAAAGGATTTCGATGTCGTCGTCGTCTCTTTCTACCTTGTCCTTGCTGCTGTGAAGTAATGCCAGAGCCTGAAGCATGAAGCGTATTTATAGGATTTTCTCGGAGACCTAAAAGATCTTTACCAGTGGTCATCAACACATTTTTGCCTGCTCTCATAAAAGCTTCTTTAGGATTTTGTTTGTCGATGAGGACATTTTGCAAAAATTCTTTTCCTTGTGTCAAAGCGGCATCTTTTAAGGCATGAAATCCTCGAGTCACCATAGGTTTCAAAATAGGAGCTACCGTCCGAAATGCCGATTTTAACATATCTCCTAAACCATGTCCTCGTTGTCGAGCCACTCCTTGGTACACTGGATACATTTTTTTTTTGGAGGGGTCAGTTACAATTCGTTAGAGAACTTGTTTTTTTTCGAAAATGTAGTTTCACCGTGACTTTTCCTTGGTCAATGAATGGTACATCTTGTCCCAAATCTCCTTTTATACTAATGTGGACACTGTGAAAATACGATTTACTGACTGGAAGATAATGAAGATGTACAAATTCACGGTGAACGTGAAAGGTGTTGCCACCAGCACCACTACTACTAGTAGTACTACTTTCACCATCTTCGCTCACAGAAACAAAAGAATTACTACCAGTATCCAATTTGAAAGGAAGGACTCTCAGTAACGGAGCGGATGTGTGTTCCACCACGTTGTACTCCACCACATCGGAGTACACAAACATTAAATTCAGTCCACCATTCAATTCGATAGGGGTTTTAAATTTATGTCCAAATTCTATGTTGGTTCCAAACTCTATATCGCTTTCAGCGGTAAGCGATTTATTTCCACCCAAAATACCAAACAATCCAGATGAAAATTCAATGCTCAAGAATCTTCTCTCTTCCAAGGGTAAACCTTTTTCTTTCTCAGTAAGGAGTTGCCCTCTCTCTTTGTAAAATTGGATGAATAAACGGCGTGACAAAGCATGGTAAGCAATTCGTACCCATTTATCGATCTCTGCTAAGGCTTTGTTAAATTGGCGTACAAACTGGGTTCTAATGGCGTCCACCAAATGTTCAGCACTAAAATAATACCCTGTAGGAATTCTCAGGGTAATCTGGGAATAGACAGTAGGTCTAGTAGATTTAGGATCTGGTACTAACTTTTTGAATGATTCCTTCATGTCTGGATCTGGATTGTCAGGGTCTTCTTTCCAGATTTCAGGATCATTTTTCTCCAACTCATCATGTAGTTTTTTGTTCAAGATTTGCACAACCATAGTGTTTTGAGTTTTGTTGATGTTAATGATTTGCGTAGGATGAATGATTTCTACCAAACCCACTTTCCAATGAGCATCGTGATCCAATTGATTGGATTGAGGTAATTTGGCCGTGAAACAACATAATCTGTTGTTGGGAAACACATCCATGGAACTGTCACTGGGTAACGTTAAATAAAATTGGTCATTCATAGTTCCAAAGTGGTTCTGGTGTCCGAGGAGTCACTCAAGTGGACAGAAGAATGATGTTCAAAAGGTTCCAAAAGAGGACTGGTATTGTGGTGGTGACTGGAAGAAGAAGGTGGACTGGCGTTGCTCGTACTCCCGTGGTGGTGACTGTTGTCCGTCGTCGTCGTAAATTTCAAAGAGGGACTGGGTAAAAGATTACCGATGCAACTGCTAAGTAAAATGGTCCACAATTGTTTGTCTCCTTGTTGTAAACTCAAATTGGCAATGGCTGCGGCGATGACACAATACACTACAAAGATTTGGGAGAAAAAGACGATTTGATTTTTAGGCACACGTTCTCCACACCACACCCAAAGTGGTTGTTTTTGTAATTCTTGAAGAGAAGAACTCTGTGAAGGAGTCGTTGAAGTCTGGGTTGCTGCTGTGTTGAATGGCATGTTGTTAGTTTACTTCTTTTTCTTTTTATAGTCGACGACTTGAGAAGCAGCAATCCAAGAATCAAAACTAGGGGGATATCCTTTCCAACGTACTTTGACTTCTTCTATTCGACGTTTACCTACTTTACGTGTTCTTTGTTCGAGAATGCTTTCGATGTCGTACAAGGTGTCTTCTTTTTTGGCCACTCGTTGTAACTCAGGCAAGTAAAATGTTCCTTTGAGTACTTCACCGTGCATGTCTTCCAATTTATAGACGGGAGGATTACGTCCACGGACGGGGGTAGTGACACTAAACAATTCGGTGGTCCAGTTGGGTAAATAACCTTTGTCAAAAGTGGGTTTGGTTTTTCCGATGCGAACCCAATCTCCCGTCTTTAACTCCAACAAGAGTGTCTTCTTCTTCTTTTTTGTCTGGGGTGAACCAAATAATTTATCAAACACGACCACTTCGTTTTCAGGGCTGACCTCTTCGGGGGCACATCCGATGCTACGATTGATTGTATGCTTTGACCAAACGGGGTAACACGTCGATGTACTTGAGAGTATGTTGATGTGTAAAATATTTCCACATGCGTTCTTTCAAAGTTCTTTGAAAACGTTCCACGATACTGGCTTTGGTTTCAGGATTTTCGGTAGTAAAAAAATGAATTTGTCTTTGTTTCAATTCTTTTTGAAAAGCTAGGTTTAGAAATTCGGTGCCTTTGTCAGTTTGCCATCGTAAAGGTTGGTGTCCACTTTGTTTCAAGACCAATTTTAAGGCCCGTACCAATTCGGTACTGCTTTTAGAGGTCAAAGGCACGACCCAAGCAAATTTGGAAAACACGTCGATGACACAAAACAAATATTTGTGACCACGATTGTAAGTGGCTAAATGAGAGACGTCGTCTAAATCGGCTTGCCATTGATGATCGATGCCTTCCACTTGAGTGGTACTTCTAGAAAATTTACGTCGAATGGGTTTGTGTAACGTGTACGTCGATTGTTCTTGTAACCATCGTCGTACTTCGGGCAAACGTACACTTTTCAATTTACTTTTAGCAGCTCGATATAATTTTTGAACTCCTCCGTAACCAGCAGCATGACCAGGATTGTAATAAAGGCTAGCTAACAGTTTCTCCATGATTTTCTCAATAAGTCAACCAAGTCCCAATGCTCTTTTCTTCGTGAGGTATCTTTTTGGATTGTTTACGTGTCCGACGTGCTACTGGGGTAAAGGTGGATGTGGTTTGAACAGGGGTCATCGGTTCTGTTTTGACTTCTGTCTTCACTTCTTCCTTTTTCTTTTCTGAGGGTAATGGGGTAAACAACATCTTTTTCATCCAACTGGGTGTGGGTAGCTTTTTTTTCTTTTTAAGAGGTGGAGTTGGTAACTCTTCTTCTTCTTCTTCTTTTTCTTCTTTGACGGTCATCCCTGTACCGGTGTCTGTTTTAGTGGTGGTGGTGACTTTAGGTTCGCTTTTCATCGTCGCCTTAAAATCTCTCAGAGTGGGTGGAGCTGTTTCGTCGACTGCTTTTTGGCGAAAGAGTTGCAGACGTTGTAAAAGTTGACCGAACCGTTGGGATTTTTCTGTTTCGGACAAATCGCTGCGTTCCATCAGGGATTGTATTTCTTGTTGTAACTGGGACATTTCGTTGAGATTAGGATTGGGTGGTAAATGAGGTATCCGTTGTTCGTTCCAACGATGAAATTCCATCCATCGTTTGTAAGGTACTAAAGTCAGTTTTCGTCCTTCCATTTCATCCAAAGGTACCAAAAAGGTGTGGTCTTTTCAGAGAAGGGTGGCCCTTTTTATCTTCTTTTCTTTGTTATCGCATGACACCTCCTAAAAGTGGTCCAGCAATCGTTCCTAACAAAGGAGCGGCTATTTTTAACAACGGTCCTATCAACATAGGTAGAAATTCACCTCGTTGTACCAACATTTTTTTCTTTTGTTGAAGAGGTATTTTCTTTTTTACCATTTGACGAAGAACCTTCCGATGTTTCCCTAATTTTTGTTTCTGTATCTTGGACAAAGGTACCGTTCCTTTCAACACGTTCAAACAACATTCACACACGGTATCGATGATTTCTTTAGGGGCTGTTTGAATGAGTTGTTTTCGCATGGGAGGATTGGATTTGGTTAGGACAGACAAGACATCCCAATGTTTGGCCAGACGAGGTGGAAGTCGTCCTTTTTTGGTGGTTTTACTTTTCTTCTTTTTTTGGTGGTTGTGGTGTGCACGTTTGGGAGCCATCTTAGAGGTGAGGAGTAAGTCTGAAGTCTTTGGCATTTCACCCTTCTATTTTATACTGGAACACGTCTCCACTGATTGTCCGCACGGCGTACCAACTTCACGACAGGCCTCACTCGGCGTTGAGGTGTTTTCAATGGACTAAATCGTCTCAATTCTTGTTTGGATAAATCCAGTAAACTTTGTAACACGCCGGTTCTTTCTTGGACTTTGGTTTTAGGGGATGGTACTTTGTTGGCGGCTGCTGCCATGGCTAAATCAGCTGAAGTCGACGGTCCCGAAGGGGTGACTTTCGAAATAGGTTTCCATTTTTGCATTAAATTAGGAAACACGGGACTTAAGTCTGGTTTGGCAGGCATCATGGTGAAAGGTGGTGAAGAAGAAGACAAAGAAGATGTGGACGCAAAAGGTGACCTTGTCACTAATGGGGTCTGTTGCTGTGGTGGTGGTGGTGTTTTTTTCTTCTTTGCTGCAGCAGTACCTCTCTTTCGGCGGGTGGTAGTGGTGGTAGGTGTGGTTTTCTTCTTCTTGGCACGACTTTTCTTTGGGGATTTCTTCTTTTGAGGGCTTTTCTTTTTTTGCTGACTTTCTTCTTCCTTTTCTTTGGACTTTTCTTCTTCTTTTTGGGTGATTTGGGTTTTTTGGCTTGGGCATTAGGATCCCATTTCAAAAGGGAACGAATCATAACCCCTCCTAAAGAACCACTTCCACCAGGAGTTAAAATGATTTGTTTTTTAGTCCGTGAATCGATTCTAGGATCAGCCAGTTGTGACAATGCCCCTTTATGTCTTTGAAAAAAACGTTGAGTTTGATGAGGGATGTGAATGATGCCTTGTAGTAATTGACGTGCTGTCAAAGTAAACCATCTTAACACTTCTTTAAGACTCGCTTCTAACAAATGAGCACGGACTTGTGCATTTTTTTCACGACTGATACCATACAAGGCACGAATCAATTTAGCCGAAGGATGAGATTGAAAGGAAGCCATCTCAAAAGAGTGTGAGAGAGAAATGACGTAGTAGGTTGTTTTTATAGTTTTTTTTTCCTTTCAAAAATGGGCTGAAGGGGACGTGTAAATGACAGGACCACCTTCTTCAACCCAAGGGTGAAACAATTGAGCACGAAATCTCAAATAGTCAGGAGTGGTGGGTTTTAAGTCAATGAGTAAATACTCGTGAGGGGTTTGAGTGGCATCGTCGTACGCATAATTGAGCCAAGGAGCCCCTAACTATTTGGCTAACACTTGTACTTGAGATTTGTCTCTGGGGCTTTTAAACAAGACCACATAATGAGCATTCAGACTAATGGTTCGATGGGCTTTACTTTGTTGAAATAAATTTTGAGTAATGTAGACAATACTAGCATTACGATGGTGTCCTTTTCGTGTAAACCAAAGTTTAATTTCTTCTTCGTCTTCTCCTAACATGTCATCAAAAATAACCAAATCGGTTTGAGTCACGTCAGACACAATTCCATCGTCTTCGTGAGGGATGCCTTCTATAAACGAAATGGTTTCTCCTTGACTTTCTTTCAATAACGTGTAAGACTTTTGCCACTCTTTGTAACACCACACGATGCGTTGAGGTGGACGATCGAACAAAATAGCTTTATGTTCGATCAAACGTTTGACAAATTCGGTTTTACCTGAACCACTCGGTCCAGCAATCAACATGTTAAATGGATGGCACAGATACAAAGCATTCCAACTGGGACGATCTAACTTTTCGTCAATCACTTTAACCACAGAAGAGGAGGAGGTAGAAGAAGAAGATGATGTAGCATGTCTGAGGTAAGAAGATTTTTGAGAAGAAGACAAAAAACCCAAGACATTTTATACATTTTCATACACGTTTATTTTAAAAAAAAACAAAAAAAACAACCAAACAACAAAAACATATTTTACAACTTTACACGAACACGAAGAAGTGAATTAGTGAGAAAATATGCAATTAAAATGAACACGTACACAATGAAGACTACCACTAAAACATCTAAAGTTATCTCTAAACAAGTCAATGTACAACAGTATTTTCGTGTCCTAGTAATGAAAGACACAGACACTGTTTGGGGTGGTGGCATTCTTCTGCTTGTCTTTGTTTTTGAATCCTCTGACGACGGCGGCAAGGAAGGGTTGTGTTCCTCAAGAGGTATTTGAACCGCAGCAGTGGTGTCAGGTACTTCTTCTTTTTCTTCTTTCAGGGTTTCCCATTGAGGTTCCCATTTTTTCACTTTTGGACCCTTATGGATATGTTGCCAAATCTTTGGCAAACTGAGCCACTTCTTGTAGCCAATATTGGAAACCAAGGTTTCTCCAGGGACGTACATCTTTCCAATTGAAAAGGTGTTGGTGTAACTCACTAGCAAAACACACTTCTTGAAATGTTTTATAAACAGATAAAGTGTGACGAATGTCTTCTTCACATGGAAGTTCCTCACTGATTTTCATGACCACTCTCAACGCTTTACGTACAATGTTTCTTTCTTGTACTGATAAAATCAAATATTTATAGTCTTCTTCTTCTACTAAGTCCGAAGAAGAACACAGGGTCATATTGTTTTTTGGAACTCAACAATTGAGTCCAAAACAACCACGGATCCTTCAAAAGAATCCAAGGCAAACACTTGTCCTCAAAAATAGTCGACAACGAATGTCCTGGAAAACGAATTCCAAGATAAGCAGTCACTAAGACACACACCACATAACGTCCAAAATTCAATGGAAACAGTTCTTGTATCACTTTTTTATAATCCTCTAAGGTCTGAACATGATCTGTGATTTCCTTCCACGGAATCCGTTTCACAAGTGACGTGTAGAGCTCAGGCATACCAACTCTTTTATAGCCAGGCTCCCAAGGTTGGTACCTTTTGAGACAGTCTCCTTCAGGATGGTACGTGCGATATACGTTTCCCATAATCATTCTTCTATGACCTTGAAAGAAGGTATAGTGTAAAAATCTAGAAATGACTTTGAGTTTACGTTTCACTTGGATCTTGACAAACTCTTGGTAAATCCTTTCGCGCACATTCAAAGGCATGCCACAAATGTACTTGGGTAAAGTTTCCGATTTGGAAAGAAGTAACTCTCTTTTGTATTCTTCACGATACTGGTGATAGTTGTTGTTCAGAATCAGTCTTCTGATGCGACGAAAGTAGCCATAGCATTGAAATCGAGGAATCACTTGAAGTTTTCGTTTCACTTGAATCTGAACCAACTCATCGTAAATGCGTTTTCGCAACTTCAAAGGTAAGTCACGAATGCGGTCTTCTAAAGTAGTCTTCTTGGTGACAAAATACTCACACACCTTCCAAACGGAATCGGTAGGTAAAGGATATCCAAGATGATCAGTGATTATCCTATCTAATTTCAAACGACGTAAAGGCGATTCGTCTTGAGGGGACAGTTCTTGTAACAGTTTTTGGTATTCTTGTCTGTTAGTCACATTTTTTTCCTTCACTTCATTCCATCGAATTCTATATTCCACTGCCACATTGTAGGTGGCACCAACCAATTGCTTAAATTTGTAATGTAGTTCTTCATCAATGTCTGACCATTTGAATATATTACAAGCAATCAAATGTCTTATCGTCTTCAAATACCATTGGTTACAACAGGTATGTCGTAAAGGATGTAACTGTTCTTTTCGTTTCACTTGAATCTGAACAAATTCTTTGTAAATCCGTTCTCGTATCTCCAAAGGTAAACCACAAATACGATCTTCTAAGGTAGGAGGTATATACTGAAAAATATGTTCTTGCAACTCCAAAGGTAAACCAATAATGTATTCTTCTAAAGAAGTATTCTCCTCCGCCATGGAATTTTTTTTACTTCTTCTTTTGTTTGGCATCTGGCTCATCGTACCCGTACTGTTCTAAGGCCACTAAAGGTAAGAAGTGACAGTGCGGAGACCATCTAGCATGTTCAATGTCAGCTGAGTCGGTAGGCTCCCAATGGTGAAGTTGCACACCACAACTGAAACATTGAACTTTATCTCCTTCTCCCACGTATTTAAATCCAGATCTAGCTAAACCTTCCGGTTTAGGTCCTTGTAGAAATTTTGGCCACTTGTCTTTGAATGACTCGAGTCGACTTTCATACTTGGAATAACCAAGTAAACTCACAGGTATTCTGATATGCGAATATGGACCAACATTCACCTTGTTGTCATTAACGTCAATACCAGTTCCTTTAGTATTTCCAGTAAAACATAAAGGGCGAACTGCCTCTTTAGAGGGTGGCCGATGAGTGGTGGTGATGTTACAAGCTACGGAATCCTTTTGAACGTGTGAATCGGGAATACCAAACCGTACGGAATCCGTTTCATCGCATGGTACTGCATCACACTCCAAGTCGTGACTCATCTTCTTGCTTCTTGGTTAACGTTGAAAGTTAGAATGAAGGGTTAGGCTTGGAAGGGGCTCCTTTTTTATACCTGTCGACTGTACCATCCGAAAAGTATTGTAATGTGATCGGTGGAAACGCTAAAGAAAGGTAAGCACAGTTTGGTGACCATCTGACATGTTCCAGGAGAGCTGATTTCTTACAATCCATACGAATAGTGACACCACAACTAAAACACTGTACTTTGGTTCCCTGTCCAAAGTAAACAAATCCTGCTCTGGCTAAAGCGTAGGAAGTAGGTAATCCATTGTTCCTAAGTTTTTTTGTGCTCCATCGATGAGGACAATAACAATAGTCAGGCATGTGTTTAGGCCAATTTTTGAACGTTTTCAAGCGACTGCCACACTCACCATAGTCAGGCAAGGCAAATGTTGAAGTCATCTCTTTGGTGTTGTCTTATTGTAATGTCATCCGTGGAAACGCTAAAGAAAGATAAGCACAGTTTGGTGACCATCTGGTATGTTCCACGATAGCTGAATCTTTAGGACTCATGCGAATGCTTGCACCACAACTGAAACATTTCACTAAACTTCCCTGTTCAAAGTTGACAAATCCTGCTCTGGCTAAAGAGATGGCAGTGGGTAATCGATCCCCTTTAGGCCATTTTTTAAACGTGTTCAATCGACTGGTACAATCACCATAGTCAGGCAAGGCCCATGTTGAAGTCATCTTTTCTGTTTTTTTCAAGAGGGTTTCCTTTTTTATACTCCTCCAAATTGGCGTGTCCGTAAGGTAAAGTCGTGTGATCTGGAAGTCTCACTCGTTTTTGGTACACAATACGATACACTTTTTGAACAGGTCGAGTCACGATTTGATGATTAGGTAGTCGTACAATCTTGTGAGGTTCTAACGTGGGTACTTGAAAGTCTTTCACTTGTCCAGACAGTAAAGCATTTTTTAAAACCTCAAAGTTCACTACTTGGTTAGTTCGATAGTTGAGAGTCAACCCTTTGACTTTACAGGAGGTGTGAAGTTGACCTTGTGGGTCTCGGTATCGGTACCCATAATTTTTAGGGCCACCGCTGGCAAAACTCAAAATGGTATCTTGAGGGTGCTCGTCTGTCCAGGCTCCTAAACGATCTCCTTGAATGGTAGGGTGGGGGTAACCGGGGCGATGAATGTAGATGCAACTGTCAGTATCAAAGTACAGGACACGATCTCCCAAGACTTCTAACGCTTCGTCATACAATTTCAAACGAGCATGAGCGGTCACGTAGGCGGCAATGACTACGTTGCTAAACTTGTCAGGTTTGACAAACTTGGGTTCTTCTTCGAAATTGACAATGATCAAATCATCGCGGACGATTTCGACGTGTTTGACTAGTACACTTTTGTTGTCCACCAGTTGAAAGTAGCGATAGGGATCGGTCAAGTATTCCGTTTTGGGTAAGATCGTACGTTGGGCCATTTTTCCCCACAAGCAATTGAGCATGACTTTCGCAAACGATCTTTTTCCTTCATTTTTTTCCACCTCTTCTAAAGTGATACCTTCGATGTCACGGTATTCTTCGGGAGTTTGACACCACGAAGGATAACCACTAGCTTCTTGTTTCAGTTTTAAAAACTGATTGACGTACCCCGAGAAAATGCCTGGATGATTGGTGGCGTCGTCTTTTTGGTATTGGGATGTAGTTGGAAAGTGCCAGATTTCACACACTTTCAACAAACGGTATCCACGATCCAGAGCCCGAAACAATTCGGCACTGACCCACGTTCCTATCAAAGACCGTTCTTCCTTCGTGTGGTGACAGGGATGATCTTGGTTGCACGTTTCGGCACACGTCCGACATAAAGGAAACATCAGTTTTCCTTGACAATGGTAAGGTAAGATGGGATGGTACAAGTTTGTCGGAGGTAAGACTTTACATTTGATTAATCCTTCGTATTGACGAATGTGTTCCACGTCGATGTGTTCTGTCAAAATTTCAGGGTGACCGGTGGGAAAACGAGCATATTTACACACCCAAGGATACAAAGAACACACGTCGATGTATTTGATTTCTTCTCCTTGGGATTCATTCACGTCGTACAGTAAGCGAGTGGCATTGGTTCGTCCTCCAAATAAACTGTGCCGCGGATCTAAAGGTTCGATGTCGGCCGCGTCGTAACTTTGAGTAATGTTCTTAAATTCAGGATCGGTTTTCAAACGTCGATCGTACTCGTGCTCCCACATTTCTATCACTTGGTATCCTTGACTTTCTAACTTGAGTCGTCGTTGGCAAGTCTGTTCGTATAACTGTTCCATGGTAGAATCTGAATAAGGGCTTTTCATGTCTCGATCAGGATAACAAGTTGGGCATCCGTGAAACAAACAACCCTGAAACTCGTATACCGTGTGCGGGTTTTCTAAATCAAATCCATCCACGGAATAACCTCCAATCTTCTTTTCTCCTCCTCCGTTTCTAGCATGTTGTATCCATTTGTCTTCTTTTTCACACAAGTAATGAAACCAACGTAAAGATTTGACCGAATATTGACGACTAGCAAAGAGACCCGTGTTGGAGTCGATGATGGCCAGTTGGTTCTCGGGCATGAAATTTTTCCTGTAGACTAAGGAACAGGCTTTAGGTAAGGTGGCTGCATCTTTCAAAGGATCGACCTCTCCATGATCAAGAAATAACTCTCGAAATTTTCCACAACAACGTCTTAAAATATCTACATCCGATCGACAATATTTGAGCATCTCTTCTTGAAAGTCAAATGGATCGTTCTGGTGAGCGCGGTACCAAGTGTGAAAAGCTTCTCGCTGTTCGGGTCGCATTCCATCGGGGTCGTAATCATGAAGGTCATGCAAATGAGGTAGGACAGCCTGTTGATTAGCTTCCGTGTTAAAGAAGTGAGGAAAGTAGCCTTTCGCCATTTCTGTCATGCCAAACGTTTTTGGCATGCGACTCAAAGGCATGGCCAAATAACTCATTGAATCGTTAAACTGAACTTGTCCTACTTTCATGTAGATGAGCTTTTTTCCGTTCATGGTGACTTCAGGGCGTTCGGTCCCATGGTTCAAATAATAATTGAGTAAAAACTGTCCATCGTATCCCGAAAAATTGTGAGCTATGACGGTGGCATACCGATGACAATCTCCGTAACGTTGAATGTCTTCTTCGCTCCAACTGTCGTGGGTGGTAGGGTCTAAAACCCATTCAGCATACTCAGACAAAGTGTTCACTCCACGAAAGATTTTTTCACGTCCTCCTGGAATTCGACTACAATGAGGACAGTGAAAATGAATCGATTCTTGAATACACTGATCACAAGCCCGATGTGTCACACAAAAATTGGGAATGTGAATGCCTGTTTCCTGCATGCATTCAAAATCAAAAAAGATGAAATCTACTTGTTTCTTGTTCTTGTTCTTCTTTATTTCTTTCTTCTCTGTCTTGTCAAACTTTTGAATAAAACATCGATGATCAAAATCGACGATCTGATGACAAATAGAACATTTTTTCTTGCCAGCACAAACGTGGTGTCTCTTAGAGTGGTTGGTACGAATGAGCTGTCCACACGTGGAGCACAATTGCAATAAGTCGCAAGCACATTTTTGTTGGTGATCTTGTGTCTTGCGATGCTGTTGGTAACAAGAAGGACTGACAAAACTTCGTCGACAGGTTTCACAATGAACGTGATTTTGTTGTGGTTCAGGAAGGCATGGTTGGCCTGCTAAACAACCCCGACATCTCTGACCACAATGAATGTGTTGCTCTCGGCTGTTAAACCCATGGTTACATTTCTCACAGTAGTAAGAGTATCCCAAAAATCCGGTAATACTAGTAATGGTATCGAAATGTTCTTGATGGTGATAAAGATGAATGTATTTTCCTTCAGGGAAATCGGGGCCTCGAAACAGTAGAGCTCCGCGCACTTCTTGAGGGTGAACTTTCAAAGTATAGTGAGGAGCCAAAACATCTTGAAGTTGCTGCATTTGAGAAATGCCACACACCGTCTCTTTAGGGATCCCCGCTTGTTTTAACAAGAGTTCTGCTTCTTTTCGTTGTTGGGGTCTTTGCGATCGTCGAATGTTTTTCCAGGCTTTTTTCCATTCTTTACTCTCGTTCTTGTTAGCATAGGTGCGGCCCACCACGATAGCTCGGGCTAAGCACATTTGGTCTTGAGTATTGTCGATTTGGACGACACTGCGTTTGGTAGTACGAAGATCGTCCACCAATAACGGTTTCCTACTTCGTCCACTTCCTCGAGGTGAAGCAACGTGTGTCATGTAAAGTGTCGCCTTTCCATCGGTGATGGTAAACTTGTCATTGGATTGTTGCACATGTTCTATTTTAGACATGACTTTGTCTGGCGTTAATTCTGCAGGGGTGCTGAACTCAATCCAAACGGGACTCTTCAAGTTGTCATGATGGATGGCCAGTCTCAAGCGATCATCTTCTTTGGCTGCACATTGCCGTTTCAAGTTCTGTAACACAGAACTCCACAAATCGCTAATGAACCCCGCCGCTTCTCGGGAGGTACTTCGGACTTGAAGTCTTTGAAGTGAACCGTGTGAGTGTACGCCGTGGTTCTAAATTTTCGAGAAGTTATTTTTTGAGTCTCTCGAATCCGATAGTAATTTTCAGGAGGAGCCAAAGTACTAGATTGTGGTGTTTCTTGGTCAGGGGTTCTGGTAGTGGTTTTTGTTTTGGGCGGTTTGGAAGGTGGTGGTAAAGTTTCAGGTTCACTCATCTCGTCTTCGAAGTCACTGGCATGGACTTGAGCTAGTAGTTCATCTAAGGGTGTTTCAGGTGGCACGGAATACCTTCGTCGTCGTGGCCTCTTTGTTTGTTCTTGTTTTTCTTCAGGTTTCTCATGGTTTGGGCGTGATCTTTTCATCTTGAACTTTACTTTGAAACTGATTCAGTTTTCACCCAGGTACCTTTATATAGAGAGAGAAGAGTATATAAAGAGAGACCTTCTTACCTTCAGAATCAGTCTTTGGTGATTGAACTTTCAAACTGTAAAGATGGAAGAGTCAAAAAGACAGATTGCTTTTTTCGTGAGAGATTTGCAGACAGTCATTCGAAAGTATACTAGCAGTAAGAGTAAGGACTACTCCTCCTCCTCTACCTCTCGAGATAAAAGTCAAGATACTTGTTATATCTGTCAAGAGAAAGGACATTGGGCTCCAGAATGTCCACAACGTCAACAGCAAAAGAGAGACAAAACAAAAGATATCATTGTAAAGGACCAGGACATTGGTCTTCGGAGTGCCCTCAGAAAGAAGAAGAAGAAGAAGAAGAAAAAGAAGAAAATCTATCAGAGGAGAGGGAGGAAGCCGAAGGATCTTCAAACCTAGAAGAAGAAGAAGAAGAACATATCATCAAGAAAAGTAAGAAGAGAGTAAGATGCATGGAAGACAGTGAGAATGAAAAAGAAAATTATGAACCCAAGGCACCTATGGTTCCTTTGAAGATCTGGGTCCCTATGAAGAAGAAATTCAAGAAGAACAAGAGAGACAGACAGTGAACAAAAAAAGGAACTTTGTTGTGTGTTTTTTTTGGTGTTATATGTTATTGTTGAATTATTTTGTAAAAAAAAAAATGGCAGAATACACCAGACTGGAGAAAAAAGTAAGTGATTTTGTGTTATTTTGTTTTAGAGTATAGATGCACGCACGCACGCACTCACTCACACTTATATACAACACAATGGGATTTTTTAAGTTTTAACTTGATTTTTGGCAATTTGATTTCTTTTCTAGAAATCTGGGAGCCCTTAAAAGGACCATTGGGTTGTTTGTTTTTTTTTGTTGTTGTTGCTTTGGTTAAAAAAAAACAAACTTCAAATCAACTTCAAATGTCGTAGTCCTTTACCACGACCCAATCCATATCCTGTTAATGCTGCTGCTACTGATGGTGTTTTGCTTATGGTGGTAGTCACTGGTGGTGTTGGTGGTGGTGGTGGCATCGGTGGTGGCATCTCACTAGAACTGGTAGGCTTAGAAGAATGTTGTTTAGCCCGTGATGGTCTTTTTCGTTTAGGTGGTTGATGAGTTAAAGAATACTTATAGACATTGGTCATCCATTTTAACTCATATAATATCTCTTCTAACAGACTTACGGTTTTTTCTTCAAGATTGATGCCTTCCTTTACTGTTTCCTTCTTCTCCTCCTCTTGTAACTGCTGCTGCTGTCTGATTTCTTCCTCACTTTGTCTTCTTCTTCTCTCTTCTTCTTCTTTCTGCTGCTGTTGAAGAAGAAGAAACATTTCTTCCTCTTCTCGTTGCTTTTTTAAAAAATTTTCCATCTCTTCCATTTGCCTTTTTTTAAATTCATCCATCATTGGTGTAGCAGTAGTAGCAGTAGCAGCAGTAGTATTCTCAGACAACTGAAATTCTTGATTTAGTAAATCTAAATCAAAGTCTTCCGGCCGGAAGTTCATTAATGCAGCAGCATTAATCATTGAAGGCTCACTCCAATACATAGTACTTGTCTTTCCAGTCTCCATGAAGGCTGTCGAAAAAGTAATAAACCCAACGAACGCTACGATACCTTTATACCCGAGATGACGTCACACCCCCGCTCTCTTCCCATTGGAAGAAAACCCGACCCACTTGTAACGCGCATTTGGATTGGTAGTTGATTTCGATCCATTTCAATCCTATCGGAAGGTATATATACTACCGCTTGTCTCATAAAGCTTCACCGGTTTTCTCCAGAACCACTCAAAAAGACTAAATCATGTGGGTTAGCGTGGAAGCATCGAACATTGTCTCGGGAATGCTGTTTAATCCAGCATTCCCAATGTATGTGAAAGCCTCATGGGCTATCACAAAAATAACAGAATCAACCGAATGGAAAAGACGTATCTACATCGAACGTCAAGGATGTTTGAAGAGAGTACTTCTCTACGGACCAGAAGTTAGAAGAAGTAGAAGAAAAAGAAGACCTAGCCAAAGATGTAAATGCTAAACCCAAAAAACAAAAAAAAAACAACGGCCCTTTTTAGGGCCAACCATTTTTCAAGAAAAGATTAATTTTTCCAATGATTGCCCTATATATATATATATATATATATATATATATATATATTAGTGTTTTATATGTTTGTTTGTTTTACCCCCACCAAAAAAACCCTTTACCCTTGTATGTTTTTTGTTTTTTGTGTAAGTTTATGTTTGATATAAAAAAGAATAGTGTGGTGTGTTTTTTTTGTTTGTATGTATGGTTTTTTGGGGGAAAAAAGGGGGATGTTTTCCATCACGTCCGCGCTTCTCGCATATAAAGCGGTGCCTTCCACAGTGACGCCATTCACACTTTCACTCTACAAGAATGAATTCTGTTGAATTGTTACAAGAAGCTTGGGATAGAATGGTGGATGTGGAGTCCTTGATGGAAAGGTTGGAGTATTGGTGGAGATATCCTACCACCAAACCATTTGTCACCAGCCAACTAGCGGCTCTCAAATCAGCGAGAAGGTTGGTGAATGATGTTTTGGTGGAGGAAAGACAAAACACTTCCTCAACCCCTTGCCGTGTGGGGTTCATCAAGAAGAGTCTGGATTTACTGCATGAGGTGGAGAACTTCCTTCACCTTGTTCAACAAGATGAATGGTTGTATCCACCCGCCAGTAACGCCAGGCGCGAAGAGGTGAACCTTCACATGGTGAAGGCATTGTTAAAGAAAGTTTTAGAAAAGGAAGTAGCTCAGATTAAGATCTTGTGGGCTCTTGAACGCTCCAAGAAAGAACAGGCTAGGAAAGAAAAGGAATTCGAACGCCTGAATTTAAATTGGATGAAAATCCAAGATAAATTCAGGCGGATGAAACATCCTGACTGGCTACCTGATTCACCAACACTTCCAACCAAGAAAAAAAGATCCACCACCTTCCTAAGCTTCTTTACCAAATGTTGGAGGAAATAATAATCTTCCTCCAACGGTCCTTTTGAGGACCACCCCTTTTTCAAGAAAGATTAATTCTATTCCCCCCACACCCCCACCCCCGTAATGTAGTGACGAAGACAACGTCTAATACTATCAAAAAACACCCCCACCACCCCAGTGTTTTTTGATGGTAATGAACATTGTCTTCGTCACTACATTACGGTACGACTCCCGCCACGTTAAACTCCCGTACGTACCCAGAGAGACCCCGCCACGTTAAACTCCCGTATGGGTCTCAAGTGCCCCAGCCACGTTAAACTCCCGTATGGCTCTCAAGTGCCCCCGCAATGTTAACTCCCGTATGGGTCTCAAGTGTCCCCCTTGGGCTTCAGTACCCCCCTGTTACTACTTCTAGAACTTAGAATGAAGTGGTATTAAGATTCTCGGCGAAAGATGAACTTGTCTGGAGATTATACACTTTGAATTTAACATTGCAATAAAGCATTTACTCTAAGTCAGTGAAAAATGGCTTTAAAGGCAGACCTGAATGCTATATACTACGAATAGGAATTAAGTTTATGTGTATTCCTACAACAACATCCGAGGTTTTTTCATCACTTGACGGAATGGCTGAGCTATGTTCCAACTGCACCAAAATCAATCAGAACATACTACAGGGCTCAGGAAAACCTCTCGTCTTCTCGTCCCGACAGGGTAAAAATTTGCTGGGCCGAGTAAAACTTTACTACGTACTCGTCCCTGGGCCGAGTTGATGCAGATTCACACCTTGAGAATAAATCTGAGTGCATTTTCTACCCTAAATAAGCGCTGAAGTTCAACATTGCTTAAGATTTGGCATGCGTCGGTTATAAATAACCTATGCCTAATTTGCCTACATGTTGTCAGTCTAGAACATGTTGCAAATAAACATGACTTCATTTATTTTGCTTAACACAGGTACCGGATGTAAACTTCATACTAAAATTGGTAAATATTATGAACATATTACGTTGCAGTTTCTCACATTTACCCTTGGTTTCTTAATGGTGTTTGTATTTTCAGTGACACTTTTCAATAATTTAGGCATCATTTTGATATTGATAAAGATTCCCCGTCAACGAGCTATCACAAATCTGTAAGAGTTAGATCCCTGGGACGTTAAAAGACAGAATGTCAAAATGTTTTCATCTGGTCAAGCAATGTTACAGTTGCCCGAGGTATTTTCAAGACTGAAGCTTTATTGATGCATTGTCATGCCAAAGAGAAGATGCCAGCAGATATTTATGTAAACATGTAATTACTTTTCACAGGAAAAAAATTGCCAACTGACATTCCAAATGAGTATTTTAAGTCTCTCAGCCGATTCTCACCAACTTTCACACAATGAATGCTATTGTAATCTATTTATAAAGCAGAGAATGTCGAGACAACAGCTGACTGGTCGAAATCTAGTTGGGATAATGACCTAAAAATGTTCCAATTCTTTTGGCCAATAAGCAATCTTCTTTTTTATGGCGCCCGTGTGTAGCTCTCTAAAACGAAGTCTTGAGCAAAATGGATCGTTTAGTATGAAATTA
This sequence comes from Margaritifera margaritifera, assembly GCA_029931535.1. Classification (NCBI taxonomy): domain Eukaryota; kingdom Metazoa; phylum Mollusca; class Bivalvia; order Unionida; family Margaritiferidae; genus Margaritifera; species Margaritifera margaritifera. The sequence continues at coordinate 4,247,718 of JAQPZY010001688.1, forward strand.
AATATAATTTTGTATTCACTTTTTGGTATGTTGTACATGCACTGGAAAACTGCACTTCCAACAACAATTCGGATTTCAAATCGTCTGCCCCTCAGCGAATATTTGATAATATGATTCAACCAAATATCACTTGGAGCCAAATCAGGGTTGTATGGAGGATGTAGCAAAGTTTGGATGCTGTACTCCTTCAGGAATTCTGTCACGACGGCGGATGTATACGCCGGTGTGTTGTCATGGAGTAGATGGATACCTCGGGTACCGGTGCGTAGACGGTTGGTTTGGTAGTGTACCACTACTTTTGGCAACACTTTGGAGGCATAAAAATGTCAAGTGACACTAACAGAGTCAGGAACAGGTACCTAGACGACTGGGCTTTTGGCATGGAAAAGTAATGCGTATAAAGCTGTCTTGACAGTCCTACTACATCGAGCGATTTGTCATCTCTTTGTTAGTTTCTCTTGAGTCGCTTTAAAAAAAGTAAATCCATGTTTCATCATCTGTGACAAACTCATTAAAACTACTCGGATCACTCTTTTCATATTTGGCGAGTAGCTGTTTGGCGATTTCAACCCGAATCTATTGTTTGATCAGCCGTCAACAAATGCGTGACCCATTTTGCACAAACTTTTCTGAGCTTCAAATGATTCTTCAGTATATTAAAAACAGCTGACGAATTCATGATCGTGATAATAGAAATATCTTCCACTATATATAGAGTATCTTCATCAATTGTCTGCGTCACATCAGCCATTTTCCGCTCACCAATCGCAGACAACGGTCTTCCAGAACGTGGGTCATCTTCCATGGATCTTCCATGGATTCGCGACCATCCTTACAAGTATAAAACCACCTCAAAATTGTAGCCTATGACAGAGAATTAGTTACATCCGTAATCCTTATCCAAGTCGGCCTTGATATCAGTCGGAGAGTACCCTAAATGCGCCCGAATTTTACAGTATGTTCTTTGCACAGTCGCAGAATTGTTCTCCGACATTTTCAGGTCACTGTCATTTACCTTCGTCACGTCACATGCATATATCTGCAGGTATCTGGCGTGTTGCACGTGCAGCTGTAGATCATTTTGTAGAAGGTTATTTTGTCTATCGATCGGTATTAAATTTATTGACATGTTCCAAGAAACAAACAAAATTAGAATAAAATATTCAGAACTTTTCAACAACAAAAAACTTGTATATTCAATACATGTGCGTTTAGGTCTCATTTATATTATACGAAACCATCTAACATGGAACGTAATATTTAACAGCTCCAATTGTAACACAGCAATTAACTAACAACGGAAGTTTTATAATTGGCAATTGATAATTGATAGTTTCACAAAGGTATCACGTACATTGCACAAAGCCATCTGACTTGGAACATCGTATTTAACAGACCCAATCGTAGCCCAGCAATTAACAGTGGATGTTCGATTATTGATTGATAATAGTGCGTAAAAACTTAATTAAATTAATTGTCATGATTTCAAAACTAATCTCTCTGTCTCTCTCACTCTCGGTCCACGGTCTGGCTGGGTGGGGGTGGGGGTAATAGGCCGCCAGTTCGATCCTGACCTACCTTGATATGCTGTAGTCGTTTGTTCACGGCAGTTCTGCACCTTTCTCTCTCTCTCTCTCTCTCTCTCTCTCTCTCTCTCTCTCTCTCTCTCTCTCTCTCTCTCTCTCTCTCTCTCTCTCTCAGGAATGTCAGGATTCGGCAAATTGTAATTTAAGTTGACTTTTGGTTGATACTTAAATAAATAGCTTTTGATATTCTATTTTCGTGATCTGGAGACTGCACGCGCCCCACTAGTTTAGCTCCCTACTTAAATTCTTCTATTTCGCTATTTGTTCCCTCCTTCTCTCTGTTATTCTCGCGGTGTAATTTTACATCTTTTCCCAAACATGGTTAATTTAAAACAATGAGATTCACTTTAGCTGTAACTCGGTATCCTTTAACGCATTTTTCAGCGACTGCTTACAACCCTCTCTCTCTCCATGTTTTGACTTCAAACTAAGGTTTATTTCTTTTTAAATATCTGTGTAAATATATTAATACACGCTATTAACATCTTCGCCAATAATGTGACTATAATATCGATGCATCTGCTTCAGACAGACATGCTTGTGTGTAAATATGAGTACGGATTTACATGTCTTCAGCAGTCGTGGACACAGTCTAACATCATCTCTCTCTCTCTCTCTCTCTCTCTCTCTCTCTCTCTCTCTCTCTCTCTCTCTCTCAAAAAAAAAAAAAAACAAACAACAAAACAAACAAACAAAAAAACAATATGATTTGATACATTGCGTTTTCAACTAACATTTAACTGATAACGAAATCGCTAGTTTGTGATATTCTATTTTTCGTTATGTTGAGACGGCGAGGACATCATACTGCTACATCCACCAACAAGACACCTCCTTCCAATGCTGAATAATCACGCAATCCGAAAACAAGACAGAGAAACTTCACGCTTTCCAATAGTAGAACAATAGTGATTGCCAATGCTGGGGGGGGGGGGGTATCCAGTGACGACATACGTACTCGAGTCAAGGAAACTGCCGAAGTTTGTACATGGTCTGGGGGTAATGTTTTGACCTTGGTCGCACCGAGTTGAACTTTTCATATATTGCATAAATCATCATATTGAAAAATGTAGAAGTAAGTGATATGGGAGTCTCAGGTCTACCTTTAAAAATGTATGGTCTTTTGTGATGTATGAACACAGCATCTCAGCTCTTTTTCAAGCTCATCAGTTGTATATGATCTTTAGGACAGTTTTTTTTTCAATTGATCAGCGACGTCCTTTTAAGTTCTTGCGAGACGTGACCGTTAAAGAAGCTGAAGGTAGTAGTACTGAACATTTTTTCGGTCACTGGTAATTTTTGTCCGATTACAGAAAAAGAAAAAAGTCTAATATGTATTTGGCTAGAGTTTAATGATGGTTTTATCTACTGATTTATATGAGTAGTATAATGACGATATTCAAGACTACTTAATACAGTTGCAAACTTTATCCGCGTATTTTGACCGTACTATAATAATCGCTTTCAATGTCAAATACTCAAGTACCACCTCATTCATTTTTTTTGAAGCATATTTCCAGTTGCTCTTCCTTTTTCGAGTACAACATTTGCAACGTTTTGGGGGCAATAATCGCCAGGATTTTAAACAGAGAAGTTAAACACACAGGACCAATAAAATATTATTAACTTTAATTTTCTTTTTTAAAGAACGAACCTTTGGTATCCCAGGAGAGAACCTAATAGTCCTATAGTACAAATTGAATATTAAGCTTTTAAAAAAAAAAAAAAGACTTGTATATACTTTGTTGAAAAGGCTTGAGATAATCCATGGTTTCGGACACACTTTCGGACACACTTAAAAAAAAAACAAAAACAAAAAAACAACAACAACAGCAACAACAACAAAACAACAACAACCCCGTTATTTAATCGTATTAGGAAAATATTTTTTTCTGACACGCACAAATAGCGGTTTCTACTTTGATCCACGTAACCGTGTGTATTTTTGTTTCGACTTTTAGTATAATTATGTTGGCTGGTGAAATAATTTCACCAGGTAGTGTTACTAGTAGACTTTCGTTTTTGAGTTATCTGTTGTCCTTCTTAAGAGTCAGTGGTCCTAGGTCTTCAATTGATGTGACTTATGGAAAAGCCATGTCAGTTTGGTGTTAACAATCAATATGATAGTGTGTAACAAGCCAAGCCAAACAGCAAGTTCCGTTATTTAAATTAGGTTTGTGCTAGGTAAATATATACTGATAAAATATTTACCAGTTTGAAAAGTGTAATATATTGGTGACAATACACAGCTGGTAACAAGTCAGTGACACCATTTTATTTATATTAAGGAGGCAGAAACTCTTAATCTGTGGACCAACGAAATATTAACATACACCACAGAAGTGTAGTGAACTCTGGATATATTTAAGACCGATCTGTGTCCAAAGTAGCAGTAACATTATTTCACTTGCAAGATGTACATCACAGTCAAGTTTGGAGGTAAGATATCCATTTCGTTTTATATTTTTTTTAGTTTGTTATTATCATGTATATTTTCACAGACAGTTCACGTTTCGTCTCCCTTTTTAAAAAAATGGCAGCACAGTATGTATGTACTTATATATGTCTGTCCGTATGTAGGTAGATACGTACGTAGGTTTAAGTGGCACAGGTAGCTTCTCTGTAATTGCACCTTGTAATCGCCAAATCATTAGTTCTTACATATCTTAAATAACCATTTACTTCTAATTCTGTGTAGTGCATTTTGCCGATGATGTGACCATAAGGATATAAGTATTGGTTTTTTAAAAAAAATAGATGAAACAACAGTATCATGTGTACCCTTATACAAGCTTTTATGAGTGGGGTTTTTTTTTTTTTTTTTTTTGGGGGGGGGGGGGGGGAATAAGTCTTTTGTTTCTTTTCTTTTTGTAAACTCAATACGTGAACGTTTAGTAGATTTTAGAGTCCAAATCCATATTCCCGCAACTGTTTCAGTTTCAAAGTTCAAGTTCAAGTTCAAATCTGTGGTGGCAAATCCTTTAAATCAGATATGATACTTAGAGTAAAATTTACAACCATACAATTCAACATACCAGTACAGACACAAAATAAAGATCTTGAACGTTCATTTAATCGAAGCATTCTCGGCCTTTTCCGTTAAAGAAAAAAAAAAAAGCCCCGATGTTATTGTGACCACCTAAACTATTTTTTTTATGACAACAAGCCTCGGATGTATGTCGGCGTTGTAATTTGCAGAAAAGTTATACATTTTGTTCGCTGGAAACTTCTTGCAAAAAAATTAAACTGCAATCGATTCGGACCCTCTCGGCTATTTTTAAGATTGTACTGACCTAGAAGTTGCAAATGATAAAATAGTTCAATGCATTCGTAAATAGCCGGGGTGGTCGGAATGGGAGCTATTGGCAACCAAAGCCGGATTAAAGGCGAAACAAATGGAGCAGTTGCTCCAGGGCCCCCGCCCAGCCCCCGGCCAGCGGGGGACACACTACGCAATGTAATATACTGGGGGTCCCCGCTTTTTGGAATTGCTCCAGTGTCTCTTACCACCTTAATCCGGTACTGATGGTAGCTATCGGCATACATTCGATGTATGATCCGAATGCACGGGTGTGTCGCAGAGTGAGCAGTTTTTAATACCATTCATAAAAAAGAACAACCCATCACTTGACGGTATCACGTGACAGAATAATATGCCTTGTCATATAAAAAGTAAAGTACTGATCCATCCAAAGAAAGATTCAAAAGCTACTTTCAGCTAAGAATATATTTCTTAGCTTGAATACGTTTTTAATCCACCTGTTATTTAGTCTATATACGTTCAGGAAACAGATCTAAGGCTGCGAACTACTTTGTTTCATAATAATTTTGTGCTGTTTGTTGTTTTGTTTATCACAAAAATGGGGAAATCAATCCGCATTACACATCCGAGGATTTTTTTTCCTTTGTTTTTCTGATTTGACAGAAAAGAACGAGGTTGCTCCAAAATGAGCTTCATTCTAATTAAAATTAGAGAATTTCACAATTTCTTAATTTTCAACTTAAGCTTGAGTTTCGTGCTCAAACAATTTCGAGATTCTAGCGCTTGCTGCTTTCATTGACTACTGTAATAGATATTAATTCTACACGTTTCGGAAGCTACCATGTCATATAAATTACTAAGTACTAGATTTTTGCTAATTACATCTTATTGAAGACACAAGAAATAATTGTAACCCTATTACAATTGTGAATTGTGAATACAATTATTTCCTCCGCCTATTTAGAATGAACGATAGCAATCAAGTCCCGACTAACAAAGACAATCAGAGCAGTTTGCTTGTTCAAATTATAAAAGTTATGCATATGACTCTTTGGTGGTATGATAGTGGTATTTTTATTTTGTCGTGGCATACGGCCATACCCTGCAACGAAAGTAGCAGTTAAATGGAGATTTTCAGTTTTATTACAGCACAACAAGTGACCCAACTCCACTGTGTTGGCACTTTTCACTAAACATTGACATTTACGCCAGATTCAGAAAGTCTTTCTCATATATCCAATCACCAAAATTACTACTGCTTTTAATTATGTTATTGTTTCTTTTGGAATAAAGTATATATTTCTGTCAAAATACATTTTGGACTTTGACTACTTAAAATATGCCCTATCTAATTTATATCAACCAGCACAAATATTACACACTGGGTCTTTACAGCTGTTGGGAACTAAATGTAATATTTACGAACGTTCTTATAGAAACCATTTTTTCCCTGGGTTTCTTTGTGTACCTTAACATCCCCATGGTTTTCCACGTAAAAAGTGTGTACCTAAACATTCCCATGGTTTTCCACATAAAAAGTGTGTACTTAAACATTCCCATGGTTTTCCACATAAAAAGTGGAAAGCATAGTGAGATTAAAATCATATTCGTAGAAGGTTAGGGATACGACAGTCAATCCGTTAATAGCAGCATTTAGTAATTGATGCCGCCAAAGATTTTGTTCAAAACAATTTTTAAAAACTCCTAGACTTTTTCTTTTCTTTTTACACCTCTTTCTTCAAAAAGAAAACGATGATACAGCTCACATAAAATGTTGTCCCTGTTACATTTTTTTTTATATAAATTTGGCAAATATTAGGGCAATATGGTAACATAAATGCATGGTGGCAGGCAGATGTCTGGCATATAAGGCATGCTGGTATTATTGTGCCCTAATGACTTGGGGAAAGAGTAGTAAGTTGGGAGTTAAGCGCAATACAATTTTGTTTGCGGCATCCCACTCGTGTAGGAATACGAAGACTCTAAAAATAGAAATAAAATATTACTGCCGCATTATATTTGTTTTCTTGTATCACAATCTCGTGTAGGGATAAGAGAACACTAAAATAAAAATCAACATAAATTACTAACACATTAGCGAACACAAAATAATATTCTCACATTTTCTTTGCAGACCATATAACATAAAGTAACAATGTCAGTAACAATTTTGGACCGGACAAAAGTTTGTTCAAAGTCAGTCTTGTAGAAGAATAACATTCAAAAGAATATCAGTGTTAATTTGCTGATTTAAATAATTTACAATAAACATATCATGCAATGCTTTGGAAACGATGCAGATTGACAGATTACATTTAATGATGATAACATGGAGATACAAATCATCAATGACAGATTACATTTAATGATGATAACATGGAGATACAAATCATCAATGACAGATTACATTTAATGATGATAACATGGAGATACAAATCATCAATGACAGATTACATTTAATGATGATAACATGGAGATAAAATTCATCAAGTCTGATAGTAAGATGATTAAAACATTGCAGCATGAGGAATACATAAATACAACATTTGATGTGGGTAAATCAACACATTTGTATTCGGTCAACTTTATGTAAAATTTACAAGATCAGTATACAACGATTCAACAGATACCGAGAGAGAATTTGTAGAGAACAGCATTAGATTTAAAGCAACATATAGTGACTCAGTATATGAAGTTGCTGTTTTTGATTCAACCTAAGAAATAGCAACATTTTACATAAATCTGAAAGTCCAGTTGCTTACAAAAATATCAATAAATTGTGGGAACAAATTAAACGAGACGAAAAGAAAAGAAAATACCATGAATTTAAATAATGGTTAACCGAACACTCCACCTACACACTACCCAACATGCTAGAAAAAGATTTCCCGATAAACGAGTTCACGTAAGTCACGTAGATGACCAGTATCAAACATTCATGGTCGACATCTTTTCATATGAAAATACGTCGGAAATATATATATATATATATATATATATATATATATATATATATATATATATATATATATATATATATTTGGACAGTGATGGTATTTTATTAAAATACGCTTAAGCTGTAAAGGTGAACAAAAAAAGGGAGATCACACGCACGCACCCACGCACGCACACATTACTACTAGAGAAATATTCAAAGAGTGAAAACTGAAAAGATACAGTTTGATGAAAGAAAATCGTGTTACAACAGGAAGGTTAAGGATCTGTTATAAAACAACGACAACATTGAATACTTTTGAACTTACCCAGACAAACAAAAGCAAATATATTGTGGTAAAGATTAACAGACGTGGAAGTATTTCACTCAAATGAAACCATAAAATGGGTTGATGTTTTTACGAAAGTTAATTCAGAGATGCAGTAATACTCATCACAGATCAATATACATGACTTCAGTTGAATCAAGCAAGGAAGGAAACATATCAAAAGTATAGATAGTTCAGTTATTTGACAGCCAATACATTTGGAACGTCTAAATTTAAAATCTGCAAGACAGTCAGTTTCAATGTAAACAACAATCTTTGCAAATGGCTACCTTCCTAACTTTACCGATGAAATATTTTAAATGAAGCAAGTACTTTTAGGTAATTCAGTCGCTTACAAACTGGAAGATTTAAAGTCAGAGGGTAAAGATGGAGTGTTTTAATAAGAAGAGTTATTTCTATACGACAAAGAAGATGGCATATGCAAAGTTAAAAACATTTTAAACACAAAACGGATGAACGGTAACAAGTATGTGCTATGATAAATCGATTAGCAGTTGGGAACCATCTGAAAATATTATGCTGTTGATATCAATGGAGGAAACATAATACATAAATATTGATATCAATGGAGGAAACATAATACATAAATAGTGATATCAAGAAGAATGAACTCTTAGAATTTTAGAAATATAACAAGTTTCTAGAATGAAATAGATGTGGAAAAATAGGAAAAATGAGGGAGCTAAAACATCACGATTTGTGAATTGTGTTTTTATTACAGAACCTGAAGGAAAGGAGAAAATACATCCCAAAACGTCACATATAAACAACAAAATTGTACACTCTGAAAAACGTGATAAGGTGACTACAGTGTAGACAATGTCCTAGCAGGATAACAAATGACGTTACATAAGAAATGAAAAGAGATAACATTCAAAACACGGAGCTGATCCAGACTAGTACCAGTTTGTCAATGAGATTTTGAACAAGAGAAAAAGCGATGAAAATCAGATATATTTTGACGATGACATTCAAACTTAATAATAATAATAATAATAAACAACTTTATTTTATGAGGATATCTCAGTTAGTATAATATACTATTTTCCCCTGAAGCCCTCAGGATACATTAAGTATAAAAGCACAAAGTGTATGATATTCATTAAAATGGAGAGCTGTATGTCAATATTTCAATATTTAACAAAACAACTGCTAATCAAGATAATGATTATACAATTTTGTTTTGAACACATTTAGATTTGTTTCTGATCTAATGGTTATGGGGGGTTAATTCCATAAAAAATAGCACCAGTTTAAGCAAATGATTTTTTAAAAGTATTTGTTTTTGGAAATGGTATTCTGCACTGATCATTTGTAATTGATCTCAGTTTAGGTCCTTGGTGTTGTTCTTCTGACTTAAAATGAAGCATACCATGCAAAATATTGAGGGCAATGTTTACTTTTAACTTTGTACATTAATAATGACCTGTGGTAGGCTAATCTGTATTCAAATGTAAGCCATTTTAATTCCGATAATAGAATTTTGGATGGCGTATCAAATGGCAAATCTAGGATAATTCTTACTGCCCTTTTTTGAAGATTGTGGCTTGTTTCAATAGTGTTATTAGTTGTATTTCCCCCGATTGTGCAGCAGTAGTATAAAAGAGGAAGAATGAAAGCATTATAGAATAATTTCCGATAGTTGAGTGATAGATAACTTTTTATCCTCTGTTAAAGATAAATTATTTAGATTACAACAGTGCAAACATGTTTCACTTGCTTGCAAAAGTCTAGATTCTTATCAACACGAACTCCCAAAAGTTATTCTGTGTCAACATTTTCAATTAGATTATCTTCAATATACATCTTAAGATTTGGATTTCTGTTCACTATTAATCTTTGCCTGGTTCCAAACAACATTGCCTTGGTTTTTAAGGGATTGATAAACATGTTATTCAGTGAGCACCAATATTCAACTTGATATAAATCTTCACCCAATTGTTTGTTTAAAATTTTAACATAAGAATCCGACTTATGCAAAGTAGTACTATCAGCGTATAGATCAGTGTTTGAATGTTGTACTTACAGCGGCAAGTCATTTATAAACAATATGAATAATACAGGCCTTAAAATCGATCATTATGGAACTCTTTGTCGATGGACATCAGTTCTGATTTAATGTTACCAATAACAACTTATTGGCTTCTGTCAGATAGGTATGATTTGAACCATGAAAGTGATAAATGAGAACATTTGTACTTTACAAGTTTCCAGGGTCAACTAGATCAAAAGTCTTCTTAAAATCAAGGCATATAATTCCAACCAATTCTCCAATGTCCATAGCAAGCAACCAGTCATCAGTAACTTTTGTTAACGCAGACTGAGAGGAGTGGTTCTGTCTAAATCCTGACTGGGACGAGTGAATTAAATAGTACTTTGAAAGGTAATTATTGAGATGTGTGGAAACGTGTCTATCAAACAATTTAGATATGGTTGTCAGAATAGATATTGGTCTATAATTATCTGGATTTGATTTTGAACCCTTTTTATAAACAGGCATAAGCTTGTTAGCCTTCGGTTGAGATTCCCTTAGTAATGCTTTGATTAATTATGTAGGTAAGAGATGGAGCAATAATATCAGTACATTTATTTAAGATGAATGGTCCAATCTGATCCACTCCAGTTGATTTCTTATAATTTAACTTTTTCAGTTCACTTACTACATCTACACATGACATAAATGGAATAGTGAACTGTACATTTTCAGGGATTTTAGACTTAGTAAAGTCTTCTAACTTTGTATTTTTTGCATTAGTATTTGATATATTGGAATTTATATCTGTTACATTAATGAAGTGCTCGTTGAATCTGTTAACAATATCATGCATATCATCAATTATAGTCCCATCAATTATTAGTTGATTTGGGATCTTACTGTTTCTGTTTGGAGTAAAATACCTCAAAATTCTCCACATGTCTGTTGAACTTTCTGCATTTTCAACTGATATGTTATACAAATTTCTTTTAGCAGATTGAATCATAAGCAGTACATCTGTTATGCCATAGTTTATAGTTATTCCAATCCTTGACTTTATGAAAATAGTCTTTATTCTGTCTTGCTTCATTAATTTCTGTCGTGAGTCATGTAGGTTTCTGAGGGTGTTTCACTTCTTTTTTTTTTTCGTTTTTATAGGAGCATGTTGAACCAAAACATAGTTCATAATAGTATACCAGGTTTCAAGTGCCTCAGTGGGGTCTTCTATATTTTCTACACAGAAGAGGTTCGAGTTGGCTAAGTCAGATAAAACGTTTTCAACATTTAATTTTTTAAAGCATCTATAGGAGATAACGTTATGCTATGCATCATATATATCCTTACTATTTACTTTGCGTGTAATACAAATTGGATAATGATCACTTACTGATTAATAAGGGACCTGTACTTCATTGATATTCTCTGATTTATTACAATAAACATGATCAATTAGTGTACTTGATGTTTCAATGACTCTTGTAGGAGAGGTAACAACTTGAGCTAACCCATGAGATTCGACCATGCTTAGCCATCTTGCATTCTTACAACCTGAGTAGTCCATGTTGAAATCCCCCATCACAATAACTTCTAGATTATGATCTCGAGATACCCCTAGTTCAGTTTCAAACTTCTCAATCCAATAGACAGGTGAATCAGGTGGCCTGTAGACATAACGTACAAGTATTGGCTTTGATGAGGCAAGACTGATTTGTATCCATATAGTCTCTTCGTTCATAGGAAACCAGACTGTTTATATATACAATACTATGGCAGTACTTTGCAGCATTACACTATCAGCTATGCATTTTTCATGGACACAATATTTACTATGTACAGTTTTAACACATCCAGAAAACTTTCTGTTAAAAAAGAAGTACCTCAAAATTACTCAACATCAGTTGATATGTGAGGAGTTTTTGCTCCACATGGATGAAATAAAGTTCATTACACCTTTAACGGTGTATACATATATGCAGATTCTGAAGATACAGTTTTTTGTCTTCAGAACTTTTATTTGGCATCTAGTAGTAATTGCAATTAAACTACAGAACAAATGGAATAATCAATATTTAAGACACACTCAGTTGAAAAAGTAATACAAATGTAACAGAGAAAATCTGATAGAGAAAATAGACACACACAAAAAAAGAAAACAAAATACTTTGGGAAAAAAAAATGACAATGAGTTATATAAATCAAGAAAGAGATACACGCTAATGTAGAAAACATTTGCACACGAAAAGCTAATTTCACATTAGTTTGTTTAAATTCAATAATGGACTTAAGAATAACAACGACAAAAAAAAAAAAAAAAAAAAAAAAACCAAAAAACATCGCATCCTCGTCTTACAGCTATATTTACTCCTAATCCTAATCCTGATATTGCAAAATATATTTAACGAGATAAAAATATATTACACTGAATTTGTTGTTTTTTTTACATACATACCATTAAACATTTTTTGTTAATTACACTTAAAAATTTGATAGCGAAGATTCGGTGAGTATATACCAAGCATCATGTAATATCAAATGATGGCAGTATCAATTAAAATGGGCAGTTTGGATGGCAACAGCTGGTTGTGGTATGTCATACCGGCATATAATAGATGAAAGTATTTCTCAGCTTGTCAAACCCGTTTTTAGATTTCATATTTACTTTCAAATAATTTATTTTTAAAAATGCTGTCTGAATGTGCTTATCTATTACCCGCAGAAAAAACTTTTGATCCAAACAATAACAGCATAGATTTTAAACAGTTCAGCATAGTATGCATAGTCTGCAACACTTTTACTATTGCTCCTCATCATTAATAGAGATATAAGGATATAAACTGGTTAGTTACACACAATAATATCATTTTTTATATTTAAAAAAAAAGTTGTATGACTTATCAGATAAGGAAAAGATAATAATTGAACTGGATATGTTGGTGACTGGGCGTTTCTTTTCTTTAAGATAAGGATGCAATACAAAATCAATAATAATAAAACCAAACCGGACTATGAAAGCGCACCATGAAACAGGCTGGATATACTTCTTGTTAGAAGATAGTAACAGTTTGACAGATGAAAGCATTGTAAGGTTAAATCAACCTATAAGGTATTATGCAATCGGCATATTAGATGCACAGGTGCAAAACAGAACATCTATTACATTGTCTGTTTCGACAGCGTCAGACATCTATTACATTGTCTGTTTCGACAGCGTCAGACATCTATTACATTGTCTGTTTCGACAGAGTCAGACATCTATTACATTGTCTGTTTCGACAGAGTCAGACATCTATTACATTGTCTGTTTCGACAGCGTCAGACATCTATTACATTGTCTGTTTCGACAGAGTCAGACATCTATTACATTGTGTGTTTCGACAGCGTCAGACATTTATTACATTGTCTGTTTCGACAGAGTCAGACATCTATTACATTGTCTGTTTCGACAGCGTCAGACATCTATTACATTGTCTGTTTCGACAGTCAGACATCTATTACATTGTCTGTTTCGACAGAGTCAGACATCTATTACATTGTCTGTTTCGACAGAGTCAGACATCTATTACATTGTCTGTTTCGACAGAGTCAGACATCTATTACATTGTCTGTTTCGACAGCGTCAGACAATGTAATAACGATAATAGAGCTCTTCATTTTAGGATAAAAAGTTTACAACTGTGACGAACACATTATGATCAAATTTCAACAATGCATAACAAATTCAAGAGTGAAATTGGACTTTGCTGTTGGTGATGACGGTAGGACTGTGCTGTTGGTGATGACGATAGGACTGTGCTGTTGGTGATGACGGTAGGACTGTGCTGCTGGTGATGACGGTTGGAATGTGCTGTTGGTGATGACGGTAGGACTGTGCTGTTGGTGATGACGGTATTTTTCTATTACCGAGTGATATTGTTATGAAAAGTGTAATAGCTTTGGACACAATAATTTGCAGGAATCCAAAGAAGGCAAAGTGAGTAAAAATGATGTAGAGAAAAAGGACAAATAGAGATGATGATGTTCCTACTGTCAAGCCTGCTAATGTGAATTGTGCCTTCGCCACACATTGTCTGTCACGATTCGCGTTTTAGAATTTCTCATTGCATATCCGATGCACGTTTCCTCTGGTACGATAAGGTACATCAAAAAACAATACTTATAGTGAAATAATCAACCCGTTTGACAACCCACGGTGTCGTCTGCAGTCTTCAATAAAGCTATTGAGCTGCCGCCAGTTCAGAAGATGCAGTTACTGAAGGTAAAACTTTAGCTAATAAAAAAAAAATTACATACTGACAGTTTCTTAGAAAAAAAAACAAGTTCCATGAAAGCACGCCTGATGTATACTTAGTTTTGAGAGAGTTAATTTTCCTTATTGTGGGAAATTCACGTATATCCTCACCGTGTTAACAGAATGTTATTTACACAAGAATGCAATAGTCGATGTAAACCACGGTTACAATATCCCTCATGCATAGTTTGATATTATGTTGATAAAACCATGAGTGGGACAATTTATGATATTCATGAGAGGGATGAAGACTGCAGACGACACAGTGGGCTGTCAAATTAATACGGATATGAATGTGATTCTACCCGTTCTCACATATCTTTTGTTATCTTTAAAAACAAACATCAAAGTATGGCGATATGATGTCTCTATCTCCCCTATCTGAAAATAAGTCATAACATATGCATGAAAGTTTAGGTGTTATATATACAGGTCTATTACTTCTCATGTATATACTATAATGTATGATTTTACTTCACTATAAGCAGCAACGGCAAATCTTTAAAGTTAGACAAAATTGTCAGAGTTAACAAAAGAAAAGCAATTAATTTAAGAAACTTGATACGCAAAATGAGAATATCCGTCTTAAATGGATAACCCACGGTGTCGTCTGCATGTTTTATTGGCATAATGCATAGCCTGAAAGATCTCTCTCGCTGTTTGATCGACAAAGCATGGCTTTATGCATGATATAGACGGATGGATTTGTAAATTGTTTGTGAGCTTGGCGAGAAGTCTAAGCAGTACGCTATATCAACGGAAAACTTAACTTGGTCATATGTTGAGGAATTGCGAGTGTACTTCTGCATGCAATTTCATTTGTAGGGTTAATCACAACGAATAAAAACTAGGGTTCTTTTGCAATCTGTTACATTTCATATATTGTTCACGAATTTGCAGCCTAATCCCAGATAGACCAGTGATGTTAGGGATAAACATGTTTATCATTTCTATTAACTTCAACCGTATGTATAAAACCTCAGAAAGTTAACATTTCAAAATAAAATTTTAGATTATATATATTGAGAGATATATCTTTTGTTGAAAAAGTATTTTATTTCGTTCTATGACGGGTATTACAGATGGCGCAACGTTGTGCGTGTAACTGTTGTATTCAAATCAAGTAGATTGTAGAATTTACCAATGACTTGCATCTATAATGCATTCCAAGCAAGCATTTTATTCTGCAAGAAAATATTATGCTAAGAGATAGAGTTGTTTTAGTAGCAACCGAACCGTGTTCGCAAAGATACTGATTTTGCCACACCACCAGCAGCCTTCTTATTACTGTCTCTTATATTTGCAAGGTGTACAATCATATGGAGTGGCGAGAATGTTTTGACCGTCTCCTAAGTAAATAGATATATAAAATAGAGAAAACTGCACTTGACACACACACACACACAAAACGATAAATATTAGAGAAAACTGAGCTTGATACACACGCGCACACACACAACCATAAATAGTAGAGAAAACAGCGCTTGACACACACACATACACAACGATAAATAATAGAGAAAACAGCGCTTGACACACACACACATACACAACGATAAATAGTAGAGAAAACAGCGCTTGACACACACACACACAGACACACACACACATACACAACGATAAATTGTGAATATTGACTTAATCTTAAGATAATTATACGTGGCCCAGACAGCAGTTTACATTTAGAACTTACTAAGACTTGCTGTATATCAGTATTTTACGGATTGTAACTTTTTTTTTTTTTTTTTGCAGTTGACACTGAACATATCACAAAATTGGCTGTATATCAGTATTTTACAGGCCTAAACTTTCTTCAACATTTGAATACATCACTAATGAGCAGTTTGCACAGAACACTTAAAAAAAATTGGATGTAGATCAGTATATATACAGGTCTTACAATTTTTGGGCAGTTTACACTGAAAACTCCGCATAGTTGGCTGTATATGAGTATAATTATATACATTTAGTTAGCCAGTACTCGATACATTTTAAGGATTCGCTGTACTAATCATGAGCAAAAATGGGAACCTGTCTGGATATTGGTGAACATTTGGAGGCCCATGATTGGTTGACAAAGAAAAAACAAAATTGAATGAAAAGAATCTTTTGAGCGCTTATCCTATTTCTAACTGAAAAAAAATAATAGAGACAATGTGCTATTGATGCGATTCAAGTCCTTTTACAGACTTGACTTTGGAACACTGAAATTAGTACCAGATTCGTTAGGTGCGGAATTGAAACACATGTAGATCACAAAAATGCCTCGTTTCATGTGGTATTCTCCACGCAGAAGCTTGCATCAAGGCTAGGTCTTATACTGATATATATATATATATATATATATATATATATATATATATATATATATATATATATATATATATATATATATATATATATATATATTAGGTTTGATCATAAACATTTAGAAATGTACAGTTATTGAATTTTTGATGTAATAGTGTTTCCATATGTTTACTATGGGAATTGAATTAGTACCGCGAGTCCTTCAGTTCCAAATGATCGTCATGCTATTGTGTAAACGGTATAATAGGTATAATTTACCCTCACGCATTTTTCCATAACGTCAGATATTTCGCTGGTACCTGACCTACATCGCAAGTGTGACGGAGTTGTCATCGAGCATCAGACTATTTCTTGTATCTAGTGAGAGCCAATAGTATAAGATATTCGGAACACCCTCGTCTTTTTCCGATGCGAATCGAATAGCTTCGACTCTCTGAAAGAGAATCGAAGGTAATCGTAGTGACTTCCCAAATTGGTAAGTTTTTGGCAGACGAACATCCGGCTAGATGTACTAAAATCAGACTCTCATAAAATTATAGGTGTTGAAAATAACACTGGACGAAGTTTAAACAAAAAATGAAATGCCTGCTTTTTTAATTTTTAATGTTATTCCTGCAACTTGGTAATGAAAAGATTGAAGAAATCATTCGGTTTAAGAACTTGAAACTATTGCTTACGCTGCTGTGTGTAATGATACGTCATCTACACGATAGTAATTGAGACGTAATAAAGTTATTATGATGTAATAACAACCATGGGCTTGAGGGCAGTTCAAAATGACCGTTGTTTACATCTGAGTTTTTTCTTGCATGCAATGAAAAAGGCCGAGGATGCTCTGATTGCAGTATCAGCATGGGTCACCCGGCCAGCCTCGGCTTTCATCGCCAAACCAGGGCTTCGAGGGAAAAGAAAAAGAACGAAGCCAGGTTCTAACAGTTTTTAACAGTTTACACTGAACACTTTACAAACTGTCGTATATCAGTATAATTATATTTTTCTTTTTTTTCATTACCATTTCCAGCAATCTGATTGATCAGGACCTTCTGAATTTGTTTGGTTCACACCTGTATGAACCGAAACAATTTCATTTCACTTGGCCTCGCACACTGGTAATTCTTTTCGGGCCATTCACAGAGAATCATGGGTAAAATAAATTCAAAGCTAATGTTTGCTACATCGACTGCAAAAGCAGTGCATCGGAAATTGCAGCTCCTGGGTACAGTGACGATACTTAATTCACAAAAAAAACAACTTTGTACATATAAAGATACAAGCACGATCAATATTATGCAGAGAGAGAGAGAGAGAGAGAGAGAGAGAGAGAGAGAGAGAGAGAGAGAGAGAGAGAGAGAGAGAGGGGGGGGGGGATAGAGAGAAGCGGGAATCCGGACATTTCACAATATTCTTCTCCATGTACTAATATTTAATTAGTAGACCTACATTTAATAGCAGTCACATTTTCATCTTGTGTATGTCATTGTGCCCAAAAGAAAACTTGATGAAGTACACATTCTGTTCAATTCAAACTGCAATATAAATGAATAATTGTTACAGACTTTAAGTTAAAGCATTTTTGCCTGATTCCCCATCTTAAAAAGGTGGAAGCTGCCCTTGTTGATTGAAAAGTTGGGTGAAATAATCAGCTGAAGTGTTGTTGTAATTCATAGAGAAGTGTTGACCGTGTTTTGGAAAGAATGTTGAGGTCAATAAACCATGATTAAGCGTAGGAGTAAAAACTTATCTGGATTAAATCGAAATGTAGTAGCCTGTCCTGATTATATCTTTGAAAAAGTAAGTCTCTCTCTCTCTCTCTCTCTCTCTCTCTCTCTCTCTCTCTCTCTCTCTCTCTCTCTCTCTCATACATGCTGTTGATCAGAAATACATTTATTTAATCGGTCTGAATTCTATGCGGAAATTTAATTTGTCATTCCATCAGGTCTCTCGAGTTTGCTTCCTCCTCTTTCTTTTTTTAATATTATTGATAGTAATCACAACCACTGCCCTTCTTTGCCTTGTACAGATGTTTGTTATCAGCTAATATCACCACAAATTATTGATTTTATACTAAGCATGTTTATCACTTCGTGCTTTTGTCTAAGGTTAATACGCAATATCAATCCTCCCTCTTCCTCCCCCGTCTCTGTGTCTGTCTCTCTCGCTGTGAAAAGTATGCCAGTTTGGTATATATATATATATATATATATATATATATATATATATATATATATATATATATATATATATCATTAACCATATTAACATATATATTGAAAACTTACAAAACAAAAACAAAATCTGTTGTTAGGCTACTCACTAATTTCGACAGTGGTAAATATGGACACACGAATTAAATCCGATTCTCTATTTTATTTCTTGTTATTTTTTAGTAATTGATGACAAAGGAATTGAATGTATGACAGTATATTCTACCTTTTGCTGATAAATGTAATGTTACAGTTATTTATTGTAATGCATTGCCTCATAGCTGTACATTGTGGTTCTGTACTACTCATGTAAACGTTGAGTACATGTCTACACATGCATGCCTGATTGTTTTGATAGACAGGCCTCCCATCGTATCAATACAAGCTGAACACTGTCTTGAAAGGGCAAATAGGGAGAAAATCTTTCAAAAATAATAATAATACAATTTTAATTTCCTGTGCTTTTTGTAAACAATATGTGTAAATTATAAATCATGTTTTTAAACTTTGCTCCCGCTGAATTCCCGATGTTTACCGATACAAGTAATCAAGAGTTAGATCGTCCAAAATGACCGACTGTATTTCCTTCCTTGCCTTAGGCTCAGTTTGCTGTGATGTGTGACGTCATTTCAGAACGATGCGACCAACCACTACTGCAGATGTGTTGAACGGTTATTTTTGTTTTGTCCAGCGTACGGCCACAACTTGTGACTAAAAAGAAAAGAAAGTGCAACTGGTTTCTTCTTTTTTAAATTTGTACTGGAAAACCGATAATACAAGCGATAAAATCACAAATCCGTACAGACGTCTAAAAATTAGTTAGACTTATAATATAATTTAGGCAATCATTGGAGAGAGAGAGAGAGAGAGAGAGAGAGAGAGAGAGAGAGAGAGATAGAGAGAGAGTAAGAGAAGAAGAAGAAGAAAAGTATCTTTTCAAAGGGTACAAAAATTTATCTTCATTTTAACCTTTGATTTGTAGATTAACGAAAGAAAAATAAGAGTAGCAAATATCAAGCTGAACATGACGAAAGATTATGTCAGGAGATAAAGGGTAAAGGGTGACTTTAAATGAGGAAGGGCCTCCCCCCCCCCTTAACAATTAAACAACTCGAAGAACTCAGTTTTACTTACAGAGTTTTTCTCCTATAATTTTCAATAAAGATAGATATTTCATGTATTTAGTTTCTCTTTGTGACATATAATAAATACGTGAGAAAATACACGCCAAAAAGCCGAGACTGCATTACTGCATTTGAATTCATGGATTCGGTGCAACGTCATATCCGCTTACTAACATCCGTCATCTCACTCGGTGAAAACATTCACTTCGGGACGATTAGTTAAACTGTGTCGATTTGTTGTTGTTACTTCGTTGTTGTCATATGCCGTGATCACAAACTGATAAATATGTTGTGACAACGATTTCTTTCACATCGGCTGATTGTTACCGACACAGATGTTTTGTCCACAATTTATAGGTATAATCGAGAACCATGTCACGAAGTCACGTGACTGGTCATTCGGATGTGTCAGTGGCGAACAGAAACACAAGACAACCATGTTGACTACAGACATCATTACTATTATTTGACGAAAATAATATATAACGTTTGTGCTGTAACTGACAAAAACATTTATAAAAATCCCCATTTGAAAAATTTTGTAATGTAGATAGAAACCTTTCATTAATTGTAAAATTTCAAAGCATTCTTTGTCACTGTTGTTTTTAACTTTTTGTGTTTGTGTCCATCGATGTAATGGCACTTCATGGGCATTGTTACAAAAGTAAAAAGAGTATACGTAAATGTTTCGGTTATATATGATGTACACAATATATTTTTTTATCTATACCTAGCTTGGAAAGCTTGGAAAGAGAAAATACAAATATTAATTAGTGATGCTGGAAAAATCAACAGAAAATAATTAGCTGTGAACTCCACTATAGAGTATATTAAACGCTGCATTTATTATAAAATGTAATACCACAATTTCGAAGTTGAAGCAGCGATGGAGAATGTGTTATTTCAATGTCTCATTTTTTTATCATTAGTTATACCAAAAATCGAGGTTAGCACTTAGATCTGTCCAGTATCATCATATATTTCAAGATTTTGTCTTTTGATATTATCTTTGCTAAAGAAACCAAATTGTATAGCACCTCTAAAGGCACTTCAAGCCTATTGTATCATATTTATTTCAACACACAAGATATGTGAGCTTATTCTTTTGGTGTTAAAGCATCATCTTAGTTCTTTTTGTGACAAGTAGAAACAAGCATTTTACGTGTTTGATTTCATCTTACCTGGCATGTCAAATGTATGTCACTTTGTTTAATTTCATCTTACCTGTCATGTCAAATGAACGTGACTTTGTTTAAGTTTATCTTACATGTCATGTGAAATGTACGTGACTTTGTTTAATTTCATCGTACATGTCATGTCAAATGTACGTCACTTCGCTTAATTTCATCTTACATGTCATGTCAAACGTCCGTCACTTTGTTTAATTTCATTTTACATGTCGTGTCAAATGTACGTCACTTTGTTTAAATCTTTTTTTTTATTACACCTGTACTATACTTTCTATGCTAATCTTCGAATACATTATCAAAAGATATGTATATGGCAAGGAATTATTATTATTCTCTAAAAGATGAAACTATTGACAAGTAATATGATATGAAATTTTCAAGTGTACATCAAGCATTAAAGATGTTGCTGTATTTTACTGACACCAAGGAGACAGATTTTCAAGTGTACATCAAGCTTTAAAGATGTTGCTGTATTTTACTGACACCAAGGAGACAGATTTTCAAGTGTACATCAAGCTTTAAAGATGTTGCTGTATTTTACTGACACCAAGGAGACAGATTTTCAAGTGTACATCAAGCTTTAAAGATGTTGCTGTATTTTACTGACACCAAGGAGACAGATTTTCAAGTGTACATCAAGCATTAAAGATGTTGCTGTATTTTACTGACATCAAGGAGACAGATTTTCAAGTGTACATCAAGCTTTAAAGATGTTGCTGTATTTTACTGACACCAAGGAGACAGATTTTCAAGTGTACATCAAGCATTAAAGATGTTGCTGTATTTTACTGACACCAAGGAGACAGATTTTCAAGTGTACATCAAGCTTTAAAGATGTTGCTGTATTTTACTGACACCAAGGAGACAGATTTTCAAGTGTACATC
Organism: Margaritifera margaritifera; assembly: GCA_029931535.1. Lineage (NCBI taxonomy): Eukaryota > Metazoa > Mollusca > Bivalvia > Unionida > Margaritiferidae > Margaritifera > Margaritifera margaritifera. The sequence continues at coordinate 4,269,826 of JAQPZY010001688.1, forward strand.
AAGCTTTAAAGATGTTGCTGTATTTTACTGACACCAAGGAGACAGATTTTCAAGTGTACATCAAGCTTTAAAGATGTTGCTGTATTTTACTGACACCAAGGAGACAGATTTTCAAGTGTACATCAAGCTTTAAAGATGTTGCTGTATTTTACTGACATCAAGCAGATATTTTTCGGAGACATTTAAATTCTTACTTGGTATTTAGACTGTGGACATGTTTAATGTGAAAATTATTCAATACTCACAAATACATCTTAAATAATATCGTGCGAGACTTTCCATGGTAAGTAGCAGTGGCCTGGGTCGACCTGAAACATCCAACTGGATGAAAAATTGTTTTCAACAAAGAAAGAAGTCATTTTCTAGGCCTTTAGTTGTGATAAATATAAAGCAAGTAACTGTATAAAAAGCTTGATGGAAACACTTAAAATGAAAATTCTTTTAAAGCTGTTAGTATTGAAGCAAAATACCATTGGAGAATAATACCAGAAAATGGCCATTTTTCGAGCACTAACCTCGTATGCTACGCTGCATTATATACTTTGTTTTAGTTCGACGTATGATAAAGGTCGGGGTCGTTAGGTGCAAAGTGCACCGGATAAAGCTAAATACCCGGATGACTGAATGCACACTATTTTTGTGATGTCGCCTTCATGCATGGTCTCCGCCATATGTAAGCGTCATGCATGCGGTTAAACAGTGTCTAGATTTTAATATTTTCATTGGACAAGTAGTTACTGAGATTACATGCATAAACAATTAAAAACGTATTCCAGGGGGAGCCGAAAAGCTCATTTGGTAGAGCGTCGGAGTCGTATTTCAAGGGTCGCTGGTACCATACCCGCGCATGCCAGCCAGAATTGGCTGCCTCGGCGTGTCCTTAAAAAGGGCACTTAGCTCGTTCGTTCGTTCGTTTGATTAACGACGTGTGCGGCCATTCGGCCATTTACGTCGAAGAAACTTAGCTCACATTTCCTCGGAATGAAATAGCCAATAATGTGTTACAAGTGTCGTTAATCCCCCTCTCCACTCCCCTCCATCGTTATTTCAGGTGACATCATGACTCATAAATACACATTGAAGACAACATACAGCAATCACTACACCAACTGACCTTTAAAACAGAGGAGCATGGGTATTGGCAGGATTTGACATTTGATTGGACAGTCACTTGCAGTGCACAACAGAAAAAGACCTTTGCACAATCTACCGTATGCTTGTTAACCTCTCCAAAAAAAAACGAGACGCAAATTGATGCTCGTGTAGTATTTCCCTATTATGCACTGAAGTTGGCAAATGAAAAATTCAAGCTGAATTGAAAATTTTGATTTTAAACAAATGACAATAATATGCTTGCCTCTTGAAATATAAAATTAGTTTTCTTTAAATTGTGACGCATGTTTATGTGCTGTAAATCCTTAAAAATATTTATTAATTTTTCATCTTTTTTTATTAACTTTCTGCATCAATTTACCCATCCGTACTGGCAAATTATAAACCTTTCATTCTAACTGCACGGCCACGTCCTGTTCAAAAAGAAACTTGTCGTTATCCCCCCAAACAAGTGTCATCATTGACATTTTCTATTTGTCTCTATCTATGATGACCATATTGACTGTGTGTATAGCATACGTCCTTTCATATTGTTACATTACCCACTGATCAATGTTCTTGTCCCTGCTTTGACAAATGTCATACACCTCTACGTTGTGATCTCTTTTCTCCTAGTGATACATCACTACCGCGTACATATCAGGGGCGGGTAACACGTACACCAATTTTTTGTGAGGATCACACTTTTAAACGCTATGATTTGTAAACTATGCTATGGAATTGTATAAGAACACTGAATATGTAGTTTTTAGGTATGGAAGACTCGAAAATATTTCCAGAAAAACTATGCGTCTCGACTCCAGAACGAAATTGTCTCGACTTAAGCCAAAGGACTCTTCCAGGGAGAAACCGCGAAAGTATGACAATTGGCTTGAAAGATCACATGACCCGAAACTTTTAAATAGATTGGCCCTTAACAGCGGTCTACACAAAGAAGCTGGCAAGAAACCCAATCACATCTCCCATAAATTTCCCTACGCGAGAGTAAATAGTTTTATGTGATGTGCTCTTACAAGTACAGTAAAAGGTTACAAGATATAGAGAAGGAAAGGAATTGTAAATACAGATGGGCTCTATAGTATTATTATGTTTGATACGATGGCAAAAAGAGAAATGCATACATATATAAATAGTTTAGAAGGAAGAGGGATAGAGCGAAGACAGAATTTTCACCCACCAGATCATTTTTAGCAGAAATATAAAGTCAAAATTGTGTGCTTACAAAATACAACAGAGACCCGAGTTGACTTTGATACTGGAAACTTTCGTGACTTTGTAATGAAAGTGAATGATATTTTGAACCAAAAATTAACTATGTACTTACAGCATAACACAACTAGTTGGACAAAGTCTAGAGAGTAAATGTGCTAAGAATTGAGCAATGTAACCTCTATAAGCAGAAATGTAGCAAATTGATCTTTGCTGTTTTTCTGGCAGCCCAAAATATGAAAAAGGGGGGAATTGGTTTGATTTTGGTTTTGTGGGGTTTAGCGTCATTTTTCAGCACATGAATGATATATATGGCGGCCAGTATATTTGGTGGAGGAAGAACTCGGGAAGACCCTGAGAAGAATCATGGACCGACGGAAAGCTACTGGCAATCGTTCTCACATACACAAGCCGGTCGAGCCGAGACTCGAACTCACGCGGACAAAGGTGAGATGTGTGAGTGATCTGTAAAGACGAGCGCCTTAGACCACTCGGCTACCTGGGGCCCCAGGTGGGATTTGGACAAAGTGGCCCGCATAAAAAATTTTTAAAAAAAATTGGCATGTGAAACAATGACATTGCCGATCAAGGCGAGAAAATGTAACACATCCGCCATGCAGAGGAATCAACATATTTACAAACAAAGTGCAGTGGTTGCACGCAAGTTCTAAATTATCATCCTACGACGTCCAAGAATACTGCGAATTGAAAATGGACTACTGGAAGAAAGAATATGTACATGGCACGGAGCAGGGATCCCACATTTTGTAAGAGTCTAAAGTTATGTTGTATTGAAATGGATCACAGGTCATGTAGTACAATCAACTCAAGCTGGTTTCTGCAGGTCAACGGGGAAACTTTGCAGAGACGAGGCAGTAAAGTACCCTCATACGACCGGGCAGTTGAGATGGCGGGTAGACGCAGATGTGTCACGTTTGGACTCTACCGCACATCAATCGTAAAGGTCCAAATGAAAATTGTTTTTTTTTTTTTGGTCAGGGAGGAAACTGGTCACGGACTCTCATACATCCTATATCTACCGCTGCTCGTCAGGAGCAGCTAGAGTATCCTCATACGCTCCTTGTAATACAGATAGCGCGTATATGCATATGTATCAGGGTGGGAACGGTCAGATCATCAAAGCGTGGTCCATTCCCTAGCATCCACATCTGTGAAACCCACGAGACCTGAAAGAGAAATTAGCACAAGCGACATAACAGTATTCCTTCTGAAACCCTATTGCCTAACTTAATGTATGTTTTAAAAGCATCTGATTTTCAACGACATAATTCCCTTGATTTATTTATCACTGAAACCTTGACTGGCCGTCTCAGTGGTGGCCCCAGTTCTGAAGCTATGAGACTTAAAACGATTGGAGTTAAACCCATAAAAGCAGAGTGCTCGTTTTAGTTCTGAATTAAATTCTACCATGGAAACTGATCGTGGCCCTTAACAGCGGGCTACGCAACGAAGCAGGCGGTGGAAAAGGGGGCCCAATCACACCGCGCATAGATTTCATTACACGAGCGTAAAACAGTTTTAAGAGAGATATTGTCCATGAGTACCTAACAGCTGGCGGGTGAAAAAATAAGGGGTGGGGTGGGGGACAATTACACATCCCATAAATGTCCTTACGCGAGCGTACAGAGTTGTAAGAGTGATATTGTCCATCTGTGCGCAAGCTCGTGCATTAGTGATCGCGTAACTTTGCGTACTCCCTCTTTCACTGTTTAAGATATAGGCAATATTAGAATTGTATGCTTAGGACATTTATAAATTTGTATGTTCTTCTTTTCGTTGGTCATGCCCTAAGCATGCGATTTCACCATGTCATAAATCAAAGGCAATATACATTGCCTTCGATTCAATCACCTTATCTATCAATATATATATCCTTACCTACAGATCTGTCTACCTATTTATCAATATATATATGCTTACCTACAGGTCTGTCTACTTATCTATCAATATATATATGCTTACCTACAGGTCTGTCTACCTATCTATCAATATATATATGCTTACCTACAGGTCTGTCTACCTATCTATCAATATATATATGCTTACCTACAGGTCTGTCTACCTATCTATCAATATATATATGCTTACCTACAGGTCTGTCTACCTATCTATCTGTCTAGTTTAGTTTTTGTTTGTAGCGTTAATTAATGTTACTCTTTACTTCCCGCAGATAATGAGCGGGAGATTTTCAACCCAGCTTGCAGAACAAACCTGCTGCTTAAGATGATCAAGCAAAAATGTCACTGTGCCCAGGAAGGTATGGGATTTTTCCTTATAAAACAAGTATGCTCTGTATTCCTGTCTGTCTATCTCTATCTTTTTATCTCGTGTTATTCCGCCCGTGTGTCTATCCCTGTCTTTTTATCTCGTGTTATTCCGCCCGTATGTCTATCCCTGTCTTATTATCTCGTGTTATTCCGCCCGTATGTCTATCCCTGTCTTATTATCTAGTGTTATTCCGCCCGAAAGTCTATCCGTTCATTTGGCAGTCATTTTTCTGTGTTCTTGCCTCTTATTCTGGATAAGTTCAATACCACAGGTGTGACACAGCACAATATTTTTTAGGTTTATGTAAATATATTTAATACCACTTTTTGTTCCTCTCTTCTCGTGATTAGCTCGAAGAAGTCAATAAGATCTTAATTCTACTGTATTAATAAATTCAATCCTTAGACAGAGAATTTTGTTGGAATGGAAAAATTTAAGGCGACGAAGGATGAGTAAATGTTTATCTTTGCGTAGTACAATGGGTCAAAAAGATCATGTAATAAAATCAAACGTACACAGTTTCTCTTTTTCATAAACGCACGGCAATATTTATTTAGTTGTCACCCCCTTTACACTTTTTAAAAACAAAATACAACCATAGCTACGATTGAGAATGTCAACATGGGACTAGGACAAGTTCCGAGTAAAAAGAAACGTTTCCTATAGGAGGTGGAGTGGTGGTCCCCTTTATGATGTTACAACCAACCATGTTTATTTTAGTGGACGCTAAGCCAACGGCCACTTCTATGTAATTCTATGTAAAGTAATCATACTTAGTGCTTTGGTTTTGCTTAATATAGTCTAATGAAATCCTCAGACCTCAAAGAATTGAATAAACTCTTATAATTAGTAATTTCAAAAGAAATTATTAATGGTAAATCAAGCCTGGACAAACGTTATATCATCTATAATGCAGGTAAGTTCTTATATATATATATATATATATATATATATATATATATATATATATATATATATATATATATATATATATATATATAAAGAGAGAGGGAGAGAAAGGGGGAGGCACAATTCAATTAAACTCGAATAGTCTACGATCATGAAACGACCACACCATTCTATGGAGAAGACAGAAACAACGTAACGACGACAACGTTTGGTGTCATCTAATACAAGAAGAAAAGTATTAGCAGAAGTGCAACTTAGCCATTTTGACAATGAGATGATCGATCCGCATGCATTACCATTACTATTACTACGACAGAGAGTCAAATCGTCCTAAAGTGAAAGTCGCTTGGTAGCCAATCAGGATTATTTCCAAATTCAATCTACGAACAAGGTGACTTCCAAAAAATTTCGAACGTCAGTCTACACTTACATAGTAAAATGTAAAGATTTTAAATTCACGCAGAGAAATCGGCTGCGTTTATTATGGACTTGTCTACGTCCATGTTGTTCGAGTTGACATGACAGTGTCGGGCTGAAGATCAAGATAGTGTGCGACTTTCTATTACTCACGACAGATTGAAATTTCCCGTATGGATCAAATTTAGCAGACTTACAGAATGAACATCTTCCAAGATCATTGACAAAATTCAAGACGTGCAACAATCCAACGACGAATTCAACATCACACATGGAAAAGCCAAGTGTATATAACTCATATTTCACCTCTTTCAGGAAGTGCTATACGTGCATGAACTATCAGTCCTAATAAAGGTATAGTGCATAATGACCAAGACAACGTGTGCTAGTGCGTGTCATCGTGGTAGCTAGAATTAAAGCAGAGAAAACCGATACACCAGCATGGAAACGATTATGGTTGAGGATTTGATAATCGTACAATCCCAAACAACGATGAGAAGCAGATACACTTTTGGAACGAGCTGGGATTTCTAAAGAAACTGTGTGCGGACCTCACGAAAACACTATCGACCCTGGAGAGCGGCTTAATGACAGGCTACGTTTCTTCTTCGAACTCTTCGTGGATGGCAGCACTGACAAAAAAGAATAGCATGCTGCAAAGCAAATTATTTGGGTGATCACGCAGACGAACACTTCGGTTCTCTGGGATTTATGACGGCAGGTCAAATGGTTTGGTGTCTTATACTGCAAGGACCGCGACACACGCACAACGAGTAGTATTGCGCTAGCTATTACCTGATTCTAAGGATACTTCTGCTAAAGACTGATCAGCCAACTAGCTATGAGATTGCTTAAGCTAATCAACTGTGATACATGTGGGAGGCACCAAATACCATACTACTTATCATTATTGTGGGCATGTATATCACAGCACAGGTGCATGCCATAATGGACTGTGACGATATGCTCGATCAACTACTTCCACCAGCAAGGATTGCGCGAAAACTGAAACAGTCGAAACTACTGTCGGGGCGACTAATAAATGCGTGAATGCACGAGCGGATGAACAGAAGCAAACACGCCTTGTTGCAGTTGGCAGTGCTAAACAATATTTTGGGAGACAGGCCACACTCTCTCAGTTGGATGACATGGGAGACGATGAAATTGAAAAGCCCTACGGCCAGTACGAGACTCGACTTGAAACCATCATTCATGATGACCCAGAAGCTGGGAAACGGCGAACGCACTCGCCGCTACGTTGCTGCTTCCCATCCGACCGGGGAAATAGTCCAAACTCGTAAGTGATCTAGAAGAAGATCCCTTTCATGGACACGCGCTCACCACAATCAGTTGCAAGCTCTATCATCTATTAGCGACGCTTACCGCTGACCTAACCACGGTTAAACACTGCCAATTTGGAAATCGACGTCCAAAGAAAAAATAACGCATCCGAAGAACAAGAAAATGGATGTGAAAGCGCAGGACACGACGAGACAGATAGTAGTCCCAACAGTCGTGGAAGCTGCTTTTGAGAGAGTGATCACTGTCGTTCCGACTGTCGCCTCTACGTGGCATATTAAACACCCTAAAATGGTGGAGGCAGAGCGAAAGGGCGCAAAGACTAGGAAACGAAAGCAACAGGATCTCCTTGCTCTTATAACAAAAATCTAAGGAACATTTTTATCAGGGAGAGCGCGGGAACCGCAAAAAAGAATATGTTCCACACTGCGACCATCACCATCACCCGACAGCCATCCAGACGACAGTGTTTGCTGGTTTCCATATACTGCGATTGGGGCTGTAGTGCTCAGGGGAGTTGTAATGCTTGCCAGGACGACGGGTGAGAGTAAAGGACGCCCAGAGAATAATACTGTTGGTAAGGCTAAAACACCACGGCCGTCCCAAGAAGCAATCGCGCAATTGAACTGGGGACAGGCCTCTTTTATATGCAGTAGTAGCTGAATTTAAAAAGTTTTAGCAATACGATGTCAGCAGGTGACAAGCAAATCATCAGTTTGGCCTACCATGCTGTGGTGGTATGACCGTTGGCTACGCCCAGCTGACCAAGAAGCTCTTCAAGGGGGCAACACTAAAGCTTGACTTCTCTCCTTACGGCGTGAGCATGACTGTTCTCGACGTGGGTCCAGCCATTGTCACGAAATGCATGTTGGTTAAACAGGGTATCCTCCAAGCGGACATTTCCAAGAATGGCAACTGTGGCAGTGATAGTCAGGGGATCAATTGTTAATGCACTAGACTTCCTCAGGTTCTAACTCTACTATATGCTGCAAAACAAAGGCGTTGACGAAGAACCGTAGAACAACTCCAGGCCGTCTTGGTTAAATGGACCCGTCAAAGAACGGAACGCCGGGATTGGATCAGTGAGGAGCTCCGCCTCCAAGGGCAGGCCAGGCACACATTGTAGGACGTCAATGGCCAATGAAGCAATCCGGTAGTACAACATGGTCACTAGTTACAAACTTGAGCCGCTCGAGCGCGAACTCACCCTATCTGACTCCTACGTTGCAGTCAAGACAAAAAGATCGTCCTCCCAGGACTGGGTGCGACGGTCATTTCAGGTTATAGCTAAGATTCTTGGCCTGGTCTTGACGCTTGTAAGCGACAAGTTTCTTCTGGGTGGCCCGGCTTAATTAGCACGCGTGTTGCCTTGGCCACCTCTGCCTGTGGTGGCACCACTCTTGTCAGTCAGGACATGTACTCGACTCGGGACACCGCAAGATAGGCGAGATTGCCCCAGTGCATATAGTCTACAATCCAGACCTTTTGTGGATTCTCTACATTAGTTCTATGATTGCTGTGCACCGTCATTGCGTAGCCTAGGCGCCAGTTATCGGTTTGAATGATCTGGTTTGCGGCCTCAATGCTAACTTCTACATCGTTGTTCAAGATCAGTTGATCTTGGGTGCCTGTAATGCTTACCATACAGATCTGCTTTAGGGAAGCCTTAGGCTTCTGCTGGTAGTGCTCGAAGAGGAGCTTTCGTGTCCGGTCCGGTCCAGAACTGCTGTTAGCAAAACTACAATCAGGTCGTTAGGGATATAATGCTCGTGTTGTTTTTAAATGGGCGTATTTTCTTATAATTCTATCGCACTCAACCGCAGATAATCGCCTCGCAGTTGCTGGCAAGCGACTGGCTTTCTCTGTCTCCTAAGACGGGCCAGAAGGGATTCTGCACCGCAGGGCTTACATAGTGCGTTGCTTGCTTTAGCGCCTATTCCACACCCAGTACAGGGACAAGTTCCGCCTTTTTTCTAAGCCTCTGTAAGTGGATTTTGCAGTATTTGCCAATATATTTTTTCTGCAGGTTTCAGCGCTTCCTAACTTTATCCAAGCACAAGTGCTTTCGCCACGATGCATTTAAACGTGCTTCTGCAAGTGGTCATAGTATTTCAAAATAAACAAAATAAACAATCCAACATTCATAAGACAAAACCCATTTCTTCTTGCAACAAGTTGTGGGTTGTCCATGGGACTGTACATGTTTTTCGGGTCCTGACAAATCTGCTATTTCTGCCGCCCCCCTCCCCCCCCCCCTTTGCTGCTCGATAAAAAATTTTTTAGTTGACAATACTTGATATTGTGAGTAAAGAATGAACTATATAGAAATGAACTCTCCCCGTACGTTCACTGCTTAGATAAAGTCCTTTAACACTTCCTTCCCCTCAGCATCATCATATGTAGGCCTCCTGGGAGATACCTCATCATTCACATGGCACCCCCAGATATTATCATCATCAATGAAGCTGCATCATCAATCGTTTGGCTGCCTGAGGCTCCGATCTGACTTCATTCAAGACCTACTTATCAATAAGTCGATCTGACAGTTACCAACACGGGGTCATATTCTAGCGATCTTTTGATTCACCAATCAAATTACTGCTTTCATAGTGCTGAAAGTGAAAAATGTCACTTGGAACATGTCTTTGCCAATGATAACTCTTACAGCACAAAATGTAATGCTTGATTTATAGGCTACAAAAATAAATTGTTACGACTCTAGGTTTTGAAATAATGTAACAGAAAGAAAGTGAAACCAACAATATAAGTAAAATTAAAAAGCAATTTATTTCTAGACAATTAAAGTGAAAATTCAAAAAGACACTTATAATGACGTGAATTAAAGTCCAAATAATCCAATAATCCTGTGTCCTAATCACAAGTCCTAAAGATAGAATGTTACGAATGAATTCCAGTAGCCTTGAATGTTCTGCTGTGCTAGTAGTCTTGAATGTTCTGATGTGTCAGTAGTCTTGAATGTCATGATATGCCTGAATGATGTAATCCAGAATATCTTTGAATGAATTCACATAAATCCCAAAATCAAGTATTAATCCAAAATGAGAATGAGCACTGTTAGTAATTCCAATGAATATTTCAAATAAATAATTCCTATCTCTGAATTTCCTCTTATTTTCACAACTGTAACATCTGATTACTAAAATAAATTAAATAATAGACTGATCTTAACAATATGAAGTTTACAATAGGAATGAAATCTTGTTTACCAAACCTGTATAAATATAAAGCTAAGTCACCTGACAGAATATTCTAGAATATGAGTAACTCCAATGGAGTTTCCTGTGCGTACCAGACTTTTCTCACATCAAGACATGGAAAAGTCCAGTCTAATTGTTAAATGCTATGTAAACAAGACTGACCATGAACTAAAATGCTGTAAATATATTGTTTACAAAATGACTACTAAACTACAACTTACCTCATGGACACATATTATAAATTTAACATATATAACAAAATAGACGGTGAATTCCAAATTTCAGCAGAACATGAATTTTTCTATCATCATGGCTCCGTTAAGTCAGAGATCTCGAATTTAACCAGATTACCTAAAGCTCTATCAACTTGACCCCCGATGAACGCATAGGTGCGTATGACGCCACGTGATGCATTCTGATCTAAACCCAGACAAATTAGAGAGATTTCACCTAAATTATTAAATTTTGAACCTACACATCTCCATCAATCAGTCAATCTATCATCATTTTTCTATGTTATATGTCTGTCTATCACTTAGTTTCAAGTACGCATATAAAGATTTTTAAGGCGTATGCCATTTTATACCAATATTCTTACTCAGGGTAAATATAAATCAGGTAGCGCCGGACTTTATGTCTTCTTGAAAACTCAAGGACAAGCGTTACAAAAACTATGCTAATCGTAAAACTAATGTGTCATAAACGCTTAATTTCCCTTCAAATAATGAACCCATGTATCTTAAAAGAAAGAATAAAATTAAAGTACTTCTAGTAAATAAATAAATAAATTCTTTTGTAAACGCCCTTTATTTTTGTAATTAGTTTCAACTGCACAATAAATTATTTCATTCTTGCACCCATTTATTCATTCACTCAATTGATTCAAGAGACAAGAGGTAAGGCTATTTTAAAATAAACGTGTATCTGTTTGAATCAAATATTTATATCTCTGTTCTTATTTGTATTATTGGTCCTTATTGGTATTTGTTATATCTGAATCGAATGTTTTACTCCTCCTTCTTATCATAATCAGCATCACTATTATCATCTGTATCAACTTTAACTTTCTTTATTATGCTGCTTAGAACAAAGTCACATTAGCCCCCTAAGAGTCACAATGGAAAAAACCTTCCTTGTATGTACTATCACTGTCCATGTAAACACACCACAGCATAAAGACACGTCTGGGGTATATAATTAGGAGTCGATCAGCTGCATCATTTTCTCATTGGCTGGGAAGTTGAAAAGATCTGATTGGTCAATTGTGTGACAAATTTGATAGCCACGCCTGGCCTCTTACCTGTACAGTTACAATCACCAGGTTTGACAATCATGTCCTTAAAGCAAATAGCTTCTTGTGTCCCCCCACCCCCCTTTCCACCACAATCACCACTAACGCTTGATGCAAATTTATATAATAAAAGTCTACATTTGCTTTGAATGGTGTCAATCAGGGGTATCAAATTAGGGCTCCGGGAAAGTGTGGCTTTGCTTGTTAGTTGTCTCCTCCTAAAGCATGTATTCTCCTTGATGTTACAGTTAAGATAGGGAGTAAACCTGCCCAGTTTGGTAAACATGAAGATTTAACAAAATTAAATACTAATATAGATTAAACAATGTTTACTTGTACATATTATAAATAATCAATATTCTCACTGAATTTTATTGTTTTGTACTAATTTTTCTAAAACATAATTGTTGGAAGTTGTAAATAATTGGCTATTTTAATCTCTCTCTCTCTCTCTCTCTCTCTCTCTCTCTCTCTCTCTCTCTCTCTCTCTCTCTCTCTCTCTCTCTCTCTCTCTCGCTGTTTGCGAATCTTGACAAATTAGATTTTTATGCCATAGTTGATAGTGGTAGAAGCTGTAGAAGTGTTGCTTTTAATTATGCCACAACAACTTTGGTGTGCAATTTTAGATCCATGGAAGGGTGGGGGTCTGGTAAGATGGTGGCTTAAAAACTATTTAAGTTTTTGCAAAATTTCTGCATTGAAATTTCAACATCTATGTTGTCATGGCAATGGCTCTAACTGTGAATATCTCCGTCGGAGTGAAGCTGAAGCACCTGCTGTTAGGTCGAAATACACGAGGCAAGAGGCACTACAACGACACAGGCGTCGCCGACAAAAGGAAATTACAGTAGCTTCGGATAGAAGTAATGCTGGCGACATCATTGTAATATTTTACGCCTCCAATTGTAACAGTACGTGATTGTCAGAGTGGTAGCCATATTGCTTGGGACTTGTTGAATAGTTACACAAACAAGTGCACGTAGTTAAGAAAGAATTACTCTCGAACATTTTCTCTGAACTATATAACTTAGAGCGAAAAACATTACATGTTTGAATAGAAATTTTGTTTTTGAGGCTTTCATGCTTCAATTTTAAAATTTTGACCCCCCCCCCCAACCCCCTCCCCCAACCCTTGGACATTTATTGTATTTAGTTTTAGCATTGAGGCGTTCGGATTTCAATGCCATGAATAAGTGGCGTTTTGACACTTTTACCTCAACCTATCAAAAACAAAGAAGAAAAGAAGAAAAATAGAATTGAAAGGAAATAAGCAAAACGGAATAGAAATGAAAAAGGAAGAAGAAATTAGCAAATAATATGAAATGAAGAAAAAGAGCAGAAAAGAAAAGAAGAGTAAAAAAAAAGAGTACAAAGAAAAAGGAAAGATAAATAACAAATGTAAAATGAAATACGCTTCGCCAACATTTGAACAAAATAATAGAAAAAAATCCCCTTTATTATGGTAGCAGCCGTCTGTAAGTATCCTCTCGCTTTTATCGCACCATTTTGTTATCATATTGTGTAAAGCAATAAAGTTATTATCGGCAAACATGCCGTCCTCATGCATTAATATCCAGACTGATGCAGCTGGGGTAGACTTAACACAGTTTTTTTTAAAATGGCCAACAGGGCAGCTAACATGGAAAACACATGCAGAAAAACAACTGGCCGTTCCAATAAACGTGTTAAGACTAAGTAGCGTGGCCATATCAGTTTTACTTGGGTCTACAGAAGCACTGCACTTTGTTTCGCTGATCTGACGGCTGTCCGACAATACTGGCCTTCTTATTGATTTTATATCCCGTAACCAAAGTTCCATTTTTTTTCGTAAATACAGTATGCTTTGCATGTCATATCTATTTCACTGCACACCAACCAGCTAAACTTCCACTCGCATTTTGGGAAATAATCACGCGATCTTTTTTCTCTCTTAAACTTCCTTTGCCGCTCTAGCCTTTTTTCTTCGGTTTTTAAAAAAATTTTTTTTACCATTTATAATCTGTTGTAAGAGATCACAGAACCAGACCCGATGCGATGATATTTACATTCAGATGCTTGACAAAACAATGGAACGTACTTGGCATCGGAAAATAGTCAGATTAAACTTCATAATTTAATGGCATTTAATTAATAACGACTTAAAAAATGTAACTGGCCCCACGGACGTGCGCCTGTCAGTATTAACCGGCCCTCCTCAAAACCCACAGGCCACTGGCCGGCGGGTCAGCGACTAAATTGATCCCGGTACGGCCATGGGTCTCCAGACGCAAGAGTGGATTGGCCCAAAGAGAACCAATAGTTTTGAACATAGGTAATAATCAGTTAAAAAAACTAGAAGTCTGTGGTATTCGTTTATCTTAAGTGATTGTTTTCGCAGATGAACCCAGAGCCTGAATCGTAGGACAAGTTTGTGCTAGATTATGACCCAGATTGAACGATAGCCTCTTTAGCTCTGGACCCATAGGACAGGTCAGTTTTCAATGAAACAGGTAAAAATGAACATTTGGCAGAAACACTCTAACGTTTATAAATTGACACAAAATCTGCAAACTCTTTACTGGATCTCACCAAATTTCACGTCCAGAAAAAACATACCCTGATCATGGAACAGGTTTGGATTTTTACAGTTTTATTTTGGATACATGAACTCAGTTTTTCCTAAAATATTTTCCTGTTAGGTAACAGGATGTTTTCTAATAGGATCTTTTGATTTCTTTTGTTGCGACTCTAGGTCTTAAAATATGTAACAGAAAGTGAAACCAATAAAATCAAGCAAAAATCAACAATCAATTTACTTCCAGACAATTAAAGTGAAAATGCAAAAGACACTTACATTTGTGAGTCAAATTCCAAATAATCCTAAATGTCCTAATAAAAAAATCCAAAATAATAGAATCTTCAGAATGAATTTCGATAGCCTTGAATGTCCTGATGTATCACAAAGATGTAATCCAGAATGTATTTGAATGAGTTCACATAAATCCACAAATCATGTATTAATACATAAGTCAATGAGCACTTTACTATTTCCAGTGAATATTGTTAATAAATAATTCCTCTCAAATTATATCTGACTTCAACAACACAACTGTAATTACTACAACAGATTCCTTACAGACTGATCTTTCGAACCGGAATTCTAGAACAGGAATGAATTGGTTTACCAAAATCTGTATATAAATACACATGCTGACGTGACCTATGTCAAATCAGAATGAGTAATTCTAGTGGAAAAATACTGGCCTACCTGACATATGTCACAAAAGTCTAATTGCGAAATGCCTATGAAACTACTGGCCTACCTTACACATGTCACATCTTACAAGCATGGACAAAAGTTAAGTATGTATTTTCAAATAACCATACAACTTACAATCATAAACAAAAGTGAAGTACGTAAACATCATACATAACACCTCCCCTCATAAAGAAAAATGAAGATTTATACAATAAAGCTTTCTTTAAAATATATATCTGATACTATAATCATCCAAATTACATAGGAAAATGTCTTATAAATGACACTCAGCTGAATTACACAAAATATACACAAAATAAAGTAAAATGGTACTTCTATACACGTGAGAATGCATCTGCGATCACATTATCTTTTCCCCTGATGTGTATAATGTCAATAATGTATTTTTGCAGTAATAAACTCCATCTCAACAATCTCCGATTTTTATCTTTCATTTTGTTAATGAACGTAAGGGGGATTGTGATCACTGAATTCAATAACCGGAAAAAGAGCCGAGGTAACATACACTTCAAACTGTTGTAAAGCCAAACATTCCTTCTCAGTTGTAGAATAATGTTTCTGGTGCTTTTTTTTTCTCAGAAAAATAGCACAAAGGATGATCCACACCATTTTTGTCTTCTTGAATCAATACTCCACCAACCCCTATATCCCTTGCATCAAACAGTCATTTTAAATAATTAGCTGAAATTTGGTGCAGAAAGATCTGGTGCATTCTTAAGCATGGCCTTTAATTTGTCAAAAGATTCCTGACACTGGTCAGAAAAATTAAACTTGGATTTCTTACTTAACAAATCTGTCAAAGGTTCGGCAATTATGGAAAAATTTGAACAAAATTTCCGATAACATCCAGCCATACCTAAAAATCGCATCAGTTGCTTTTCACAAACAGGCACAGGGAATTCAGAGAGAGCCATGACCTAAGCTTCTACAGGTTTAACATGACCTTGTCCCACAATATGTCCTAATATGTCCTAAAAATGTGACACAAGCATGGCAAAACTCACTTTTGCTTACATTAATCGTCAGATTTGCATCACTGAGTCGATCGAAGAATTTCCGAATGGTTTCCAAGTGATAGTCCCAAGTGTCGCTGTAGATGATTACGTCATCGTTGTGCGCGTTACAGTTATCTAGACCAGATGGTATCATTTTCATAAGACGCTGGAATGTTGCCGGAGAATTTTTCATACCAAAAGGCATCACTTTATATTAATAAAGCCCATCTAGAGTTACAAATGCTAAAATTTCTTTTGCTTTTTCCGTGAGTGGAATTTGCCATAATCCTTTTAAAAGGTCAAACTTGGTGACATATTTCGCATTTCCAATTTTATCAATGCAATCATCCATTCTTGGTATTGGAAATTATACCGTTCTGGTGACATTGTTGACTTTTCTATATTCAGTACACATGCGAAATGTATTATCTGGCTTAGGCACAATAATACACGGTGAACTCCAGTTACTTTTACTTGGTTTCTATAAAATCATTCTCCAGGAAATATTGAATTTCTTTTTTCAAATATTCCTGTTTGAGAGGATTCATGCTGTCGACATTCACAAAGAAAGAAGGTGAAATTGGGGCAGGTTTACAAGCTGTGCATCAGTGTTCAATGGGTTGCTGATTCATATAGAGGATTATGTACCCGTTCCTGATCTAGTCACAATCGTCGGCACCACAATATCATAGCAAAATCTGAATTTCACAAGGGTACTTACTAGATCTCAAGTTTGACAAAAATTGGTCCATTTATATTCAATACACAAGCTTTAAACTTTAGAACTTTAAATCTTTATGCATTTTTTTAAACAGCTATATCTCAAACATCCCTATTTTCAATATTCCCTTATAGTTTGTATGATAGCTGTAGCTGTAATCCTTTTTCAGGGAACCGTGTCACAGTTTTTGTATATTTTGTTTTGTTGCAGAGTTATAAACAAGATATATATATATATATATATATATATATATATATATATATATATATATATATATATATATATATATATATATATATATATATATATATTGATAATCCCACACCTACCATCAACTCATGGCTCCTCTGATAATCCCATACATACTATCAAGTCATGGTTTCTTTTTATAATCACACATCTACCATCAACTCGTGGCTCCTTCTGATAATTCCACACCTACCATCAACTCATGGCTCCCTCTGATAATCCCACACCTATCATCAACTCATGGCTCCCTCTGATAATCCCACATCTACTATCAACTCATGGCGTCCTTTGAAAATCCACACCTAGCATCAACTAATGGCTCCCTCTGATAATCACACACCTACCATGAAGGGTAGAGAGACCGATATTCTGATATATATTTTAGATAGAAATGACAAAATGGGATAAAAGGTTTAGTATTTTACGGCACATCAACACAAGTTAGTTATTTAATGCGGAGGCAATTGGAGGAGAGTGCCTTACCAAAGGACGCACCATGGATTCCAACCAGTACCCTTTCGGTTGCGAGTCCGGCACGCTAACCACTTAGCCAATGCGGCTGCTGCCTTTATTAGTGGTCCCTTACGACACGCAGGAGGGTTTGGTTTGGTTTGGTGCGTTACGGCACAGCAACACAGGTAGGTTATTTAGTACCGAGGCAATTGGAGTAAAGTGCCTTACCCAAGGACACACCACAGTAGCTGACCCAGGCTGGTCCGATGGTAGAATTCGAACCCGCACCCTTTCGGTCGTGAGTCCGGCACGCTAATCACTGAGCCACCGCAGCTCCCACTACACACAGGAGGGTGGATCGGGCCTATTCGGCATCCCCAAAGCCGCAGGGGGTTCAATAAAAACGTAATAGGCATAACTATTTTTAGCTTACGCCGGAATCAGAATGATTTAAATATAAGATCTATAAATTTACTTAATCTAATTAGTACGTTAACATTTGTGTTATTTAGCAAAATGTTTTTTTTATAAAGTTCTTACTTATATGTTGTTTTCTTATTTCAGCTAAGTATTGACACTGAAAAAGATAATGAAATTCATCACCTATTATCTTGTGAAGCGCACAATTTGCATTGTTTCAGATATATGCAAATTTTGCTACCTTCCAGTTTCAATCGGATACTATGAAACGTGTACAGAACATTGTTAAAAATTATTTTATACTTGTGTGGCATACGCGTTAAAAAGATTTAAAGACTATTTAAATATCCCCTAAGTTCTATTTTATAATTGCCGCCTCCCCCTTCAATAACGGTGTATTTCTTATACATTTTGTTATAAAAAAAGCACGATTCATTAGCACTAAGACCTCCACGATTCGTTAGCACTAAGACCTCCACGATTCATTAGCACTAAGACCTCCAAAGAAACTGCACAGTATAAGCGGTCAAAATTAGGGTGAAGTATATAAGTATTTTATTTAAATATCTGTCATATCTGGATTTATGAAACAACTCTGGTGCAGGAAAAAAAAAATCAAAGGGCTTCATATAACCATTGATTCTGCTGTTTTGGCCATGTCTACTCACGTATGCAGCATAGACTTGATAAGGAAACAGTACAGCACGAAGCAATCGAGAAACCACAACAAGCAATGGAATGGAGAAACCACAACAAGCAATGAAATGGAGAAACCACAACAAGCAGTGGATTTGTGAAAATTAATGCACGATCTCCGAAGCTTGGAGTGGTTTTTCAAACTTTATCCATTTTTACTCTTTACTTGTCGCCATTTATAAAAGATTTAAATATTATTTTAACAAAATAGGGATACAAACGTAACCAAATTTTTTGAGAAAAAAAAATCATCAAAATCGTTTACACCTTTTTAATCTCTCTTAAATATACGGAGCACTCACGCGTGGCATATGCTTGATCGCCTACATATATCCTGTAATCTAGGTCATTTGGAATGACTGCCCAATTGCAAGATTAGCAGTGGTATTTGGTCAATACGAAGTGTGTACTCGCACGACAGACTGTTTCTTTATTAAGTTTCCAAACATTGCGGATTTAATGCTAAGGTTATTCTTGTAGTAAGGAAGTTTGCGTTATGGGTAAATTCGTGATAACTGAGAACATGTTCATAAAGGACTAAATTTTATTCGCTGCCTATAATAGAATAACTCTCGTTCCACGCTGCCTATAATGGAATAACTCTCGTTCCACGCTGCCTATAATGGAATAACTCTCGTTCCACGCTGCCTATAATGGAATAACTCTCGTCCCACGCTGCCTATAATGGAATAACTCTCGTCCCACGCTGCCTATAATAGAATAACTCTCGCTCCACGCTGCCTATAATAGAATAACTCTCGTTCCACGCTGCCTATAATAGAATAACTCTCGTTCCACGCTGCCTATAATAGAATAACTCTCGCTCCACGCTGCCTATAATAGAATAACTCTCGCTCCACGCTGCCTATAATAGAATAACTCTCGTTCCACGCTGCCTATAATAGAATAACTCTCGCTCCACGCTGCCTATAATAGAATAACTCTCGTTCCACGCTGCCTATAATGGAATAACTCTCGTTCCACGCTGCCTATAATGGAATAACACTCGTCCCACGCTGCTTCTTAAAATAAGTGAAATGAAAATGAAGCTAAAAATGTTGAAAACAACCTTTTTTTAAAAAATTCAGGACAATTTTGATGCAGGGCCAAAATTCAATCTCAATAACTCTTAAGGTAATACATTTAGACATGCATAACACATGCTTTACAAAGAGTATCCAAATATATTCTATATATTCTTAAAGAATAAGTATTATTTCCTTTAAAATATGTTGTTTTGTGCGTTTGTTGTTGTTGTTAAAAAAAATCGTACTTCATTATTCACAAATCTACAATCTAATATCTCAAGTGAACTCTGCCAAACGTGCTTCCTTTTCTTTTGATATTATTTTTTTATTACGATTTTTACTGTTGTTTGTTATTTCTTAAATTTTTAGCTGACTTATGAGGAAAGATCAAAAAAGTTAACCAATTTCTTTGCAAACAAACGGTCTGTACTTTTGCTGTTGATAACTTGGCCATCTACAGAACGTACCAGTGGCACTTAAGTCCAAAAGTGCGTATCGGCGGTTGAGCAAGTTCAAAGCAAAGGTTTAAAATAAAATAGAGGTCCAAGTAGACCTGAGATCGCTCACATGACTGACATCTGCCTAATAGCCCAATGCAGTAAATCCGGGTCAGTAGGATGATTGCTGTTGAAATGTCTCCAATGCTGTTCGTTGCACATGTTAAGAAAACAACTGTTTAAAGGTTGCTCTAGTTTTCTTATCTTCGTCCATATTTGATGGCTCATCAGTAACATTTGTCCAATTTTGAAAGGCCTCTATGTTAAGATGCGTTTTCTCAAAATTGGTCGAGTTCTGTTGAGCGGTTTTGTTAGATAAAGTTGTGTAAATGTTTTTTTTCTTTCTATTTTAAATAATGGCGGACATACTGGATAGCGGATTGGCATTTGTACGTGTCAGTCAAATTTGGTCCAATTCTGTTGAGCGTTTTTTTTTTTTGTTTTTTTTTTGGGAGTTTCTGTTGAACTTTGATGTTTGTTTTTTTAGAAGTTATTAAAGGTTTTCCTATTTTTAGTAATAACAGCCATATTCGACGGCTGATTAAAAACATTTGTAAAAGAAACTAAAAGACTTCCATGCCAGGATGCTTTTTGTCAAATTTGGTCAAATTCTGTTGAGTGTTTATTTTTAGAAGTCGTTTGAAGATTTTTCTGTTTTTACTAACGGCAGCCATATTTGATGGTGGGTCGACATCATTTGTAAAAACTTGAAAGACCTCTATGCCATGATGCATTCTGTCAAACCTGGTGTCAAATTCTGTTGAGCGGTTTTTGAGAGGAAGTTGTTTAAACAACATTTTTCTAGTTTAGTAAAAGCGGCCATATTTGATAACGGGTTAAATAAATTTGAAACGCCTTGATATGCCAAAATCCTCCTGTAAAAGCATGTGCAAATTAGTCAGGTGGAACTTTTTTATTTTTTATTTTCTAGAAGACGCTGTAGATGACAGCTGTTAACAGATGACGAACGATGCACGACGTAAAACTCACGAGGGACCGCTCACTTGGCTCACGGCCAGGAAAGCTAACCAACCATATTTAAATGCAGACGCATAGCCATGAAGTAATAAACAAGCACTCAATCTCAAGTTTTCGCATAGGAATGGGTGTACATTATTATGAAAGCAGTAAATTCATGTTAATGAAAGTAACAATCATGCAAATACTATTTAAAATTTTACAGAATTCTCGTCCAAACGTTCCAATACACACCCTAAAGTATGTTTACAACCACTGCCCCTTCAGTGCGGTAGGGAAGAATTCATTGAATGTATATTTGCAAAAACAGTTCAAAGACAGCAGCATACGGTTATCGTTTGAAATGAATAAAATAAGTTGTATGGACTGTGCTAGGAACGATTTTATAAAGGATCTTGGGAAACTTCGTGAAACTGGATCCTGATCCGCAAGCAAAAGTTAGGAGTTGTAAAGGATCAAAGAAGTTAACTTCGAAAGATTTGGTAATACACTTTTTAGTTCACCTGTAAGAAGTAAAGGAGAGCTATTGTACTACACGCCCCCCCCCCCCCCCTTCCGCGGCGTCGGCGTCAGCACATATAAAAGCATACACATATGTACAGCGTCACTGCATCTCAACCATTCTTTCTTCCTAGGTCCTAGGCAACGGTTTGGAGTGTGTTTCATAGGAGTGAGGGCACCATGTACAAGTACTGTACTTTTTTTATACTTAGATTCACAAAACTTAGTGAGGGAATGCATCTTGATGAGTACTACATAATCATCACAAATGTAGGTCACTGTGACCCATATTTCACGCTTCAATGGCTTTGGTTAAATTTTGAATTTATTTATCAAGCTCTGTTCGTGTTAGAATAAAAAAGCTCACTAATAATTTCATTTAATATTTCTCACTCATTTTTTTTTTAAATCTGGTCACTTGAAAAGAAAGATTAAAATTTATATCGACAAGGGAAACACTCTTATGAACGTAAATTCAGAAGAAAAACAAATTACTCTTAGCAAATAAGAATTTAAAATATGTACATAAAGATTTAGGTAAAGAATAAAATCAATAAACCTTTTGAAAATTATGATGCCATATAAGTTATCAAAACTGGAAAATAAAATCTATAATTTAGATAAGAAGTGTGCCAAAGATACAAATTTAATTGCCTTTCAGTTTAAATTCATGCACAGAATTATAGTAACAAATGAAATTTTGAAGAAAACAAAAATTCATTGATCATGATACATGTACTTTTTGTAAATAAGAAGTCGCAAATATTGAACACTTATTTTTATGTTTGTCCAATTATTGAAGATTTTTTGGAAATCCTTTATTGCATGGATTTGGAATTATACACCAAATATTACTATTTCCAAAAGTTGTCTTTCTTGGAAATTACAATTTTGGTGATATAATTAATTTTTTACTTCTGATTGCAAAGTATCTAATGTATAATAAAAAAAAAAAAAAAAAAAAAAAAAAAAAAAAAAAAAAAAACATTAGAAGTTACAAAAGTAATGTTTTATACTACAAAGAAATGGAAAAATATTTAGCAAAGCTGTATAATAAAACGTTCAAGTTCGAGAAAAAGTGGCCGCTGTTTTCAAACTTGAACAGCTTGCAGAATACTGCAGCTAAACATGTATTTACTTTTGAGTGTGTAATTTTATGTATCATTTCCCAATCTGAGTAACACTCATTTTTTGTATGCATGGTTGGACTTGTGTCCATTCTTCTTTTGAGTCTGACAGTGGTGTGTATGCGTGCGTGTGTGTGTGAGAAAGAGAGAGTTTGCATGAGATATTTATTTGTATTTATACTTATTAATATATACCGTGTAAACTATGAGTCAGGACTTCTCAAACAATTACGCACAACTCCCAAAACACTGTGTCAGGTGGTATTAAAAGGAATTTGTCAAATCCCAGCAGTCCAGTTTCAATTGACAATAAAGCTTTTGCGTTTAGATCTTAAAACGTTAATCCCAACACCGTTTGTGTGTGTGTGCATATATATATATATATATATATATATATATATATATATATATATATATATATATATACATATATATATATATATATATATATATATATGACTTTGGTTAAGTGTAAAGTTTATTTCTCAAGCTCTGTTCATGCTAGAATCTTCAAAAAAAGATGATTGTATGCATCTCTGTTAGTATCCACACCATTACAACAAAGGTCACTCTGACCTACTTTTCACATTTTACTGGCTTAGGTTAAATATTTGCACTTAGCTCATGACCAAACAGTTTTTACTGCACACCCTGTGTATGTATATATATTCACGTTATACCTAGATCCGTGAAACTTAGTGGGAGGATGCATCTTGGCGAGTACTACACACTCATCACAAACGTAGGTCATTGTGACCCATATTTAACGCTTCACTGACTATGGTTAAATTTTGCTTCAAGTTTATTTCTCAAGCTCCGTTCATGCCACAATCATAAAAAAGGACGATTGTATGAATCTCTGTTAGTACCACACTCTTACAACAAAAAGTCAGTGTACATTTCACATTTTTCACTGGATTATGCTTTTTCTGTTTAGCTCATGACCAAATAATGTTTTACACCCTGTATATATACTGTTATACCTAGAATCATTCAACTTGGTGAGGTGAGTACTACTTCCTCACCACAAAGGTAGGTCGGTGTGACACATATTTCACACTTCTCGGATTCGGGTTCAATCTAAAGCACTGTTAATCCTAGAACCATCAAACTAGATGTTTGTATGCATCTCTATTAGTGCCACACCCGAATAAGAAAAGGTCAATGTGACCTATATTTCACATCTTTGCATTTTGCTCATGACCACAAAAGCCTATTACCTCCTGTATACCGTTATATATGGAATCATGAAACTTGGCAAGAGGATGCACCTTGACGAATACTACACCTTCATCATAAAATTAGGTCTTCGTGAACCATATTTATTGCTTCACTTACGTGGGTCCAATTTTGTGCTTTTTACCGTTCATATTCGAATCATTAAATTTGATGCTTGTATACATTTCTCTTAGTACCACATCCATAAAAAAATGTCACTGTGACCTGCATTTCAGATTTCACTGGCTTAGTTTAATTAGTTTGTGCTTTTAGCTCACAACCAGACAAGTTCTTGCATTTATCTTGTGACCACACAAGTTCTTTGCATGATCTGTACATACTATCCGATCTAGAATCATGAAACTTAGATGCATCTAGATGAGCACTACTGCATTTCATCAGTAGGTCATTATGTTCCATATTTTACGCTTCACTAACTTGGGTTACATTTTGTGTTTGACGTTCATTTTCATGCTAGAATCGTGAAATTTATGATAATGTGCACGTCTGTTACTACTTCACCCGTACAAAAAAAGATGCTCATTGTCATCTATATTTCATCTCGTACTGGCAGTTATGATTTTGCATTTGGTCCATTACCACGCGAGTTTTTGGCATGCTGTCCTACCTAGAATCATAAAACTTGCCGAGGGATGCATCTTGATGTTCTACATCATCATTACAAATAGAGGTCTTTCTGACTCCATTTCGTACTTCAGTGACTTTGTAGAAATTTTGTGTTCGAAGTTCATTTATTGGGTGCTGTCTACGTTCCACACAGGAAACTTAATAAGTGGATGCATCTCTGTTAGTACTACACCCCTACATCCAAAGGTCACTGTGACCTATATTTTATGCCTTATTAATAAAGTTTTTGTGTTTAGCTCGTGGCCACATAAATGTTTCCATCCTAGATATACCCTAGACTGCACAGAAGGCCCATTCTGACCAGTGCAGTTGGAAGTAGGAATAAATATGTTTATGCAAAGGTAAACTTTCCATATTAATGTCTATACATTTTTATATCGTGCTACTGTATCCGACACGTGATAGTCATTTATCTTTTACGTTGTTTTTCAGTTGATATCGAACTGTCCGACGAAATTGGAAATATTAAGTACCTCCGTGAAGCGCTAAATAGATATGCCAACGAAATACTAGAGGAAAGAGAAATACTTGTACTTCTTAGGGTGGACAGTAAGTTACAGACTTTTTACCAATTCTACGTTGCTGGCATAACTACTTTTCGCACAATACATGTTTGCCTTTGTCGGCTTTCTTCCAAAATAATCCAAGTTTAATAGCGGCCCCCACTATTTCCTTGTACATAGAGTATCCATTTCCTTGACACTGCATTGGACTTGTTAACCTTTCGTTTCTCCTTTAACATTAAGAGAGTACATGTTTGTATTCCACCCCACCCCCTTTTTTATTGTTGTAAAAAAAATCTGAAATCATGTCTTAGAACAGGTCCCATGGCCCCCCATTCAACCCCTTTTTTCTGAAGAACGAGATTATTAGTAGTTTAGCATCAACTGTGCCATTCCTTCAACCGAGATGTACGTTATTGATCCCCTTGACAATACCAAAATCAATATCAAAAGTATGTTTGTTATTAAAATTCACACAAGAATTATTTATCTCTATATAAAAAAAACAGACATGTAAAAGAAAAAACGTCTTGTCCTAGTCGTAACAGCATTAAAGTTCACAATTCCTACGATCAATTTAAGAACATCAAAGGTGAGAGCTATGCATTCCTGAAGTTGTTTCAGCAATAATATAGCAATTCTAATTTGATGTCCGAGGAAAAATAAAAAAATAAAAACATTGCAAAAAAGAATGTTATGAAACGCACGTGACAAAGCATTATCAAGTTTGGATAACAAAAATAGTCTCAGCAGAGAGGGAAAGTTTTTCTTTTATTGGGACATTCAACCTTTTCTATACACCAACATATCATAGGTCATCGATTGTGCAAATCAGTCAATTAGTTAGATATTACCCGATTCTTCTGAGCAAAATTATTCCGGTCAATAAGAATAATACCCAATCCGAAAGGAACAAAGTGGCCCAAACCGATAAAAAAAATAACCGTTTCACTATGTAACAAGATGCCAATCAAATCCAAGTTAAGACATCGTAAATCAGTCAGAAATAGAAGGACCATCAGGTATAAGCTGCAGAAATTAATCCTGATTACTTTATACAAACCACCGTTATAATTTGATTCCCATGCCTTTCAGGAAGGAATTACAGGCAAAACAGGAGTCCCTCGAAGGGACTGACGCTCGACTGGGGGAAAAGAATTTCCAGGAATTTAAGACAAGATCATTTCTTCCTTTTAACTGTCGTATGTTGAAACCATCTCAGATATTCTTCAGCGATAAAAAAAAAATTCAAAGTAGCTGCTGTGGTGCACATATTGGATATCAGCTTGGCACCATTTTCATTTTGGACAAAGCAGACATCATCAGAAGTCTTTTGGTGAAAACTCCATGCCATAATGATCATCCATTCAGGAGTAGTGACAACATGATTATGACAGTCGTTGTGGCAGTCATACTAGATTTACAACTGGCACCATTTTCACTCAGAACCAATTAGATATTATAAGAAGTCTACTGGTGAAAACACCATGTTGATATAGACATCCATTTGGGAGGAGTAGAGATAACAATATTTTGAAGATATGACTTTCCATTCCGGAATAGC
This sequence comes from Margaritifera margaritifera, assembly GCA_029931535.1. Classification (NCBI taxonomy): domain Eukaryota; kingdom Metazoa; phylum Mollusca; class Bivalvia; order Unionida; family Margaritiferidae; genus Margaritifera; species Margaritifera margaritifera. Next base: position 4,296,428 of record JAQPZY010001688.1, read on the forward strand.
AATAACAAGATTTTCAAGATTGCTGCTGTGGTGGCCATATTGGACATCAGATCGGCACCATTTAAGACCAAATAGACATCATAAGAAGTCTTTTTGCGAAAATCTCATGATGATACAATCATCCATTCAGGAAGAGTAGCGATAGCAAGATTTTCAAGATGGCCGATCTGGTGGCCATATTGGACGTCAGATAGGCACCATTTTCACTTAGAACCAACTAGACATCATAAGAAGTCTGTTGATATGACCATCCATTCAGGAGGGGCGCGATAACAATATTTTCAAGATGGCTGAGATGGTTGCCATATTGGATGTTCGAGCAGCACCATTTTCGTTTAGGACCAACTAAACAATGGGATGACTGTGTGTGTCAAGTTTCACGGCAATCCTCCAAATAGTTTAGGAGGAGTAGCGATAGCAAACTTGTGCTAACGGACGGACGGACAACAGACCATCCCATAAGCTCTTCTGGTCTATGACCAGTAGAGCGAATACAATTGTCTGTATTGTCGAGCCCACGCCAGTGGAAAAGCGAGACGTAGTCACTTATCCGCCACACCAGTGGCAATGACAACTTTGTAAAGGTTTTGGGTTAAGTTTTTCTTAAGAGTGTTGGCTCGACATGCATGCCCTGGCCTTTTTGTTGTATTATCATAATCTGTTATGTGTTACAAGTGAGCACCCCTTTCAAAAAGCAACATTCTAGCCTAATAATCTTTGACTCGGGCATGATATTGCTTAACATTCTACTCAATGGTTGTTGTTGTTGGTTTTATCGGCATATTTAACACATTATTGGCTATATCGTGTCGAGGAAATGGGAGCTAAATGCCTTTCCCATGTACACACCTAGGCAGTCGACCAGGGCTGGCCTAGGCGGTAAGAGAACCCCGACCCTTGGATTACGAATCCGACGTTTTACCAACTAATCTACCGCAGCTCCCCTCTTCTTAATGCACTGTCTACTTTGTGAATCCATTTTTCTACAAGTCCATGTATTTGACGAGGCCGCATACTATACTTGTGTCAGTTTTGCAGGTCAACTGTTGAAGATTTATATCTTTATGCACTGCATTGACAAAAATTGTTGGTTCCTTGTCTATGACGTATTTTTTTTACAAAGAATTTAACATGATAGCAAACACTTTTCAGAATAAGAATCATTGAATATTAATATGACCACTATTTATATTTTATTACAGAAAGTTCAAAGGAAAGCCCAGCTGTATCCTATGTTCCTTTGTTGAACGCCATCACAGACGACTTCATGGGTAAGCTATGCAAATCCGTCCACTCGTGTGTCTGTATCTACATAAGGTACATTCACCATTTTTCTTTATAAATAATATCTACCAGGCATGCTAATCCTTAAATAATGTAAAGGCATACAAGTCTATCCGTAGTGTCTGTTCTGGTTATAAATGCTCGTGACATGGTAATCCTGCAGTTTAAGTTGGAGATAAACATACAAGTCAAAACCATGGGAGCGTGGGAGATTTCTTGTGCGCCTCTGAGAACGGATTACTGAGTAGCGTTCGCTGTATGTAATGGAATATATCTGACAGGTAGATGGAAGCTCACACGAGAGTATTATAAATTATTTAGTGCATACGAACGAAAAGTGCGTGGCGTACGGACTTGTTTAAGTCTGCTCTTGTTTCTTTACCATGACGTTAATTTTGAACATATTTGACGAAATGTTATGCATGTTTTACCTGTATGATAGGGCAGATCGAAGAGAACTATTCTTGTCGCAATCCAAGTAAAAGATTTTTTAGTTATATGAAATTCTGGCTATAACTTAGTATTAACTGAAAGATTTAAATGACCGTTGCATTTGTATTTCTACGCGTTTGATGAAATACGTTTCTTTTAACAACGTTCCATTTCACTAATGCTTATTTCTTTGCAATAAATTAGTTTTTTTTATTGGGTTTATACAGAAAACTATGCCCTATTACAACGTTTTACCACACAATTCTTGATTCTATGTTCTTTCTTCGTTTTTGTATAGCACGGCTATCAGTGAGTGGTGACCGTAGAGGCAGCCGGCCTGACAGCCGGCGCGTGCATTCCAACACCCGCCGTAACAAGAATGAGAGTCGGGAAAAATCTGACGGCAAGCTGAAATCAGCCAAAGAGAACAAACGACCCAAGTCGCATAATCACAGGAACTAGGACAACATCACATGGCTGAACGTGTGACTTTGCAGTCTTACAACACAGTCAAATACAAGTTCATCCGTATACACCATACATCTGAATTGCTAGTTAATGCTTTGTATCCACCCTAAAATAATTTACCAGTAACTTTCTTTTTGTACAAGGTTAGAGCAATGAAATTTGAACATTTTGCATATTTACACAGCTTAACATTTTGTATATTGACACTGCTCAACATTTTGTATATTTACACCACTGAACATTTTGTATATTTACACCACTGTACATTTTGTATATTTACACCACTGAACATTTTGTCAAATTTCGATTAAATTATGATATTATGATGATCTTGGTCTCTTTTTCGAATCATAAAATCAAAGAGAAGTCACATGACAATTGTGGGCTTCATAACGTTACGCCCAATGCTATGTGAATTACATCATTATATATATATATATATAGTTGTACAAACGAGGTAGTCAGTTAAGTTTCATGAACAAATAACTGCCAAGTTATGGTTGCAGGACAGGTTCGTTTCTCTGTCTTCGAGGCAAACGGTATATTGACATACTAGTATATGCTACTGTACCCATAATCAGATCTAGTTTCATTAAACGCATACAATGTTCTTCCTCAAAATGAGATTTTTTTTTTACAGTATCTTTATTACTGAATGGGTAGAAAGAAGCAAAAATCACTAAACATTCAGCAGGCGTGAAAGCTAAAATACAGCCATATTATCATGGATTTTCTATCCAAAAAAAAGTTAAATTTTTTCGATGAGGAGAATTTTTGGATTTCCTCAAATCTGAAGAATAATTCAACTGTTTTTTCAACAATATAAAGATTCTTGGGTGTAACATTTTTAAACTTAAGAATGATCGCTGGTCAAATGTTGGAGTATTTAACTTTTGAAAACTGGATGCTTTTACATAGGTAAGAGTCCAAGCAATTCAAAACCACCACCCCACCCCAAAACCCGTTTAGGTGCATTTCTAGCGCTATACATAGTTATATCTGTATCCCGTTGTACATGTTATTACACAGAAAAGTAAACAACACAGCACCCTGCCACCAACTCTCCCAAAAATAATAGCTGAGTGAGTATTTAAAAATTCACAAAATTTGCACATGTTAAAGGTCACGGAGTCCGCTATTTAGTTACATTAAAAAAGAGTATGGTGTTCAATTAATTTTTTCACTAAAACACAATGACTGAGCTCAAATTATTATCTAACACAGAAAACCTGCGAAGCTGATGTATGGCAGGTCGTAAATTGCTCATGACTTTCCAACGTGTCATATATTTTTGTTGACTTTATTCTTTTCTTTTACAGCACTATCCTTTTGAATATTAAAAGTGTATAAACACTTTTCTTTAACAGCACTATCCTTTTGAGTATTAAAAGTGTATAAAAACTTTTCTTTAACAGCGCTATCCGTTTGAATATTAAAAGTGTATAAACACTTTTCTTTAACAGCACTATCCTTTTGAATATTAAAAGCGTATAAACACTTCTTCTCTTATATTATTTACTAAGAGACAGAAATCACTATGACATCATCGCGTCTAATCTTTCCAGAGTTCATAGCGATAAGAAAAACCGACGTCACAAGTGATGTCAAATCGACGATGTAATAATGCAATAATCACGTAATTTGAGCTACGCATTAAACGCTGATTTTACAAAAGTGGACATGCTCAACGGTTATTTTCATTCTATATACTATCTTTACCACTGACAAAAAGTACAGATATTTTCAGAAGTATGATAAGAAAGATCATTAAAAATGCTCAATTTAAGCAGAAATTTGCAGAAAATTTAGTGCAACTTGGGCCAGGAATTCAATAAATGCTTTTAACTCTTATTTGACCTATGACGGATGGATAGGCACTCAAACAAGAGGTCCAAGTGGGCCTGATACCGTTCACCTGGCTTACATAAATTAACAGTTGACCATTTCACTAAGTAGGCTTATATAATATTGTAAGAACACAACCTAAGTAAACTATATCCCAAACTTTATATCATGTTGATTTGACCTATTTTACCATAAAGGCATAATTAGTATACATAGTCTCTTCCTCATAATCGAAGTCATCCAAGATCCTGATGATGAGAAATATAATCTCTAGAGCCAGAGAGGTTACAAGCTCAGCCAATCAGATACAAGGTCTCTTATTAATATGTACAGATCTCACTTTTATAGAGAACCTGTGTACAACAATAATATGTCTATTTATCTAAGTGGAGCAAAATCCCATTGAAATTCAGTCTCAGAGTGGTAACAAGCTGAACCAATCAGATACAAGATTACCTCATTCATACACATAGCTCTTGCTCATAATCAAACTCGTGCAACATCTTTATAAGATAAGACTATTTAACAAGTCTGATCAAAATATGATTAAAATATAGTTGCCAGAGTGTTGACAAGCTCAGCCAATCAGCTGTAAGGTCATATTATTAACATGTGTGAATTTCACTCATAATACTACACAACTAAGATCTTGCTAACATAGGCCTACTTACCAAGTTTGATCAAAATACTATCAAAAATAGTCTCTGAAGTGAAAAAACCTCAGGCAATCAGATGCAAGATCATGACATAACTATGCATAGGTCTTACTCACAATAAAAACCATGAAACATCTTGATGGTATTAGCCTACTTAACAAATCTGATTCAAATCAGGTCAGAAATACGGTCTCTCAAGTGGTAAGAAGCCAATCATATACAAGATCACCTCATTAATATGTGTAGATCTTACTCATAATAAAAAGATTATGTACCTTGATGATATAAGCCTATTTACAAAGTTAGATCAAAAATATGATCAGAAACAGAGTCGTTCAAAGTGCTGACAAGCTCAATCAATCAGATGCAAAGTCAAATCATGAATATGCATGGATCTTCCTCTAATTGTACTCATCCAAGATCTTGATGATTTAAGCCTATTTACAAAGTTTGATCAAAATTGAATAAAACAAGAGTCCCTCGAAGGGACTGACGATCTACTGGGAGCAAAGAATTTCCAGGAATTCAAGAGAAGACCATTTCTTCCTTTTAACTGTCAAGTGGTACACATATTGGATTTCAGCTTGGCACCATTTTCTTTTAGGACAAAGTAGATATCATTAGAAGACTTTTGGTGAAAACCCCATGTCAAATGATCATCCATTCAGGGGCAGTTGTAACAATATTTTTAAGACAGTCGTCGTGGTGGCAGCCATATTGGATGTACGACTGGCACCATTTTTCACTTAGGACCAACTAGGTATCATAAGAAGTATATTGATGACAACCCCATGTTGATATAACCATCCATTTGGAGAGGAGTAGAGATAACAATATATTCAAGATTTTTAAGATGGCTGTCATGACGGCCATATTGGATGTTAGATCAACACCATTTTTATTTAGGACCAGCTAAACATCATAAGAAGTCTTTTAGTGAAAACCCCATGCTGCTATGACCTTCATTCAGGAGAAGTAGCAATAACAAGATTTTCAAGATGGCTTCTGTGGTGGAGATATTGGACTTCAGGTTCACACCATTTTCATTTAGGACCAACTAGACATCATAAGAAGTCTTTTAGTGAAAACCCCATGTTGATATGACCACCCATTCAGGAGGAGTAGGGATAAGATTTCAAAATGGCCATGCTGCTGGCCATATTGGATATGTTTGAGCAGTACCATTTTCATTTAGGACCAACTAAACCATGGGATGAATGTGTGTGCAAAGTTTCCTGGCAATCCTCCAATTAGTTTAGGAGGAGTAACGATAACAAACTTGTGTTAACGGATGGACGGAAGACCGACGATGGACAACAGACCATCCCATAAGCTCTTCCGGTCAATGACCAGTAGAGTTAAAAATACAGTCTTTAGAGTGGTAAGAAGCTCAGCCAATCACACTGAAGATCACCTCATTAATACGCATGCATTCCAAACATTATCGAACTCATGAGAGAGTTTGATCATATCAGTCTATATTTGAAGTTTGATAAAACTTAGGTAAAGAATATTACTTCCAGAGTAGTAACAAGCTCAGTCATTCAGATACATGACTACCTCATTATTATCCATGGATCTGGCTCATTATCAAACTCATCCAAGATCTTTAAGGTACAAGTCCATATTTTAATTTTCATCAAAATCAGATCAGATTTAAGGCTTCCAGAGTGGCATCAACCAATCACATACAAGATCACTTTATTAATATGTGTGGATCTCTCACTCATCATCAAAATTGTCCATAAGCATATATTCCAAGTTTGATCAAAATCGGATCAGAAATATGACTTCCAGAGTGGTAACAACCTCAGACGAAAGATTACCTCCTTAATATGTGTACATTTAGTTCATTATCAACTTTCAAGAGCTCGATGATAGAGCAAAAATATTCCAAGTTTGATAAAAATTAAATCAGAAATATGGCCTCCGGTATGGTAACATGTTTGGTCAATCAGATGCATGATCACCTCATTAGTATGCATGCATCTCACTCATTAGTATGCATGCATCTCACTCATTAGTATGCATGCATCTCACTCATTAGTGATCTTGTCAAAGATCTTGATGACATAAGCATATATTCCAGGATTGGCAAAAACTGGATCAGAAATATGACCCCCGCAGTGGTAACAAGCTTAGCCAATCTGATCCAATATTACCTCATTAACATGCATGAATCTCACTCATTATCGAAACACACCAAGATTTTCATGATATAAATGTATATTTCAAGCTTGATCAAAATTGGATAAGAAATATGGCCTTTAGAGCAGTAACAAGCTCGGCCTATCAGACGTAACATCACCTCATCAATATGCACATATCCCACTCATTATCAAAATCATCCGAGATCTTGATGAAATAAGCATATATTCCAAGTTTGATCAAAACTGGAAGAGAATTATGGTTTCCAGAGTTGTAACAAGGTCAGTCAATCAGATGCATGATCACCACATTAATATGCGTGGATCTCACTCATCAAATTCATCTGAGATTTTGATGATACTAGCCAGTATTCCAAGTTTGGTCGAAATCGTATCTGAAAAATATACTCCAAAGTATTATCAAGCAATAGTTGATGGACAGATAACTGATGACAGACAACACACAATGGATGCAGGGCCATACCTCAAGCTCACTTGGCCTTACAACTAGATGAGCTAACATACCATCCTCTATGAGAAACACACTTATGTGATTTTGCTATAAAGTTTCTTTTAGAGGTAAACAAAACCCCAAACAAACTGTACAAAACAAAAAGTATACTTTCCCTTTATACATAGCATGTTCAGCACTGAACACAATAATAATGCAAGTGAAAGACAAATGTTACAATACACAATCACCAAACTCCAGTAGAACAGAATCATCATCCAATCAAACCTGTGCATAAGAGTTATCACTGCAGGGGAAAAATGTGGCATTTATGAACAGGCCTTCTTTATAAGCAGGCAAAAAGTGACACTTAATTGGGACTTTTCATACCTGACAAAAAGTAACACTTAATTAGGACTTTTCATACCTGACAAAAAGTAACACTTAATTGGGACTTTTCATACCTGACAAAAAGTGACACTTAATTGGGACTTTTCATACCTGACAAAAAGTGACACTTAATTGGGACTTTTCATACCTGACAAAAAGTAACACTTAATTGGGACTTTTCATACCTGACAAAAAGTAACACTTAATTGGGACTTTTCATACCTGACATATATAAAGAGGTGTCTACTGTATACAGCTGATACATCAGGTTTGACTGCATTATGTTCCAGCACAAACATTATGAAAAAGGCCATTATTTGACTATAAAAGATCATTTTTGTAAATGGATTTAAGCTAATCATGGATTCTTTTATTATGACCAGGATTCACCTCTTTGGAGGTAAGTATTTTACTGTTTCCAAATAAAAAAAAATCTCATCACCAAAATCTGGCTCATCACCATTTTGTTTCACAAGTAAATCATTTTGTACATATGTACATACACCAAATGTAACATTTTTGCAACTTTTTCGTTTTTATATAAAAATAAAGCGTGCCCATTGTCAGTGCCTGAAATGAGCTAAATGCGAAACTTAACCAAGCTGTGACATACGGATGTACGGACATAAAGACCAGGGTAACACTATATCGCTCTCCACGGTAGTGGGGAAGCATATCAATCAGGACTGTATAAAATTAATAGTACAGGCCCAAAAGAAACAAGGTTATACAACAAGAAACATAACATGTTGAGAATAAAATTATACTGAAAGCAAAAATGTGGAAAACAAATCATCCAGGCATGATAATACAGCTCTAACAGAAAAAAGTACATCATATTTCACTCTATTAAAGATGCAACTCACAAAGAGTTTTTAATTCAAAAACATTTGAAACATATCAGTGACACATCAGAAGATGGACCATGTGCTTCCTGCATAATCAAAAGCAAAGATTTTGTATCAAAGAATACAAATAAGTAATAAAAACTTCTAAAATTAATGTGAAAATAGTTTTCATGTCATAATCAAAGAAGATGAATGGAATTAAAATCCTTAGAAAATTCTTGCACACAAATATAAATATGAAAAAGAAAAAGAAAACCTGTGAACTCAAACAGAACACATAACTACTAAGCAGACAGCTTCTCTATGCTCCAACAAAGACTTGATGAGAAAATAATATGTTCATTAATTCAAAAACTTAACTGGATCGACTGACAGATTGATAGATAAATAGGGTAACATTATATGCCTCTGTCTTATTTGTGATGGATCATACAAAAAACCCTATAAGGCTAGCTAAGTAAAAAATAAACATGAGTCTAAAGTGAGTCAGTCACACTTATGTAATATGTTATTGGTTAACACCAAACAACTGCTATGTTACCAGTCAAGAAATTTAAAAAATCCTTAAATACAAAAGGTTACACAAAGTCATGAAATACGTGAAACACTCTTTGTTACAAAAGTTCATAAAGTAGAACTTTATTTATGCAAAAGTCCTCCATGATAAGAAAAATGTTTGGATTAATGGGAGTTGAATTTGATAAAATATGGTTATACCAAATTGCTTGTTTGGAACACATGGCTCAGATGAACTTATGCTATGGATGAACAAGATTTGGCAATCCAGATTTTACTGTAATTTATAATGAAGGAAGGAAGGAATACACACTACTACAGTGCATTGACAATATCAAGTCACTGTTTAGGTTGTGAATTCGGTCTACTACACCAATTAGCTCAGCACAGAAATCATGACAGTAATGCACAGGCAGTTAGAACATTCAGAGAATTGGCTAACATCCTTCTATCACTCAGACAAACAAGTGGCCCAAGTGGACCTGATATTGCTCACCCGGCTTACATAACTTAACAGTTAACAATTTCACTCAGCAGGCTTATGTCGTATTGTAAGAACACAACCTATGTTAACTATTTGCCGAACTTTATATCATGATGATTTTTCCTATTTTACAATAGTGTGATAAAATTCTTTCCAAAGATAAAGGCATAATTAATATGTATAGTCCCTTGCTTGAAGTCATCCAAAATCTTTAAAAGTGAAGTTTACAGAAGAAACTTTGATTTGTGGTCTTCAGAGTCACATGACTTTCACATGGATTAAAATTATAATTCACAAGTTGTTTATTTTTAAAGGCCATGGGTTTCTTTACTCTTGATAATTAATTTTGAAGTGTTTCAGGAGAAAAGCATATTGGAGTTTGTTTTTGTTTTTTTTTTATTAAAACTAACAATATTTTTAAAAAATGTTTAAAAAATTGTAAGTAATGGCAATGAATATATGAAATGCCATAAAATAATGTACAATATATCTGATAATATATAAATGACAACTGTTTCAGGCACTTAAACATGGCAATACAAGGAAACTGTCAAACTGTATTTCACCAAACATATCAAACTTGCTTCCAAATATTTCAGAATTTTAAATGTGGTGAAGTTTTTTTTAGAAATAATTTTCTGCAAATAAATTTTTAAACTCAGGACATGATTTTTACAAGAATAAGGTTCTTACTGGAGCAAAATCAATATTAGAAAAAAACACAATTACTTGCAAACAAGTATCTCTATACTGTAATGAAATTCTGATCCTTAATTACAACACTGCACATAGTTTATGCAATTATACATTTTCTATAACAATACTACATGTACTATGTTATCCTTTTCTTCAGTTACTGGTATAAATGACAGATTATTTATTTTCAGCCCTAAGGTGTATTTTTGCAAGTTTTTAGTTACTGTTCTATTGAAATTTACCCATCTTATACTCTACAATTTTTTTTTAAAACTCTGGTTTGCAATCTTATTCAAGCGAAAGAACTTTGTGTAACTCCAAACCTGTGATTCTCAATAGTCAATATCATGAGTTACTTCCCTTGCTTTCCTTTGAACAGTTTGGTTTGGTTTTGTGGGTTTAACGCCATTTTTCAGCACATGATAGGCCATACATGGTGGCCAGTATATTTGGTGGAGGAAGAACCTGGGAAAACACTGGAAAGAACCACTGACCCATGGGAAGCTACTGGCAAGCTTTCTCACATACCCATGTTGGCCAAGCTGAGACTCAAATCTATGTGGACAGAGGTGAGATGTCAGTGATCTGTAAAGGCATCTTTGACCACTTGGCCTCCCCCCCCCCTTTGAAGAGAGAAAACAGGTATTGTAAAGGATTTTTTTTATTACACTGCATATTGTATTGAGAACAATTTCTAACTGCACTGAATTTCATTAAAATTTTAAGATTCTGCTCATAATAAAATTCACTGGTCATCTTGATGATTTAAGTCATTTACCAAAGTTTACTCAAAATCAGATTAAAAATACATTTTCGTTTGATTGGAAACAAGTTCAGCCAATCAGATGCAAGATCGTATTATTAATATGTGTGGATCTAACTCATTATCAAACTCATGTGAAATCTTGGTCACATAAGCCTATATTCCATGTCTGATCAAAATCTGATAAGAAATATGGCCTCCAGAGTGTTAACAAACTCAATCGGATTCAAAATCACCTCATTCATATGCATGGATCTCACTCATTACTGAACTCATCCAAGAGCTTGATGATATAAGCCCATTTCCAAATTTGATCAAATTAAGATAAAAAAATATGGCTTCCAGAATGGTAATAGGCTCAGCCAAATAGATGCAAGATCTCCTCATTAATATGCTTGTACCTCACCCATTACCTCACCCATTACTGAACCTGTTCAAGATCTCCTCATTAATATGCTTGTACCTCACCCATTACTGAACCTGTCCAAGATCTCCTCATTAATATGCTTGTACCTCACCCATTACTGAACCTGTCCAAGATCTCCTCATTAATATGCTTGTACCTCACCCATTACTGAACCTGTCCAAGATCTCCTCATTAATATGCTTGTACCTCACCCATTACTGAACCTGTCCAAGACCTTGATGACAAAAGCACAGAATCCAATTTCTGATCAAAATCAGATCAGAAATACAGGCTCCAGAGTGGTAACAAGCTCAGTGAATCAGATGCAAGATTGCTCCATTAATATATGTGGATCTCACTCATTATCTTACTTGTATAAGATCTTTATGATATAAGCATATATTCCTAGTATTCCTAGTTTGATGAACATCAGATCAGAATATGGCCTCCTGAGTGATAACATGACCAGCCAATCATCTGCAAGATTGCCTCATTAATATGCACAGATCATATTCAAACTTGTCCAAGATATTGATAATATAAACCATGGCCTCTAGAACCATAACAAATGTTGATGGATGAGCGACATACACAGGGCTATACCATAAGCTCACTTGGCCTTACAGCTAAGTGAGCTAATAATAGTGTGCACTGTTACATTTGCTATGATATCATCTACATACTAGATTTTTTCAGTCAGCTCTAAAAGATACATTATTTACTGTTTTTACTGCATACCAATATCTGAACAGCAAAGACCCAGATCTGTCCTCACATAATGCAAATGGCAAATCAGGGTTTACACAATTTTCTATGCATGATTTCAAACAAGCAGCATAGATCCTGATCTGCCAGTGCATTATGCAACCACAAATCTGAGTCTTTGCTGTTGTCAGATGGGTACAGGCAATACATGAGTAAATACTGTATTCCAAAAGAGTAAATAGTGAGCACATTTTTAAATTTGTTTTTTTTTTATCCCTCCAACCGATTGTGTGGAGGATATAGCAATAGTGATATCTATCTGTCTGTTCATAGACAAGGTAGTTTCTGCAACATAACTTAGTTTACCATGGTCTTTTTTTGTCAAACCTCATGTGCCTTACCCATGGAAAGTGGCAAAGTATATCAATTTTGGAGCTGCTTGGTTCAGGATCAATGTCACTGAAGCTGAAAATGTAATTTTTCTTTTTGCATGACAAGTTATGTTTTATTGGACTAATGTTCATACAACTTCAGAGGTAGACTACACAAAGGCAGGAGCAGTTCCCTACTGATTGTGCAGCCAAGAGGTGAAAGGGCATGGTCACTTGAACTGACACTGTAATTCTTTTGTTTTCCACTTGATAAGCCAAATTTCATAAATTCAATTTTCATACAACTTCATAGGTAGTCTACACCTGGGCAGAGGCACCCTCCTATTGATTCTTGAGCCCAGAGGCCAAAAGTCAAGGTCACATGAGCTAAAATTGTCCTTTTGGGTTCAACATGGCAAGTCTACTTTACTCAAGTTTACCCACAACCAATTTTTTTATCAACTTTATCAACTTCATACTTGCATTGGATTTGATGAAAGGCAGCTCTCTATTGAATCTGTGTTGAATGGATCAAACATCAAGGTTACTGGCCATGAAATTAAACAATTATGTTAATTATTACATTTGCAATAGCTGCAATGAATCAACCACTCTTCTGATGGCTACTTTTTTTTGGGTGGGGGGAGAGAGGATATTGTAGATTCTGATTCAATCAAACAGAAAAATCATTCTAATATTGTTTCAAAGCTACAATTGTGGTAACAGGTGAAAGTGTATTGCAATAAGAGCCTGGAAACGATTTTTAAGTAGTGTGGAATGGAAAGTAGGTTAGAGTGACCCAATTTTATCCACTTTCATCCCAAGATGCATCCATGGTGCAAGTTTATAATAGCAATAGGTACAAAGGCATTTGAATTAGAGTCTGGACAAGGTTTTTAAGCAATCTTCAATAAACCCTAGAAAGTTTGTTCTAATTAGAACTTGGACATGATCTTTTTTGCAGTATGACCAAAACAATTCTGGTAAGTTGGTCAAAGGGACTAAGTAATGGTATGCCACACATTCAACTGGTCAAAGTGACTAAGTATTGGTATGCCACAAATATTTAACAATATGCACTCATAATGCAGGTTTGATGTCAACAGGTGTGCTGTTGGGGACAGACAGACTAAATCTTTAATATAGCTCCCACTTCTACAGTTGGCAGTTGCGTGCGCATTATATCAATGAGTAGAGATGTAATATATATATATATATATATATATATATATAGCTCCCACTTCTACAGTTGACAGTTGTGTGCACATTATATCAATGAGTAGAGATGGTAATATATATATATATAAATATATATATATATATAATAAAATAAACAAACACTGTCTTCAAAACTTCATGACACTGCATAAAATCATTTACTTACAATAACTTGTTTGATCACTCAAAGTTTTAGAAAATATTTTAAAATTAGTTTCAAACCACTACATTTAACACAAACCATGAAAAAAAGATGGTTGAAATTACAATTTAAATTTAAAAGCAACTGTTTCTATGATTCAGCAAACATATTTTAGGACATCTGGAGAGTCGAATCTAATTGTCTGCACAGAATGTAAGCAGCAGTGTAATTTACATAATACAAAAAGCTACCATTTGTAATGGAGTACAGTGCTGTATACAAAGACACGACATTTAAATGTAAACATAAAAATTACTCAAGGAATAATTAATGACAACATTGCAGAAACTGACAGAACATTTCAAGTATACATATCTGTACATTATGTATATATATATATATATACATATTATAGTTGTATGTTACTTCTATGTATATATATAGACATATTATAGTTGTATGTTACTTCTATGTATATATATAGACATATTATAGTTGTATGTTACTTCTATATATATATATATATATATATATATATATACATATTATAGTTGTATGTTACTTCTATATATATATATACATATTATAGTTGTATGTTACTTCTATGTATATATATATACATATTATAGTTGTATGTTACTTCTATGTATATATATATATACATATTAGTGTTGTATGTTACTTCTATGTATATATATATATACATATTATAGTTGTATGTTACTTCTATGTATATATATATACATATTATAGTTGTATGTTACTTCTATTTAAAATGGAAATGGAGTTCTTTTGTACTTCAAATATCACACATGAACATATATAAAACTATGCCAAATTTGAATGTGTCATTCTTTGGATTACTCCAAGTACCTGCACATCTACTGGGATGTATCATGCACCCAACTGTAACAGTGCAGACACAGATCTGCTGTCACACTATCATGTGCTGGCAGATCAGGCTCAGTGTTGTTATACGACTTATGTTTAAGCAAATAGAATAGACAAGGATCTGCTAGAGCATAATTCCCCGACAGTAGATTTGGATCTATGAATCTGCCATAGCATAATTCCCTGACAGCAATCTGGGTCTATGGCTCTGCCAGAGCACAATGCCCTGAGAGCTAATCTGTGTCTATGGATCTAACAGAGCATAATGCCCTGACAGCTGATCTAGGTCTATGCTGTCTGCAGTTGAGTTCACAATAAGGCATGGACAATTTTGAAAAATCATGGTTGTCCATGGGCAACCAGCTTTGAAAATTTGCAGGTATCCAGAAGCCCAATGTAATGACCAAACGTTTGTCACTGAAAAATATATACAACTTCATATAATTTTTAACATCACAATTTTTCATGATAGTTTTTGGTTGCCCAAATGGGCCTTCACACTGAGAAAAGTGGTTGTCTGGAATTAATTTTTAACTGTCCCAGGCAATGGATTTTTCTACTCCTGATATTATATAAATGAGTAATGAGGGTATGAATGTTCTCTCAACATATCCAGGGTTGCATCTAGGTTTTTAAAACTTTGTACCATGTGAGGTAGGTGGGCCCTGTGTTCATTTGAAAACTTACTGGCAACAAAAATTGTATTGAAAATATAAAATAATTTAGTTGCCACCCATATGTAATGTGCAAACATAGCTTCACATTAATGGTTTGTTTGTGGGAAGGTAATTCAACATGTTGATCCAATGTAGATGTTTGAAAGTTTATATTTCCATGCATGGGAGAGTTTCTGTTCACAGTTTTCAAGCACCAATTACAAAACAACTCCTGACTTCCACTTATTTTGAGCCATGGACTATTTTCTTCTTGGTGGAAGTTGCTGACAGCCAATCAGATCTCAGCATATGACAATTATGTTATTGACTGGTGTGTTGAATTTTCAAGATAGAGCCAGCATAGATTTCTGTGTATAAAAAGCAAAACACATTCTGGATTTATATAAATTTGCAAACAATGCTTGTATTATATTTTGCTCCAGTTTGAGCAAAAGTAGAAAACATTTTTGTGGCTATTTTAAAATTTTGCAGAAATCACACAATCACATGTCCTAGATGCAACCAGGCATATCTATCTTCCTGATGACTAGGAGCACACATTAAAACTAAAACATACCAGAGATTCATGTCACAAGCAACCAGAAACATGATTCATGTCACAAGCAACCAGAAACATGATTCATGTCACAAGCAACCAGAAATGTGATTCATATCACAAGCAATCAGAAACATGATTCATGTCACAAGCAACCAGAAACATGATTCATGTCACAAGCAACCTGAAATATGATTCATGTCACAAGCAAAATCTGACTTACTTAGAAAAATATCATTACAAAAATACTTCAAAAATGATGAAAGCTGGATCATTTACATTTTCAGAAATGACTCAAATCAGAAGAAAAAAAACATGAAGCTGACCATGGCCTGCATGTCAAACATTTCCCCAGGCTTCTGATAATGACATAATTTATTTAGCTAAAAAAGATAAAGAAAAAAAAAGGATAATGGGGTTATTATAGGGTGTGGATGGACATATGGATGGACATGTGCATTGGTATCAAAGCGAATGCTATGTTAAGCTTTCACCAAGACTTGTCTGACAAATAGTAAAAGGTAACCATTAGTGCTTATTGACAAATAGTAAAAGGTAACCATTGGTACTTATTGACAAACAGTAAAAGGTAACCATTAGTACTTACTGACAAATAGTAAAAGGTAATCATTAGTGCTTATTGACAAATAGTAAAAGGTAATCATTGGTACTTATTGACAAATAGTAAAAGGTAACCATTAGTACTTACTGACAAATAGTAAAAGGTAATCATTGGTACTTATTGACAAATAGTAAAAGGTAACCATTAGTACTTACTGACAAATAGTAAAAGGTAATCATTGGTACTTATTGACAAATAGTAAAAGGTAACCATTAGTACTTACTGACAAATAGTAAAAGGTAACCATTGGTACTTATTGACAAATTGTAAAAGGTAACCATTACTACTTATTGATAAATAGTAAAAGGTAACCATTAGTACTTATTGACAAATAGTAAAAGGTAACCATTAGTACTTATTGACAAATAGTAAAAGGTAACCATTAGTACTTACTGACAAATAGTAAAAGGTAACCATTAGTACTTACTGACAAATAGTAAAAGGTAACCATTAGTACTTACTGACAAATAGTAAAAGGTAACCATTAGTACTTACTGACAAATAGTAAAAGATAACCATTACTACTTATTGATAAATAGTAAAAGGTAACCATTAGTACTTACTGACAAATAGTAAAAGATAACCATTAGAGTTTATTGCAAACCTGTATAAAATAAATACATGAATTAGTGGTTTACATTTTCTTTGACATAGTAAGTCCAATGATCATGTGATATCAAGAAATTATTGAGGGAAAAGGATGATTTCAAACATCAAAGAAAGGTACATCTTGTGTCCAGCACTGCCAGGTCCTATTTATAAACTCTGTAATTTTACTCCTATGTCAACATATTTAAGAGGCAAATCATGTTTTAATTTTTATGTCTGAGAATTTATAAGTTTCACACATGCAGGAAAAAATAAAAGGCCACATAATTATTTTGCCAGCCCATGTTCTGCAACCACCTTATGTGCCACCCTGGTGTGTTGGCCAATTCCATATTTATAGTAAGGAATGTGCTCTGACCCCCTCCCCTTTCATTACCCTCAAAATACCCATCACTGGATGGGAAGGTCAGAGGTATCTCAGAATACAAGCATACAGGATAAAAACTTTGGACATTCAGCAATATTATACTTTAGTTTCAGCTGAATATACCCACTGATGACACAAATATTAATATTGGTGATGCTGAGAGCAACAGAAAAGTAATATGTCTTGCTATTTGCTAAACAGTGACATGACAATAATGGCATCTCAAGATAGTGGACTAAGTACATGACCTGATGCTTATAAGAGCGTAAGTAAGCTAGCATTCAATGCATTCTTATTAGAGTGTAAGTAAGCTAGCATTATATGCATTCTTATAAGAGTGTAAGTAAGCTAGCATTATATGCATTCTTATAAGAGTGTAAGTAAGCTAGCATTATATGCATTCTTATAAGAGTGTAAGTAAGCTAGCATTATATGCATTCTTATAAGAGTGTAAGTAAGCTAGCATTATATGCATTCTTATAAGAGTGTAAGTAAGCTAGCATTATATGCATTCTTATAAGAGTGTAAGTAAGCTAGCATTATATGCATTCTTATAAGAGTGTAAGTAAGCTAGCATTCTATGCATTCTTATAAGAGTGTAAGCTAGCATTCTATGCATTCTTATAAGAGTGTAAGTAAGCTAGCATTATATGCATTCTTATAAGAGTGTAAGTAAGCTAGCATTATATGTATTCTTATAAGAGTGTAAGTAAGCTAGCATTCAATGCATTCTTATTAGAGTGTAAGTAAGCTAGCATTCTATGCATTCTTATAAGAGTGTAAGTAAGCTAGCATTCTATGCATGCTCTTGGGTACTAGTCATGTGATGGGAAGAAAACCAGACCATAATGTTGAGTAAGTGAGACATTGTAGTGTAAAGTAATTGACCTTGCAAGAATATCAGAGAACTTTATATTACAGATAAAATGGCTGAATTTTAAAATCAAATCATCACGCCTAATAAGGGAAACTGTGTTATACTGAATGACCTATTTTCCTGAGAACAGCTATGATGCTGTATGTGTATACCAAGTTTCATCCCTTAATCTCCAACAGTTTAAAAGTTAAAGAGCAGAAAGGAAAGTGTGATGGGGACAGAAAATACTGAGCTGAGATCTTGACCTTTCAAGATAGAACCCCCAATGTGGTATGTGATACACCTTTATGTGGTATGTGTGATACACCTTCTAGTGATGATGCATAAGCATACCAAGTTTCATTCCTTGATCTCAAACAGCTCTAAAGTTATGGAACTGATGGGAATCTGTGATGGAAACATAAAATATTGAGCTGTGACCTTGACCTTGAAAACAAGATGCCCAATATGGTGATGATGTATAAGTATACCAAGTTTCATTCCTTAACCTCGGATAACTTTAAAGTTATACAGCATAAGGGAAAGTATGATGGAATATGTAAAATACTGAGACATGACTATCACCCTGAATGTGCTTCACCACACAACTTCTAAGTTTCATCCCTTAATCTTAAATGTCTTTAAAGTTCTAGAGTGGAATAGAAAGTGTTATGGATATGTAAAAATACTGAGCTGTGACCTTGACTTTAAATAAAGGACCCCCTCCAATGTAGTATGCTTCACACCTGCTATTCATTGTGTATAAGTATACCAAGTTTCATCCTTAAATTTAAAATGGCTTTAAAGTCATAAAGCGGAAGGGACGAGTGGAAAGACATCCAGTCAGAAGTGCAAATACTATGTCACCTGCTTTTATTTGAAAAGGCATGGGACTATAAAATAAGACTATAAAATAAAACATGCACTCAGATTGTGAAGTTCTACATAACTTAGTATGACCTTGAAGATTCCATTACTGGCTAGCTCTTCTGTCAGTTAAACCAAAGTAAAATTTCTATCTTGTGGCAAGTTGTAAGAATTTTTTTAAGTTAACACTGACCCTAAGTAAATAAAGTGAACAAATTAAACATTTTGCATATACCACATGCTTTTTCTTCTTAGATACAGCACAAATTGAAAGCAAGATTCTGAAGCACTATTTCTTAGTTTCATGCAGGACAAATTAAGTGTATCTTTGCATGCAGGACAAATAAAGTGTATCATTTCATGCAGGACAAATTAGGTGTATCATTTCATGCAGGACAAATTAAGTGTATCATTTCATGCAGGACAAATTAAGTGTATCATTTCATGCAGGACAAATTAAGTGTATCAAAACATGCAGGACAAATTAAGTGTATCATTGCATGCAGGACAAATTAAGTGTATCACTGCCTGTAGGAAAAATTAAGTCTATCATTGCATGCAGGACAAATTAAGTGTATCATTGCATGCAGGACAAATTAAGTGTATCACTGCCTGTAGGAAAAATTAAGTCTATCATTGCATACAGGACAAATTAAGTGTATCATTGGTACAACTCTTAATTAAGATCAACTTATTTCTCCTTTAATCATGTAAGCAACCTTCTTGTTGTCCAAGATCTCAAATTTTACACCTGAACTAAAATGCCAATATAAATGGATGTGCAACTGATTTGCCACCACATACATATGGAAATCTTCATCAGTGTGTTTAGAATTAGCAGTCAGCTAGGAATCTACTTTCATCATTATAGGACAAGAATTGTGTTTACCATGAGAGAACAACATACCATCCTATGGGCTGGACCTGTACTAAGATCAACAAAAATAAAAGACTGTGACTGCCTTAAAAACTATAAATATGTCCATATGACATGAATGTGACTGCCTTAAAAACTATAATTATGTCCATATGACATGAATGTGACTGCCTTAAAAAATATAATTATGTCCATATGACATGAATGTGACTGCCTTAAAAACTATAAATATGTCCATATGACATGAATGTCCCTGCCAATATGGTGTATCTGTATCCATCAGCAAAGCATCAAAGCGAGGTCGCATGCCCAATTAATAAAGCCTGGGTGTTTAATTAAAAATTCAAACAAAAAATGTTCTATGGATCATTTATACAAATGAATAGCATCAATCACGATTAGATAATAAGCAGATAAAAATAATCTTTCTTAAATGGCTTATCTACAAGCATTTAGTTAATAATAATTTACTTTAAAAGCTGGCTCTTTTTTTATGGTGCAAAGACTTCAAATTTGCCTATTGTCAGCCCTAATCTGTGTCAGTGCATGTGTCAAGTATTATTTTAATATTTTCTCACCGATAAGCCTACTATAGTATTTTCTAACTGTAAATAATCTGGTTCAACCTGTGTCAGGAAATTAGCAGCTATAATACATTTCCAAGTTTAAAGTGAGTTTTGGTGTTGTGGGGGGCTTTATTTAGTGTAAAATTTGAATTTGGGATATAAATTTGTTTCGGTTTTTGAAGTAGCCGGTTTTCTGTTTACTGGAAGAAAAAAATGATGATATTAAAGAAGACAATAATTGGGAGCCCTGAAAAATTTCAATCTTATGGGGATTCCAGTATATCGAGGGTTGGGTTTTGAAGGATTTCACTGTATTTGTAAACAATGGTTAAAATATAGTTTTGTTATTTATTACTTGAGATTCATTATTATTTTTTATAACTATTTGCAGTTACAGCTTCACTATGACCATTCATGCAGAGTGAAATTGATTTTCAAGCTTCATGACTTCATAAATCCTATAAAATATGAAGTTCAATTCTTAAATAGGGTGGCTCTATGAACTTGCCCTATTTAATCACAAATATTAGTACCCATCATCTCTTCTGTCAACAACTTTTGTTACATTATTATACATATGTAGACTGGTCATCTGTCTCTGTTTGCATTTGCTCAAAGAACGAGTCCACGTCCTGTAAGTTGACTAGTTCCTCTGCTTTAGCTTCCTGTAGGTTGATTGGTTCTTCAGCTGTAGTGATCTCGAAATCTATATGTGGGCTATTAGTGTTTTCTTGAAGATGAAAAACTGGCTCAGTCCTTGGGCAAAAGTTTGAACTTTTAGTTCTGTCAAATGCTACATTTGGTTCTTCTTTACAAAATCTATGTTTACCACTGTGTGGCAAGTCAGAATGAGTTGGCACTTTTGTGTTTGATTGACATTGTGATTCCTGAGAGTTATCTCCCATGAGCAATTTGTCCTGCAAATCCAGTTCCTCTTTCATTGCTTTTGTCACCTGAATCAAATTTTCTGTCATTTCCTGAATGGTTATTTTTTGGTCATATTCCTGACTCGGACCATGTTTAGTAGTCACCCCTATCATCCTGGGATCATCATTTCCTTCAGAAGTCCCCTCCTCTGCCTGCTCCTCACATGAGTAAGAGTCTGCTGTTGTATCTGTCCCAGGGGTGTGATCCGAGTACTGGGACCCTGGGGGAGGTGCACAAACCCACGCCTCTATGATTCCCGACTCAGAATAATCCTCTGACCCAGGGCTCACTATAGAAAACACCTTTTCATCCTCTCCAGGGGTGTTGGCTGCAAACAGGCGAACTGATTTCTTATATGAATATGTTTTTGGTCTGTCTGTTTTGTAAAATTCACTAAGATCTTTGGAAGAAAAATTTTTTGTTTTATCCTCATCCTGCAGATAAATATTGGATACAGATATATCCTTTATTGCACCAAAACCACTTCCACCTTCTGGCAAAAGCTCGGGGTAAGTAATGTCTATCTTTTCTGTACTCAGTAACTTCTGAAGCATGTTCCCTTCAATGGGAATATCATCATAATCACTTCCATCATCAACGTGTCCAGCAGTGTCCAGCAGAGGTTGGGGTATCCCACCACATGCCCCAAGGGTGTCATAATTATCTCCCTCAAATGTCAAGTCTGTAGCACTCCTCTGGCTGTCTGACTTCATGTGCTGAGGAGAAAGGGGAGGCAACCCAGGTCCACTTGGTGGACAATTTGCACAATCACTGTGATACAAGTCTTCCACACTTTTGTTGGGAACACGACTCACTACTGTAGACTTGTTATCAATGGTTCTAGTAAACTGTGCAGCACCTAACTGTTTGTCATTACTCACTTTCTCAGTATCAACTGGGTCTGGACCTTCTGTATCTGGAAGGAAGAATTACTTTCAACTGACTGAAAGCCATACAAACTTTACAACATCACTGACATATCCCTTCCAAATCTTAGAACTCTGCTTATTGCAAAAAAATATTTAGGGAGTAAAACTTCAGAGGTTTCTTGCTACCCTGAATATTGTACCTTTGTGTGTGTTTGAGCAGTTGATCATGAAAAGTATTCAATTTACAATGTAGCTGTTTTCCAATACATTAATTGTGTATTTTGTTTTCTGTCATGAAACACATCATATTTTTTGCAATTCAAATAAAGAATTTTTAATTAACTATGGAAGAAAGAAGATGTCAAAAGTTTCTGAGGCCCTGAACTGAAATAGACACATATCTTGCATTCTATCTTCATGGTATTTTGTTTCCTATATATTCTGATGCACTCATCTTGTATTCTATGATTATATAATTTGTGTGCATGTAAAATGGGATGTATTAGAAAGTATGTGTGAGTGAGTGTTTATGGGAAGTATTAGAAAGTATGTATGAGTGAGTATTTATATGGAATGTATTAGAAAGTATGTTGTTGTTGTTGATTTGGTGTTTTATATCACAGCAACACCAGCAGCTTATTTAGTGCCAAGGCAATTGCTTTGACAAGGACACACAGGGTAGCCAACCCAGGATGATCCGATGGTAGGATTTGAACCTGCAACCTTTCAGGTGCGAGACCAGCACACTAACTACTGAGCCACTGTGCCTCCGCTAGAAAGTATGTATGAGTGAGTTTTTCTATGTGATGTATTAGAAAGTATGTACGAGTGTTTATATGTGATGTATTAGAAAGTATGTATGAGTGAGTATTTCTATGTGATGTATTAGAAAGTATGTACGAGTGTTTATATGTGATGTATTATAAAGTATCTACGAGTGTTTATGACATATTATAAAGTATGAGTGAGTGAGTATTTATTTGTGATGTATTAGAAAGTATGTGTGTTTATATTACATATTATAAAGTATGAGGGAGTATTTATATGTGACATATTAGAAAGTATGTATGAGTATTTATATGTGACATATTATAAAGTATGTATGAGTATTTATATGTGACATATTAGAAAGTATGTATGAGTATTTATATGTGACATATTTGAAAGTATGTATGAGTATTTATATGTGACATATTAGAAAGTATGTGTGAGTATTTATATGTGACATATTAGAAAGTATGTATGAGTATTTATATGACATATTAGAAAGTATGTATGAGTATTATTTCTATGTGATGTATTATAATGTACGAGTGTTTATATGTGATGAATTAGAAAGTATGTATGAGTATTTATAAGTTGTGTATTGGAAAGTATGTGTGAGTGAGTATTTATATGGGATGTATTAGAAAGTATGTATGAGTGAGCATTTATATGAGACATATTAGAAAGTATGTATGAGTATTTATGTATGTATGAGTGAGCATTTATATGAGACATATTAGAAAGTATGTATGAGTATTTATATGTGATGTATTAGAAAGTATGTAAGTGAGTATTTACATGTGATGTTTTAGAAAGTATGTATGAGTATTTTTATGGGATGTATTAGAAAATATGTATGAGAGTATTTTTATGGGATGTATTAGAAAATATGTACAAGTGTGTATTTATATGTGATGTATTAGATAGTATGTATGAGTATTTATATGTGATGTATTAGAAAGTATGTATGAGTGAGTATTTTTATGGGATGTATTAGAAAATATGTATGAGTGAGTATTTATATGTGACATATTAGAAAGTATGTACGAGTATTTATATGTGACATATTAGAAAGTATGTATGAATATTTATATGTGACATATTAGAATGTATGTATGAGTATTTATATGTGACATATTAGAAAGTATGTATGAGTATTTATATTGGATGTATTAGAAAGTATGTATGAGTATTTATATGTGACATATTAGAAAGTATGTATGAGTATTTATGTCACATATTAGAAAGTGTGTACGAGTATTTATATGCGACATATTAGAAAGTATGTGTGAGTATTTATATGTGACATATCAGAAAGTATGTATGAGTATTTATATGTGACATATTAGAAAGTATGTATGAGTATTTATATGTGACATATTAGAAAGTATGTATGAGTATTTATATGGGATGTATTAGAAAGTATGTATGAGTGAGTATTTATATGTATATGTAATGCATTAGAAAGTATGTATGAATATTTATGTATGATGTATTAGAATGTATGAATATTTATGTGTGATGTATTAGAAAGTATGTATGAATATTTATGTGTGATGTATTAGAAAGTATGTATGAATATTTATGTATGATGTATTAGAATGTATGAATATTTATGTGTGATGTATTAGAAAGTATGTATGAATATTTATGTGTGATGTATTAGAAAGTATGTATGAATATTTATGTGTGTTGTATTAGAAAGTATGTGTGAGTGAGTATTTATACTGGATGTATTAGAAAGCATGTATGAGTGAGTATTTATATGGGATGTATTAGAAAGTATGTATGAGTGAGTATTTATATGTGATGTATTAGAAAGTATGTATGAGTGAGTATTTATATGGGATATATTAGAAAGTATGTATGAGTGAGTATTTATATGTGATGTATTAGAAAGTATGTATTAGTGAGTATTCATATGTGATGTATTAGAAAGTATGTACGAGTATTTATATGTGATGTATTAGAAAGTATGTATGAGTGTTTATATGTGATGTATTAGAAACTATGTGCAAGTATTTATGTAATGTATTAGAAAGTATGTGAGCTAATATTTATATGTGATGTATTAGAAAGTATGTATGAATATCTATGTGTGATGTATTAGAAAGTATGTTTGAATATTTATATGGGATGTATTAGAAAGTATGTATGAGTATTTATATGTGATGTATTATAAAGTATGTATGAATATCTATGTGTGATATATTAGAAAGTATGTACGAGTATTTATATGTGATGTATTAGAAAGTATGTATGAATATATATGTGTGATGTATTAGAAAGTATGTATGAGTATTTATATTTGATGTATTAGAAAGTATGTATGAATATCTATGTATGATGTATTAGAAAGTATATATGAGTGTTTATATGTGATGTATTAGAAAGTATGTATGAATATTTATGTGATGTATTAGAAAGTATGTATGAATATCTATGTGTGATGTATTAGAAACTATGTGCGAGTATTTATGTGATGTATTAGAAAGTATGTATGAGTGAGTATTTATTTGTGATTTATTAGAAAGTATGTGTATTTTTTTGTGATGTATTAGAAAGTATGTGTATTTATGTGATGTATTAGAAAGTATGTATGAGTGAGTATTTCTATGTGATATATTAGAAAGTATGTACGAGTGTTTATATGTGATGTATTAGAAAGTATGCACGAGTGTTTATATGTGATGTATTAGAAAGTATGTGTATTTATGTGATGTATTAGAAAGTATGCATGAGTATTTATATGTGATGTATTAGAAAGTATGTATGAGTGAGTGTTTATATGTGATGTATTCGAAAGTATGTATGAGTTTATATGTGATGTATTAGAAAGTATGTATGTGTTTATATGTGATGTATTAGAAAGTATGTATGTGTTTATATGTGATGTATTATAATGTATGAATATTTATGTGATGTATTAGAAAGTATGTATGAGTGAGTGTTTATATGTGATGTATTAGAAAGTATGTATGTGTTTATATGTGATGTATTAGAAAGTATGTATGTATTTATATGTGATGTATTAGAAAGTATGTATGTGTTTATATGTGATGTATTATAATGTATGAATATTTATGTGATGTATTAGAAAGTATGTATGAGTGAGTGTTTATATGTGATGTATTAGAAAGTATGAGTATTTATATGTGATGTATTAGAAAGTATGTATGAGTATTTATATGTGATGTATTAGAAAGTATGTATGTGTTTATATGTGATGTATTAGAAAGTATGTATGTGTTTATATGTGATGTATTAGAAAGCATGAGTATTTATATGTGATGTATTAGAAAGTATGAGTATTTATATGTGATGTATTAGAAAGTATGAGTGTTTATATGTGATGTATTATAAAGTATGAGTATTTATATGTGATGTATTAGAAAGTATGAGTATTTATATTTGATGTATTAGAAAGTATGAGTATTTATATGTGATGTATTAGAAAGTATGAGTATTTATATGTGATGTATTAGAAAGTATGAGTATTTATATGTGATGTATTAGAAAGTATGAGTATTTATATGTGATGTATTAGAAAGTATGAGTATTTATATGTGATGTATTAGAAAGCATGAGTATTTATGTGATGTATTAGAAAGTATGAGTATTTATATGTGATGTATTAGAAAGTAAGTATGAGTATTTATATGTGATGTATTAGAAAGTATGTATGTGTTTATATGTGATGTATTAGAATGTATGAGTATTTATATGTGATGTATTAGAAAATATGAGTATTTATATGTGATGTATTAGAAAGTATGAGTATTTATATGTGATGTATTAGAAAGTAAGTATGAGTATTTATATGTGATGTATTAGAAAGTATGTATGTGTTTATATGTGATGTATTAGAATGTTTGAGTATTTATATGTGATGTATTAGAAAGTATGTATGAGTATTTATATGTGATGTATTAGAAAGTATGTATGTGTTTATATGTGACGTATTAGAAAGTAAGTATGAGTATTTATATGTGATGTATTAGAAAGAAAGTATGAGTATTTATATGTGATGTATTAGAAAGTATGTATGTGTTTATATGTGATGTATTAGAATGTATGAGTATTTATATGTGATGTATTAGAAAGTATGAGTATTTATATGTGATGTATTAGAAAGTATGAACGAGTGCTTATATTTGATGTAATATAAAGTATGTATGAATATTTATATGTGATGTATTAGAAACTATGTGCGAGTATTTATGTGATGTATTAGAAAGTATGTGAGCTAATATTTATATGTTGTGTATTAGAAAGTATGTATGAGTGAGTATTTATATGTGATGTATTAGAAAGTATGTGTGAGTATTTATATGGGATGAATTAGAAAGTATGTACGGGTGTTTATATGTGATGTATTAGAAAGTATGTATGAGTGTTTATTTGTGATGTATTAGAAAGTATGTACGAGTGAGTATTTATATGTGACATATTAGAAAATATGAGTGAGTATTTATATGGGATGTATTAGAAAGTATATATAAGTGAGTATTTATATGTGATGTATTATAAAGTATATATGAGTGAGTATTTATATGGGATGTATTAGAAAGTATGTATGAATATTTATATGGGATGTATTAGAAAGTACGTATGAATGGGATGTATTAGAAAGTATGTATGAATGGGATGTATTAGAAAGTATGTATGAATGGGATGTATTAGAAAGTACATATGAATGGGATGTATTAGAAAGTACGTATGAATGGGATGTATTAGAAAGTATGTATGAATGGGATGTATTAGAAAGTACGTATGAATGGGATGTATTAGAAAGTATGTATGAATATTTATATGAGATGTATTAGAAAGTATGTATGAATGGGATGTATTAGAAAGTATGTATGAATGGGATGTATTAGAAAGTATCTATGAATGGGGTGTATTAGAAAGTACGTATGAATGGGATGTATTAGAAAGTATGTATGAATGGGATGTATTAGAAAGTACGTATGAATGGGATGTATTAGAAAGTACGTATGAATGAGATGTATTAGAAAGTATGTATGAATGGGATGTATTAGAAAGTACGTATGAATGGGATGTATTAGAAAGTATCTATGAATGGGATGTATTAGAAAGTATCTATGAATGGGATGTATTAGAAAGTATGTATGAATGGGATGTATTAGAAAGTATGTATGAATATTTATATGGGATGTATTAGAAAGTACGTATGAATGGGATGTATTAGAAAGTACGTATGAATGGGATGTATTAGAAAGTATGTATGAATGGGATGTATTAGAAAGTATGTATGAATGGGATGTATTAGAAAGTACGTATGAATGGGATGTATTAGAAAGTATGTATGAATATTTATATGGGATGTATTAGAAAGTATGTATGAATGGGATGTATTAGAAAGTACGTATGAATGGGATGTATTAGAAAGTACGTATGAATGGAATGTATTAGAAAGTGTGTATGAATGTGATGTATTAGAAAGTATGTATGAATGGGATGTATTAGAAAGTATGTATGAATGGGATGTATTAGAAAGTATGTATGAATGGGATGTATTAGAAAAGTATGTATGAATATTTATATGGGATGTATTAGAAAGTACGTATGAATGGGATATATTAGAAAGTACGTATGAATATTTATATGGGATGTATTAGAAAGTATGTATGAATGGGATGTATTAGAAAGTACGTATGAATGGGATGTATTAGAAAGTATGTATGAATGGGATGTATTAGAAAGTATGTATGAATATTTATATGGGATGTATTAGAAAGTATGTATGAATGGGATGTATTAGAAAGTACGTATGAATGGGATGTATTAGAAAGTATGTATGAATGGGATGTATTAGAAAGTACGTATGAATGGGATGCATTAGAAAGTACGTATGAATGGGATGTATTAGAAAGTACGTATGAATGGGATGTATTAGAAAGTATGTATAAATGGGATGTATTAGAAAGTATGTATGAATGGGATGTATTAGAAAGTATGTATGAATGGGATGTATTAGAAAGTATGTATGAATGGGATGTATTAGAAAGTATGTATGAATATTTATATGGGATGTATTAGAAAGTACGTATGAATGGGATGTATTAGAAAGTACGTATGAATGGGATGTATTAGAAAGTATGTATGAATGGGATGTATTAGAAAGTATGTATGAATGGGATGTATTAGAAAGTACGTATGAATGGGATGTATTAGAAAGTATGTATGAATATTTATATGGGATGTATTAGAAAGTATGTATGAATATTTATATGGGATGTATTAGAAAGCATTTATGAGTGAGTATTTATATGGGATGTATTAGAAAGCATGTATGAGTGAGTATTTATATGGGATGTATTAGAAAGTTTGTATGAATATTTATATGGGATGTATTAGAAAGTATGTATGAATATTTATATGGGATGTATTAGAAAGTATGTATGAATATTTATATGGGATGTATTAGAAAGTACATATGAATGGGATGTATTAGAAAGTATGTATGAATATTTATATGGGATGTATTTGAAAGTATGTATGAATATTTATATGGGATGTATTAGAAAGTATGTATGAGTGAGTATTTATATGTGATGTATTATAAAGTATATATGAGTGAGTATTTATATGGGATGTATTAGAAAGTATGTATGAATATTTATATGGGATGTATTAGAAAGTATGTATGAATATTTATATGGGATGTATTAGAAAGCATGTATGAATGAGTATTTATATGGGATGTATTAGAAAGCATGTATGAGTGAGTATTTATATGGGATGTATTAGAAAGTATGTGTGAATATTTATATGGGATGTATTAGAAAGTATGTATGAATATTTACATGGGATGTATTAGAAAGTATGTATGAATATTTATATGGGATGTATTAGAAAGTACATATGAATGGGATGTATTAGAAAGTATGTATGAATATTTATATGGGATGTATTTGAAAGTATGTATGAATATTTATATGGGATGTATTAGAAAGTACGTATGAATGGGATGTATTAGAAAGTACGTATGAATGGGATGTATTAGAAAGTAGGTATGAATGGGATGTATTAGAAAGTATGTATGAATGGGATGTATTAGAAAGTATGTATGAATGGGATGTATTAGAAAGTACGTATGAATGGGATGTATTAGAAAGTAGGTATGAATGGGATGTATTAGAAAGTATGTATAAATGGGATGTATTAGAAAGTATGTATGAATGGGATGTATTAGAAAGTAAGTATGAATGGGATGTATTAGAAAGTACGTATGAATGGGATGTATTAGAAAGTATGTATGAATGGGATGTATTAGAAAGTATGTATGAATGGATGTATTAGAAATTATGTATGAATGGGATGTATTAGAAAGTATGTATGAGTGAGTATTTATATGTGACATATTAGAAAGTATGAATGAGTATGAGTGAGTATTTATATGTGACATATTAGAAAGTATGTATGAGTATGAGTGAGAATTTATATGGAATGTATTAGCTCATGAAATATTGGTACAATTTGTATTTGTTACATTTCCCTTTAAGGACCATATAGAAGGAATATTAATATGTGCTAAGTTTGCTATTACCTGTATTATTATTATTATTCATAAGCATACATAATATTAGACTAAATCATGAATTATCTTTGTTATTGTTTTTAGGATATTATATGATGGCAATCTAAATAGCTGGATACTCAAATTTATGTCTGTAAAACTATATACAGTAAAGATTGTTTATAACGTTTCAGAGGAGACTGGGATTTTAGAATGTTTTAACCGAGAAACGTTATATCAAAATTTGTTTATTTTTCAAAATGTTTATGTACATGTCTATGTCGATGACATAAGACATACATGTAGTAAACGATTTATACTGGTATGATTACTGTCAGAACTTGTATGTAATGGTAATAAAATTTTCGAGACACAAAATACATTTGTATAAATACATGTTATCATCAAGAAAAAAAAAAGATAAACCAGTAAGTGTTACCATGTGATGAAAGTATCAAAATACATGTACATGTATCAGCTAGTGAATCATAAAAATAACTTTTAAGTGAAAACGTCTTTATTCAATAACTTAATGACTAGTAAATTAGTCCTTTATTTATTTTGAGGGAAAGAAATTGTCGATAGTCATCTGTTTTATATTAATCTGAGATTTTTTGTTTATAAGTTTTTCAGTGACATGTAAATTCTCATGTAGTTTTGTGTCTAAAGAGACATTTCTTCTTTTTCTGATCGGCGAATTATCAGCCATTTCACAACAGTCAGACTTAAAAATGAACATGAGAGAGATTTACTTCGAGCTGTACTCAATTAGTCAACATACAGGTAGAAAATGATAGTCAAAGGATATTTCTAAATTATAAAGTCAAAAAAGTGCAAAACAAAATCATTTCTTTTCATGCTTTTAATGCTTTAAATACATTGAACCAGCAATCTGTGATTCTAAATTACTGATTATGCATGAGGTGTGATTATCGCGCCTTTGTTATTTACTGATTATGAATTACATGTGATTATCGCGCCTTTGTTACCTGGTGCCTTTGTTGTTTAAACGACTGCCATTGTTTATCTGGCTTCGTCATGTCAGGTGATACAAATATTGTAATTGAGCTCATTTTCTCAGGTGGATTGCACAAATCAAAAACTATAATCAATAAACTTAACAAAGGAATGTTATAACAAAGCCTCTGGAATACATATTAGTTAGGAATTAGGCCTGGGAATTTAAACTCAAATGTTATAACAGAGGAAACATTGTATCCAAGAACATAAACAATCTTTACTGTGTGTATATATATATATATATAAAATCCAGGATGATAACATGATAGCTTTCATATGGGAAATCATATTAAACAAGAGTCCCTCAAGAGACTGATACTCTACTGGCTGAAAAGAATATCCAGGAATTCAAGACAAGACCATTTTTTCTTTTTAACTGCTGAGTGTTGAAACCATCTCTGATATTCTTCAGCAATAAGATTTTCAAATTAGTTGCTGTGTTGGATATATTAAAAGTCAGATTGGCACCATTTTCATTTAGGACCAAGTAGACATTATTAGAAGTCTTTTGGTGAAAACCCCATGTCAATATGACCATCCATTCAGGGGGTGTAGTGACAGCAAGATTTTCAAGACAGTTGTTGTGACAGTCATACTGGATGTACAAATGACACTGTTTTCATTTAGGACTTGGTGGACACCAGAAGAAGTCTTCTGACGAAAAACCCATGTCGAAATGACTTTCCAATTAAGAGGAGTAGCAATAAGATTTTTTATATTTTTTATATTTATTCTTGAGGGAAAAGTCCTTCATGAATATATATGACATGGCCACACAGGCGGATTTATTCGCTGAAGCTCGGGGAGGTTCGCAGAATGTCATCTCGCGAGACAGCAAAGGTGGGAATCAGGTCAGGGATCAAAAACCCAGGGAACCTTAAAAACCTGTCAGGGATAACCAGGGAAGGCATAAGGACAAGCAATGTTTCATTTGCAAGGAGTGGGGTCATATCTCCCACAATTGTCCTAAGCGGAAGGGATCGGTCCAGAGAGTCGCGGTAGCCATTGAAGGCAGACGGTCAGTGGATGGAAAACTCGATGTTTCCCAGCTGGCTAACTGGGAAGTAGTGCACGAGCCAGTGGTGCGTGCAGAGATCGGTCGCGACGCTATACAATCAATCGGCACGTGTATTTTCCCTGAGGCAAAGGTACCGACAGTGAATGGCACTGTCAACGGACAAAAGGTGACCGTTTTACGAGACACAGGGTGCACTACTGTAGTCGTGAAATGGAGCCTCGTTCGCGATGACCAATTGCTTGGGTTTAAGTTGCCTTGTATGCTACTGGACCAAACAATTGACCACATTCCTGTCGCAAGGATAGGTATAGAAACACCTTTTCTGACCGGAACCGTTGAAGCGTTGTGCATAGCCAACCTGATTTATGAACTTACGACTGGCAATGTACAGGGATCTAGACTCCCAACCATGTCAGACTTCCGATTCCCGATCATCCAAGCAGTGCAAACTAGAGCTCAGGTAAAGGAGGATAACAAACCCCTACGTAAATTAAAGGTACCAGAAGCCATTACTGATATCTCCCGTGAACAATTTTTGAACGAGCAAAAACGCGACGCGTCTCTTCGCATAACCGCAGAGAAAGTGTTGTCGGGTACTGTGAGGAAGTGTAAGAACGGGGGGTCCTCTACATTTCTACTTCGAAAGGGTTTAATGTACAGGGAATATACTACATCTGATGATAAGAAGTTCTTGCAACTAGTTGTTCCCCAGGAATTCAGGTCGCATGTACTCAAGGCCGCGCACGAATCGAGTATGGCAGGTCATTTAGGTATGAAGGAAACAACTGATAGAGTATTGTGAGAATTCTATTGGCCCGGTGTCAATAGCGATGTAGCGCAGTTTTGTCGTTCGTGTGATGATTGCCAGAAGATGGTCTCTAACGGAAGGATAACTAGAGTACCGTTAGGTCAGATGCCCCTGATAGATACTCCGTTTAAAAGAGTGGCCGTTGACATTGTAGGACCCATATTTCCACATACAGATCGGAAAAACCGATACATCTTAACGGTGGTAGATTACGCCACTAGGTATTGGACATCATATCAGCACCATTTTAATTTAGTACCTATAAGACATCATAAGAAGTCTTCTGGTGAAAACCACATGTTGATATGACTTTCCATTTTCAGAGGAGTAACAATAACAAGATTTTCAAAATGGCTCCTATTGTGGCCATATTGGATATCAAATTTGCACCATTTCTATTTAGGACCAACTAGACATCATAAGAAATCTTTTGGTGAAAGCACAATGTTGATATGAATAGTGATAAAAAGATTTTCAAAATAGCCGCTGTGGTGGCCATATTAGACATCAGCTCTGCACCATTTTCATTTAGGACCCAACTAGATGCCATATGAAGTCTTCTGGTGGAAACCCCATGTCAATATGACTTTCTGTTCAGGAGAAGTAGTGATAACAAGATTTACAAGATGGCTTCTGTGGTGGCCATATTTGATGTCAGATCGGCACCATTTTCATTTAGGTCCAACTAGACGTCATAAATCTTTTAGTGAAAACCCCATGTTGATATGATCATCCACTCAGGAGAAGTAGCGATAACAAGATTTTCAAGATGGCCAATGTGGTGGCCATATATTAGATGTCTGAGTGGCACTATTTACATTTAGAACCAACTAGACCATGGGATAAATGTGTGTGTGAAGTTTCATGGCGATTCTCCATGTAGTTTCTTCGGAGAAGTGATAAAAAAACTTGTGCTAACGGACGGACGGATGACGGACTATGGACAACAGACCATCCCACAAGCTCTTCTGGTCAATTATCAGTAGAGTTAAAAAATCACATATAATAATTTCCAAATAAATGCATGAATATTCATATGTTTGTTGGCTAGAGATGATTTTTACCATCAGGGAGAGATAATGATGACAGCTCTAGCATCTTCTGTAACACAAGATCAAGCCTCTCTGCAAGGTCAACAGTCTCCTCCCTGTCTCCATGGAAACTGTAACCACGACAATGCTGCTCTTCTTTGATGGTTCCTTGATCTCCAGATGCTGCTATATCATTATGATGACTTCTATTTGAGTGCTCACCAGAATGTGTTAAATTCTGCCTGCAAAAGTTAAGACAGAAAATGTACACTCTTGCAATTTTCAGTGAAATGGGCCTAAAATAGAGGGTACTACAATGAAGATTGCTTTAATTTTAAAGAATGATGTTTCATAGAGTACAGCTAAACACTAAGATGCATGAAAAAGCTTCCTGATCTCAGTGAATATCTGATCCAGATCTCAAAATTTGGCTTAAAAAAGTGATAACAAGAGGCCCAAGTGGGAATGATATAGCTCACCTTGCTTAAATAACTTAATAGTTGACCATTTCACTAAGCAGGTTTATGTAGTATTGTAAGAACACAACCTACTGTAAATATCTCCCAAACTTGATATATTGCTGATTTGAGCTATTTCACTCTATCCTGATAAAATCCTTTCTAAAGGCATAATTAATATGCAGTCTCTTGTTCACAAATGAAGTCATCCAAAATCTTGATATAAACTCATTTACCATGTGTTGCATAAATTGGATGAAAAATATAGTCTCTATATTTAGAAAGGTAACAAAATCAGTCAATCAGATGCCTAGATGTGAAGTACAACAATATGGATTCAAGATCAATACTGAATACTATATGAACGATCAATACTGAATACGATATGAAAGATGTGAGATTAAATGAGTATGTAATAAAGACACATGACAAGATGTATTGATGCTTGTTATATATATATATACATGTATTTAAGGTATGATTTGTGGCTACTGATGAATCAATCAGTGGAAGATAATAAGATCTACCATATTGATGACTTTGTAGGTTCATCAGACCTCATGGTAGAAAAATAGTGCTGGCATGTCAGTCTTTCTGAATCCACTGACAGACCTCTCAGACTCAATAAGAGTTTGACTATCAGCTTTGGTACATCCAAGTTATCACAGATAATACAGATACAAGGATATATCTTCAAATTGCAGCGGGAAATACATCACAGCAATGAATCTTGAATAGGTCTAGTGACCAAGAATCCATGTGTTCAAGCCCCAGTCCAGCCAAGCATTTGTCCACTGTAAAATACATATTCTTCAAACATTTTACACATGACTAAGGTCTGGGTGTTAATTGTACTCAAAGTTGTAATTACCACTCAAGCACAAACAATGATAAAGCTTCTTTGTCCTATGAAGAGTCTGTACATGGAAAGACTTACCAGGATTCAGATGTCACCTATTCAAATTTCACCCATCATTTGCAACCCAAGGTGCTAGTTGTGTGGAATTGAATAAGCTAATTACCAGCAATAGTTTTTCATTAAACCATTGAATTTGAGCCATCTATGTAGGGATCATTCATGATTTTTCTGGTATAAACATTCACTGAATCTAGAGGGGGACATGGAAGAATTTCAATAAACCAGAGAGATCTGGTGAACATATAAGCAAGAAAAAAAAACTTGTATCATTACTATTCTTACAGGAAAACCTTTCAAACTTTAGGATGAAATTACAATTTTCCCTAGTGACAACAACACCAATCATATACATCTGGTTTTCTGATTCTCTTTCTGGGGTGGTGCACAGTGCTGATCAGCCATGTAACATGATGTACATGAGCATCTCACAAACGAGACCCAACTGCAAAGATCCGAGGAGAAATACACCCATTTAGCAAGTCATTCAGCATTGAATTTCAGCCATCTATGTAGGGATCATTCATGATTTTTCTGGTATAAACATTCACTGAATCTAGTGGGGGTCATGGAAGCATGAGCCTGAAACGTAAGAATTTCAATAAACCAGAGAGATCTGGTGAACATTTAAGCAAGAGAAAAAAACTATTCTTACAGGAAAACCTTTCAAACTTTAGGATGAAATTAAAAGTTTCCCTAGTGACAACAATGCTGATCCTGTATATCTGGTTTACTGATTCTCTTTCTGGGGTGGTGCACAGTGCTGATCAGCCATGTAACATGATGTACATGAGCATCTCACAAATGAGACCCAACTGCAAAGATCTAAGGAGAAATACACCCATTTAGCGAGTCATTCAGCATAATGTTATATCTGAGGAAGATAAATCATCTACCAAATATTTCACAGGCAATTACATGAAGTTATGCAGATTTTAAACCATATTTTGATATCGACAAGAGAATACACATGGTCTACCGTTTAGCAGACAAGCTGAAATTCCCCTTCACCTGTATTACTTGCATTTGAGTATACAAAATGCACTGAGAAAAAGAGCACATCTTATCTCACTTTCTTTGAAACTGGACAATGTAACATGGTTGCATACTTTGTGACTGGAGAATGAAACACAATTGCCACTACATAAATATGGCTGGATGCAGTCATTTGTTTTTGGTGCAACATGGGAAAAGGATAAGTATAATAACACACTCTGGCATGAATTACTGAGGTTTATATAAGAAAACAGCTACATTCATTCATCTCATTCAATAGCGCTGCACACACATTTATGTAAGAATCAAAGACCATATGAACTCTATGCATACCACAATGCACACATTTATGTAAAAATCAAAGACCATATGAACTCTATGCATACCACAATGCACACTTTTATGTAAGAATCAAAGACCATATGAACTCTATGCATACCACAATGCACACATTTATGTAAGAATCAAAGACCATATGAACTCTATGCATACCACAATGCACACTTTGGAATCATACACTTAACTTCTAACCATAACATTATTTTGTGGTTGCATACTCCTTGTGAGAACTCCAGTATGCTGAACGGTAATACCAATATATCATTTGAGACTCAGTTCTCTACCAGTTTGATGGATGGTAATACCAATCTATTATTTGAGGTTAGATTCTCTGCTAGCACACTTTGTTCTCATGGATGCTGTAACCATGGCAACTCCAGTATGCTGCATAGTAATACAACTGTAGCATTTGAGGCTGAGTTCTCTACCAGCACATTGTTTTCTCATGGATACTGTAACCATGACAATTCCAGTACAATGGATGGTAATACAAACCTAGCATTTGAGGCTGAGTTCTCTGCCAACACACCCTTTTCCCTTAGATACTGTAACCGTGACAACTCCAGAGCTCTCAGCAGATCCATATGTTCATCGAGGAAAACCTCTGGAATCTCTATAACAAACAAGTAACTTTGAAATAATCTTCAAGTTTTATACCATACAATTAGTACATATGTATGCAAAGGTGTATAAATGTAAATTTATATCCTATATTCAGTGAGTCATTCCCTGACTGATCAAAAACAAAAAAGGATTTATCATGTCAGTTTGTAATAACCCATTGATTCCCGAGATGTCAACCCATAAGCATACTTAACAGGAATTCTAATGTCAATTTTGTAAAATTTTGGATAACATGTGTTAATAGTATATATAATCTGTATAATTGTATTGCATCTTCCTATGAGTCTATAAATACCTGTCCACAGTCAATAACAATTAACATCCAATGAAAATAAATGGTACATCCATTCCTCAAATCCAGAACCTTGAATTTCTTCAACAGTTTTAGCCAAAACAATAAGCAGAAACATGAGTTTTCCTCACAAATTATATGCACCTTTTGTTTCTCTTCATCTCTGGCAACATTTTTCACCTATTAACAGTCTAATCAACTGGTTCCTTGTTATCTACATTTTTTGTTTTACACTAAGAAAGTATATTCTATGTATCAGTCTATCATACTGGTGCTGATGTACTTTTTTCCCTACCAATGTCCACGTAGAACATACCTTTTCCAAATTTTAACCCCCAAAATGGTGATTTCCATAATATCATCCGTATAATTCAGAATGTGGAATTTTCCCTAAAAATATGTAATAATTCTGCAAATTCTGGAACAGGTGGCAACTCTAAGGATGTAACCTGGGGCAACAATAGTATAGGTAGAAAGAGAAGTATGGGATCATATAATATTCCAACTATGAAGTGAACTCAGTGAGGAGTTATTTAAATAGCAGAAAAAAATTAGCCAAAACATATCCTATTTCTGACCACATGGCCCCATCCTGGGATGTAACCCAGGGGAAAACACAATATAGGGAGAAAGGAGAATTCGGGACCATACAACATTCCAAATTTGAGGATAATTTGATAAAAAGCTAATTCAAACATACAAAATGGAATCAAAACTTTCAAAAAAAGGTGTCAATCATGATGACTCCCATGTCTCAACACATGGACTTGACACATGGATAGAAGTAGTAAAATCCATAAGGTCATATACTCACCTACACATGGACAATCCAAATGCTAGATGCTCCCATCTCACGGGCACAAGAAAGCCCTGACCAATTCAGCCCATGAGCTTTTGACCCATAAATCCCAAGTTACATTCCCTGTCCAATGCCAGTGGTGAACTTCTGTGCAACAGCTGCTGACAATGTTTTGCACAGAAACAGGAGACAGAGCCAGATTCGTAAAATTTAAACCCACGAGCCCCTTACCCTTGAACAACTGTCCCTTATGACCTTGATCTTAGACCTTTTTAGCCCCTTTGACCATTTTTAGGCACCCATTTCTTGTGATGTTTTCTGCCCCCTGATGAAGTTGTGGGCAAAGTCTGATGATGGTCCACCATGGAAATATTGCCCTTAAACCAGAAATGTGTCCATTTAACACCGATGCCCTTGCTAATATGATGTACTCAGAGCAAAAGCAAAGTTCTTTGTCAAATAGGGGTGATAACTCCATTACATGGTAAAAATTGAGCTTGACCTAGTTCCTCTTAATGTGCCTGAGAGCAAATTTGGTTTCAATCTTTGAAGTCCTTGAAAAGTTACTGAGCAGTAATGAAATTCGTGATAATATAATGTGACCTGAGAGACATGGGTAATATTCTATATCCCCACTCCATATATATATGGCTTGGAATAAACAAAAATCAACCACTCCATATATATATGGCTTGGAATAAAACAAACTCACCCACTCCATATATATATAGCTTGGAATAAAACAATAATCACCCAAAAGTCAATGCTAGGCAGAGAGATTTATCGATGAACTACAAAGCAATGTAATTGCAATTGTCTATCCTTTAACAACATTTGTTGCAGAGACAAAAAAAATCACAATACACCACTCCCTCAAAAATTCACCTCTGGAAAACTTGTAAACCTGCTTATAACAGAGGGTCAGGCATGAATCAAATTTTTTTTCTACAAGATACCAACAAAATTGGCCCCTATTTGTTGAACATGAAGAAAATTGTAAACAAAACTAGTAAATGAAACCTTGATATATCGCTTGTTTTAATGTCAAAAATGGTCGTTAGTACCCGGAAATTTGAATCAACATCATGAAATTCTCAACTTTTAATAAGAAGTCATATATTTTGTTGAATTTTCTTTTCAAACAACATTCTCAGTATACTGTAAATAAAAATATTAGAGAAATTTTGATCAATGAAAATGTCACTAATGCCCACTGATGGCAACACTTTAATAAATAAATACCAATTAAATAAGTTTTGTCAAGTGAAATTTGGTTTCAGTGTAATCATCATAAATGCAATATGCCCTCTTGTATTAAAATGTGAAAAATGTCAATCTACCATTACAGCTATGTCAGCGAGTGTTTCTGTAAGAACCTAATAAGTGCTGACTGTGTTTTGATCTCCAAGTTGCTGAAGTATTTGTTGCATTGTTACACTCTATTAAAACCAGACCTGCTTTGTATTATCACATTAATTATGCCTTTTGTATCAAATCAAATAAAGGGGATGGAATAAAAGAAAAGTTACAAGGTATGTAAATCCTACATGCATAAGAGCAAGCGGTCATGGTCATATGTCAGGTCAACTCATTTCAATTGATCAATCAAACACTGTTATAAATATTATCATGTAAGTAATATAATTAAACTACCTTAAATTAGCCTACTCATTCATAAATGTGATCAAAGATAACAAGGCAACCAAGCGAAATGAGTACATGGTGTAAAAATAACTTTGTTTCACAGAACTGAGTTCCAGAGTTTGTAGTGAACTTAAAATTCCTGAATTGGCACTCAGAGATTTCCTCAAGGATGAGAAGAAGTTTCACTATTACTTGCAATGATATCATGGCATCAATATTTTACTAATAGAACAATTTTAAAAAAACTTGAGTTTCGATGTTGATGGTTGTCTCATGAAATAAATGTCCGTAGTTTTTGAAAAAAGGAATCTTGTTTTATTATGAATCAACAACAACAAAAGCAGTGATATAATACACAATGTTTTCGTGTACACATGATGGTTTTTGAAACTTCTTGGAGTAATGTTGTTAATGATCTTTCAGAGGTTGGATATTTTGAAAATAAAGGTAATTTATACAAAAAAGCGAACTTATCCCAACATGATTATAAAATGAATATTCAGTATTCAGCCATTAAACAGCCCAATTACTTCCCCCCCCCCCCCCTTTCTGGTTTTTCTTGATGTCCAGCATGGATGGCATCTCCTTAATTTTGTTGAGGTCACTCAGTAAATTGTGCCCTCGCTTACAGTGTGGTCTATTTTTTTGGACCCCGGTGTGTGTGAGTTATTGAGGGAGAGGTGTACGATGCAAACAGTGCTAACAGCACCTTCAACAGTCCTCTGAACAAAGCAAGGAAAAACAGGCCCGGAAATCATCAAACTGTTTGAGTTCAAAAATTTTTGTTGATCAATTGCAATGCACTTTACTACTGAAAAACCTTTTTTGAGTGACTAAAACTCAATCTGAAATACAATCTCAGAGTTTTATGATCTCATGACTCTAAGATCAAGATCTAATATTATTGTCCTGATATGAAATCTTGTATTGGACTATAATTCACTCATGTAACCAAAAAGTAAGGTCAGTGATTAGGATAACAGTTTGAACATAATTTCATCTTAACAAATGCTACACTTTCTACAGGACCAGAAGATCACAGATTAATCATATTTAACTATCTCTGCAACATCTAGCTAGAGAAAGATCAAATGTGGCTTTTGAAAAATCTGTATTGAAATAATCTAGATAAAAAAACCTCCATGCTATTATTACCTCAACCAATACATTTATTAGATAAACCCTAGACAGAAGCTATTTAGGGATATTCCAGATTTTATGGTGTGGGAGGGTCGGACGGCAGTACAATTAAAATATTATACCTGGTGGGGTCTTTATAATTTATAAAATATGCATGATGGGGTCAAAAATTATTTTTAATTTATGCCTGGTGGTGATTTTCAGCATATGATGCAATTTATATCGAACAAAATCTGGCATAAAAGAGCAACATGATGAAGAAAAACAACTTGCACGTTAGATCTTGTCCTAGTTTCCTCTGACCCTTCCCACCCCTCTTTAGATATTTTGACATTTATGTTGGGGTGTGGGGTCAGAACACACTGCCTATAAAAAAGTTGGAATTTGCCAACAACACACAATGTTGGCATAGGGTAGCCACATACTCGTGGGCCCAGCAAACTAAAATGATATTACATCGAGCCATACCTGCATCAAATTGATAAGAGGATGATTTATTTTCTCAGAAATTGTGAGTATAACATTCGTCATGTATTTAAACTGCTGACATATGAGACGAAACTACAGTGTTGATGAAATTTGACCTGGTATTCGCCATTTGCATTGCTAGTCATGTGACTACCCAACTCTTTCAACCTGTACATGACTTCAGAGGTTCAATAGTCATGGGATACCAACGAAAAAACCATTTCCAATGTTGTTGTACAAACAAATTTGAAAATATTAAAGCCATGTAATGTATGAAAAAATGAAAGGACACATAATTCTCTAGTTATTCCAAGAAAAAATGGCCAAAAACCTGTCAATAACACAGCAACCTGGAGAAAGCCAGGTTCAGAAAGCAGAGAGCACATGTCAACGCAGTAGTCACATGATACCAACAAAATATTCTTGACACATGCACTCTGCTTGACAAGTCTGGCTTTCTCCAGGTTGCTGCAAAATCAAGAAGTTTTTGGTAGTTGTTATGGGAATAAATATGTTGAGAATTACGTTTCCTTTCGTTTTTTTACAAACATTTTCACTTATTTTC
Organism: Margaritifera margaritifera; assembly: GCA_029931535.1. Classification (NCBI taxonomy): domain Eukaryota; kingdom Metazoa; phylum Mollusca; class Bivalvia; order Unionida; family Margaritiferidae; genus Margaritifera; species Margaritifera margaritifera. The sequence goes on from JAQPZY010001688.1 coordinate 4,339,339, forward strand.
AAATTTTTTGTACAACAACATTGGAAAGGAGGTTTTTGTTGGTATCATGTGACTACTGGATCTCTGATGTCATGGACACATAGGTTGCGAGATTTGGGTAGTCATGTGATTAGCAATGCAAATGGCGAGTACCAGGTCAGATTTCATCAACGCTGTAGTTTCATCTCGTCTTTCAGTGGATTAACCACATAACAAATGCTATACTTGCAATTTCTGAGAAAATAAATCCTCCTCCTATCGATCTGATGCAGATATGGCTCAATGTGATGTCATTTAATTTTGCTAGGCTCACTAGTAAGCAACTACCTAATGCTGACACCCCACGTCATCTGCGAATTCCAACTTTTTTATAGGCAATTTGTTCTGCCCAACACTCCAACATAAATGTCCAAATATCTAAAATGGGGTGGGAAGAGTCAGAGGAAATGCAGACTACAGAGGCTCAAACAAATTTGTCTCAGGGGAACAAACACTATATATTAACAAACACTATATATTAACAAACACTATATATTAACAAACACTATATATTAACAAACACTATATATTAACAAACACTATATATTAACAAACACTATATATTGCACCCTAGATCCGAAAAATTGCACAAAAAGAAGCCTCTTAGGGACTGTATTTTATCGCAAAATGCATTCATGCTAGGTTGAATTTCCACAAATAAATTTCATGCATGGTAGTGCTTGAAGAAATATATATTTCATCCATGGTGGGGGGTGATATTAATTATTTTTTATGCCTGGTGGGTGAAAATAAAAAGTGCCTTCCGACTCCCCATACCATTATTTCTGGAATAGCCCTTATACACTTTTTTGTGACACAACCACTGTTCTGAAGAAAAGATTTTTGGGCTGTTCCAGGAGAAGAAAATGGTATCGGGCAAGGTCAGAAGGCATAATTATCATATTCATCAAAATCACAATCCTATCTCCCACTTTTAAAAAATGTTGGCAAATATTTACTTATGGTGTAATCCATACTATTCCAAGTGTTTAATATTTTCCAATCTGATTAAAATTTGATGGATGGTGGCTTCTTTTGAAAAAGTGCTTTCCAAACCGCCCTCTCATTATCTTCATTTCTGGATCAGTTCTCATCAAAATTATGCCTTTAATTTGTATGTAAAATACAGTGGCCTCTTACTATAAATCCCCTCAGTATACTGCTGCCCTTCTTATAATGTAAGTATGGTCATGGGTCCCATTAAATTAGTACAATTTTTGTTTTATCATTGCTACTTAATTTATTTCACTTTATTTTAGTTTTCAGTTCATTAAAACCAATTTTAATGTAATTTGACATAATTAAATACTCTAATTGTGTGTTTTAATATAATTTGACATCATTACGTATTCTAATTTTGTGTTTTAATGTAATTTGACATCATTAAATACTCTATTTTTGTGTTTTAATGTAATTTCACATCATGAAGTACTCTATTTTAGTGTTTTAATGTAATTTCACATCATTAAGTACTCTATTTTAGTGTTTTAATATAATTTCACATCATTAAGTACTCTATTTTTGTGTTTTAATGCACTATTAGAACAAAACCTTGTTGACACATCCCTCAGTATAAGGTTCACTTAACACAGGTCAATTGTATGTCTCATATTACAAGGTTCCCTCACTTATAACACAGGTCAATTTTATGTCTCATATTACAAGGTTCCCTCACTTATAACACAGGTCAATTCTATGTCTCATATTACAAACTTCCCTCACTTATAACACAGGTCAATTTTATGTCTCATATTACATGGTTCCCTCACTTATAACACAGGTCACTTTTAAATTACAAGGTTCTCTCACTTATAACACAGGTCACTTTTATGTCTCATATTACAAGGTTTCCTCACTTATAACACAGGTCAATTTTATGTCTCATATTACAAGGTATATAAAGTGGAAGCACAGTATTAACAAGGTATAAATCAAAACCTGGTGCTACTGTTGTACAAACCTTGCTGTGTGTCATTCTCACTGTCTTTATGAAGCCGAGAGCAGCTGATACTGCAGTACTCATGCAGCTCTCCTGTCCGGGGATTAGTAGCTCGTGGTCGCTCGCAACCTTCACGAGCACATTGTCCTACAAAGCATAAATAACACAAAACTGTTGCATTATTTCTTAATCTGATAACATAAAACAACTATGAACTCAACAGAGCACCAATGGGTACCAAATTTATGACTCAACTGACAGACTTGCCTTGGTCTTGAGTACTTAAAATTGCAGTCTCCTATGTCACTATCTCTAGCCAGGTCAAAGAACATGCCTACCCACCCATCCCTACCAGGACAGTTTTGAAAATTAGAATACAAAATATTTGAACATTTTTGATTATAAGAAATGCAAAATTTATACATATGTTTATTGTAAGCACACTAAAAACTGCACATTAGTTAGAATAATTGCAATTAGATTCAGATTGTCATTTTCAGTTGACCAACCTAAATGCAGTATTCCATTCAGCACATTGCATCATCATGGCTAGCCAGTGAAACCATGGCCATGGGTGGCTTTCATTTAGGAAAAAACCTAATTGCACACTTCAATTTACGGTAACATTACTGAAAACTTGGTAAGTTTGCTGTAACCTCACTGCATATACTTCGCCAAGTTAATAAAACGTACTTAAATACATGGTCAATTAGCTGCAACATTATTGAAAACTTGATCAATTTGCTGTTACCTAATGGCACACATTATCAATTTGATGTAACCTATTTAACACTTGATCAATTTTCTGTTACCTAATGGCACACATTATCAATCTGATGTAATCTATTTAACACTTGATCAAATTGCTGTTTCCTAATGGCACACGTTATCAATTTGATATAATTGTATTTAACACTTTATCAATTTGCTGTTACCTAATGGCACACATTATCAATTTGATGTAATTGTATTTAACACTTGATCGATTTGCTGTTACCTAATGGCACACGTTATCAATTTGATGTAATCATATTTAACACTTGATCAATTTGCTATAACCTAATGGCTCACATTATCAATTCGATGTAACCTATTTAACACTTGATCAATTTGCTATAACCTAATGGCACACATTATCGATTTGATGTAACCTATTTAACACTTGATCAATTTGCAATAACCTAATGGCACACATTATCAATTTGATGTAATCTTATTTAACACTTGATCAATTTGCTAAAGCCTCACTACACTAGGTCAAGATGCTGTAATATTACTGAAAATCAAATTTTAGAGTAAAATAGGTTTTACTGATAATAATTACCCAATCATAATACCTTAGGAGTATGATCATTACCTCACAAATCCAGCCCTCCAAAGTTAATTTTTAGTTATAAAAAAAGCCTAAAGCTGTCAGCCCACAAGGTGTGAGTCTGAATAGAGTAATCTCTCCTTTGGATATAGAGTCTGGTGCTAAATCCCATCCATACTTCAGTTACTACTGAAGCATAATGCATGCTCTGCCAGTAGGTTGAGAGGGTGTATCTGTATTATGATGGGGTAAGTATTATCCAAGAAACATATTGTACTTCAAAAATTGGTTTCTTCTTCAAATACATTACCCAATCATAATAGCTTAGTAGAATGGGTAAGAGGTGGAAAGTGTTACATCCATTTACCAGGGAGAAGGTCCATCTCTGGTCTCCCAAGTTTTGAGACAGCTTTCAACTTGAGAGAAATATCTAGGCTGCAACAGTGGCTCCATATGCCCAGATGCGGCTGACAATGAAAATTCCACTCCACCCCCCCCCCCAATCCAGCGCAAGTTAATAGGCTGTGTAACTGTAAAGCTGCCAAATTACCTGGGAAGGTAGCCTGTTGTGCTGCTGCTATAGGTCCCACCATATAAAACTGAGCCTTTTGGGACAAAAGATCTCAAAGGTAAAAGCTTGAGAAAGTCATCTCTGCCCTCCATCCCATGGCTTGTATAATGTCTGTTAAGGAACAGTTGTGCTCAAATTCTATGCTCGTGGTGACTGCTCAAACCTCATGAGCTGAAATATGCAATAAATTTCATGTAATCTTGGGTTAGTTCTCTATATGCTGAGCGAATAACCCATTGTATCCAGGATTACAGAGCTTGAGCTGAGATCTCGACTTTTCCCTCTTTAAAAGGTATAAGTAAGCAAGATCTTCCCCTCCATTCATTTCAGGTACCACTTCAAAGCCTTCACTGGGTCCTGTAGATGACCCTTATGCAAAGGGTCTAACAATGACGGAGATTTCAACTCAAATGGCTGATTTCCTATGAATGGGAAACCTGTTCTTCGCAATGAAAGCAGGGGTCATCATTAGTGAAATTGAATCATAATGAACTGTTGATAGTTTGGATCAACTGATAAGGCATTTATTTCACTGATTCTGCCACTAGAATGACTAGGAAGCAGGTTTTGTAAGAGATGAACCATTAATGCTCTACATAGTGGTTAAAACTGGACATTTTTCAACCATGTCAGAACTCATGGTAGATTCCATCTGGGGCATAAAACCAAGACCTTTGGTAGTGATAGGTCAAAGTTTGCCAGAAATGTCAGAGAGGTCTTTGTTTTGTCCTATATCCTCCCTCCATGATGCCAAAAAACCTTTAATAGTGATGGGTGCAAACTTCTCTACCTTGAAAAGCCACAGGAAAAAGTTAGCTAACTGTGGTAATGATGCTTTAAGTGGCTTGATGTGCTGCTGCTTACACCACTGTGAGAAAACTCTCCACTTACCCTCATATGCTTTCAGAGTGGTGCGCCTTCTTGCCCAAACAATTCTGTCCACCACTTGTTCTGGGAAATGTTTGCCCCCAATGGCTTGTTTGATATGATCCAGACATGCAGGTTCAGTGGATCTGGATTCAGATGAAACGCCTGCAATTGGGGTTGTTTGAGCAGGCGAGAAAAGACCCCAATATTTCCTTGGGATTTCCACTGCCAGGTGTAACAAGTCATTTATCCATGATTCTTCCCACCTGATAGGAGCAATCAGGATAAGGCAGCATTCCAATTTCATTGCCTTTTGCAGGGTCTTTGGGATCAGTGATGTTGGAGGATAAGTGTATCTGTCCATACTATTCCAAACTATAGAGAGAGCATCAACTGCCCAGGCCTTTGGATCTTGGACTGAAGAGACAAAGAGTTTATAGTTTTGTATTCCACCTTGTTGCAAATAGATCCACAAGTGGTTGGACCTAGTGGGTACAGATTCCACTGAATACCAAGGGGTGAGTTGTCCATTTAGTTTGGATTAGCTGATTCTGGCAGGACAAGAAGTCTGCCAATATAAGCCTGCCCAGGATGTGATGGACATGCATGAATGTAGATTTGTTGCTGATGACACCACCTGAGAAAATCCCAAACTAGGAGGCACAGGTCTGGGGATTTGGCCACCTCTTGTCTTCTGAGATAATTCACCACATAGAATGAGGAGGTGAAGGAGAACTTGGAGCTGTATGTGACACCTTGGTTTATCTTTTTTTCTTTTTCACCAGAGTGCATATACAGGTGAAATTAGTCAAGCGTCGCCTAACTTACCAAGAAGTGGTATGTATGTATGTATTAATGTATTAATGTATTAATGTATGTATGTATGTATGTATGTATGTATGTATGTATGTATGTATGTATGTATGTATGTATGTATGTATGTATGTATGTAATCTTTTATGGCACCTCAGCACAAAAGTAGCAATATAGTGATAACAACAGGTTAAGTTAAAAAAAAAAAAAATGAACTGCACAAAGTTAAGAAAGTTAAACCTTCCAAAAAATGTAAAATTAAGTATGAGATAAAATACAAATTTAAAGATGTTAAACTTATGTAAAACATATAAAATAACAGATAAAGGTAACACATGTAAAATTCTTAAAATATGATAAAATTTGTTGTATAAACTGCATTCCCTTAAAAGTTCCAAGATTTTCTTGGGTCGTACATCCTCATACAATTTCTTCAAGCAGTTCACATGAAAATACAGTGGACACTGGTACGATTGAGGTCTACACTTCAGGAGGTATGCATGAGTCAGGTATGTGTGTCCAATACGCAATCTGCACAATACTACCTCAATCTCTCCAATTTGTTCAACACGTCTGCAATAGTGGCTTTGATGTTCTTAAGTTTGTTTGTGGAGTTTACATTCCACATATTTTGCCAAGTATGACGAACTTGCTGATTTATACAATATTTGAAGTCAGTATATGTAACCTTCAAATTGGAAACAGCAAGGCAGTTTTGGCTGCGCTATTTGGCTGCTTTTTATCTGCCCTTTCATTATCCTTTATGCCAATGTGACTAGACAGCCAACAGTACAGAATACTTTTCCCAGATTGTACGAGAACATCATGTTTCTATAATATCTGGGATATTAATGGCTTGTCAAATTTAAGATTCTGCACGGCTTTCAATGTGGAAACGGAATCCAAAAAGATGATGTAATTTGTTTTTTTAGAGATTTCAACATAGTTCAAAGGTCTGAGTATGGCTGTAATTTCTGCTGTAAAACTGAAGCTTTATCTGGTAACTGGCTCCAATTGGTGTCATCGGGTGTTGCAATGGCATCACCAACTTTTTCTCCGTCTTTTGAACCATCTGTATACATCTGTTGAGGACTTTTTGAATTTGCAAAGGTCAAATATTATTTTATGTTTTAATAACCACGGTGGTTATTGGGGAATACAGAATTTGTCAATGTTTCCAATGCTGACTTTTGCTGTCTCTAAATCAGGATGAATTCGTATACCAAAAGGTGGAATGAAGTTTGGTTTCTGAACATACAAGGTTTGGTATTTGGACCTAAACACTCCTCATCATGTGCAGGGTTAGATGGATTAGAAGATCGTTTGGTAGCATACTGAAGAGAGATAAGGTGATGGTTTGTTTGCCTCAAGATAGAGGTTTTCTGATGGGGAAGTTCTAAATGCACCTAGAGTCTAAGTCCATGATTGCGTATTGGATCAAGCATCTGCAGGTCACAGCATTACCAAGAAGTGGATGCTGGTGAACAATATAAATAGGTGTATAATGTAATTAAATGATGTTTACACAAAGAATGGATTCCAGTCAAGTCCGTTATGCAAGGTCAGTTCAGTAGACATGCCCACTATGTTGGTATCATCAGTTTACAAGTGATCAGCGTCAAGAGTGGACAGGTTTTGTTTTCATATTATCTTCTCTTCTTGGTTCAAGAGTTGTTTGCTATTGGAGCTTGACAGTCTTTTCAGCACTTGTTCATAAGCTATACTGGAAACATGTTGATGTAGTTTTGAATTTTTAGGCATGATGGTAGAACTTTCATTCATCTGGATTACATTTCATCGACAAGAGTACTTTGCCTGATTCTTTCAAGTGGATGTCATGTCATGTTACACTGTCTGCTTCACAAACCCTATTGTTCTGCTGGGCAATTGCTGATTTCTAAGAAAAAAAATTGTTTGTGTTTTTTCTTCTTGTATATCATGGATAAATCGCATCCGCTTGCTCTTCTCATGGGTACTGTGGTCGTAGATCGGCTAATAACAGACAACAATGGGATGCTCAGTCGCCAACAAATTGGTCAGTGGGAAAACTGCTTAAAAAAATTCGTGAGATTAACATTATTGTGCCTGCTTCTCTATAGAAGGCTCAACTTGTGCAGATTTATGAAGAAACTCTGAAGCTAATTCAAGATGGCGGACTAACACAAGCCTTTAGGCCCCTGGATTCGAACATGCCAGGGTGTACACAAGATCCCCAATCCAGCGGTCGAGATCAAACAGTGGAACCGCTGCCTGCCTGCAGTGGAAGGGAGGGTTTGCAGCAGCTCGGGATGACGTCAGTACCACAGACACGCCCCCTTACCTAGACGAGACTAGGCTCGGTATTTCTGGCTGACAGCTATCGGCGAGTACTTGGCAATCTACCTCTGCATCGAGAACCAATCAACGTAGTGCGCAACTGCGAGCAATAGGAATGCCTTGTTTTCGCACCCGTGTTAGGTGGGGCTCCTAGCACCGGAGAGAATATTCAACAACAACTACAAATACTCCATGTTCATGAAAGAGATACTGTTCTATTGGAAGCAGTATCATCTCTCCAAGCAGCAGTGATCAGGATGCAACCCCAGTTAAATATGACCAACAATACATGATATCCTTGTACTGAGACACAGTCGCATACCCTCGCAACAGCGATATCGGCCATGGAAACCAGGTCGGGTATCGCTACGTCTGTCCCCGTTTTTCCTGACAATGGCGTGCCTATCTCTACCCTGCCGGATATTGACCCCGTCAGCTCACAATTGCGGAAGGAGATTATTGCAGGTAAATATGTGAATTTATCTTTACTTCTAATGCCACATGAATTCGAAGATCAAACATCTATTCAGTCAGGTCAGTGGGGCATGAATTTAGTCAGAAAGTTTCCTGGTCAAATTTCAATATCACACAAGTCTGCAACCATAGACTTTCCAGGAACTTGACTATTAGCGAGTTCATAATGGCGTTTAGTCAGTACAAAGTGATTACGTGCGAGGCCTTCCCTTCCAGAACTCAAGAATAGGATGTATACCAAAAAGAGATGCTAAAAATGCATGTCCTAACAAAAGGAAGCCCAGCCTTTTATGAGTACCACAAAGAATTTGCACCAAAAGCAGCAATTTACTGCAGCTCCATGAACATTAAAGTAGATTGGAGTAGAATCGATCCCAAGCTACAAACTTATGTCTTATCTGCTTATAAGGTTGTTCCATGCCAGTATTGCCGGAGTTTTGCTCATGATTCAGACTTCTGTCACCTTGCTCTGCAGACAGCAATTAATCAACTAAGACAAAGCCCATCAGTGAATAGACAGATTACAGTGGACAGACAAGGTCGGAGAAGGATATTACACTTTGGAAAAGAAATATGTAATAACTTCAATGAAACAAAAGGTTGTTTCCGAGCAAATTGTAGTAATGCGCATGTGTGCTTGACTTGCAAAAAACCACATTCACAGCTCAAGTGCAACCTGGTGACTAAGCAGGTACTGCCACTTACAAAACCCCAATGACTAAATCAGGAAATAGCATTAACAATATTCCAAGCAACCACACCCATCAATATTGCTAGACTGCAAGAAGAATTCCAACACCATCCTGATAAAGAATTTGTGGACTATCTTATTAATGGTCTCTGCTATGGTTTTCATACTGGACTTTCTCATCAGGTTACTTCTTCATTATAGTGTAAAAATTTGGTATCAGCAACATCACAACCTGATGTGGTGGACATATTACTTGAGTATGAGCTCTCCAAGAACTACCTCATAGGCCCCTTTGAAAGTCCACCATTTCCTATATTCCGGATTAGCCCCCTGGGTGTGGTGCAAAGTAAATATTCTGGCAAGTACAGACTTATTGTGGATCTGTCGGCACCTCACAGTTCACTCGAGCATGAAAATATCAATGCATTAATCAGCAAAGAAGATTTTTCTCTCTCGTACGTCAAAATAGATGATACTATTCACATTCTGTTACAGTTAGGAATGGGTGCTAATATGTGCAAGACTGATATTACCGATGCATTCAAGCTAATTCCCATACTCCCAACATTGTGGCCTCTGTATGGTGTCAAGTGAAGGAATTGAATCATCATGTGAAATTAAATAGCGAATGTAGACTGGATTTAAAGATGTGGAGTGACTTTCTAGCTCAATGGAATGGAATTTCCTTTTTCTTGGAATCTAATGTTACTATTGCTACAGATTTTGAGCTCTTTGCTGATGCAGCACCAACTCTCGGATTTGGAGGTTTATCCAAGGCAGATGGTTCCGAGGATCATGGCCTGACAATTTGGACATATTAGGCACAGGCAAGTTGTCTATGGCCCTACTGGAAATCTACCCCATTGTAGTTGCAGCCCATCTATGGGGCCATATGTGGCAGAGAAAACGAATTTTGTTCCATTGTGACAATAGCAGTACAGTTAAGATAATTATGAAACGCCGATCCAAGTCTCCCATCATAACAAAATTACTCAGGCATTTAACTTGGATCTCAGCTCAATACTGTTGCGAAATTCTAGCCGAATATGTTCCAGGAAAAGATAACATCATTGCAGATGCTCTCTCTCGTTGTCAGATGGAAAAAGTTGATTTTGTGGCATATTGCTTCAAGATTATTCATATTCTATATGCATCTATCAAGCTGTATTTGTGCGGTGCTGCTTGCTGCATCTTCATTAGCTTTCTTTGCCTTCTTACGTTGTGGCGAATTTACGGTTGTGTCAACCACGGATATGGGGTACTTGCGTATCAGTGACTTTATCATCGCTGGAGATAATTCTAATGGGACTTTAGTGTTGAGAGCATCAAAGTCTGATCCATTCCGATATGGGGTGCAGATCAGACTTTTTCCAGTGCACAACTGTACTTGCCCCTTAAGGGCTATGAACGATTATCTAGCGATCCGTGGCAGGGTGGGCTGTCTTAGGCCTTCTGACCCGCTATTTACTACAGACGGTATTAATCCACTTTGTAGATCAGTGTTTCTGGAGAAGTTACATCTGCTCCTGCATGTACTAGGCTATCCACAACGCAAATTCAATGGGCACTCTGTTCGGATAAGGGGCTGCCACTGCAGCAGCTAATGCAGGGATCGAGGACCACCTTGTTAAAACGCTAAGCCATTGGACTTCTGATTCCTATTTGCGCTATATCAGGACCTCGAATGATGCCATTCTACGTGCACAGCAGGCCATGTGTGGATCTACCCATTCCTAGATGAAGTACCGCCGTATTAGCAGTTTCATCTACTTGTTTTCTTGTATAGATTACATTTTGTGGAAGTGTGTGTTTTCTAATGTAGGTTAGTATCAGTGTATTCTTTCGGATGTGATCATTCAGATAGATTACGTTTCGCGGAAGTCTGTGTGTTCTAATGTAGGTTAGTGTTTGGTGTGTATCAGTGTATTCTTTCGGATGTGATCATTCAGATTCTTTACATGGATTTTATTTCTGAGAAAGGAGTAAACAGATTCTGTTTATTTTGCAAAGTATTTCATTGGGCTTTGGAATTCTACAGTTCTTTCTATGGAGTGAGATCATCAGATTCATTGTCACTGTGAGGTTTGTTTCGCACCAGTAGGGTGTTCACCCCGTGTTCTATGGAACAGGATCATCAGATTTGTTTGCACTGAGTGGCGTTTTAAGCACCAGTAGGGTGTGCACCCCGTGTTCTGTGGAACAGGATCATCAGATTTGTTTGCACTGAGTGGCGTTTTAGGCACCAGTAGGGTGTGCACCCCGTGTTCTATGGAACAGGATCATCAGATTTGTTTGCACTGAGTGGCGTTTTAAGCACCAGTAGGGTGTGCACCCCGTGTTCTGTGGAACAGGATCATCAGAGTTTTTTGCACTGAGTGGCGTTTTAAGCACCAGTAGGGTGTGCACCCCGTGTTCTATGGAACAGGATCATCAGATTTGTTTGCACTGAGTGGCGTTTTAAGCACCAGTAGGGTGTGCACCCCATGTTCTATGGAACAGGATCATCAGATTTGTTTGCACTGAGTGGCGTTTTAAGCAACAGTAGGGTGTGCACCCCGTGTTCTGTGGAACAGGATCATCAGATTTGTTTGCACTGAGTGGCGTTTTAAGCACCAGTAGGGTGTGCACCCCGTGTTCTATGGAACAGGATCATCAGATTTGTTTGCACTGAGTGGCGTTTTAAGCACCAGTAGGGTGTGCACCCCATGTTCTATGGAACAGGATCATCAGATTTGTTTGCACTGAGTGGCGTTTTAAGCACCAGTAGGGTGTGCACCCCGTGTTCTATGGAACAGGATCATCAGATTTGTTTGCACTGAGTGGCATTTTAAGCACCAGTAGGGTGTGCACCCCGTGTTCTATGGAACAGGATCATCAGATTTGTTTGCACTGAGTGGCGTTTTAAGCACCAGTAGGGTGTGCACCCCGTGTTCTATGGAACAGGATCATCAGATTTGCTTGCACTGAGTGGCGTTTTAAGCACCAGTAGGGTGTGCAACCCGTGTTTACATATGTTGTTTATTTTATCTATTAGGCTTTTAGTTCAATCAGTTTACTGACTGTGCACTGTAAATCTGTTTCTTGCTTACCGACTTATTTATTGAACTACGTCAACTGTATGTGTGGCTGCTGAATGGATTTTGGGCTATTTGTGCAAAAAAAAAAAAAAAAAAAAAAAAAAAAAAATACTTTTTATTATGCATTGACCCCAAATGGGGAACAAGTGGTGAACATTGCAGTGCAGAACGTACATGTTTGTAGTTTGGTTTAGTTTCGTGTATTTATGACTTTCTTACAGATTCTTGCATCACAGCATTGCTTACAACTGCAATGTAGATATACTGTGCTTTTAGTCTTGTTATCACCATAAATATTATATGCAGGCATGGATCCCTGAGCAGTAAACACTTTGGCATAGGTCCTAACAGTATTATCCATTTATGCTGATTCACAGTTGTATATACCTTAATATGATACTGATTCATGTTTGCATGTTCCTAATTTGCTTATATTGTTTCTTATTTTCATGCTAATATTAACAGAACTGCAGGTACTTCTCGTCCTATACATATCCGTTCCTTGGGGCTCTCTGCTGCATACTACTCCAGTTCCATTCTCGGCATGCAGCATCGTTTGGGCATTCTGTCCCCAATCCACTCAACTTACAGACATAACAAGTTATGGCACCTCTGCCTCAATACAGTGGCAATTCTGCCTTGACAATTATCATTCAGTCATACTGGCGATTCCGCCTCATAAATAGTGCATGTCGGCGATTCGGCCTTGACAATTCTGTCATTTAGTCATACTGGCAATTCCGCCTCATAGATACTGCATGCTTTTCTACCATCTTACCACAACTAACCTCATGCAGCGGAGGGTGAGACCCAAGGAATGCCAAAGATGTATACTTATGCACTGTTTAATAATTGTAAATAGTTGTTAATTAAAAGAATTTAAGATTACTTCTCTATTAGTTCTTCTTATGCTATAATGTAGTGTTTACTCAGTTCACCTGTCAGTCAGTCCATCTAGCGGTACACGAGTATTGAGTGAATTGGCGATTTCAGTCATAGTCCACCTGTCCATCATTCCATCTATTTTATATTGTGTACATAGGAGTTTAATGTAATTAAATGATGTTTACACAAAGAATGGATTCCAGTCAAGTCCGTTATGCAAGGTCAGTTCAGTAGACACGCCCACTATGTTGGTATCGGCTATCAGCCAATCAGAGTCAATGGTGTCTGATGTGCTGATTTAGCCTGGTAGCAGTCATTCAATTTACAAGTGATCAGCGTCGAGAGTGGACAGGTTTTTTTTTCATATCTTTCACCGCCCCAACCGCTGCCTGCAGTTCTGTTACATCTGGCTCACCCTTCGCCTTCGTGTCTTCAGATTAACCTCCCACCAGCATACTAATTCCACTATCACTGGAGCTGGCAACCAGACCCCTCATACTAACAGGCTACTCCTGCCGTATCTTCTCCAAGCAGTATTTGCTGCTATTGCATCATTGGGCATTCTGTCCCCAATCCACTCAACTTAACAGACATAACAAGTTAAGGTGACTCTGCCTCAATACAGTGGCAATTCTGTCTTAACAGTTATGTCAGTCAGTCAGTCATACTGGTGAGTCTGTTATGTATGATGTTTATATAATATTATAAATATTTTAGGAAATTATAAATGTTTCTTCACTTTAATATTTGCTTAAATCTTAATGTTATCAGGAAAAACATGTTTAACTAGTGTCCTTGAATTAGGTTGTTTTGATCAATATGTTTTCTCAATTTGAAGGTCAAGGTTGAATTTTGTTTACAAGTAAAATTCCATTAAGATGACACATGTTCTAGAACATTCTGTCATGTGACCAATCTTTATATATACCATGTTTGGTGGACATTTTTTCAGTTTTGACATTACCATCAGTCTTGTAAAAAGCTATTACAGTTGTGAAAATTCATTCCAAATTCTAAGAGAGGAATTATTTTAAATATTCATTGGATTATAACAGTGCTCATAAACTTTTGGATTTTGGATTTTTAATTGATGATTTTGGAATTTAAGTGAACTTATTCAGATATTTTGGAATACTTCATTTTGACATCAGCACATCAAGATTACTAGTACATCAGGACTTTGGAGACCATAAGCACATCATAACATTCAAGGACACAGCCGTGAATTCGGAACATTCTATATTTAGGACTTGTGATTAGAACAATCATTCTTATTGGATTATTAGGATTTCAAAACAAATTACTGTAAGTGACTTTTTGATTTTTCATTTTAATTATCTAGTAATAAATTGCTTGTTGATTTTTACTTGATTTGTTGGTTTCACTTTCTTTCTGTTACATTTTTCTTAGACCATAGAGTCGTAACAGAAATTAGGGGCTCGTCCGGGATCTGAATTTCTTTAAAGCATATTAGAGATATTAAATTTATCTTTGAAATTCATATTGATTTTGTCTCGGAATTTTTTTTTTTTGTCTTTAGCCAAGATTTTTAAATAGAGAAATTTTTTTGTGTGAAACCAACAAGCATTTACAATGGCATCTAATGTTCAGAATTTCATTTCAAAACCTACCCAGGAGGGGTTAGAATGCATGAGAAAGGATGAGTTGCTCGAGCTTGCCAGAAAATACAGTCTATCTGAGGCAAAAGTATCATTGACAAAACAGGAGATAAAGATTATTTTAATTCAGTATTTAGTAGGAAAGGGAATTTTTGAAAATAGTGCTTTAAGTTTGAAGAGAAAGCCTGTATCTGGTTCTGACAGGAAATTAAGGGAATTAGAGTTAAAGAACCAGATGGATTTAGAATTGGCAAAACTTCAGATTCAGAGAGAGAGAGAAAAAGAAGAGAGGCAGATGGAGAGAGAAAAAGAAGAGAGGCAGATGGAGATGCAGAAAGAAGAGAGACAAATACAAATGCAGATGCAAAGAGAAGAAAGGGAAATGCAATTTAAATTAAGAGAATTAGAACTGGCAAACAGAGCACACTCCACTCCTTTAAACACAAGTTCAGGTTTTGATGTTACTAGATATATTAGGTTAGTACCCCCTTTTCAGGAGAAAGAAGTAGATAAATACTTTCTTCATTTCGAGAAAATAGCTGAAAACTTGAAATGGCCCAGAGAGCATTGGACTTTGTTATTACAAAGTGTACTAATTGGCAAAGCTCGTGGAGTCTACATTTCACTGTCAGTACAACAAAGCACTGATTATGATGTGGTTAAGGAGTACATCTTGAAAGCTTATGAGTTGGTACCAGAGGCATATCGACAAAGGTTTAGGAATTGTAGAAAAGAAACTGGACAAACTCATGTCGAATTTGCAAGGGATAAAGAACAACTATTTGATAGGTGGTGCTCAGCCAAGAAAGTTGATCAAGCTTATGATAACCTCTGACAACTCGTATTAATTGAAGAGTTCAAAAGGTGTATCCATAGTGATGTTAAAACCTATCTTGACGAGCGGAATGTGGAAACTTTGGAAAATGCTGCTCGTATGGCTGATGATTATTCCTTGACTCACAAAATTTCATTTGGCAATAAGTCGTCCTCTCAGCAGTTTTCTGGTAAAAAACCATTTCAATCTCATACGAGTACTTCCAAATTTCACAACAGCACAACTGTTAGGAATCAAACATCTGATAAGACTGATCAGAAATCCTTATCTCTTCCTAAGTGCACTTATTGTAAAACGAAAGGGCACGTTATTTCTGATTGCTTCAAGTTGAAAAATAAGCAACAGAGAAAAGACAGAGCTTTTCCAAATGCTCTTATTTCTACGAGGTCAAGGTCACGGTCTTGTATTGAAAGCAATACATTTGTTGGGTCAAACAAACCCCAGTCTGATTCTATTTTAGAGGCTTATGAACCATTCATGTCAGAAGGTTCTACATCACTTATTGGTGATTCTGCCAAACCTATCCCAATTAAAATATTAAGGGACACTGGAGCTTGTCAGAGTCTTTTATTATCAGGTACTTTGCCTTTGTCTGAGGAGTCTTCTTCAAGTGAAAGTGTTCTTGTTCAGGGAGTAGAGTGCGGCTTTGTTCCTCTCCATTGTGTAAATTTGGCATCAGACTTAGTTTCTGGACCTGTGACTGTTGGGGCAGTGACTTCTTTACCCATAGAGGGTGTTCATTTATTACTAGGCAATGACCTAGCTGGAGATAAGGTTGTGGTTAATCCACTTGTAACTGACAAGCCTTGTTTGGATCAGAAAGTTGATCCTGTCGAAACTGAAATCCCTGATTTGTACCCTGCTTGTGCAGTTACTAGAGCTATGGCAAAAAGAGCTCTTGAGAGTGATGTTGATCAGGATATTATTCCTTTAGCTGACACATGTATTGGTCAGTCTTTTGATGAGGTCACTTTTTCCTCAGGTATTGATCAGTCAAATGGTATTGATCACAGTGATCCTCTTTTGGCAACTCATTCTCTTTGTTCTAATCAGGATGACAAACGACAATCCCTTGTCGTTGAACAGGAGCAAGATCCCGAGATATCTTGTTTGTTTCAGAGGGCTATTAGTGAAACTGAAGCCACACAAGTTCCAGTGTGCTACTTTGTGAAAAATGGGGTCCTTATGAGGAAATGGAGACCACCTGATGTATCCGCTGGTGACGAGTGGTCAGTGAGCTATCAAATTGTTGTTCCTAAGTCATATCGACAGGAAATTCTTAATTTAGCCCATGAAACTCCTTTGGCTGGTCATTTAGGAGTCCGTAAGACTTATCACAAGATCTTGAATCATTTTTATTGGCCGAAACTCAAAAGTGATGTTTCTAAATACTGCAGATCTTGTCACACTTGTCAAATGGTAGGAAAACCCAATCAGAAGATACCTAAGGCTCATCTGCAACCTATTCCTGCATTTGATGAACCATTTAGTAGAATAATAGTAGACTGTGTTGGTCCTTTACCTAAAACCAAGTCAGGCAACCAATACTTGTTGTGCATCTACAAGATTTCCAGAGGCAATTCCTCTGAGAAATATAAAAACTAAAACTATTGTGAAAGCTTTGGTGAAGTTTTTTACACTTGTTGGCCTTCCCAAATCTGTCCAGTCGGATCAAGGGTCAAATTTTATGTCTGGAATTTTCCAACAAGTTATGCATGAACTAGGCATCCAACAGTTTAAATCTTCTGCCTATCACCCTGAAAGTCAAGGTGCTTTGGAAAGATTTCATCAAACTTTGAAGAATATGATTCGATCATATTGCTTTGATACAGAAAAGGATTGGGATGAGGGTGTTCATTTGTTGTTGTTTGCTGTTAGGGAATCAGTTCAAGAGTCGTTGGGTTTTAGTCCCTTTGAACTAGTTTTTGGTCATACTGTCCGTGGACCATTGAAATTATTGAAAGAGAAACTTCTTTCAAATGAAGATTCAAAGATTAATCTTCTTGATTATGTCTCTGATTTCAAATACAAGTTGTCAAAGGCCTGTGAAGTAGCAAGAACTAATCTTCACAATACTCAGTCAAAAATGAAATTAAGGTATGACAGAAATTCACAGGAAAGGAGTTTTAAACCTGGTGACAAAGTTCTGGCTCTCTTTCCCATACCTCAGAATCCTCTTCAGGCTAAATTTTATGGTCCTTATACCGTTGAAAAGAAAGTAAATGACTTAAATTATATCATTAACACTCCTGGGAGACGGAAACAGAAACAACTTTGTCATATAAATATGTTAAAGGAATATTTTGACAGAGATAGCCCAGCTAATTATTCTGTTAATTTAGTTGTACCTGTCCCACACAGTGAAGATATCAACGATGGAATACAATCAGACTATAGTGACTCTGGTATAACCAATCTTCGGAATTCAGAAATATTGAACAACCTAGACCAGAAACTTTTACATCTACAACAACAGGAAAGAAATGAACTAAAACAGCTATTACATGACTATGAGCACTTGTTTCCTGATGTTCCAAACCGAACAAGTAAAATTTATCATGACGTTAACATTGTAGATTCTGCGCCTGTGAAACAGCATCCTTATAGGATGAATCCTCTCAAACAGAACTATCTGAAGAAAGAAATTCAGTATCTACTGGAGAATGATTTCATAGAACCAAGTAAAAGTAACTGGAGTTCACCATGTATTCTTGTTCCCAAGCCAGATAATACATTCCGTATGTGTACTGACTATAGAAAAGTCAACAGTGTCACCAAAACTGATTCATTTCCAATCCCAAGAATGGACGATTGCATTGATAAAATTGGAAATGCGGAATATGTCACCAAGTTTGACCTTTTAAAAGGATTCTGGCAAATTCCACTGACGGAAAGGGCAAAAGAAATTTAAGCATTTGCAACTCCAGATGGACTTTATCAATATAAAGTCATGCCGTTTGGAATGAAAAATTCGCCTGCAACGTTTCAACGTCTGATGAACATGATAACATTTGGTCTTGATAATTGTGACGCTTATATCGATGACGTCATTATCTACAACAACACCTGGGAAGATCATTTGGAAACCATTCGAAAATTCTTCGATCGACTCAGCGATGCGAATCTGACAATTAATTTGAGCAAAAGTGAGTTTTGCCATGCTTGTGTCACATTTTTAGGACATATTGTGGGACAAGGTCAAGTTAAACCTATAGAAGCTAAGGTCAAAGCTATCTCTGAATTTCAAGTTCCAATTTGTAAAAAGCAACTGATGCGATTTCTAGGTATGGCTGGATATTATCGGAAATTTTGTTCCAATTTTTCCAAAATTGCTGAACCTTTGACAAGTTTATTGAGTAAGAAAACCAAATTTCATTGGTCTGACAAGTGTCAGGAATCTTTTGACAAGTTAAAGGCCATGCTTAAGAATGCACCAGTTCTTTCTGCACCAAATTTTAGCCAATCATTTAAATTATCTGTTGATGCAAGTGATGTAGGGGTTGGTGGAGTATTGATTCAGGAAGACAAAAGTGGTGTGGATCACCCTGTGTGTTATTTTTCTAAAAAACTAAACAAACACCAGAAAAATTATTCCACAATTGAGAAGGAATGTTTGGCTTTGATATTGGCTTTACAGCATTTTGAAGTGTATGTTACCTCAGCTCTTTCTCCAATTATTGTGTACAGTGATCACAATCCCCTTACTTTCATCAACAAAATGAAAGATAAAAATCGGAGATTGTTGAGATGGAGTTTGATATTGCAGGAATATAACATTGACATCAAACACATCAGAGGAAAAGACAATGTGATTGCAGATGCACTCTCACGTGCCTAGAAATGTAATATTGCTTGATGTAATTAAGTCCAGTATCATAAAACATGTTCTTATGTAATTTTGGTTATTATAGTATTAGATGTATATTCAAAAGAAAGCTTTATTATATAAATCTTTCTTTTTCTTTATGAGGGGAGGTGTTATGTATGATGTTTATATAATATTATAAATATTTTAGGAAATTATAAATGTTTCTTCACTTTAATATTTGCTTAAATCTTAATGTTATCAGGAAAAACATGTTTAACTAGTGTCCTTGAATTAGGTTGTTTTGATCAATATGTTTTCTCAATTTGAAGGTCAAGGTTGAATTTTGTTTACAAGTAAAATTCCATTAAGATGACACATGTTCTAGAACATTCTGTCATGTGACCAATCTTTATATATACCATGTTTGGTGGACATTTTTTCAGTTTTGACATTACCATCAGTCTTGTAAAGAGCTATTACAGTTGTGGAAATTCATTCCAAATTCTAAGAGAGGAATTATTTTAAATATTCATTGGATTATAACAGTGCTCATAAACTTTTGGATTTTGGATTTTTAATTGATGATTTTGGAATTTAAGTGAACTTATTCAGATATTTTGGAATACTTCATTTTGACATCAGCACATCAAGATTACTAGTACATCAGGACTTTGGAGACCATAAGCACATCATAACATTCAAGGACACAGCCGTGAATTCGGAACATTCTATATTTAGGACTTGTGATTAGAACAATCATTCTTATTGGATTATTAGAATTTCAAAACACATTACTGTAAGTGACTTTTTGATTTTTCATTTTAATTATCTAGTAATAAATTGCTTGTTGATTTTTACTTGATTTGTTGGTTTCACTTTCTTTCTGTTACATTTTTCTTAGACCATAGAGTCGTAACAAGTCCGCCTCAAACATCGCCAATTCTGCCTTGACAATTATCATTGTCATACTGGCGATTCCGCCTCATAGATAGTGCATGTTGGCGATTCGACCTTGACAATTCTGTCATTTAGTCATACTGGCAATTCCACCTCATAGATACTGCATGCTTCTCTACCATCTTACCACAACTAACCTCATGCAGCAGAGGGTGAGACCCAAGGAATGGCAAAGATGTATACTTATGTACTGTTTAATAATTGTAAATAGTTGTTAATTAAAAGAATTTGAGATTACTTCTCTATTAGTTCTTCTTATGCTATAATGTAGCATTTACACAGTTCACCTGTCAGTCAGTCCATCTAGCGGTACATGAGTATCGAGTGAATTGTCGATTTCAGTCATAGTCCACCTGTCCATCATTCCATCTATTTTATATTGTGTAAATGACTATATAAATTACCTACACCTATATGGTATGTATTTACTCTTTCAGTGATAGAAAAGCATAGCATAAGCTTAGCATGAAGTGGATGCTAATAAACAAATAAATGTCTATAGGAATTGTCTGCATGACCTCACTTGTCGGTTAATTCTCAGTCAGTGACTGCAAACATATAACAGGTCAGTACACATTACTGAATGAATGTACAAGTAACCAGGGTAGGTTATAACAAAATGGCGTTGACTTGCATCTCATAGGATGAAGTTGCTGTTCTAATAAAGTTAGAAAAACTTAGTCTTGGAAAGAAATGAGCAAGGAATTGTTAGAAATATAGATGTAGTATACTTCCCTTATGTGAGAAACTCCTTCAATCCACCCCATAGTGAGGAAAATATCACTTGATACAGTATTTGTGCAAGGTCTCTAAAAGAGCGTGCTTCCTAGCACAAGTAGAAGTAGTAATTGAAGTATCGATGGGATCTGGTGCCAATCCCTATATGCAAGGGGAGATCACTCTAGTCTGACTCCCAACTCTGTGGGCAGAAAACTTTTGGCTTTCTTTATAGCTAAAAGTTAACTTGGGAGGGCTGGATTTGCAAGGTAGTGGTCATACTCTGAAAGTATCATGATCAGGTAATGTATTTGAAGAAGAAACATGGTAAATTGGCAGTAGCATTATTTAACACTTGGTCAATTTGTTAAAGCCTCACTAGACTAGGTCAATTTGCTGTAATATTACTCAAAACATTGTAAATTAGCAGTAACATCATTTAACACTTTGTCAATTAGCTGTAACCTTATTGAACATATTGTAAATTTGCTGTGATCATACTGAACAATTTTGTTGATTACTGTAACTTTATAATACACTTAGTCTATTTGCAGTGGCTCTATGGAACACTTGGTCCATTTGCTGTGATCTTCTTGAGCACTTTTAGTCAACTTGTTGTAACCTTACTGAACACTTGATCAATTTGCTGTGACCTCATTGAACATATGGTCTATATGCTATCAACTATTTGTTCAATATGCTGTCAACTTTTACTGAACGCTTGGTCAATCTAACCTAATCACTAAGTTTACTTCTAATCTTAACAAACATATAGCCAATTGCCTGTAACCTTACTAAACAAGTGGTTAATTATCTCTTATGTGAATCACTTGCATGTTCCCTGAGAAGTTCTAACAAGCACCACTCTAAGGCATTAGTGTCTCACCACGAGTAAGTACAGCTTTCCTAGTGACTTCCGAGTCAGACTCGTCACTCTCATCACTTGGCCAGTTCAGCATAGCCTCAATGTTGGCATGACGACCTGAGGCATCTACTATCCAGGGATTAGTTGGGTCAATATCCTGCATGGATGCTAAGATTGCCTTCTTCAGATCCTCCTATAAATAGTGAAATGGAAATCCTTATCACTATGAACAAGCTTGGAATGGAACCAAAATCCCAAATCATAGTTCTGTTTGCCTGCATCATATCTCAAATACATTTCATACTCCATAAAATATAACCATTGATTATTATTGTAGGTTACTGCCACTAAAGAATCCCTAAGTCTTCAGAAGTATTGCCATTAGAAAGTTGGAAGTTGGCACAGTATTCTGAGTAAAGCGTAGGCAGCAGAGTAAAACCAAATGAAGATGATAATATTTTATGGCTAAAAGTCACACATCATGAACACCTGGGCTTGAATTGTTCTCAAATTTGTGACACAGACCAGAAGCCATAATAATAGCACATTTCATTTTCAGATCTGAAATTCATGGTCCTATCTTTCTATGTTCTTTGCAGAAGTTAGCTCTCAACAATCTTAGGCTGGTGGGGTGACTGTTTATTACCGTGGTCACCTAAACTTTCAAAATCTCTCTACTGTCTACTTTCATATGTTTCTGAGTAACTAAGGCTATCAAGCAGATTTTCTAACATAAGTAAATACTGTAGTATCACTTATTTTCGTGGGTCTCAATTTTCATGGTTTTGTAAAAAAAAGACATTTTCATGGGTACTTAAATTCATGGTTTTGCCTATCAAAGTATGCATTTTGTTGGTATTTATTTTCATGGATTAACCTCTACAGATACCCCAAATAAAAATACAAAAGAACAAAACCATGATGACAATAAATGGAGGTTGCTTCAATGGTTAAAACAAAACTACCACCTGTATGAGCACAAACCAAACACTTATACTTGACGTCAAAGGGAGCTGATGCAGTCAACAACACTAAGTTAATCAGTTATTAAAGTACATGTGAATGATCCCTTCCTTAAAACACTGTCCATAAAGTTGCACCATCAACTACCTTCTGTGATCATGTCGTTCACACAGTGGCTTAATAGTGGCAAAATTCAACTTATATCCTCACTGGTTTGGATAATTTCATCATCCCACATGTGAACTAAACATGTGACCAGCTGCAACTTGCCCAAGGCAATTAGCTAGCAGTGTCAACATTTGTTGTGTTCAGAGCCCATCAAAGTGTGAAGATGCTAACTAAATTGAAAAACAATGGAATCACTCCTTTGTTTGTGCCTGCCTCATGTATGAAACGAACTTCTGCAACTAGACTCTACTTAAAACTTTATTAGTTATGCTGATTCATGCTGAATGGATAATTGAGGCTCATGTGAAAATGTGTGAAAGATCGGCCTAATTATCTGTGGCTGTGAGAATGCTGGACTTGTTTAATTCAATAATTTCAGGATTATATACCTGACAAACATCTGTGTGTACCAGCAGACTTGATTGACACGATGTTGATTCAGTGGTTTTGTCCAAAAATCAGTGAAGTGTGAACTTCAATGCTTTGCAGTAATTAGTGTATATACTTAGTGTTTCATTAGTAATTGTGCTTCTAGCAATAGTTCTAGTATTTTACAGTCATGTTGTTCATTGGGATTAAGCATGCATAGATAAAATGAGACATGCTTTCATGAGGATTTAAATCTTTTGACAACAATTTTACTTGAATGAAGACTCGATTTGAATAAGTATTAAATCTAATTTTCATTTACTAGTATCATTTATTATTATTTCTTTCATTTTCAGTAATACTAGTGTCTGAATACCTAGTGCTTTTTCTCGTTTTTCTCTATCCTTACTTATGTCACAACATATCTATGTAAGGCAATGAGTGGAAATTACAGCTACTGGATACCATATAGATACGTGTGCATTGAAACAATATAAAATACATTATAATTCTTTGTTTATAAAGGGTTAAAATAAAACACACACATGTAAAAGCCCATGTTTATTACCATATTACAGAAAGGATGTTGATTTATCAAATAGCACTGTTGATCTCTAGGAATGAAACACAGCAAGAAAAAGGGGTGGTGGGCATGGCTGCTTCTTTATCACATGTAGTTAAGGGTTGTTCCAGTAAAACATATATCCCTCCTGGGGACGGCACTTCAAAAAAACTTCTGTAGGTGGTTGTGTTTCAAACTATTTTTATTCTGATAGTGGAGGGTTGGTTAGGAAAATCACTTCTGGTGTGGGTTGCATCAACAAAATCACAAATCACTGGTGGGGTTGTCGAAAAAAATGCATATATATTTAAAATCACAACTAACCCCTTCTAAGTGGTCTGCAGAGATGCTGCCAGGGCGCACGAGTGCGCTAATCACGCAAAGTTTGTACGAATTCACGACATTGGAAAACAGTGATGCGCGAGAACTCCCGCAAATTAGTTTAAAGTTGTGCATATTAAAAATGTACCCTGCACAGTATACATGTTTTATTTAACTGTTAACCCTTAAAATGCTTGTCGCAACACAAGTCCTGCTGCTGGTAGTGGTCTTGTAGTGCTTGTTGCAACATCGTTTTTCAGGTAGTCAAATGTTTACACAGCTGGATACTCGGATTGACGTGAATGGTTGTTAAACTAAATTTGACTTGTAACATTGGGCTCTGGAACATGCATTCTGTCGTAGTTTTATCCTTACAGTCACTAAGAAAGTTTTACAAATGCATGTTTAAAATACGGGCCACCCAGGAAACCCAAAATGGCCAACTACCAATGTGGTTCATCTTCAGATGACATTTTCATTTGGCAAATACTGGCTGATGACAGCGATGATGAAAATGATTATGAAGTTTTGATGTATATCAATCTACTGGAGCTGCGAAATGTTACTGGAAATACCAGTGAATGCTTTTGAGCCCAAAAATGATGCTGAATATGAGTTCGATGTACATGCTGGATTGCAGACAGCATGCCGGTCAATGGTACCTGGATGTATATCCCCATAAACGTTTTGGCCCAAGACATTTTGCCCCACTTCAATGGACATTTCGGCCCATGACAGTGGATATTTCGCCCCACTTGGTACCTGGAAGTTTCTAGGGACACTAGATGCACTAAATTATTATAAGAAAGGGACACTAGATACACTAAATTATTATACCCAGGACATTTCGCCCCACTTCAGTGGAAATTTCGGACATGTATAGAAATTCATCACCATTACACTATTGTTCCCACTTTACTGGATGTTTCAGACCATTCGGATTTTATTTTAATAATCCCCTCTCTCCTAAGTTTTCTTTTAGAAATTCAGAAAGTGTTATTTGGGCATAATTACAGCCAGGTAGCTTGTTTGATCTTCATAGTTAAAGAATCCACTCAATGTGGTATCAATGTATTTATGCTGCAGCCAAGGTTTTGAGTAAGTCATGGAAGCTTTTGTGCAAAGGAAATAAAATATTAGCACATATGTTTTGAATAAAAAAATTTTTTTAATTGAATTTAAAATTTATATTTATTAAACAATGTCAGAACATACAATGTCATGGTCTGAAATGTCCAGTAAAGTGGGGCGAAATGTCCATTGAAGTGGGGCAAAATGTCTTGGGCCGAAACGTACATGGGGCGAAATGTCCCTAATTCCCAGTCAACCTGGTATTTTGAAATTAAATGAGCAATACAAGCCTAATTAAAATACAGGCAATTTAAAAGTAGAGTGCAATTTTCATTTCTTTTCTCAAACAATTCAGCACTGAGGGATCATGTGCTACAAAACCATATTGAGTATAGCACTTTAAGGGTTAAGATAAATTGAATAAAATAAGAATCTAAAAAGAATTAAAATGTCAGGATGTTTATTTGATCAAAATACCTGTGTCTGAACACGCAGACTATGGCATTGATGGACTCAAAACCCTAATACAGCATTATGGAACATATAAGAAATCTGGCATAGTAGGCAGCAAAGCACTGATTCAAGAAAGTGAAACTTTGGCAGAGTTCATGCTAGTGAAAAATCTTATTTTGGAACAGAGATATCCAAGAGACAATATCTATGAGATGTGGAAAATTGTACATGGCAACCACAAAGAACAGTTTAACAGCTTGTTCAAGCTAGCTATGGGTTTGCCCCTTCAGATAGCAGACTGTGAAAGGGGGTTCCCAGCATGGAACATATATTCATACACAGATAAGGAACACATCAAGTTCAGAAACAATCAACAGATTAATGCTTATACAACTAGAGGGGACATCTTTTGAGGATTTTGATTTCAATAGAGCCCTAACAGAGTGGAGCAGTAAGAAAGAGAGATGGGGATATTTAAGTGTTGGGTGAATATTGAACTATGGCCATCCCCCCCCCCCTTTTTTTTTAAACTCCCCCCTTATTTTGGTGACAAGGGGGGAGACCCTCCTCTCTTCTTTAGATGAAATCATGGCAGCATCTTTGCAAGGGAGAGAACTTCACCAGGTTATAGGATTTCATTGGTATTCGTTTTAATCTGACATTATCGTACAGCATGTTCGATCAGCATTGGAAGTTGATGAACTCTCTAGTTTTCCACAGAAACATGGAATCCAAGTGGAATACATCCAAAAATGTAGAGGTTTACCATCTTAGAATCCAGTTCCATTTCACATTGGTATACACATTCTCAGGTTGACAAACAATTAGCATAGTAATCGGATAAGCATGTGACAAATATGGATACGTTTCAAAACAAGACAAAGAGTATGGGTGGACAGAATCACCAAACAGACCAGAATGGAGATAATCACTGGAATGGGCTTGGAATTTTACGAATGCCGGCACGTATTTACCATACAAGGAAGCAGTGAATATTTTTACTTAACTACAGTCAATACCGCTGGGTATCGACCTGTAGCAACAACATTAAGCTAATTGACTGTTTCTGAAGTATATAATAATGATAAAGATGAGCATTAGTGTTCCTGTTCTTTAATGTGCACGACATTGTTTCCTCATCTTGAAGGAGAATTATTAAAGGGAGGAAAATAAATGGTGTGCAGTTAACTAAAATAAATTGGTCAATTAAGCTATTTTAAAGATGAATTCAATTGATTTTAACTGTCCATTCTGGTGATTACCTCTGTTCTGTCCATTCTGGTGATTCTATGATCTGAAACAGTATAGCCGAAAAAATCTTGCAAATTTAGAGATCAGAAAATCTATTGGCAGATTATAGTTATGCTTCTGCCTGACAGACTTGATCAATTTGATTTCTTGGTTTATTGATTCTAGTAGTTACTTAATCCAAATGCATCACCGAAAAACATTCATGCATCTTCAGATTGTTTGTTAAATATGTTCATCAGACTATGCACATCTCCAGATAGGGCTAAATAGAGCCTGAATAAGCTATAATAAATAGGTCTAGTCAGAACAATAGACATTGCAAGAGAAAATTTAAATTTGCTCAAGCTGAAAATACACAATTTTCTGCGCTACTAACATATAAGTCTGTTTGCACAGTCTGATGATGACTGTTCATTAGATAAATGTCAGATTACATAATCGACGATATTCATAGGTTTAAAGACAATTACTATGGTAAAAGTTTATACACTCATACAGCAGTGGCAAAAATGATAAACTAGTACTTCTGCTGCTGGTGTTGCTATTGATTAGTTGGTTGATTTGGTATTTTAGGTCTCTCTAACACATGAGGTCATATAGAGAGGAGACCTCAAGTTGTTGGTAGACCATTATGAGTTTTACACCATTTTCAGCACAAAAAAATTTATATATGGCAGCCAGTTTTACTGCTGAAGAAGACCCCAGGCATCAAAGACCACCAGGGTAGAGCCACTGATCTTCCTCAAGTAACTGGCAACATTTTCACATACAAGGCCTGAATGGGATTTGAACCTAGGTGATGAGAGGCAAGTGATCACAAGATAAGCATTTTACACCACTCTGCCATGGAGGCTCCTCGGACCTTGGGTAGAAGTTTCGTATGAAAGACAAGAAGTGGGATATGGAACCCACGACTCCTGAATTCAAAGTCCAGCATGTTACTACTAGGCCATCAGTGATGATGATGCTGCAACAGTGTTGCTTCTAGGACACAGGATTGTGGGAATACTGCGATTTATCACAAGCTGGCCCAAATTGAATGAACCTATGCGCCAAAGCCCCACAGTTCAATTGCCACTGCCACAGATTGTGTGATTGGATGCGGGCTATTGTTTTTTTAATGAAAAGAAGAAAACGAGTTTGGACAAAATGGCATACAAAGGCAGATGTATTTCTGATCTCATATCATGTAATGAAATCTTTCAACAAGAACATCCCTCCCTTTCCCGTAATAATTATTACCAAAACATCAGCTCATCGGGGCCTTTCAGACATAAATTTTGCGATCATTTCAAACCTGAAACTATTTAAACCTTTCCCCAAACAAACTTATGCCAATATTACACTCCTATAGGCTGAAAAAATGTAAAGAGTGCAGATGTCTTTCTTGCAGTCACATGCACGGTATGATTGGAACGGTGTAAAAGATATTTAATTCTTGTATGTTTTTTGTCCATGACAAACTTGACAGACTATGATCTTCAGCAGAATTCTGTTATCATGTTCTCCACTTTATTTTCAAGCCTAACATTAAAACATACATCTCCTGTTATGTATTTTTTGCTTAGAAGCTCATTATCTATGTGAAAATGAAATGGGGAAATATTTTACAGTTGCACTATATTGTAAATGGTAGCCAGCAGCTTTGGCATGTGCTAAGTCAGGAGGAACATGCAAGTTCGCACAGAAATATCAAAAAGAATTTTGCAGGATTATTATAAATAAAGAAACAGTGAGGGAGAATCTCTTGTTGAAATGCAATCAAATGATTCGAACATAGCAGTGCAGCAAGTGCAAGCAACAAAGCAAAACTTCGTGCACAACTTCCAGTCAAACTGGCATGGGGAATGGTTGTGGTTAGAAAAGTCAGAGATATGGATGCTGTGTAAACTGTGTGAAACACATAAAAACAATCACTTTTACTATAGGATGCACAAACTATAGGACCAGTACAATAGACAGGCACATAAAATTCGCTGATCATGTGGCAGCTGTATGGGCAGAAGCTGTGAAAAAAAATTTCGAGCAGGTAATTAATGGCCCGACTAAATCTTGCTTCTTTTGCGCTTTCGTTCTGTAATGATACCGTTGAAGTCCACACCAATTTGTGACGTTTATAAGGTTCTTTCAAAAAGTTGTATTCTTGTTTTCCATTTTTCTCATTTTAATTATTTTAAAAATTCAATCACTTTTTCTTTACAACTCTTTTCTACTTGCCATTCTAACCTGTACACTTTATTATATCCATGCTTGACATACATAAACACCATCAAAAAGGAACACATTTGCAACAACAACACATTGCAACTGGTAAATATTTTTTAAATCGTGGATCAAGTATACAAGCAAAAAACATTGCTTAGATACAATAAGTCACACAATAACCTTGTGCTTGCCTGTTTTCAAGATGCTGCAATCACTTGAAATATGTTCTTCTGTGTGACCCATATTTCTCAAGGAAGAGGGTGAATTTGTCCCATTGAATTTAGAATTGGCCCACTTTTTGAAAAGGGATGGGGGAGTTAGCCCTCTTTTGAAAAATCATAGAAGCAACACTGATGCTGATGTTGACCAGAGACAGAGAACTGCATTGATGTTGATTTTATGAGTACACTGGGGTCAAGAAAATTATTTCTAGATTTTTATCCATTTTGTAATCTAATTCAGGGTGGGTTGAGAAGTTTTTTTTAAAAACAATTTTTTTTTCAGGGCAGGGACGGCCATTGTAGCAAGTATTTTAACTACATCCAGTGAGGGGTAGTTGGGATGATAATCTAAGAACTAATTTATTGTGGCCTGATGATGGTAGAAAACTGATCGGCATTGATGATGATGATAATCTGACTGACCAGTAGGGATGATGATGAAACAATGTTTGACATGCTATATTTCTTTTTATTAATTTTATATTAGTCATGCAACAAGGCATAAAAATAAGAGATATCAGTCACTAAAAATATATTTTTCTTACAAGAAATTATATAGTGTAAAAGTAGGCAGAAATAATGTGACATCACTTTCGTGGCATTAATTTTTTTTTCCCTTTTTTTTCTTCTGACAAATCAAGTAATATCTATTTACAAATACATTTATTGAAAAGGCATAAAAAGAAATCACAGCATCTGACAGTACATTTAAAGCAATACAAGATTTAACTATCTTGCAAATCAAAAGCAGCATGCCTAAGAACAAAGAAATTTAAGCAAAACATAGCGATCACTGAAATAATCACACATAAATAGTCATAATGAATGACAGTTTAGTAAGGATGAACATTCATGATTTCTGCATTATAAAAAAAATCCCTATTGTAAAATCTAGATTCATGGAAATTAAATTAGAAGGTATTAAGTGACTGAACCATGACATCTACAAATAATAAGGCAACAAGACATTTTTTGATTTTACAGTAGAAGAAACATACATGCCCGACATACAAACAAACAAAAGAAGAAAAGATGATTGATTATAAAGTATGAATACAAATAAAAATATGCAGTGGATTATATAATATATAAGAATTCAGTACAGGTTACCTCGGGTCAGCTGTCATTTAAATTGCTTATGTCCCCAACCCAAAATTAAAATCGCTTCTACCGCCCACTAACCCCTAGCCAAAATTATGTAAAATAATATGCTTCTATAGGGGGAAATGTTTTTTGATTAAAACACACCAGACCGTGGATCATAATTTTTTTAAATTGCTTCTGTTGTGGGTTGGTGAATTTGAAAGTGCCTTCCCCCTGGGGGTGGGGTATATGTTTTACTGGAACAGCCCTAATTTTTTGTTGGGTCTTTAAATTCGTGGTTTGGGTCAACAACGAAATCCACAAAAATTGGTACCCCATGAAAATTAGTGATACTACAGTAACATAATTACATTTTATCCAGAAAAATAATACCAAAACAACAGGCTCAAGTGGGCCCGAGTTTGCTCACCTGACTGACATATGCTCAAATAGCCAAATACAAGAACAGTTGGCCAAGAAATCTGGTTTAGTAGGATGCTTTCTGCAGAAATTTCTTCAATTCTGTTGACTGCATATGTTAGAAAAACAAGTGTTTCAAGGTTCTCTATCTTTTGTATCTTCATCCATATTTGATGGCAAATCAGCATCATTTATACAAAACTGAAAAGATTTTATGCCAGGGTGCATTCTATCAAATTTGGTCAAATTCTGTTGGTAAAAGTTTTGAAAAGTTGTTTGTTTTTCAATTTTTAGTAACAATGACCATATCTGATGGCAGCTCAGCATCATTTGCACAAAACTTCATGCCAGGATGCTCTCCACCCAATTTGATTAGAACTGATCCAGTGGTTTTTGGAAAGATGTTTAAAACATCAAATGCTGATGGATGACAGATGATGCACACCTGACAACTGATGGTGCATGCCAGACACAGGGCCATACCATAAGGCTCACTTGGCCAGAGGAATAAAAAATGATTTGTAAATAATTAAAATTACTCATGAATCTCTTGACACTCACATCATCTGTTTCCATGCTGTACCTGCGTCTGTGATGTTTGCGAAGTGCAGGTGGCGTCTCTGGGGGAACCAGCCCCTTGGAGATTGCAGATATGAACTCCTGTCTCTTACGCTGTGTGATCTGTGACTGTTCAATGATCTTCTTACGAGGCGTTCGTAAATAGAGTCGATTGACCATCTGCGAAAGTACTTCTGTGCACTCTTCTAACTCTGTCTACAACATCCATCATGTAGAAAAGATGCAAATAACTTCGTATATTGGATTTACTCATATCAAACACCCATCTGAGAGCAAACAGTGTAGATCTAGATCTGCCTAAACATAATGCTCCTGCAAGTCAGAGTCTGTACTGTTTACTTTCAACCATACATTGAACAATGCATAATGCCCTTACAAATCAGGGTCTATGCCGTTTACTTTCATTCATACATAGAACAATGCATAATGCCCTTACAAATCAGGGTCTATGCTGTTCACCTGCAATTTGTACATATCAGGGTCTACACAGCTCACTTTCAATCATACACAGAACAATGCACAACGCTTCTACAAGTCAGGGTCTATGCTGTTCACTTTCAATCATACAAATTAGGGTCTACACTACTCACCTTCAGTCATACAAATTAGGGTTTACACTACTCACTTTCATTCATACAAATTAGGGTCTACCCTACTCACTATCAGTCATACAAATTAGAGTCTACAATACTCACTTTCAGTCATACAAATTATGGTTTACACTACTCACTTTCAGTTATACAAATTAGGATTACGTTTATAAAGATACTGTGTGATGTAAAGATACTTTTATAAAGATACTGTGGGATGTGTGTATAAAGATACTTTTATAAAGATACTGTGGGATGTAAAGATACTTTTGTAAAGATACTGTGTGATGTGTGTATGAAGATACTTTTATAAAGATACTGTGTGATGTGTGTATAAAGATACTTTTATAAAGATAATGTGATGTAAAGATACTTTTATAAAGACACTGTGATGTAAAGATACTTTTATAAAGATACTGTGTGATGTACAGATACTTTTATAAAGATACTGTATGATATACAGATACTTGTATAAAGACAGTGTGTGATGTAAAGATACTTTTATAAAGATACTGTGTGATGTGAGTATAAAGATACTGTTAATACCTGCATAAATTCAAAGACATTTTTTCTATAGCCTGCTCCATCTAAGTAGTATCCATACACATAGGAGAACTTTAGGACACGCCGAGCTCTCAGTAACTGGTGAACTGCATCCTCTACAAATGCCGTCTCTGCCTTAGCAGTAGCTAAGAAAAAGACAATCACAGTTTTAAAATCTACTGATGTAGACCAACATTTAAGCATGAAAAGAAAGAGATATATTACATTTTTTAATTTTTGAAAATTGTCATTGAACAAATGCATTTATTCATCTTTAAGATATACAGGTCCACAAGACCATTTTGAGGCTGTCAACAAAAATGTGAATAAAATACCAGTGATACATGTGCCATATAATTCTAAACTCAGTAAAAACTGTAAGGTCAATGTAGTGTTCCCTATAGGATGAAAATTTAATAACATCTTAAATAACACATATTATTTATTAAAGTAAGAGAACAAGTATAATGATGTGCATTTTCTTCAAAGAATGTTCATGCATGGATATCATTTTCCAAGAAGATACTATAAATAGTGTAGACTGTGTGATGTGTGTATAAAGATACTGTGAACAGTGTAGACTGTGTGATGTGTGTATAAAGATAATGTAAAGAGTGTAGACTGTGTGATGTGTGCATAAAGATACTGTATACAGCATGGACTGTGTGATGTGTGTATAAAGATACTGTAAACAGTGCAGACTGTGATGTGTGCATAAAGATACTGTATACAGCATGGACTGTGTGATGTGTGTATAAAGATACTGTGTACAGCATGGACTGTGTGATGTGTGCATAAAGATACTGTATACAGCATGGACTGTGTGATGTGTGTATAAAGATACTGTAAACAGTGTAGACTGTGATGTGTACATAAAGATACTGTAAACAGCATGGACTGTGTGATGTGTGTATAAAGATACTGTAAACAGTGCAGACTGTGATGTGTATATAGATACTGTAAACAGTGTAGACTGTGTGATGTCTGTATAAAGATACTGTCAAAAGCATGGACTATGTGATGAGTGTATAAAGATACTGTAAACAGTGTAGACTGTGTGATGTGTGTATAAAGATACTGTAAATAGTGTAGACTGTGTGATGTCTGTATAAAGAAAAAGATAAAGTTTCCAAACACAAACAGAAGTCAGTGACAGCTTCTGCCAGCTTCATCATTTTCTCTTTGGCAGTTTTCAATAGGGGCTCTTCAAACTGGAATAACAAAAAGTAATAACTCCTCAACTTTCACATTGTATTTATTTCAGTCTATTTGCATTCTTAATCCATAACATGTGCCATGAGGTTATTTCTGTAGCTTAACTTTGGAGGGGAATTTTTGGACTATTTCTCTCCTTTCTTGAAATTTTGTCCTCATTAACAATGTTTTTGATTTTAATGTTCTTTAACTGACATTAAAACAAAAATAGATCAAGTTACTTACTGGGCCTAGGTTTTATCACGACTTCTTATATCTCATTACAATAGAAAGGAATTTTGAATGAACTGAGATTGCTAGATTTGGGATTTAAAAGGTCCAAAATTTCATCGATGTGTGTGTGTGTGTGTATGAGTGAGGGAGATAGAGGGGGTTTATAGTTTATCATTACAACATGGTAGTTCGAGTCTATAATCCACTACTGCATTATATACAGAACTGTGTTATAGTGAGAAACACGTTATTTAACGAACTGCAGTATAATGAGAATTGTGTATGTACCAAACCACAGTATAGCAGGCATGATCAATATTCGTCATATAAATTCTTTTCAAAACTAATTAAAGATATAATACTAAGCTTCATGTTGTTTTCTTTCAACCCGCATTGTATTACATTTGATGGACCAATTCAACCCACATTGTATTACATTTGATGGACCAATTCAACCCACATTGTATTACATTTGATGGACCAATTAAAATACAATGGTTTAATTTTGGTCATGGGGTCCATAGCAGTACCACATTATATCTGGAAGCACGTTATAATGAGGGAGAGCTGTAATATGGTCAAGAGCCTTCAAAAACAACTAAATAACACCAGACAAGAATATATCTGACTAGTCCTCTGCATAATGGATATCATTAGGAGCATAAATATCAGGATCAATTGGTTTGAATGAAAGAAAAGTCTAGAACTAGAAAAATCAATCACTATGACAATGAGCATTCAGATAACCATAAAGTGTGACAAGCAGGAAATTCTTAAACACATATATTTACTGATGATAGTTTGAATCTGATTACCATGAGGTGTGACAAGCAGGCAATTCTTAAACATGTATATTTCCTGATGAAAGTTTGAATCAGATTATCATGAAGTGTGACAAGCAGGCAATTCTTAAACATATACTGATGAAAGTTTGAATCAGATTACCATGAAGTATGACAAGCAGGCGATTCTTAAACACATATATTTACTGACGATAGTTTGAATCAGATTACCATGAAGTGTGACAAGCAGGCAATTCTTAAACACATATATTTACTGATGAAAGTTTGAATCAGATTACCATGAAGTGTGACAAGCAGGCAATTCTTAAACACATATATTTACTGATGAAAGTTTGAATCAGATTACCATGAAGTGTGACAAGCAGGCAATTCAACATATATTTACTGATGAAAGTTTGAATCAGATTACCATGAAGTGTGACAAGCAGGCAATTCAACATATAT
This sequence comes from Margaritifera margaritifera, assembly GCA_029931535.1. Taxonomy (NCBI): domain Eukaryota; kingdom Metazoa; phylum Mollusca; class Bivalvia; order Unionida; family Margaritiferidae; genus Margaritifera; species Margaritifera margaritifera. The sequence continues at coordinate 4,374,577 of JAQPZY010001688.1, forward strand.
TTACTGATGAAAGTTTGAATCAGATTACCATGAAGTGTGACAAGCAGGCAATTCAACATATATTTACTGATGAAAGTTTGAATCAGATTACCATGAAGTGTGACAAGCAGGCAATTCAACATATATTTACTGATGAAAGTTTGAATCAGATTACCATGAAGTGTGACAAGCAGGCAATTCAACATATATTTACTGATGAAAGTTTGAATCAGATTACCATGAAGTGTGACAAGCAGGCAATTCAACATATATTTACTGATGAAAGTTTGAATCAGATTACCATGAAGTGTGACAAGCAGGCAATTCAACATATATTTACTGATGAAAGTTTGAATCAGATTACCATGAAGTATGACAAGCAGGCAATTCAACATATATTTACTGATGAAAGTTTGAATCAGATTACCATGAAGTGTGACAAGCAGGCAATTCAACATATATTTACTGATGAAAGTTTGAATCAGATTACCATGAAGTATGACAAGCAGGCAATTCAACATATATTTACTGATGAAAGTTTGAATCAGATTACCATGAAGTATGACAAGCAGGCGATTCTTAAACACATATATTGATGATAGTCTGAATTAGATTACTATGAAGTGTGCAAAGCAGGCAAATTCTTATATTTTGAATCAGATTATCATAAAGTGTGAAAAGCTGGTGATTCAACATATATTTACTTATGAAAGTTTGAATCAGATTACCATGAAGTGTGACAAGCACACAATTCTTAAATACATATATTTACTTATGAAAGTTTGAATCAGATTACCATGAAGTGTGACAAGCACACAATTCTTAAATACATATATTTACTTATGAAAGTTTGAATCAGATTACCATGAAGTGTGACAAGCACACAATTCTTAAATACATATATTTACTTATGAAAGTTTGAATCAGATTACCATGAAGTGTGACAAGCACACAATTCTTAAATACATATATTTATTTATGAAAGTTTTAATCAGATTACCATTAAGTGTGACAAGCACACAATTCTTAAATACATATATTTACTGACAAAAGTTTTAATCTGTGGCACTCTTTCTGAGTCTTTATGAAAATTCAGTATATGCGGTTACTCTGAAAAAAAGTACTGATTCATGCTATTTTACTCATCAATTCTGTATTTTGATTGGGGGAAAAGAGTCCAACATACTCTGTAGCTGTTTTCATGGTTCTTGAAGCGAGTGTAGTAGTGGACAAACTTATTCAGCTCTTGCATCTTTTTATTCCTCTCTTCTGCCTAGAAGAAGGAAATGAAAAAATAAATACCGTACATACTCGCAAATAAACCCGGTCCAAATGCAAACAACATAGACCCTGATCTGCTATTGCATAATGCACCAGGAGATCGGGGTCCATGTTGTTTGTTCTACTGATTAGTACTTACAAACTGCATAGACCCAGATCTGCCGGCGCATTATGCGATGGCAGATCTGGGTCTATGCAGTTTGCAGTTGGTATCAGCTGATACGCGAGTATATATGGTAGTTTAAGTTGGAAACATTGTGATACCCTTTTTTACCTTACAAACTCATGGAGAAGAGACTAAAATGATCAAGAACATGCAGATCACTATACAGGTAGAAAATGGCACATTATAGTTGTTGCTGTTGTTGGGTTTAATGCCATTTTTCAGCACATGACAGGTTATAAATGGCAGCCAGTATATTTGGTGGAGAAAGAATCTGGGAAGACTCCAGGAAGAACCATGGACCCACAGGAAGCTACTGGCAAGCTCTATCACATACCCATGTTGGTCAAACTGAGACTTGAACTCATGCAGACAGAGGTGAGATGTGTGAGTGATCTGTAAAGGTGAGTACCTTAGACCACTTGGCCCCCTGGGGCCCTGGCACATTACACTTTTATTATATAAACAATACAAATAAAGTCAAACAGTATGATAGTTAAACAGTATGATAGGAAACCATGGTACATCTCATCATACATGAACTTTATTGTACTTTAATACAGCACAAACAATAAAGCATTCTGTATTGATCGGAGAAAAGTGAAAATATGTCAGTGTCATTTCATATAGAATATTGTCAAAAAAGACCCTATCAAATATGTCTACAATGATATTGAAATCGTGAGTAAAAAAAAAAAAAAATCATTAAAGATCCCATTTTTCAGTAAAATTACTCACTGAGAATTTAAAAAAAAAAACAAAACCAGAAATGAGTGAATAGGAAATGACCCCCCCTGCCCTTCGCTTTAATTAATGGTGCAAGTAGAAACAAGTGGCCCAAGTGGGTCTGCAATCACTCACCTACCTTACATATCACTTCACTAAGCTGGGTTATAGTACTGTAAGAACACAACCTAAGCAAACTATCTCACACAATTTATATCATGTTGATTTTACCTATTTAACTATATCCCGATAACAATTATCTTAAAGATAAAGGCATAAGTATCATGTATAGTCTCTTGCACATAATAGAATTTGATGATATAAATGCATTTACCAAGTCTGATAGAAACTGGATGAGAAATATAGCCTCTAGATCTAGAGAGGTAACAAACTCAACCAATCAGATGTAAGGTATCTCATTAATATATGCAGATCTCACTTATTACAGAACCTCTCTACAACAATGACAATATAAGCTTATTTACCAAGATGGGACAAAAAAAGTGAACCAAAAAAGATAAAAGATTACATCATTAATATGCACAGATCTTGCTCATAATCAGACTCATCCATCATTTTGATAATATCAGACTATTTAACAACTTTGATCAAAACCTATAAAGAAAATATGTTACTAGAATTTTAACAAGCTCAGCCGATCAGATGCGAGGTAATGTCATTAATATACATGAATTTCACTCATAATCATATTCAACCAAGATCTTGATGACATAGGCCTATTTACTAAGTCTGACCAAAATCCTATCAAAAGTACAGTCTATAATGAGGTACAAGGACAACCAATCAGATGCAAGATCACCATATAAATATGCACAAGTCTTGCTCATAATAAAAATCATCCAACATCCTGATGATGTTGATTAAGTTTGATTAAAATCAGGTCAGAAATACAGTCTCTCAAGAGATTAGATGCTCAGCCAATCATATGCAATATTATCTCATTAATATGGAAAGCAGATTTTGCTCATAATAAAACATATTATATATCTTGATGATATAAGTCTATTTAAGAAGTCTGACCAAAATTGGATCAAAAATACGGTCTTGAGAGTGGTTACTAGCCAGCCAATCACAAGCACGATTACTTCATCAATATGTGTGGATCCCATGCATTATCGAACTTGTGCAAGATCTTGAATATATATGCCTATATTTGAAATTTGATCAAATTCAGATCAAAAATATGACTTCCAGAGTGGTAATAAACTCAGTGAATCAGATGTAATATCACTGAATGCATCTAAGATCTTGAAGATATAAGCCCATATTTCAAGTTTGATAAAAATCGAATAAAAAATACAGCCTTCAGAGTGGTAACAAGATTAGCCAATTTGATGCAATATATAACATATATTTACATTAATATATGTGGATCTCACACATATTGAACTCATCTGAGATCTTAATGATTTAAGCAAATATTACAAGTGTGATCAAAATTGGATCAGAAATATAGCATCCTGAGTGGTAACAAGGTCAGTCAATCAGACTCAAGAGCACTTAATTATTATACATGGATCTTGCTCATTACTGAACTAATCTGAGATTTTGATGATATAAGCCCATATTCCAAGTTTGATTGAAATTTAATCCGAAATATGGACTCTAGAGTGGTAACAAGCAATTGTTGATGGACAGAAGATGTACAACAGACTATAGCTGCAATGACATATCATAAGCAAGCCCACTTAGCCGTATGGTCAGGTGATATAAAAAGCAATAACACTGGCAAAATGTATGCATTTCTGTATAAATATGCAAATGAACACTTCAAAAGGATAAAAAAAGGGGCTAACTCTGGAAGAGCATTCGCATTTGAAAACAGAACATGTTCTCCTGATGTCAATAATGTCTGGCAAGTTTCTGGTCAATTCATCAAAAGCTGTGGGACTATGCAGCACACAATGGAATCATCATATATGATATAAACATTTAACACCAAAAAAGGGCACAACTCTGGGAAAATCACATAAGAGCATTATGAAGAACAATAAGCACATGTTGGGCTCATGTCAATAATGTAAATAATGTCTCCCAAATTACTGGGCAATTTATCAAAATCAGTGGGACTAGTTTCACACACAAATTATCATGTACAGTATATTCCTTTAATACCAACAAGGGACATAACTCTGAAAAAAATCAGAGTGAAAGGACAAGAAAAGATATGTGCATGTCATTTTCATGTCAATAATATATGTCAAGTTTCAAGGCAATTCATCAATGTATGTATGTACTAGCATTTAAAAGCACCTCAGCACAATAATGACTATATGGTGCAAATTAAAAGAAAAGTTCTAAAACTGTACAATGAAGAATTGCACAGAAGCGTTAGGAATATAATTCCTTCCAAATAAATGTAAATATTAAGTACTACAGGATAAAATATAAAAGGTAAAGACGTAAAAATTCTGTAAGTTGAATACAAACCAAAATATAATGGTAAAAAATATAAAATCCTTCAAATATTGGGTCAAAATTTATTATATAAACCACATTCCCTCAAAAAGTCCAAGATTTTCTCAGGTGGTACATCATTATAATGTTCCTTAACTGAGCTGGCATGGATGGAAGTCAATACTCTCAGCACAATATCACTACATCTCTGCAATTTGTTCTACATGAGGGATGCCATTCTCCAATGATGGGTTTGATGTTACAAAGCTTGTGTGTCTAGTTTGTGTACCAAACATTTTGCCAAGTATACTGAACATGCTGATTTATATAATATTTGAAATCAGTATAAGGAATTATTCATTTGGAAACTGGTAACTGCAGGGCAGCTTTGGCTGCTTTATCTAACCTTTCATTACCTTTAATACGAATGTGACCATGCAGCCAACAATACAGAATACATTTTCCAAATTGTATGAGCAAATTATATTTCTGTAAGAACTGTGATATTAACGGTTTTTGTAAAATTTATGATTTTGCAAGGCTTTCAGTTTAGAAAGGGAATCCAAAAAGATGATGAAATTTGTTTTGAGAGGTTTCAATGTAGTTTAAAGATTTTAGTATGGCTGTAATTTGTGGTAAAAATGGAGGCTTTATCTGGGTAATAAAATATTATTGTTTTTTTTTATTTTTTTATTTTGCAGTATATCCAATTCTGAATTTTGCTGTTTCTAGGTGAGCATGAAATTCATATGCCAAAAGGAAAAGGAAAATTTGGTTTATGTGCATACAAGGTTTGGCATTTCAGCCTAAACACAACATTATATAGTCCCATGGCATACTGAAAAGACAATTTTGTTTGCCTGAGATAAAGTAATGGTTCATTTGCCTCTATCAAGTCATAGTCAAGTTTAAATCTTACTAAAGACCTGTATAACTGCAGCAAGACCTTTGAATCTGCCCATGAATCTGTTTGCCATGACTTGTATTAAATCTAGGGCTTTTTGACATTTGTCCCTGAGGTACATGTATCTAATATGTCAAACAAAAGTTAGTTTATGGTAAAAATAAGCAAAGAGATTTGGTCTTCTTCACAACAGGAATAAAAGAACCGTCAAGATGGAGTTTTTGATCATCGTGAATTCATTGTAATCAGCAGAAGTGCATACAAACAGTATTAGATTTCGAAAATTTGAACCCGTTTTCTTCAACCCATTTCTGAACTCTGTTTATGCTCATCTGTAGTTGATGTTCAATATTATGCATACTCTTTGATCTAGAGCAGATCAAAAAGTCGTCAATATATAATGAGCAGTCAGTTCCTGGATTAGGGCATTTCACTATGCTGTTAATTTTGATGTTGAATAGGGTTGCTAACAATATGCTGCCCTGAAGAACACCCTCATCCTGCGGATAGCTTTCAGAAAGTATGGTACCTAACGTAACTCTGAAATTTCTACCTATTAAAAAATAGGATATAAAGTTAGGTAGGAGGCCTTTAGGCCTTAGGTTGAATAGGTCATTCATTATGCTGTACCTCCATGTGGTATCAGGTTGAATAGGTCATTCATTATGCAGTACCCCCATGTGGTGTCAGGTTGAATAGGTCATTCATTATGCAGTACCTTCATGTGGTGTCAGGTTGAATAGGTCATTCATTATGCTGTACTTCCATGTGGTGTCAGGTTGAACAGGTCATTCATTATGCTGTACTTCCATGTGGTGTCAGGTTGAACAGGTCATTCATTATGCAGTACTTCCATGTGGTGTCAGGTTGAATAGGTCATTCATTATGCTGTACTTCCATGTGGTGTCAGGTTGAATAGGTCATTCATTATGCTGTACTTCCATGTGGTGTCAGGTTGAATGGGTCATTCCCTATGCCATACTTCCATGTGGTGTCAGGTTGAATAGGTCATTTATTATGCAGCACTTTTATGTGGTGGGTTGAATAGGTCATTCATTATGACATACTTCCATGTGGTGTCAGGTTGAATAGGTCCTTCACTATGCAGCACTTCCATGTGGTGTCAGGTTGAATGGATCATTCATTATGCTGTACTTCCATGTGGTGTCAGGTTGAATAGGCCATTCATTATGCTGTACTTCCATATGGTAGGTTGAATAGGTCATTCATTATGCCTTACTGCCGTATGGTAGGTTGAATAGGTCATTCATTATGCCCTACTTCCATATGGTAGGTTGAATAGGTCATTCATTATGCCCTACTTCCATGTGGTATCAGGTTGAATAGGTCATTCATTATGCCCTACTTCCATGTGGTAGGTAGAATAGGTTATTCATTATGCTGTACTTCCATATGGTGTCAGGTTGAATAAGTCATTCATTATGCTGTACTTCCATGTGGCGTCAGGTTGAATAGGTCATTCATTATGCTGTACTTCCATGTGTTGTCAGGTTGAATAGGTCATTCATTATGCTGTACTTCTATATGGTAGGTAGAATAGGTCATTCATTATGCTGTACTTTTATGTGGTGTCAGGTTGAATAGGTCATTCATTATGCTGTACTTCCATATGGTGTCAGGTAGAATAGGTCATTCATATGCTGTACTTCCATATGGTGTCAGGTTGAATAAGTCATTCATTATGTCATACTTCCATGTGGTGTCATATGCTTTCTTCAAGTCAAAAAGGATGCCAACTACATTTTGATTGTGTATGAAAGCTTCTCTAATAAATGCTTGAAGTCTGACTAGATGGTCTATTGTGCTTCTATGGCATCAGAATTCACATTTAACATCTGACAGTCAACTTGAGATAGGAGAGGAGTCTCTCATTTATCATTTGTTCCATGGTTGTGCAAATACAGCTTGTTAGCGATATAGGACAATAGTTGGAATGGTTGGTATGGTCCTTTCCAGGTTTAAGTATTGGTATCCCTGTTGATTCTCACCAAGATGGCGAGAACTCGCAAATTTTACTGAAAATGTTTAGTCGTGTACTGAGAGCTGTATCAGGTAAGTGTTTCAAAAGTTGACAGTGGATATCATCTGGTCTTGCTGAAATGTCACTGGCTCAATCAAAAGTCTTGTAGTTCTCTGAGAGTGAAATGTTTATTGTAATCTTCAGTGTTGGTAGATTTGAAATTTAGAGGAACCTTTTCTTTCAAGTATATGACATGGTGGAAGTTTTCTGAATAACTCTCTTGTAAGAAGTTTTTTGAGAATGCTTCTGCCAATGTATTTGAGATTTCTGGTACAGTCGTGACCATTTCATCAGATTTCTTTAAGTGTTTGATACAGTCGCTTTTATATTTGCCAATGACTTTTGTGCCATATTCCAAATCGATTTAATAGAGGAGTGAGAGTTAAACTTAGAGGCATAGGATCTCCACGTTTTCCTCTTGCTCTCTCAAATGTTACTATGAGATTAATTTTGGTATATATGTTATTTATTCAGATTTTCAGTGGTTGGATTGACACTGAAATGCTGAAGGACCTTTTTCCATTCCCTGATGGCATCTTGTGCATGCATCAGCAAATCATAGTTTGTTGACATGTTTAGGAATCACTGAAGTTTTTGGTATTGTATCCCCATCAGCATCCTGTAGTATCTTGTAAATATTGGTATTGTATTCCCATCAACATCCTGGAGTATCTTTTGTAAATAATGGTACTAGATGCAGTATATTGTCAAAAATAAATAGTCAAATATCAAATTTGATTCACAGAGGGACTGAAACATTTCCCAATTTGCCATCTGCTTTGTTCAATTTCCATCTGTGCCAGAGCCATTGAGGTTTACAAGTTGTATTGAAATATATTGGAAAGTGGTCACTAACACAGAGCTCATGACCAACTTCACAAGTCAAGAGATGTATCGCAGATGGTCAGATCGAAGGACGAGTAGGATCCTGTGACAGGATGCAGTTATATATATGACATCATTAAAAAGGCTAGCAATGTTTTTAAACAAGTTCGTAGTCTTCCCTCTCTCATTGATATCTTTGCAGGCCCAAAGTATATGCCGGTCATTAAAGTTGCCAAGAAGAACAAAAGGTGCTAGTAATGGTTCAATAAGATGGTCAAGATCAGATTCATTGATTGTAGTGCTTGGTGGGAGATATACTAAGAAAAGTTTAAGAGTTTTGTATATGGATACATGAACAGCAATATCCTGTAACATTGTATTGCAACTAATCTGGCTATGAGGGGTTTTATTATTTATGATGATGGACACTCCTCAGTATTTCTAGAAAAGTTGTTGTAGGTTACATGGTTTTTACATTAACTCTATGGCTTTCTTTTAAGAGGTCTCTTGAAGGCAGACAGCTATTGGGTCATATTCTTTAAGTAGAAGAGTTATTTGTCAATATTTTGCCTTAAAACTTCAGCAATTCCATTGTATTATGGTGTCTGACATATCTTTATCATGAAAAAGGTGCATAACTCTGAAAAATACATCTCATATTACTAATGTCTGCTAAGATTCAGAGCAATTCATCGAAAGCTATGGGACTAGTTGCACACATAATTAGCATATACAAGCATAATGCCATATGCTTCTGCCATATTTATGTCAGGGGCAAAAAAAACGAAAAGTAATACTAGTGGTAAAGTAGGCTAATATTCAAACAAAATATATCTTGCAACTAAATATATAACCCAGCTTGCATCAATCTGTGTCCACAATTAATGTTCTTTGTTGTACTTGTAGGATAACAGTGCTGAATTTGAGAATCTGAGGTTAATAGTTGTTTTCCTGATAGCAATAGAGATTTCCTGGTGATGCATAAGCAGAGACAATAAACAAATAATCTCACACATTAAAATCTGATGATACATCAGTTAAGGCAATAAACATATATCTGACACAGTAAAATCTGATGATGCATCAGTGGAGGCAATAAACAGATATCTGACACAGTAAAATCTGATGATGCATCAGTGAAGGCAATAAACAGATATCTGGCACAGTAAAATCTGATGATGCATCAGTGGAGGCAATAAAAAAGATATTGGACAAACAAACAAAAATAAACCTCCTGGTGATACATCAGGGGAGGCAATAAAACAGATATCTGACACAGTAAAACCTCCTGGTGATGCATCAGGGGAGGCAATAAAACAGATATTTGACACAGTAAAACCACCATTGATGTCTTCAAATTCTCAAACAATTGACTGTTATCCCCAATCTAACACATTGAAGAATATTTTGTTGAAAAAGCTAGTAAAAAGTGTAATTCTGCATAGCACAATGTTACTGATCACTGATATCCTTGTAACCTGAACTACATCTACACCAATTATGGAGGATGATCAAATGTGCTATGATGTTTCACTAGGATGAGTAGATGTCGTAGATGACAACAAATGTTTTGGATCCTGGACAGAGCCTCTGGGGAAAAAGAGGGGGTGAGGTGGGATTCAGAGGTCACATTTTTATAGGTAACATGTATTCATCTTGCAACCTAAACTCCATCTAACTGATTAAGAAGGGTTGTTATATTTGGTATAATATTTCACTAGGGTGAGTAGTTGACAAGAAGGGTCTTGGATCATGAATGCAGCCCCTGGGATTGGAGATGGGTGGGTGGGTGGATTTTATTGGGGGAGGTGCAAACAAAATAAAAAGGTGCAGATGTTTGTGTTATTAACAATACGTGTCGCCTGCTCTACCATGGAATAATACAAAAACCTTGCAACGTAGCAGCAGCTAGAAAAGTTGGTCAAAGTGACCTAATTTAGCTCATAGTGAGCAGTACCCTCCATGACGAATATACCCATCAAGTTTCATAACTACATTCAACAGTGTCAGAGAAACTGAGCGATATGCAGAAACTTAACAAAATCACTGAAGCATGAAAAGTAGGTCATTGTAAGCAGTACCATTCTCAATTAATACACCCATCAAATTTCATGACTATGCATGCAATAGTATCACTGTAAGCAGTACCATTTTCAATGAAGACACCCATCAAATTTCATGACTATGCATGCAATAGTATCAAAGGTCACTGTAAGCAGTACCATTCTCAATGAATAAACCCATCAAATTTCATGAATATGCATGCAATAGTATCATTGTAAGCAGTACCATTATCAATGAATACACCCATCAAATTTCATGACTATGCGTGCAATATTATCATTGTAAGCAGTACCATTCTCAATGAATACACCATTCAAATTTCATGACTGCATGCAATAGTATCATTGTAAGCAGTACCATTCACAATGAATACACCCATCAAATTTCATGACTATGCATGCAATAGTATCAAAGGTTACTGTAAGCAGTACCATTCTCAATGAATACACCCATCAAATTTCATGACTATGCATGCAATAGTATCAAAGGTTACTGTAAGCAGTACCATTCTCAATGAATACACCCATCAAATTTCATGACTATGCATGCAATAGTATCAAAGGTTACTGTAAGCAGTACCATTATCAATGAATACACCCATCAAATTTCATGACTATGCATGCAATAGTATCATTGTAAGCAGTACCATTCTCATGAATACACCCATCAAATTTCATGACTATGCATGCAATAGTATGATTGTAAGCAGTACCATTCTCAATGAATACACCCATCAAATTTCATGACTATGCATGCAATAGTATCAAAGGTCACTGTAAGCAGTACCATTTTCAATGAATACACCTTACTTTGTTGTGAAGATTCCTAATAACATTACAAAATGACCAGCTTTTACATAACTCACATCTTTAACAACAGTAGTGTTCTTATCCTCCACTTGCTGTACAACATCATATCTGTTACACTTGAAATAACCTCCTGTACTTGAGTTATGCCTCTTCCACTGGTCCAAACACACCCAGCAGAAGTCATACTTGCACTGAAACAAAAGAGAGAGCATACTTACATTGAAACATACTTACACTGAAAGGAAAAGAGAGGGTTACCATGAGCAGGGAATAACAATTCTCTAGATCAACCAGCCTGGACAATTAAACAAGAGGCAAACGTGGGCCTAAGATTGCTTACTTAGCTGATTAGTCAAATGCATGGGAAGTTGGCCAAGAAATCTGAGTCAGTAGGATGCCTTGTGTTATGAAAACAACTACAGCTCTCCCTCGTTATAACATGCTTCATTATAATGCAATTCTGGATATAATGCAGTACCACTATGGATGCCATGACCAAAATCATACCAATGTATAACAACATGGGTTGAAAGAAAAAAACAGGAAGCTAGTGTTATATCTTCATTTACTTTTAAAAAAATACCATTATTTACAAAATTTTGATCATTTCTGCTATACCAACAGTTTGGTACATTATGCTGTTCTCAATACGTAAAGTTGTGTAAATGTTTTTCTACTTTTAGTGGTGGATTAGTATCATCTGAACAAATCTGAAAGCCCTTTATGTTAATATGCTTTCTGTAAAGTTTGGTCAAATTCTGTAAAGCTTTTCAGAACAAGTCTTTTAATATTTGTCTATTTTTTGTAATAGTGGCCATATCTGATGGCTGATTGGGATCTGTTGTACACATTTAGATGGTCTTTGTGCCATGATCATTTCCAACAAGTTTCATCAAATTTTATTCAGCATTTTTTTAAGAAGTCATTTAAATGTTTTTCTACTTTTAGTAAATGGCAGCCATGTTGATGAGAGATCTGCATCATTTGTACAAATCTGAAAGGTCTTCAAGTCCAGGATGCTATCTGTCAAATATGATCAAATTCTTTTCAGTGGTTTTTGAGAAGAAGCTGTTTAAAGTTTATTTTAGTTTGTGTAACAGTGGCTGTTCTATTTTTAGTAACAGTGGCCATATTTGAAGGCAGATCAGCATCCTTTTTACCAACATTAAAGGTCTTCCTGCCAGGTTGTTTTCTGTCAAATTTGATCAAATTCTGTTTGGCGGTTTTATAATAAGTTGTTTAAAGTTTTTTACTATTTTTAGTAATGGTGGCCATATTTGATGGTGGCTCGGCATCATTTGTACAAATCTGAAAGCCCTTTATACCAGGATGCTCTGTATGTGCCAAATTTGGTGAAAGTTGATCTGGTGGGTTTTGAGATGTTTTAAACAGCAATTGTTGATCGACATGTGATGCATGATGGTTGCAGGGCCATACCATAAGATCACTTAGCCTTATGGTCAGGTTAGCTGAAAATCATTGCTGGGTAAGTGAAATTTCATACAAGTAGCCCAATTGTTACATAGAAAAACAGAACTAACATTTTAATTTAGAGGCCATTTTCCCCATGTTATCTTTGTGCCAGGCTGTGCATCCAAATTGGAATTGTTGACACTAAAGAGAATTCTATCTATCTATTGACAGTGATCCCCTGATTTCTTCCCACTCCCATCTCTTGCCACCCCTAGTTACTGCCAATAAATTTCAATGTACTAATTAATTGGCTCTTTAATTTTCCCCTTCATTTGCTATCCGCCATCCACCAAGCTTAATCAATGTATAAATGACATGTAAATAATGTTGCACAGACCTCAAACATCTGCTGTGCTTGTCTGGTGGAATGATTCAGTTAGTAAATTCAATTATTGACCGCCTCCAGTAGAGATGATAAGTATTATCTCAACTTGGTTTCTCTTTACCTAGAGAAACCAACAGTGCATGACACTGTGCTTACTACCAGTCACTGTCTTGGCTGATTACCCATAAGACCATTGACAATAATAGCCAGTGTAACTTTGATGTAAACAACAAAGATCACCAAGTGTGCAATTAGATTAATTCAAAGAAAGCTGATGCAAGATTGAGTAAAACTGTTGTCTTGTAAGTGGAGGGGCAGATCTATCCTCTTCATATTGAGTTGTAAAATCAGTGAGTGATGGAGTCAAACAAGTACAAAAGAACTGTGTTAGATCTGGTGAGAAAGTGAGAAATTCTACATTATTCTACGCTACACCCTAAGTCTAGTCAGCAAGAGATTGCCAACCACTTTGATGCTGTGTGGGATTATCCCATCAAGAGGTTCACTGAAGGTGATGTCGTTGCAGAGGGTGATGAGTGGGGTGATGACAGACTATACTAGAAACCCCTGAAAAGAATTCTTTTAAGACAGCTAAACATACCAATATGGAGAAAGCTTTGTTTTTTGTGGTTCTCAAAGGCCAGAGCACAGAACATTCCTGTAACTGATGAAATTATATGAGAGAAGACCAAGTTCTTTGGTACATAGCTTAATGTGATTGACTTTTTGTATACCGATGGCTGATTGCACAGATTTAAGGCCAGACACAGCATATCATGTCACATTATTTCTGGGAATAGGGCAGGCACTGACAAATGCTTGTGAGCAACAGACAAGCCCTAGCCACTGAGTGGTTACAACAAAAAAGGCATGTTCAATATGGATGAGTCGGGACTTTTCTATAAAATGTTGTCTGACTGATTCCTATCAACAAATTACAACACAAATGGGACAAAAAGAGCAAATGATCGAATCACAGTTGTGATCTATGTAAGTGCTGATGGGTTTGAGAAAATGAAACCAGTTGTTATTGGAAATTCAGCCAATCTGAGGTATTTTCATAATTTTATTCACAAACTGTATGTGGACTACAATCACAACCAGAAAGCTTGGATGATGTCAGCAATTTTCTCTTAGTGTATCAAGAATATCAACATTAGAATGAAGAAAAAAAAAATTTGCTTCTGACAGACAAAGCCCCCAACACCATCATCCCCAATGGACTGATGCATGTTAAAATTCACTTTCTACCACCAATGACAAGCAATAATTTGCATCGTCTGGATGTAGAAATCATGCAGGTATTCAAGGCCTACTACCTGTGAATTCATTTAAAACATCTCATCAACTTCACAGACAACAAAGAAACTCCTGCACTAAGTGATGCCATTTGCTTTGTCAAAATGGCTTGAGGCTGTTTTACACCTTAAGACTATAAAATTATGCTGGCTACACACACAAGAGTTATCCCTAAGGAACCTCAAACCACCGAGACAGGAGAACCAGCCAATCAGAACTCTGAACTCGCCAACCTCATTAATGACATCACTAGCAGCCTCGACATGGACAATGATGTTGTGCTTAATATGGACGAATATCTTTCAGCATGGATGAACATCTTTCAGCATGGATGAGCATCTTTCAGCATGGATGAACATCTTTCAGTGGACAATGACTGTGGGATTTGTAAGGAAAACAGATTCCAACACCTTAATGACTGTGTAGGGGAATTATCTCATGGACAGTTAAAATTATACAGAAATGGAGGAAATGTGTCAGCCACCCCATCAGGAGCAGAAACAAAAACAGCACTAGAAGAATTTGATGTAATTCATGGAATACTGTGGTCTTGCTGAGGAGCATGATATCGGCATGTTCATGAAGTAAACAATGAGCAATTATGAATTTCTTTGTGGGAAAGTAAACTGAGTGCTATTGGTAGCAGAGTGCACAGTGTAACATTGAGACCTGTGGTTTACTTTTTGTTTCCATTGATACTGTTAAGGACTATTGAATCCACACAATGAAGGGGCTTACCAAGGTGTGGGAATTTTCTGTAAATATGAGAGAAACTTAATTTAATTAAAATCCATTTTATAAATATATGCATCATTTTTTAATGATCCACTGGTTAAATTACCTGTCTGTCTGTCTTTTGATCCATCCATCCATATATCTATATAACAGATGAATCTTGATCATGAATCCCCCCTAATCATCCACCATTACCCTACTGGTATGAATGTAGGCAAGTAATTGAGGGAGCACTGTATCTATCTGTCTATTTATCTTACCTACCTATCTATCTGTCTGTCAGTCTGTCTAACTCCTCTATCTAGCTATTTGAATTTTGGTGATTCAGAAGTATACTTATATACTGTGAATATTTAAAAGAATGGAGCTGGTCGAGGAAAGTAGAGATTGCTGAGGGAATCCCAAAGTGATATGACTCTCCTTATCTTCTGTTGTATAGGTGAAGTGTTAGAAATGTGAATTTTGAGTAAATTGGCATTACAAAAATGCACACAGGTATATAACAAATATTCGATAGTCCATATGGAAGAGAAAGTATTGGAAAAGTCTTGTCTGCAATAAATGAAACTTTCCCCTGACCATGCCCTTCAAATTTTTCACCCACAGAACACTTAGAATCTTCATTGTTACAATTTTTTCCTATGTAGAGAGTCTGATAATAATTACAATGTTTTCCTATCTAGAGAATCTAATAATAATTACAATGTTTTCCTATGCAGAGAGTCTAATAATAATTACAATATTTTCCTATCTAGAGAGTCTAATAATAATTACAATGTTTTCCTACGCAGAGAGTCTGATAATAATTACAATATTTTCCTATGTAGAGAGTCTAAAAATAATTACAATGTTTTCCTATGCAGAGAGTCTGATAATAATTAACAATGTTTTCCTATGTAGAGAGTCTAATAGTAATTACAATGTTTACCTATCCAGAGAGTCTGATAATAATTACAATGTTTTCCTATGTAGAGAGTCTAATAGAAATTACAATGTTTTAATATCCAGAGTCTGATAATAATTACAATGCTTTCCTATTTAGAGAGTCTAATAGTAATTACAATGTTTACCTATCAAGAGAGTCTGATAATAATTACAATGTTTTCCTATATATAGAGTCTGATAATAATTACAATGTTTTCCTATATAGAGAGTCTGATAATAATTACAATGTTTTCCTATGCAGAGAGTCTGATAATAATTACAATGTTTTCCTATATATAGAGTCTGATAATAATTACAATGTTTTCCTATATAGAGAGTCTGATAATAATTACAATGTTTTCCTATGCAGAGAGTCTGATAATAATTAACAATGTTTTCCTATGCAGAGAGTCTGATAATAATTAACAATGTTTTCCTATATAGAGAATCTGATAATAATTACAATGTTTTCCTATACAGAGAGTCTGATAATAATTGCAATGTTTTCCTATATAGAGAGTCTGATAATAATTACAATGTTTTCCTAAGCAGAGAGTCTGATAATAATTACAATGTTTTCCTATATAGAGAATCTGATAATAATTATAATGTTTTCCTATATAGAGAGTCTGATAATAATTACAATGTTTTCCTATGCAGAGAGTCTACTAATAATTACAATATTTTCCTATCTAGAGAGTCTAATAATAATTACAATGTTTTCCTATGCAGAGAGTCTGATAATAATTACAATATTTTCCTATGTAGAGAGTCTAAAAATAATTACAATGTTTTCCTATGCAGAGAGTCTGATAATAATTAACAATGTTTTCCCATGTAGAGAGTCTAATAGTAATTACAATGTTTACCTATCCAGAGAGTCTGATAATAATTACAATGTTTTCCTATGTAGAGAGTCTAATAGTAATTACAATGTTTTAATATCCAGAGTCTGATAATAATCACAATGCTTTCCTATGTAGAGAGTATAATAGTAATTACAATGTTTACCTATCCAGAGAGTCTGATAATAATTACAATGTTTTCCTATATATAGAGTCTGATAATAATTACAATGTTTTCCTATATTGAGAGTCTGATAATAATTACAATGTTTTCCTATGCAGAGAGTCTGATAATAATTACAATGTTTTCCTATATATACAGTCTGATAATAATTACAATGATTTCCTATATAGAGAGTCTAATAATAATTACAATGTTTTCCTATGCAGAGAGTCTAATAATAATTACAATGTTTTCCTATATATAGAGTCTGATAATAATTACAATGTTTTCCTATGTAGAGAGTCTGATAATAATTACAATGTTTTCCTATATATAGAGTCTGATAATAATTACAATGTTTTCCTATATAGAGAGTCTGATAATAATTACAATGTTTTCCTTTGCAGAGTCTGATAATAATTACAATGTTTTCCTATATATACAGTCTGATAATAATTACAATATTTTCCTATATATAGAGTCTGATAATAATTACAATGTTTTCCTATGTAGAGAGTCTAATAGTAATTACAATGTTTACCTATCCAGAGAGTCTGATAATAATTACAATGTTTACCTATATAGAGAGTCTGATAATAATTACAATGTTTTCTTATATATTGAGTCTGATAATAATTAACATTGTTTTCTTATATATAGTCTGATAATAATTAACAATGTTTTCCTATGTAGAGAGTCTGATAATAATTACAATGTTTTCCTATGTAGAGAGTCTGATAATAATTACAATGTTTTCCTATGTAGAGAGTCTGATAATAATTACAATGTTTTCCTATATAGAGAGTCTGATAATAATTACAATGTTTTCCTATGCAGAGAGTCTGATAATAATTAACAATGTTTTCCTATATAGAGAATCTGATAATAATTACAATGTTTTCCTATACAGAGAGTCTGATAATAATTACAATGTTTTCCTATATAGAGAGTCTGATAATAATTACAATGTTTTCCTAGAGTCTGATAATAATTACAATGTTTTCCGATATAGAGAGTCTGATAATAATTACAATGTTTTCCTATGCAGAGAGTCTGATAATAATTACAATGTTTTCCTGTATAGAGAGTCTGATAATAATTGCAATGTTTTCCTATGTTGAGAGTCTAATAATAATTACAGTGGCACTCTCCAGTTTAGTACTTTGCATAGGGTTAGATTTTTAAAGAAAAAGAATTACCCAGGTTTTCCTCACTGGCTGTCCTGGCTATTTAAAAAAGACCTTGTATATTTTAGGTATTGTTAAAAGAACTTTGAATTCCCTTTAATTTGGTGTATGATTGATGGGTGAAATTTGGGTTATAGAGTATACAGCTTGGTCTTACTTAAGATGTGCACCTCTCAAAAAAACTGCTAGCTCCACTTGGTCATTTTCACTTCCTGGACTTCAAAGGTAAATATAAAAAAAAAGAGCCAATAACTTTTTTTACTTCTTAGATATTTTGTAATTCATTCATATTACTTTCAGAGGCTGGTATTGTCTGCTCTGGCAAAATTCGTTTCCCTATTTTAATAACTGCTGAGAATAGTGCACTTTTGACTAATTCAGGCTGATTTTTCGAGTACTTTGGAGCGGCCATTTTGTCTGCTGTGTGCTTAGATCATGTCCAGTTTCCACAAGTACAATATGTAAAGAAATTTCAGCCACAGTACATGAAAGTAACATAGAGGTATGCCAACATTCTCTCCATTGTGCATGTTGCAAATGCAAAATACTTCATCTTACACCTGTCACTCTCTCAGAAGCATGTATTATCTGTAGAGCACCCCCTACAATGTTTTCCTATCCAGAGAGTCTGATAATAATTACAATGTTTTCCTATGTAGAGAGTCTGATAATAATTACAATGTTTTCCTATCTAGACAGTCTAATAATAATTACAATGTTTTCCTATGCAGAGAGTCTGATAATAATTACAATGTTTTCCTATGCAAGAGTCTAATAATAATGACAATGTTTTCCTATGCAGATAGTCTGATAATAATTACAATGTATTCCTATGGAGAGAGTCTGATAATAATTACAATGTTTTCATATGCAGAGAGTCTAATAATAATTCAAGCAGGTGACAAAGCATTATAAGATAGAAAACAAAAATGTTTTGATACCATATGGAAAATTAGAAATATGTTCATAGGATGTGAATGCCCTTGCCAATATAATTCAATTCATGGGCAAAGTTTCAAGTCATACATGAGCCATAAATCTGCCACATTTTGTTGGAAAATGGTGAAAATCCATCTTGGCCTAGATCTTTTTACTGTAAATCCCCATGCCAAATTTTGTTTCAATCCATGAAGTCTTTAAAAAGTTAAAAAGCAGAAAATGACAGATATGACATGACATGGCAGATGGACAGAAGCAACACTATATGCCCCTCCATATATATTTCTGGGTTGTAAAAAGACAGACAGATTGATGGACATTGAGACTAATACAACTGGAATTTATAGCAATAATTACTGGCAATACAACAATCAGTCTCTATGTAAATCTAAGTCTGTAAGTAAATGTAAAAGTAGACTGATGGCTACAATATTTAATTTCATAACAATTATCATAACAATTATCAATATCCTTTAAAAGATAAACATAATAATAAACATAATAATAATAATAATAATAATAATAATAATAATCATAATAATAATAATCATGAATAAGACATTCCTATACCTTGGAACATTTCATGTGATTGCAGCCCTCATTTTTCTGTATGGGAGACTTGCAGTTGGGGCAGGGTTTGGAGTTGGTAACCAACCACAGGCAGTTGGCTGCATTCTCTGACTCCTCCTCTGTGCCAGCCACTGCAGAAGAAAAAAATCAGAAGTGTTATCTGATTCTATATTTACCAGTATATAAAATGTTATAACCAAAACTCAATTACAAACAGCATAGACCCAGATTTACCAGCACATTACATGGCAGATCTATACTGTTTGCTTGAAACCGTAGGTAAAATGAAGAACACAGACCAAGACATACCAGCACATTACATGGCAGATCTATACTGTTTGCTTGAAACCATAGGTAAAATGAAGAACACAGACCCAGACCTACCAGCACATTATGTGACAGATCTATACTGTTTGCTTGAAACCATAGGTAAAATGAAGAACATAGACCCAGACCTACCAGCACATTACATGGCAGATCTATACTGTTTGCTTGAAACCATAGGTAAAATGAAGAACACAGACCCAGACCTACCAGCACATTATGTGACAGATCTATACTGTTTGCTTGAAACCATAGGTAAAATGAAGAACACAGACCCAGACCTACCAGCACATTACATGGCAGATCTATACTGTTTGCTTGAAACCATAGGTAAAATGAAGAACACAGACCCAGACCTACCAGCACATTATGTGACAGATCTATACTGTTTGCTTGAAACCACTGGTAGAATAAAGAACATAGATCTCACACAGAATGAATAGCACAGACCCAGACCTACCAGCACATTATGTGATGGCAGATCTATATTGTTTGCTTGAAACCATATGTAGAATGATGAACAGCATGGACCCAGATTTACCAGCACATTACATGATGGCAGATCATATGTAGACTGAATAGAATAGACCCAGATTTAGCAGCAGATTACATAATGGCAGATCAAATACAGAATGAAGAACAGCATAGACCCAGATCTACTGGCACATTATGTGATGGCAAATCATAATCAGAATGAAGAAAAGCATAGACCCAGAATTGCCAACCCTAACAAGACTGCACGAACAATTGTGAAATACTTCCAAACTGGAGATCATCTGCCATGCTGACCTTCAGCCATTTTGAATAAGATCATGATACAAAGTTACATCTTCTAGTCATGCACTTTACGTATCATTTTAATGGAAGGCATGTTTTGTAAATGTTTACAGGGCTAACACAAAATAATGTAATTTACACATGCAAGTGTGTCAGCCTTAGATTTCAGTATGTGTTTGAAATAATTTTCTATCGCGTTTAATCAAATTTAAAGGACAAAACACTATTCCAATGTAAACTTTTAACTGGCCTTTCAAAAATACAATGAATCGACTCTAAGATGACTGGACCATTTAAAGACTAAAAAGTGGAAAAATATATCCAAATAATGGTCTGGCTAAAAGAAGAAAAAAAAATCCCAGCAATACTGTCGAACATCAGACTACACCAAGCATCATTGAAAGGAATTTCAAAGAACACCCTGAATTTATGAAAATGGAATCAAGAAACAAAATTCTTCACATGGTATGCTGATTGTGAGTCTGAACAGATACAAGTATTCTATGCATGTACTGTGAAACACTTAAAATTCGTGTGGTTCCAATTTTCGTGGTTTTCGTGGGTGAGCCAGACCTGAAATCTAAAGTCACAACGAAATATCAGCTGACATTACCTCCCCCCCACTATGTCATATGCAATGGAAAAGCATCACCTGTTTCTTTCTTTGTTTTCACACCATGGCTATCTATAGTGCTGAGAATGTGAAATATACATTAGGATAAGTACAGGCATGATGAGGAACACTGAAACTGATTGATTACAATTTAATTTGAATGCAAAATTTCATGAACATGTAAGGTTGTAATGACTACCTGAAGTACAGAATAGTAATAAAAGCAGATTTACTCACTGTCTGTGTCCTTCTTTATTTCCCAAAGTACATAATATTCCCATTTATGAATAAATGTTTGCACAACTAACTGCTAAATAAACAATCAGCAGATTAGTCCCGCTTTCTCAAAGCCCATTTCAATCAGGTCTCTCTGAAGTGCTACTTTGTCATGTGTGCAGATAAGCCACTTTGTATAAATTGGCTTAAGGGTAGATGTTTTCAGGTCAACCAAGACCTGATTTGAATGTACATCTCCAGTGTACTCCTGTTCATTTAACTGATCGATCACCTATGTTGAATACCACTCATTAAATCGGGACTTGAATTCCTCCTTGTAAAAGTTAACAGTTAAATCTAGGGGTTGCAACTTATCCATACATCCGGCTGGCACAAACATTGGTATAATCTGATTTACTTTAGTGAGACATCAGCCTTTCTCTGTGATGTGCTTTGAAAACATCAAAGACTGCTACCGCCTTTTGATTATACTGAGCAAGTGGAAGCAAGTCACATACAGAGCTCACACAGGGTATCAGAATTTGGTCAAAAAAACTGAATCATGAAATCCTCACTGCTCCAGTGAGTTTCTGTACATGTCACATCCCAGTCACTTTGGATTTTAGTACAAGTTTTCCACTCTTTAACCACTGTGTCAGTGACATTTTTATTTTAACTTTTGAGATGAAATTCACTTTCAGTAGAACTGTTTATATATGGCAAATATTGTTTAGAAAAAAAGATGTTTTCAGTCATTGGTTTTTTCAAGTGCCTAATCCCTAATTGTTGAGAACTTTATGCTTCGATAGTGGTCCTTAAGAACACCTAAGAACCTAATTACTTAAGATTACAATAGTGGTATTAAATGTGTTAGCTCAGACATGTGGAAAAAGAAGTCGGCATTTTATTTAGATCTCCACATATCCGCCAGATATTAGCAATGAATAACTTAATTACTCAACTTAATTACTGCAGTACAGATTAAACATGTTTGCTCGAACATGTGTGGAAATGAATGTTGGTATACTAGTAAACTTATACAGAGACATATGCATTGTTTGCTTTTTTTTTTTTTTTTTTAACCATGTTTGAAACCCATGAAAATAAAGTGTTTTACAGTAATTTAAAACTAGTCAAATATGCAGTAGTGGTCACGTCCATATGAAGGTTGCCTGCTCAAAATGGCAAGATTCACTTGGTCCCGTCAATGAACTACATTTATCTCCTGCTCATATTTGTCAGTTGTCCCCACAAATGCTCTTAAATACAAATGGTATCAACATATAAGAGTTTGGTTGGCATAAATCCATGCATCTTTTATGTTTTACATGTTCAGAGCTCAGAGTTGCTTTTATTGATTTATGTAAAAAAAGAAAAAAGAAAATTTTGAAGTCAATAATATTTATCTGAGAATACTTACCCAATCACATTAACATTAGGAAAATAAACTCCACTACCTCCTGAATCCAGCCCTCCCGAAAAGACAAAGAATTTGTCTTTTATGTCTATAGACCATACAAATGGAAGAAACTTACTCATTACCTCCCTTTGACCACCGCTAGGTGGTACCAGTATTAAGCCAAGTGAAAAAAATTTGCTTTCTCCTTTGAATACATTCCCTGATCACATTAATATTAGAAGAATAGGTAACAGGAGGAGGGAATGCTGAGCATCCTACCTCTACCACCAGAAGCCTTCGAGGGATTCCCTATAACAAGGATAGCGGCTCTCCTAACTTGACTACATCCAGGTAAGAAGAAATTTAATTAACTCAATGGCTACTATTATGTCTTAGATCGAAATGTTACATTTGAAAGCAAGGCTTGCAGAGATCACTCTAATTTCATGAGCTGAAATCTTCATGAGGCGATCCTGATCTTTTGGAACTTCAGAGTACACCAAACATATAACCCACTTCAGCCACAATGACAGGGCTTGCAGGGTGATATCCTCTTTCCTGGCCTGCACCGGAAGAGACACTTTCTTGTCCCACAACTTTTCTCAATGCGCTTCAAGTGATAACTGAGGACACTGACAGGGTCCTGCATGGTCGCTTCTAGCAATGTATCTATCAAAGAAAGGGAGTGTATGATTACTTTCTGATTGCCCGCTGACAGCAGTCTATTATTAGTGACAAAGCCTGGTTGCATCATTCAACCACAGAACCATCTGTTCTGAACTGGAGATAATTCGGGTCCACTTAATGGGCAAGCAACTTGCTCACTCTGCATGCTGAAGCTAAGGCTATCAGAAAGAATGTCTTGTATGATAGTAGCTTCAGCCAGGTACTGGTTAAAGGCTCGAATTGATCTGAATTGGGCTATGTGTCAAAACCTATGAGAGGTTCCATTTAGGAAACAGGGTGAGGGATTTTGGTATATTCAAGTCAAAATTGGCTAGCAGGTCTGATAGATCTTTATCATGACAAATATCCCATCTGCCATGATGTCTGAAAGTGTCAGAAATTATGGAGCGGTAGCCTTTGATGCTAAGTTTTTCTCCTTGAACAGCCGGAAAAAGAAATCAGCCAGTAAAGAGATCGAGGCACTCAAAGGGATGATGTTGTTGAATTTGCACCAACCCTTTAACGAGCTGTTTGAGTAGGTGTGGCTTTGCTGGCATTTTCCTCGGCACATCTATTGCTAGACCAAGTAGATCACTGACCCAGAACTTGTCTCATCTGAGAGTGGCTATCAGAATCAGTTTACAGTTCTGAACTTGCAATTTCTGTATTATTTTTAAAACTAGGTGAAGGCCCCAAAACCCCTCCCAACTTATTGATTATGCATCCATGGGCCAGGCTTCTGGGTCCAGGACTGGAGAGACAAAAGTGGGCAGTTTGTCTAAAAAAAAGTCTAACATCAGATGCACCCAAAGTGCGCAAATCCAATGAAAGATTGATTGATGAATGGACCATTCGGTATGAATGATCTGGCCCTTTCTTGACCGAGAGTTGGCCAGGACATAGGCTGCCAGGAATGTATCTAATTTGTATGGTTATATTTAGCTATGTGCACCAGCACAGAAACTTCCAAACCAGAATGCATAGGTTGGGTGATTTGGGCCAACACTGTTTGAGGAGGTAGGTAACCACCACCGAGTTGTCTGACCTGATAAGGACTACTTTCCCGTAGAGTTGGTCCCTTCCAGACATGAAAAGCCTTGATTATAGCCATCACTTCTAGAAGGTTGATATGATGAAGTAATTCCACTGGACCTCACTTGCCACTGACTGTTTTGAAGCATGGCACCAGGTGGGCTCCCAACTGTACGAACTGGCATCCACACATACATTAGTTTCTGTTTGGTACTTTTTCAGAGAAAATCCTGCCATGAGCCAATATATGTTGTGCTACTGTTGCAGGAATAATACAACTTTGGTCGTAATCCTGACTTTGTGATCTTGTAGACCTTGAAATGGGGCACCACTGGGCCAGCAGGGCCATCTGCAAGGGATGCATGAAAAGGCAGCCATGCAGAATCAGATCTGCTGCCGTACTGAGCAAGCTAAATAGCTGCAGGAACTATTTCGCTGTAATTCATTCCCTGATGGAAATGACTCTGAGAGTTTGATAATCCATAACATGCATATATAAAGGAGATGGATGATGTTGCGATTGGTGATAAACTCAATGCTCTGAAGGACAAAACACAGGGATGGGTTGAGATCCGACTTTGCCCAGTTCACTAAAAAGCCTAGGTAACCTAAAAGGGACAGGAGATTGTTCCTGCCCTTCACCAGAACAGACCTTACCATGTGGATTTGTTGGATGTTGTCCAGATACGCCACAGCTGCTGTTGACGAAGTTGACCAGAAGAGGGTGATGATGCAATTGATAATTTTTGTGAACACCCCTGTACTGTTGAGACAAAAAGGGAGCATGTGAAACTGGTTAACTTTTCCTTGGTAGGCAAACCAAAGGAACTTGAATGATGCTGGGTGAATGGGGACATGTAAATGTGCATCAGTGAAGTCCAGACTGATTGCAAATTCATTCCTTTTGATTGAAAGTCGGATTCATTGAGCTGTTTCCATCTTGAAATTTGCCACAACAATGTATTTGTTAAGCTGGCTGAGGTCAATGATCAGCCAGAGATTTCCATTGGCCTTTGACACTAGAAAAAGCCTGGAATAAAACCCAGTAGAGTTCAGTTTCCATTGCTTATTGAGTAATGACCTAATCTCCTGGATAATTTCGGCTTTCTCCCAATCTGACGGTATTCTGTAATGAAAGGGAAGATGAAAGGAGTGTGCTGGATAAATTAAATCTGAAGCCCCTCTAAAACAACTTGGATCACCCATTCGTACTGCAAAAAAATAAGTTGATCCAATGCTGATGGAAATGAAGGAGTCTGAAGCCAGCTGGTAGGATGTCTGCGGGTGGGCAAGGTGGCGAGTCAATGGCAGTTGTCGGGAGGTTTGGGAAAAGAGAAATCTTGTTTCTTATCCCCTTTATGAAACTGTCTCCTAAATTGAGGAGCCTGTTGTTTTATAAAATTTGGTTGAGGTTGAAACTGCTGCTGTTGCTGGGCAGTATTTGGCCTTTTATCTCTTTGCCAATGATCACTTCTCTGTTAAGGCTGACACTGATTCAGCCTGAATGTCTGAACAGTAGGGATGGCAAGTTCCTGTGCTGTCTGCCTCCTCACTTCCTCTATCCTACAGACAAATATTAATGGCAACCCAAACGGTGTCTCACAGAGCACCAAGGAATGATGCAGTTTGAATGATGACAAGCCAAGACAGGAGTCTCATCTCACCAAATCTAAGTTGGCATAGGCCATCAGAGTGTTGGCCATAAAATGGTAAGCAGCCCTGTTAATGACCTTGGAGATTCTAGCAGTGGATTTCAAGGCATGATTGCTGTCTGTTTTTTTTGCTTTTTGGATGGATGGGTTGAAATTGTGAAGATATTGAAAGGATTTCGTGACGTCTTGCATGACTATGTTGAAAGTACTGAGCAAAAGCTTAAAAATGGTGCCACCTAGCGGTGGCCAAGGGGAGGTAATGGATAAGAATTTATTCCTTTTTGTCTATATGATACATAGACATATATGGCATATGGGAAGTAGCAGAGTTAATTTTCCTAGCTTTAATGTGATCAGTGAATGTATTCAAATGAGAAACACATTTACTCATACTTCAGTTTTTTCTTGCTAATATTTTCTATCCTTCCATCCTTCATCTCTCAGGTTGCCCAGTTTGTTGACCTTGTAGATAAAGGTCCCCCATCTATAAAGGCCATATTTGGCCAGTCTCCAGGATGACCACTATACACAGGCCTATAAAGGCCATATTTGGCCAGTCTCCATGATGACCACTATACACAGGTCTATAAAGGCCATATTTGGCCAGTCTCCAGGATGACTACTATACACAGGTCTATAAAGGCCATATTTGGCCAGTCTCCAGGATGACCACTATACACAGGTCTATAAAGGCCATATTTGGCCAGTCTCCAGGATGACCACTATACACAGGTCTATAAAGGTCATATTTGGCCAGTCTCCATGATGACTACTATACACAGGTCTATAAAGGCCATATTTGGCCAGTCTCCAGGATGACTACTATACACAGGTCTATAAAGGCCATATTTGGCCAGTCTCCAGGATGACTACTATACACAGGTCTATAAAGGCCATATTTGGCCAGTCTCCATGATGACCACTATACACAGGTCTATAAAGGCCATATTTGGCCAGTCTCCAGGATGACTACTATACACAGGTCTATAAAGGCCATATTTGGCCAGTCTCCAGGATGACTACTATACACAGGTCTATAAAGGCCATATTTGGCCAGTCTCCAAGATGACTACTATACACAGGTCTATAAAGGCCATATTTGGCCAGTCTCCAGGATGACTACTATACACAGGTCTATAAAGGCCATATTTGGCCAGTCTCCAGGATGACTACTATACACAGGTCTATAAAGGCCATATTTGGCCAGTCTCCAGGATGACTACTATACACAGGTCTATAAAGGCCATATTTGGCCAGTCTCCATGATGACCACTATACACAGGTCTATAAAGGCCATATTTGGCCAGTCTCCAGGATGACTACTATACACAGGTCTATAAAGGCCATATTTGGCCAGTCTCCAGGATGACTACTATACACAGGTCTATAAAGGCCATATTTGGCCAGTCTCCAGGATGACTACTATACACAGGTCTGACTGTATACTGTCTGCAACATTAGAGTATTTAAAAATTTGTTTATCCACCATTAATTTGAATAATGTGCATGTAAATAGAATAATACAAAGTAATGTAATAATTATATTCTTGCATGCCTAAAATAAGACAGTGAATGAAAATTGTATACAAGACAGCAAGCGGACAAACAGACTTACATGTATCTGGTCTGATTTCACTGATCTTGCTGTACCATTTAGCAAGGTTTTCACAACTGCAGGGTTCATGAGCCTCACCAGAACATACCCTAAAAACAAGGTAACATTACTCATTACATTCATCTCTGTGTGATCTCAAACATTTTCTGCCCCAAACCACAACACAAAGGACCAATTAAAAGAAAGAATTTACTTCTAAAGATTTTTTCTTTTTTTTGTTTTGATTTCAGCTTCTGTGTTTTCCTCATGTCAAAGTAATCATAGTTGCAAAAGTTTATGTTCTGTATTAAATCTTCTATCCATGATAATAATTCAACTGTACTGAATATATATATATATATATATATATATATATATATATATATGTATATATACACACACACACACACACACACAGCTCTAATAAGGAAGTTTTCAAGAACAGACACTAATATGACATGAAACATCATCGGACATGACATGATACATATCACTTATCAATATGGTAGTAAACACAAGACATACATGTACATATTTCATGCTAAAGTAACAATTTAATAGAAAATAAAACCATCAAGATCAACCTGCATAGTTTTTTTATTAACCACAGTACTTAACTAACACAACTACTCAAGTGTGTTAACAAATCAAATGGGTTTAAATACTTCATCTCTTAAACTACTATCATATTTAAACAATTTTTTCATTCTTCAATTCATATATAACTTTCAATAGTGCAACTTAGAAGTACACAAATGTTTCTTATACCAAATCAATAATGGCTACTACAAAGCTAGCAAGAAAGTCAATTTTTAATGGAATGGTTGGTAACCTCAAAGCTATATAATGTGCAGCTTGGGAGCATACCTAAAACTAGAGGTTCAAGTGATCCTGATATCGCTACCCTTACATACATTGGTCTAAGGGTAAATGAAGTAGTATTAAGGTTGGCACTTTGAGTTGAAGACACCAATGTCGGAGTAAATTTGGAATAAATTCCAGCCATATGGTTAAAACTGATGGTATTTGACCTGTTGTTTAACTGTGTTCCTACTTTGAGTAACTTCTGCTGGACTAGATGGTGTATTAGCATCTTCTTTTATAAATGCAAAGGTGTTCATCTGAGGACTCTATGTATCAAATTTGGTCTGATATGATAATGTAGTTGTGGAGAGAAAATCATTCTATAAAAAAGAGGGGGGGTTTTTGTACATATTAGTAACATATATCCATACTTGATGGATCATGAGTATCATTTTGTAGATTTTTCACCTGGTTGCTATGGAAGCCACAATGTTGTTAAGAAACATTCCTACCATGGTTAATTAAAATTGTCTCAGTTGTTCTAGAGAAGATGCCTAAAAGAGCTTTTCCATCTGGTTACTAAGGAAGCCACAAAGCTCCTTGGGAAGCCACACTTGACATCATCTTCAAAGAATATGTGCTAAGAAAACATTTCTACCAACAGTTATCAAAACTGGCTTAGCCATTCTAGAGAAAAAGTAGAAAATAGGTTTTCAACAAAGTTACTAAGGAAGCCACAGAACTGATAAGGAAGCCAACACACACAATTTTTACTTAGCATGTCTTAAGAAACGATCCTGCCAAGTATGATCAGAATGAGCTCAGCCATTTTAGAGACAAAGTTGAAAAAAGTTTTCCACCCAGTTGCTAAGGAAGTCACACTGGTGCTAGGGAGCCACTTAGACACAATTTTTACAAAGCATGTCCTAAGAAACATTCCTACAAGGTTTGATCAAAACTGTCTCAGCTGTTTCTGAAGAAGCCAAAAATAGGTTTTACATATGATTGCTATGGAAGCACACCACTGCCAAGGAAGCCACCCAATTTTGGTACAGCATGTTATGAGGAACATTCCTACCAAATTTGGTTCAAATTGGCCTGGTTGCTTTTACGAAGAAATTTAAAATAGCGAATGTTGACAGACAACAGACGATGAACAATGCATGCCACATGCCAGATGCTGGGCCATACCAAAAGCTCACTTGGCCTTATGGCCAGGTGAGCTAAAAAAAATCAAGCTGCAAGGATGGAAGTGGGGAACGTACCAGCAGAAGTAATGTCCATTACCACAATCCACAGCTCTGGATGTATCGCTGGGTAACTTGGAATGACGTGGTGATATAAGTGATCCACTCTCCATGTCAGGAAATTTGACAGCCCTGCCACAGCCTGGGTATGGGCACCACTTTATGGATGGATTACTTTCTACAAATGCCTGGGAAATGAACATCAACAGTTAATTAGTTAAATATATAAAAATTTTAATGTGTGTAATGAATACAGTCCTATCAATTTATAACAATGTTCATGGGAGTCATAAAAGTGACTTTTGCTGTAAGTAAGGGAGTCTTATACCGAGGTATATTACAACAAAGTTGTGTCCTGATGGTGTACTGAAACACACAAATAGAGTATTCCATGATGTGTTCTGATGGTGTATTGAAACACACAAATAGAGTATTCCATGATGTGCTCTGATAGTGTACTGAAACACACAAATAGAGTATTCCATGATGTGTTCTGATAGTGTACTAAAACACACAAATAGAGTATCCCATGATGTGTTCTGATGGTGTATTGAAACACACAAATAGAGTATCCCATGATGTGTTCTGATGGTGTATTGAAACACACAAATAGAGTATTCCATAATGTGTTCTGATAGTGTACTAAAACACACAAATAGAGTATCCCATGATGTGTTCTGATAGTGTACTGAAACAGTGTCCCATGATGTGTTCTGATAGTGTACTGAAACACACAAATAGAGTATCCCATGATGTGTTCTGATAGTGTATTAAAACACACAAATAGAGCATCCATGATGTGTTCTGATAGTGTATTAAATCACACAAATAGGATATTTCATGATGTGAAAGGAAATTTTTATACTTAATTTTGTTTCTCTGAGA
The DNA here is from genome assembly GCA_029931535.1 of Margaritifera margaritifera. NCBI lineage: Eukaryota > Metazoa > Mollusca > Bivalvia > Unionida > Margaritiferidae > Margaritifera > Margaritifera margaritifera. Next base: position 4,405,456 of record JAQPZY010001688.1, read on the forward strand.
ATACTGACCCATCATATTTATATTAGGAATTTAACTTCTGCTATGTCCGAATTCCAGCCCTCCATGAAAGATTAAAAAATCAGTCTTTCCTATCTATATACCATATAGACAATAATGATAGTATCTACAAAAGAAAACCTTCCAAACTACCTTTATGATTACCTCCCCTGTCTCCAATAGGTGGATTCCTATATATCAGATGTACCTCAATTTAAGCTTGAGTGATACATCAATGTCTGTGGCAAGGTTGTGCTAGCATCAACAAGGTCTGATGAACATCTGGCTAACCACCAGAGATGCTGTCAGAATTTTATCTAAAGGGGGGACCATCAAGGGGAGGTATAAAAAAGGGAGAGGGGGAGGGGTGAAATAGTCATAGTTCATTATTTGTCTAACACCTAAATATCCATCTCTCTTTCTTCCTGCTCCACTCTGTTTGTGCTCTACTGAAATCAAAATACCTCAAAAGATGCCCATCCATCTTGGTGCTGTGTTGTAATCATCTTAACTGTAACAGTCAAGATTTCTGAAACTTTGCTTCAAATTTTGGTTTCTTCTTTGGTGGTTAATCTAACCTGGCATCTGACATGGTTTTAGAATTATCATCCTCCATTTTGCAAGAAACTGCACTATATCCTTCATTTTCTTCATTCTGCCATTCACTTTGCACATTCCTGCCACCACTGACTTGAAGTTGAAAATGACTACAATCTATTATCATACCTTCAGGCAATGGACCAAAGTTTGTACATGAACAAATGAGAGGAAAGGGCATTAATTGCAGAACCCCTCTAGGGCACACATGTTTCTGCTATAAATAATTAGTGGGATTTCCAAGCATCCTTTTGTATTGACCTATATCTGCATACTTTGGAATGGATAAAGGTATTTTGATGAAATAAGTATACTAACTTGTTAATTATTTTTTAGATTCTTATTTACTCAGTTTATCTTAACAGTTAAATCAAAATTCTATACTGCACAGAGTGCATTTCTTAATGTGCAACTTTGAACTAATAACTGGGAGTTCTCACATCACTGCTTTCTAAGTCTGCAAATTCTGAAAATTTTGAGTGATTTATGCACTCGTGTGCCCTGGCAGCATCTCTGAACCACCACTGAGCCCTTCATATTCAGCTCTCTGCTCTGTGAGGCTAAATATCAGAAGTAAATGCTGGAGAGAAAGTTGACTGTTTGTGCCAGTCAACAGCATTACTAATGTCTCTAATCAAACTGTTGCATTAAAATGTGAGGCTTGCAAAGATGGCTCTAATTTAATGTGCTTGTATCTTCAAAAGGAATATCTAATCCTGTGAGATCTCAGATTATGCCCAACACATCACCCACTTGAGACAAGAGGCCAAAGCTTGGGGAGAGATGTCTTGCTCTCCCTCCTATACTGGGAGGATAAGTCTCTGATAGTCACAATGAATACTTTCAGTGATTGACTGGGGCTGGCACAGATCGTATTTGGTCAACAAGTCAGAGGGATTCTTGTCATGGCCCATATCCACTCACCCATGATGTCTGAAGGTGTCAGAAATCATGAAGTGATAGTCTTTAATAATAATAGATTTTGATTTCTTCTCTTTAAAAAGTCAGAGAAGGAAATCAGCCAGTTGCAGGACGGAAACCAGCAAGGGAATGATGTCATGTCGTCAATGTGGAGGGTCTTCTAAGCTCATGTGGTTCTCTGCACATTTGAAGGGTAGAAATCCTTTTCATGCAGGACTTTCCTGATAAAAGCCAAGTATGAATCAGAAGTATGTCCGGGATGGAAGACCTGCATTTTTGGCTGTTTGAGCAGGTTGGGAGATGCCTGAATCTTCATGGGAACATTTATTGCTAGATCTAGTGGGTTATTTACACAGGATCTGTTCCACCTGATAGAGGTGATCAAAATCACCTTGCAGTTCTAATACCTTAATTTCAGAATCACTCTTGGAATAAGCATAGTGGTTGGGAAGGCAAACCCCTAGATCACACCCAAACTGCCCATACTGGAGAGACAATATCAAATAGCTTCTGATTCCACCTTGTTGCAAAGAGCTCGATCACTGGACAACCCCAATAAGCACAAATCCGATGGAAGACTGACATGTGGAGAGACCACTTGGTGTGCAGTGTCTCACCTCTCCTTGACCAGCACATTGAGCCTGCCCTAGGAAGTGTTTATTTGGACTGAGATTTCATGCAGGAGTACCAATGAATTGTGCAATGTGCTTGGAGGGAAGGTGCACTAAATTGCAATGAGTTAGAAACTTCATTGCTAAATTTATAAAATGCTGTGAGGAAGTCAGATCTGATTTCTCCCAGTTCATGAGAAAGCTCAGCTGAGAGAGAAGGTATAACTGGTTCATGTCTTGAAACCAGAGGAGAACCTACCATATTTTTCTGTATGATGGCATCGAGATATGCTGTCATTGCATAGTCAAGGTTGATCTAAAGTGAGTGATGATGCAGTCAACTATCTTGTTGTGTGACGATGGATTAAGGTTTAGTCCAAAAGAGAGTGCATGGAACTGATAGGCAATTTCTTGGAATGTGAACAGAAGGAACTTGTTTGACAAATGGTGAATCAGAATGTGAAAATAGGCATCCAACAAGTCAAGGCTCATGGTGAGCTTGTTACTCCAAACGCAAGTTTTATCAACCAGGCCATCTCCATCTTGAACTTGAGCATGGGTATGAACTTGTTCTGCCAGCTCAAGTCAATCACTAGATCGGAGATTTCCATTTGCTTTTGACATCAAATATAGTTGACAATAAAAGCCTGGAGAGTCTGGTTTGTGAACAACCTCCACCACCCAATTGGTGAGTAAAGTATGAATCCCATTCTCCAAAATTAACTCCCTCACGGGATCGATCAGGACCACTGTCTAAGATGGGGGAAAATGAAAGGAGACAGGGATCAATGAACAAGATTCTAAGCTCTCCAAAACAACATGGATCACCCATTCATTGTTTGGAAACAGGTAGATCCAATCCTGTAGAAAATGAGTGAGTATGGAGACTATTGGAATATCGCTTGTCAGCTGCAGGGGCAGTGAGTCAGTCATTTGTTCAGAGGCTTGCGAGTGGAAAAACTGGGCTTCATCTCCCCTTTATTAGATAGCTTTCTATACTGGGAAGACTGCTGCCACTGATATTGCTGTCATGCTTGAAATGACTGCTTTTGATATAGACTTGCATTAATTTTCCCCATTCCGTCTGTGCTAATGCAGTTAACATGGTAGTTCAGTAAACCATAATACTACATTGATAAATTAAAGTTACAAAATTTTATAATAATTAGGTCAGTAACTATTTATAAATTTTTCTCCTAAGTCTTTTGTTTCAATAATTACAGATTTTATACAAAAAATGAAGCAAATAATTTTTGTTAATGTATTTCTAGTTTGGTTTGATACTGTGAACATTGTTGGAGTGGGTGAAGCATAATAACAGAGCGGTTGAATCTGACAGCCTTCAGAGTGCAATATCTTTAATCTACAGATTTTAATGACTGTGAGTTCATGTCATGGTTTGCATATTTATTTTGTTAATTCTGTGGCCCGTAGAAGCTGGTTGTATAGTTTGATAACAGTCACTATACCCAAATGTCAATAGTCACTTAATTCTGGTTTACAATCAAAACTGGTCATGGTAAATTCAGTCAATAACAATTTACATGATCAAATGATTCATGTGAAAAATTATCTTAAATAAGCTAATATTTGAAATCTACTTATGGTGGTTTGGAGTTTGTTTTAGGCACTTTTTTGACTGGCACTTTGTCATTGCTTCATATATGTTCAGTGTTGGTACATGTCATTTATGATCTGGTCATTCTGTGGAGTGAGAGAGAAAGTGAGAAAGATGAAGAAAAATGAAAAATATATCTTATCAAATGAGTCATATACAGCTGTATATCAAAATAATGTGACCACATGACCAAGATAGAAAACCACAGCCTCTTATTTTCTTAATTCCCCTGAATCACCTTAGCCCTACCCCCAGGGTTTGGATAATAATTCTACAATTGTTATACATATCTGCAAATTATAAAAAACCATTTCCCATGGTTTGATGTCTTGATTTAAACAATGTATGGGCTGTTCCAGTAAAACATACTTGGGACCCAGGGAAGGTGCTTCCAACATGGAATAGTCACCCATAGATGCAATTTATAAAAAAAAATTTATATCATATTTTTATAGGATCTCTTTGAGTAATTGGAGTACCTGGGCATATATTTTTTTTAAAAAACTGCCTTCCCTGGGTACGATGTATGTTTTTATGGAACAGCCCTAAGTAAACCTAGGCTACATTACATACACACATACAGACAGATGGGCAGGATCAAAGAGATTAAAGTCAACCCCAACCAATTTATTATTTAACGAATTTACATATTAAATCAAAATGAACACAAGAGTGACTTACTTTGATATCAAACTGCAGATATCGACGTGCCATGTCCCGTGACACTATGTTCTCAATGACCTCTACAGGAACAAGTTTAGTACAACTATATCCCGGACAGGTAATGTTATGGGCATCTCCCTCTTGTATCTTCATATTCAAGTAACTGTAAAACAACATCAGCAGCAAGAATCATCAATTAATGTGTGAAGAGAACAGGTTTAAATGTAAGGCATACATCTCCATTTCTGCTCTTTGAGGAGTGAGCAATTTATAATTTATACATTTAGTATTGTAATCAACCTCAGTCTACAAAAATGGCTGTTAATCAAGAAATTCTAATGGCCAACTGATGTATCTTATATTTCAGCTAGGTGTTAATGTTTCCTGTATTGCATTTTTTCCTCCTTATGCTGGGTCGGTCAAGTTGTCAAGCAGGACCCCAGTGGATCACCGATGCTATGAATATTATATTACACAATTACAAACCTTTATAACTTCAGCATTTTTTCCAATTTTAATAAAACTGTCACCACATACTGAAAAGTCCGCTGTCAATCATCATGACTATTTCCATGATTTTAAAGAATAACTATGTTAATTAGTGAGCAAAGAATTCTTCATTTTTCTGAGAGGTTCATTGTTCTGTTTACATTAACTGTAAAAGTCTGTAAGATGAATATCTGTCATCCCCAGCCCTGAGATTAATTTCACACCTGGGGAGAGCAAAGAATCAAAATGTAGTGCAAAGCTTCTGTTCTACCGATCTCGTATATTTCCATGTTGCAAGATTCAATTTTTTTTCAAGTTGCTTATAGAAGGTGCGGCGGGACCCATTTTTTTTGAGGGTATGGAAATGGTAAAGGTAGCTGAAAATTGAGGTAGTCCTGGACAAAAATGCGTTATAGTAATAACAACAACAACAGCCAAGGCCGGTCTAAAAACCTCCATTTTTTCCTCACATTTTATTTAGCATTCAAAGAAATGGGATTATTTGAAAGTATATCTGTAAGAGTTGGTGTTTCATGGTAAAAACAAGTGTACTTGGCTTAAACTTGGAGTGGTGGAAAAACTGTGTCAATGAGTATTGTGGCATAACATATGGAACATTTTAAAAGAGGATTTAGAGTCTACCCATGCTGGTAGTACGGTACTTGAAAATGGACAGATAACAGGATATGTGCTAGCTGCGGTGGTCCACATATGGTAAGAGGCATGAAGAGGTTAGAGAACAGGGAATGAAAGTATTTAAATAAAGTTTCATGTGAACTGCAAGCAAAACAAAAACCCATGTAGAGGACATGGTGTGAATGTGATATGCTATATTATGTTTACATTTACATCCGGTTTTGGTAAAAGGCACCAACATCAATTGATGGCAACTTTGTGTCCTTGACAGACTCCCTTGCCATTCTTTTTAGGCTGCTTCCCATTGCTGATACCTCGCCTGCCCCTGGGCATAGATCTGGTTTGGGATGCCCTTGATCATCACAGACAACTTGTTAATATGGGGATTGCAGAAATACTCAGTGTCATGTCTGAACTCAGCGCTCTTTGACACATCCTCAAATAGCAAAACTATTGCTTTCATGCTTTTTGGTGGCGTGTTCTGATTGATGTTTCAGGTATCATCTTGCTTAATCACCACCATCCTGTGATGGTGCAGCACTCGGGTGTACAAGATAGCCAATTTTCCCATGTACTGCTGCCTAATCATAATGCGTGCAAGTTCTGCGTGGGTCACAATGTCATATTCCAAAGAGATACCACTGATGGTGTACCTCGCTCCCTCATTTGTGATCTGGATCACCGTCATAGTCATTAAATGTCTGCTTAATGGTGAGGTGGGATGAGAGGCCAGACTGGTAGTATGGCATGTGATCCTTTAACAGTTCAAAGTCAAGTGGCACAAAGAAGTGGTTCCCAAACACAGCAGCCATAGACACATCAGTCTGGGTATCAGTGATGGCACTGAAAGTGCTGACACATATAGCAGCACTGTTAGCATTTAGTACAGCCTGATAGGCAACATTAGTCCCCTCTTTTTCCATCAATCAGAGATCCTTGTAGACACCCCAAACATCAGCATCATCAATGTAGGCCAATTCATATCTTTCAAGCTTTACATTGATCTTTTTTGACAATGGCACAGCTGAGATTTTTTATAATTGTACAGACAGTGTCCGGCTCTGGTGAGCCGCTGCTCAAAGCAATTGTGAATGTGAGCCAAGTCGTTCCAGGCACAGTGATATGATTGCTGGTGAGGTTTGGAAATCTGACAATAAGCTGCTGGTTTTGGTCTATGGTGCTAGGATTATTAGTCACAATGACAGTGCTCTGGACTTCCTACACATCAAGCATGGAGTGGAAGGAGTGCAATGGATCGAGTTTGTTTCTGTATTGAGACATGCTTTTGAAAGTTTGCTTTGTTTATTAGCGAAACATGGCTACAGAATTTGAAATGACCAACTTTGGTAGTCATGAAGAGAATCTGCCCAAGGAAGATGAAACCACACTTACCACCAAGGCCAATGTGACAAAACAGCTACAGATGGGAATCCCTTCTTGGGCCAGCTGCACTGAGATGCAGCTGGGTGTAAGCAAGATGTATCCACATGGGGACTAGAACAACACCTAGCCTGGAATACGCACCATCAATCTCAAGTCTATTGTGAAGCAAGATGGTGCTCTTGTAGTAAAGTGGGGTGGAACTGGATTTTGCTGACACATATAAATGACCCAAGTAAATTATTGGCCGCATCCATGCTACAAAGACAAATGCGAGTTAATTTTGTCTGAGCATTAGGTCTTATAGAGGAGCAGCTACCACATAATGGAGCACATCTTGGTACTTTTGTATCGACTTCTGCAGGTCTTCTGTGTGGGAGATAATATCTTTGACATTTGCAAGAAACTGTTTCTGGGCATCTAAGGCGGTTCCAACTCCTATTATCACACACATATATGCTCGACTGCTATTGTTGAAATACTCAACCCTTGGCTCAGGTACAACCTTGCTACTTAAACAGAACAAAATACATGAAGCCATTTTTAGTCACATTGTCTTGTACAATATGTTCAACATGCCATACATTGCTGGTTGTCAGACCTGTAAACGTTAAATGAACAGTGTCCCATGTAGCAGGGGTAAGTTCATATAAGCCAATACTCAGGCATTACTATATAATATATTGTGCCCAGACCATGGTTTTAGCCAGGCTTTTGTCACCAGTCTGTTTTTATCCACATCAAACTCATTTCAAATGATCTCGTAGGTATCCATGTTGATAGCATTGTTAAATGCATCCCACCCTGTTTTGAGCGGAAGGGCACATGCATCTGGTTGAGGATCTTTCTCATTTGGTAGTAAAAACTGGTAACAGCTACACATCTGCATTTCACCCAATGCTGACGGTTTGATTGTTGGCATGAAAATTTTGTTGCTAACACTAACCCTGAAACCAGTGGTCGTGCATCAAAAGGCAAAGTTTAGCCGATTTTGCTAAGAACTTAATTGGGTTGCTTGCTGAATGGTCCATGATCTCCTGTGACCTAACAGAAGGCAGCACATACTTGTTGGTTATGTCGATTAATCTGGTTTTAAACGAAACACCCTCTTGCACAAACATGTGAGGGTTGATCAATGCTTTGGTAATTTTTGCTCTACCCTCATCAATGTAGTTAAAAATGCAGCTGGCACTATATTTTGCATTGCTGTTGAAGTGAAATTCTTGTGGTAATACCATTGTTGTTCCCTGCTTAACAAGCTGCAATAGTGCAAATGAATGCAGTATGGACTAATCCTCCAGTTGGACAGGTGCTTCTAGAACAGGTGATATGCACTTGTCCTGGTACCTATGTAGGGCTCTGAGAAATTTTGTTCTGCCGAGGATGCGCTTGGTAACAAAAGATTTATTGTGAGACTGACCCCAACCAACAATTCATTAGTTGTCATTCCCGATGGGTATTACAACATAAATATGCTTGAAAAAGTAATGGAGATTGCCATTCCTGGAAAAACTGCAAACTAGAATGCAGCAACCAGGCAGGTCAGCATCATGATTACTGACCCAAACTACAATGCAGCAACCAGGCAGGTCAGCATCATGCTCACTGACCCAAACTACAATGCAGCAACCAGGCAGGTCAGCATCATACTCACTAACCCAAACTACAATGCAGCAACCAGGCAGGTCAGCATCATGCTCACTGACCAAAACTACAATGCAGCAACCAGGCAGGTCAGCATCATGATCACTAACCAAAACTACAATGCAGCAACCAGGCAGGTCAGCATCACACTCAATGACCCAAACAACAATGCAGCAACCAGGCAGGTCATCATCATGCTCACTGACCAAAACTACAATGCAGCAACCAGGCAGATCATCATCACACTCAATGACCCAACCTATCTGTTCTATATCGAGGTGCTCTTCCCCATCTTTAGATCTGAAGACCTACACAAGTTTTACAGAACTGGCACCAACAGAGCACCCAATGCCCCAGCATTTACCAACATCACATGGCTTTATATTCACCTCAAACAAATAAACCCAACTGGATAATGCTGATGGACAAAAAAGCATGCTGTTACAAGTTATTCATGTGGGTGGCAAGTCCTATGGGTAGTCGTGTACTGTCTCCTATGTAAACTGCATGTTGGCGGCATCCAGAAACTCTCGATATGCAATTTTCTGGTTAATATGCTGTAGTGCACGATCACCCTTGAAATTAAAAAATAGTGAGAAAAAAAAGTACTAACACACAAGAAGTCTACCCAGTCGTGGCTTCTTTAGTAACAGTGCTACAAGTGCCTTCGGACCATCGCCCCCATTTAATGTCACCCCAGATGCTGAAATTCTTGGCCATGAGGCAGACAGTGTTAGTACTTAACAGTCAACAGTATCATATCAGTTAGTGGAAGTTCTACAATAAATGTGTCTGGATACTATCGCTGGAATTCAATGCAAAACTTTCAAAATATTGGTGGTTTTACCCTAAGCAACAACAATAACACTATCACCGTCCTTGGCACCAGTTTTTACTTCCTTAACCATGGGAATCATGATGACAGAACTTGGGCATTGCTTTCAATCTGTGTAAATGGAGTCATTTGGGCACATAATGACAGCAGTAATCAGTCTGCTATTCCCACTAACGTCCCACACAAAAGCTTTACAAGTAGCTTTGCTTCTCTGTTTGCTGTTGGAGACAAGATCCTGTGTGAAGGTCTGAACGTCAATGCACAAGTGTTGGGATTTTCAGCCAGCTTTGATGCGTAAATTCCAAACCCAACTACAAACAAGGGTGCCACTGTCAAAGGCATCAATAAGAAAGCATCTGGTGCACATTTTAACCAGAATATACATTTTTAAATAAAACTTAATTTAAACATTTTATGCTGTGCCTATACACCCAGTACAAAGGAACTACAGGAGGATGCTCACAGGGTGCAGTGAATAGATAATTACAACAAACATAATAAAAACTATATGCAGTGCTAAGTCAGCAAGGATTTAGAATCAAACAAAAAGCTATTCTTTTATAAATAAAAATATGTGCATAATCAAAGCAACACAGTACTAAATCAGAGGCAAACACATAACACATAAGTTTAGGCTTGCAAACAGATGCCAAAAAGACTCTGATATGCTCAATGAAAAAATTAACTTGATGACCTTTATATTCAGAGTTTTGTTACTCTTTATGATGCACTTCTTGACAGCACCATCTCCAAAAGAACGTTTGCATGTGCCATATATAAATACAAAAAGATTGTCAAGTAGCTGAATGAAGTTAGAACAACAGTCAATAACTGCTCTCTGAGCAAACCAACTGATTATCTAGTGTCTCTACATTCTGCATTGGGCTTGAGGGGGTTCAGTCGAATTTTCACTTTATTATGGCTACCCTTACCTTTTCCAAAATCTAGGTCCCACCACACCTTCCATGAACAACATGCAAAAACTTGGATCTTGCAACGTGGAAACATATGGGATTAGAACAGTGGAAACTTTTGATTACATCATGATTCTCTGCGATCTCTAAGTGCAAAATCTCAGGCACAAGGACAACTTCTATCAAAGCAAATAATCAAAAGAAAGAACATGGTTCTATGCTACTGCTAATTACTATTGCTGCATACATGTGATTCTACCAGCAGTAGGACAGATATACTGTTTTAAAGGCTGACTACTGCACACATACTGTTTTATAGCTGAAATTTATCACTTTTGAAAAATAAAAGATTTTTTTTTTTTAAAATGGTATTTTTATGCATTCTATCCTCACATTACAGAAACCAGCGGGAACCAGTCTACTGGAGTTCGGAAATGTTATAGCACCATGACCAGTGCAATGATGCGTGGCTGAGTAATCAGATTAAGAAGGCTAACATGTGTGCATCACATGCTTTTAATTGATTACCTTATTGTTGTAATGTGGAGAGTTTAAGGCCAAATGCAGAATGTTTTATTAGGTGTTGTAAGTAATTAAGGATCAAAGGTGGTCCACGATGGCTTTCAAGTCTTTGAATAAAATTGGCCGACGTTTGGCACAGGTGAGATGAAAAGGAGAGACCAACCCAAAAATGGTTTCGGCAGAAAGACTTAAGAAAGTGTTTTGAATTTTTTTATTGTTTAATTGTTATTGCATTGTTGAAGATGTTTTTAGAGGAATATTTCAGGGCAGATCATATATTTTTAGCTCAATTCATGTCAAAATGCCAAAACATGTGCTTTCTCCCAATGATAAAAAACCACCGACTAAGAAATATGAGCCTCAGGAATATATCTAGTCCACCTCAGGAACTTCCTCCTTTGGGTGAACTTAGCTTAGAGGAGTATTGGAGAACAGCCAGCAGCCTTAAAACCCAGCCACAGGAAAAATGAAGTTTGAACTTCTTTGCAGGCTGAGCATGGTTGTTTTGTCATTGCCACATTCTAATGCTGATACAGAGAGGACATTCCCCATTTTTTGCAAAATACAAAGTGATTCAAGGGGAAATCTGGACCAGAAAACTAGTGACAGCCTGTTAAGTGTGAAAGTTAATAATCACAATGAATGTTATCAGCGGTCACCAGTCAATGATCTTGTAAAAGAAACCAAAAATGCTTGTGGATTTTTTAAAAAAAATCTTTGCAGTGAACAAGATATACAACTCTTCCTTTTTCATTTAATTGACAATACACTGACTTGTATTAATCAATTATTATAACATTACCTACGTGAAACTAATTCATGTTCAAAACTTGCTGTTTTATTATACTATGAAGAGAATACATATTATGGCAAAAAATGCACTTGTTTTCTTTTCAGTCCCCTCAAATTTATGTCGGTAAAAAATCAACTGGTTTAGAAGCCAATCTACTGATCAAAATTTGGTTTGATGTCCTGGTTCTGTCACATGTATGTTGTTGTTTTGTTATTATTATTATTATTATTATTATTATTATTATTATTACCTTTCCAAGCATGCTTTGCAGAACTTATTATTATTATTATTATTACCTTTCCCAGCATGCTTTGCAGAACTGATGATCACATGACATGTTGACTGGTTCCTCTGTTATCAGGAAAGATGATGTGCAAATATCACACTAAAAATCAGAAATTAGGGTTCAGACAGGTGTATTTGTATATATGAAACACATTCATTACTAACATGAAAAAGTATAGCCGATATACAATTGTAGCTATAGAGGACACATTTATAATTTCTTAATACAATGATTTCTCCTTTTAACACTGTTCATGCAAGCCATAAAAGTGACCCATTTTATTAAACTTAATAAAAACACAAAAGTATGGCATTTAATGATGTGAAACTATATTAAAACTATATTACAACTGGTTTGCATTAGTCAAAAACTAAAATTAAAGTGAAATAAATTAAGTAGATAAATAAAACAAAATCTGACCAATATAGTGGTATAAATGACCATACTTGCATTATAAGCCTGACAGTTGACCAGTATCATGGTATAAATGACTATACCTGAATTATAAACCTGACAGTTGACCAGTATCATGGTATAAATGACTATAACTGCATTATAAGCCTGACAGTTGACCAGTATCATGGTATAAATGACTATAACTGCATTATAAGCCTGACAGTTGACCAGTATCATGGTATAAATGACTATACCTGCTTTATAAGCCTGTAAAAGAAATTATAGCATTTAGAAATTAGTCCAGAGGACACAGATGCCCCTGCTAATAAAGTGTATTTGAAGACATCTTGCTTCAAGATATTAATTTTAAATTTCGATGTAAAACAGGGTAAGTAATCTGTCAGATGTTTACTGAATTGTGAAAATCAGACTTGGCCTAGATCCTGTCAATAAAAAGGTTCATACCAAATTTGCACTCTGTGAAGTCTATCAAAAGTTATTATATTTAAATGGATTTCATGATGCAAAGATAAACTTTTCAATGTAAAGCCTCATATTAAAACAACTTAGAGGGTTATTATTGAGTGAATTTTGCATTTTGGGAGCTGCAGTGATGCGGTGGTTCATTTGGTAGGTTGTCAGACTAGTAATCAAAGGGTCACAGGTTTTATACCTGCCCAAGCCAACCCAGGTCAGCTGCCTCAGTGTGTCCTTGGGAAAGGCACTTAGCTCCTATTTCCATGGCATTATATAGCCAATAATGTGCTAAAAGTGCCGTAAAAACCCACAAAAACAAAAATAGACATTTGCATTTCAAACTGTAATACAGAACTGAATTGATGAATTGAATGAGATGCTGCATAGTATATTTCTCTGACAACATTTTAAATCTGAAACTGAGTTAGACTACTGCTTGACCAAGTTAATCCCAGCATCCAATACAAATATGGAGCACCTATTTTATCCCTACTTTGGATGGATGAAAATTACAGGTTTTCTTAACATGAGTTATCATGGTCTGGACATTTCCATTTCTAACCCTAAAATTCATGTTCCTAGCGTACTTAGTATATGTTCTACATTTTCAGTTGATCAGAAATATTGACATATAATATGAGCATTTACTTCCTGCTATGAACAAAATATAAACCTGTTCTCAGGTCTGCAAAACAATTAATTAAAGTTTTAGGCAAACCATTCTCTGAGTCCACTGTAAAACTTATGCATGATAAAGGTGACCAATGTGACGGACTTACAATAGCATCAGGACTGGGTGGTTCTGAAGTTCTGGGACTACTTAGAGATTCTGCAACAACTGGCTTATCACTGAAGAGGTGGGTAGGAGGTGTAACTCCACTCTTCTCACAGCAGACCCGGGGATCAGTCATCCATGACTCCAGCAGCATCTCTCTTGACCACTCTATAAAAAAAAGAGAAAGAAACACAAGGTGAAGAAAAGCATTACTTCCAAAAAATAAGTGAATCAGCAATTTTCCAACTTTTTGGTAATACCGATTGGCCTTACACTAACCTCATGTGTGATTAAAACTTTGTTACACCCTAATAAAAAGTAGGATTTGATTCTTATTCCTTTACCTCGCATAAGTGCTTTTGGATGCCTCTACTGCATTTCAATGCAGGACTCAGGAAAACCACTTGTCCTTTTGTCCAGACTGGGTAAAAATTGGCTGGGCTGAGTAAAACTTTACTACGTACTCATCCCTGGGTTGAGTAGATGCAGATTCGCACCTTGAGAATAAATCTGAATGCATTTTCTACCCTTAACAAGCGCCAAAGTTCAACATTGCTCAACATTTGGCGTGCGTCAGTTATAAATAACCTATGCCTAATCTGCCTACTTGTTGTCAGTCTAGAACATGTTGCAAAGGAAACGACTTTGTGTTTTTTACATAGCAGATGTAAGCTTGATACTAAAATGGGTAAATATCATGAACATATTATGTTGCAGTTTCACACTTAGCCCTCGATTTCTTAATGGTGTTTGCATTTACAGTGACACTTTTCAGTAATTTAGACATCATTTTGATTAGAAGAAAGATTCCTTTGCAACAAACTATCACACATCTTTATGAGTCAAAATTCTGAGACATTAAGAGACAGAGAATGTCAACATGTTTTCATCTGGTCAGGCAATGTTACAGTTTCCCCAGGTCACCAGTATTTTCAAGACTGAAGCTTTATTGATACATTGTCATGCCAAAGGGAAGATGCCAGCAGATATTTCTGTAAGCATGTAATTTCTTTTCACAAGAAAACTGTTGCTAACTTATATCTCAAATGAGTATTTTATGTGTCCCAGCCAATTCCCACCAACTTTCACACAATGCATGCTGTTCTAATCTATTTATATGGCAGAGAATATCAAGACAACAGCTGATTGGTCAAAATCTAGTTGGGGTAATGACCTAAAAATGTTCAGAATCTTTTGGTCTATCAGCAAGCTTCCTTTTATGGTACCTGTGTGTAGCTCTCTAGGATGGAGGTTTGAGCAAAATGGATCATTTAGTATGAAAGTTGGTGGAAATTGAGACAATTGGAATTCTTCTTTTCAAATGCAAGTTCCTGACATTTTTCTTGTGAAAGTAATTACATAACTACATAAATATCTGAGTAACTCTTGCAACTCACTTGTCCCAGGGACGAGTGCTTGGGAAATCTTTTTCTGAACCCTGCAATGGAAGCACTTTTCAATGCCTACAGTAAACAATGGTCAGTTTGAGCTGGTTTTCATAACACCACCTTCGGGGAATACTACAGAAACTATAGGCACTGAGGAAAATGACCATGATGTCACATCACGTAGTTGCTATTTAAGATCAAGTCATAATCTGCTATTTAAAAACAGTAACTGGATTGGATTCTCCCTTATCCAAAAAGGAGGTCATGGACCTTGTTCAGCACTTTCTAGATTTTGAATGATCTGAATTATGACTATGAAGGCTTCAGTTAAGCCAGATATAGGTTCTGATATCAATGTAGACAACACTGATTTTGATTTGTATCTGATCTGATGATTAAGTGATAGAGATGTTGACAACAAACCGGTAGATTTAGAGGCTTAGAAAGGTCAGATATTGTTGGTCACACAACTTTAATGACATCACAGTGAATGAATTCTCTCAGGATTTTAAAGCACAACAAAAATTCTCTGGTGAAAAATAATTATACAGCTATAAAGATCAGATTTTACTCTTAAACCTTTCTATAGATAACAAATATGTACAAAAAGGGTAAAATGGTTAAAATTTAGGTGGAAAATAAACTAGACTGCTGTACATTTTCCAGGCAGGCCAGAATCATCTAGGCAACATGCGTTCTATTTACAGCACACTGCACACAGTGGTTCTGGCACAAGTATTGCAACAGCCTATTCAGCAACAGATGCTATGAGGTAAAACAGTCAAAATGACATTAGGTCAGGAAAAAACATAAAGTTCTGTGCTGTGTTTGTGTGTTAGAATTTGTGTTTTCTGCACTATTTGGATAGGTACAACCAGAGTGTAATCAATGATTGCACAGCTCATCTCCACAAAATCTATTAGTAGTCTGCAGCAGTCACTGCAGACATAAATAATCATGCAAAGAAATGTCAGGCTAAAGTGAACTTGACCATGAAATGTTGGCCCCTTTAGTAACTAAAGTTCTTTTTTTGCATTTTTTTTACTTTAAAATTTTTACACATTTTTAGAACTTAACCTTGAACTGGCTCTTTATAGCCAGTATTGTGCTGATAAGCTGTTAAACAATACATACATCCATACATACATCCATACTGTGACTAGGCATAAAAGACACAAAACAATAAAAAAAGAACATTCCTTTCTATCATATCAAACTGAGCTACCATAGTGAGTTGATAAAAACCCTGATTTTTAAAAAAAAAATCACTGTTCTTAAAATATGCCTCTGAAGTAATATGCAGTAAAGATAGATAATTACATTCTTGGATACAACATTTTCTCTGTTAGAACATTTTACTTTAATTTCCCTGGCCAAATTCCTAATTACTATGTATTCCAAAGGCTTTGTTATAACGTTCCTTTGTTACGTTTAATTGGTTACAGCATTTAATAAGTGTGGTCCACCTGAGAAAATTAGCTCAATTATAACTTTTTCATGACCTGACATGATGAAGCCAGATATACAATAGGGTAAAAAAAGTGTGACAATCACATGTAACTTATAATCAGTAAATAACAAAGATCTAACAAAGACACCAGGTAACAAAGGCATGATAATCACATCTCATTCATAATTGGTACTTTAGAATCACGGGTTGCTGGTTCAATGCAATTAAAGCATGAAAAGAAATGTTTCTGTTTTGTCCTTCATTACTAAATAATTTAGTAATATCCTTTGGCTATTGGTCTATGCCTGTATGTTAACTGAGTACAGCTTGAAGTAAATCTCTCTTGTGTTCATTTTGAATTCTGACTGATGTGAAAACGGCTGAAAATTCGCTGCTTGGAAAAAGAAGAAAATGTATCTTTAGACACAAAGCTACAAATAAAAAATATTTGACAGAAGTCAAAGTACCAATGTGCTCGAATCCAATGATACCTCGCTAGCCTTGTAAAAAAAAAATCAGCGTGAAATAAATGTACAGTCTGCAATCAATAGAATTTATCATGCATGGCATGATATTTCCATAGCTTGTGTTGCAAACTATTTTGTTAAGGCAGGGTTTAGTGAGCAAATAGATGTCATTACTAGTGATAGTGATGCTGATGTTCTCTTTGCCATGGTGTTTCATACCTACTTTGGTCTGGTAAAGAGAATGTTGATTTCTTGGATAATGTTAATTCTGATAATGACAGTCACACCTGTGATACCAAGAATTGAAATGTAAATTTGTTGTACCATGAAGATATTGTTTGTGAAATAAGTGATTGCCAGGAAGCAACCAAGTTAATGAACAAAGACGATTTCACATAAAAGTAATTTTTTATGATTCACTGGCTGGTACATGTACATATATGTTGTTGACACTTTCTTCGGATGTTTCACTTGTTTTGTTTTTTGATAACATGTATCTATACAAATGTATGTTGTTTGAAAATTGTATGACCATTACATATGAGTTCTTATAGTAATCATACTAGTATAAATTGTTTATGACATGTATGTCCAACATCATCGACACGGACAAGTAAATAAACATTTTGAGCCCCTTACCCCCAGTGAATCTGGATATAACATTTCTTGGTTAAAGCATTCTAAAAATCCCAGTCCCCTGTGAAATGTTATAAACAATCTTTACTGTATATAGATATTGGGTGAAGTGTGCTTTGTTTATGACAGCAAGGTAAGTGAACTAAATGATGTACACCACTCCCTTGTTCTAGCACCCAGATAACTTGTGAACTCGCTTATAATGCAGTGGACAGGTGTAGAACCCATTTTTTCCTATAGAACAAATCCCCCAAACAGGCTACTATTTGCTGAATGTGAATAAAATTGCTACCAAAATTTTTCAATGAAACCTTGATTTTAGCATAAAAAACAGAGGTTAGTGTGCAGAAATATGTATTAAAAACATCATGAAATTCACAGCTTTTTTAATAAGAAATCATATATTTTGTTTATATTTCTAATAATATACAACAAGATATCAATCAAATGAAAATGTTGGTAATGCCTATTGATGGCAAAACTATACGAAATAAATACTAATTAAACATGTCTTGTCAAATGAAATTCATGTTTCAGTTCTATCTTTTAATTAGGTTTCAGAGTAATCATCATAAATATGATATGCCCTCTTCTATTTAATGTGACTGGGTAACTGGGCAATGTATTTGATGTAGAAACTTTAATATGTGCATGCTAGTCCCCTCCCCCTCCCTTCCCCACGGCAAAAATAAAATATCAAACATAATATCAAAAATTTTCTGGACCTCTTATATACACTACCGTAATGACGGCAAGTCTTGGGACACTATAAGTCTTGGGACACCCTTAATTATTTTCAAAAGTAATTTTTTTATGACCTATAAAAGTTGGGACACGAAGTTAAAGCAATTTTTTCATGTACTATAAGTCTTGGGACACCTAAAACAATTTTTTTCCTACTGATCGATCGGCGTATTTTAACGATCGTAACCTCATGTAAAATAAACATGACTTTGTGGTTGTTAAGGGACTCTTATTATGAATTATTACATGGAAATGTTATAAATTATTATAATTTGTTTGAAGAGTCAATAAATATATTGAATTGTTCTGGTTTCTTATTATTTCTACCAAATTAAAATATGTATGATTTAATCAGACGATGAGAAGAATTGAGCATTAGTGGTATGTTATACCCATTAAACAATAACTTCTCCCTTTTATGCTCTAGTTTACTATTTTCAGTTTACGCATTATTGCATTAAAATTGTCGAAAGTCACCTGTAATTATTGGGGTTTTTTTTCTCCCTGAAAACGGAAATACCTAATTCATTAAAATGTGATACCAGTATGAGAACAATGAAAATAGTGTTTATTTCAACTCTCACATTTATTGTGCGCATGTTTACATCATGGCATCACCACGTGTACATTGAAGATTTTACTTGTGATGAATGAAGTACATACATTGGATTCGAATCATAGGCACCACTGCACTAAACTTCAGTAATATCTCTAAAATATGATAAAGAAGTTTAAGAAATAATGCTTTTAAAATAAAAACTCCGTGTTAGTTTGCTTTGATGTAAGCGACCTTAAGTAAGTTCCTTGTTTACTCAGATACGCTAATTGTGCTAATATTATGCAGTAGAAGCCAATCACACATCAAAGTACCGGCATTGCCGCCAGACAAAATTTCCTCTTTGCCCAAGCCAATTTCAGGATTTTAACAATTAACTGGCCTGGACTGCTGTCGGAAAACAAAAGACAAATCCGCCAATTAAAAACAAAGGAGACACCAAAACAACCAGCTTGCCAAAATCAAAAGTGGAATGAATAATATGTAGAAATTACAATTTTGTGAAGCTGAAACGCAAAACTAAAATGGATCAATGATGCTCTTAATCGATCTATATTCAGAATTTTAACATATATTACGATCATTCTTTCATGAATATATGACAGTTATTTGAATTTATGCTTGTCATGTGCTTTGTATAATTAAACATGCGTGCCTTTTCATATATATTACATCACTTTGTAGGATTGCTTATACCACCGAAAAACAGTAAATGTTGAGTGCGTGAATCCAAATAAATGAAATTGCAATGAACATGTAGCTGAAATGTAATCTGGACGAATGCAATTTGGTAAAAACGATGAATAAAGCAAAATCTGCATCGGATATTTTTGGGAATAAACAAGGATATAAGTGACGCCAAGTACAATTTGCACTGTGTAAGTACTGTATACCTTAGTATACCGGTCTTCCATTAAATGTAAGCGACCCGTGAATTATGAAGTCTTTATTTACCTTTATTTTAAATCATGTTGGAGAAATCGGAAAATATGCACATGTAAATTAACAACATAAACTAATCATAGTAGTTTAAAACAGTTTATTGATGCTGTAATTGAATGAGCTGGTCACTGCTGTGTGACATATGGCGATCTTCTCAATTTTGTCTTTACATTTTTTTTTTTCTACAAGTTTTGGGACACCGAAAATGTTATATATTTTACATGCATATAAGTCTTGGGTCATGAAAAAAAAAAAAAAAAAATTTTCTTGTCCCAAGACTTACTGTCATTACAGTATCCATAGTGTTTAAGTTTGTTTTCTGCCAATATAGCCAAAATTAACACTTCACCAAATATAACTGCTACAAGTATATTACGTTTGTATTGTGTTGCATAAAGTGATTGTTTTAAATTATCGCAATTTTTTATTACCATAGTGACGCAGCAGTGCCTCCGCAGTGAAAAGTGGCACACTAAGCATGTCAGCCGTTTCCACTAGCAACTGGTCCTTGGCTTCCTGAAGATCTTGGGCTCTCAGTCCACTGTACTCCTCCTGGCAAAAAAAAGTCTGAAATTTATAGTCTCACCAATGAGGAGTACTGACCTTACTTTTGTTGCCCTGGTGACCTCTGACCTGTAAGTCCACCAAAAAAAAAAGGAATCCTACATGTCCCTGGTACATTTACTTTGCTATATGACTACAGATAAAAGGCAAGTTTAAAGGTCATAAAGAAGACTCTATTTCCGCAGAGTTAGATATGTGTAAGTTTTACTGGGGTTCAGATCAAAAAGTGAGACTTTAGTTACTTATCAAGTCTATACTAAAGTAACTTGTATCGAGAAAGAAATTAGCTAACCATGTCAGATAATTTTGTATGTAATCAAGCAATTTACACATCCACTTCAAGATGAATACCTTCTGTATAGAGTAAAACCTGTCTTATGCGACCTCTGCTATGAGCGACCACCTGTCATTTATGAATACAATTGTAATGCACAGATCGATTTTATTATATAAATGCACTGTCGTGAGTGACCATCTGCAGAATGTGACCAGTGACCATGATTTTTTGGCAAAATATGCATTTCGACACTGCTATGAACGACCGCATCATAAAAACAGAGATAAACACCACTGACCTTTATTTAATCCTTTGTAACCATGACCGCTTAAAAAGTAAAGACTGTTATAAACAAAATCAAAAACAAAAAAATAGTTAGGCTGGCTACTGGTTTCTTAAATTTTACAGGTCAGGCATGTAGTGTCATATGTTATAGATTGTAAACCAGACTAGAGTACATGCAGATTGTTCTAAAATAACACTGCTATGAATGACAGTATCACGAGAACTGAGACAAACACCACTGACCTTTATTTAATCCTTTGTAACAACAACTGCTTAAAAAATAAAGACTGTTCAAAAGAACAACAACAACAACAACAAAAAATTAGTCTGGCTATCGGTTTCCTAAATTTTACAGGTCATGCATGTAGTGTTATTTGTTATAGTCTGTAAGCCAAATTAAAGTACACATCACTAACTGCCATTGTAGTGCCAAAGTCAATGTAGCGGTCGCATACATTGTTTGTCTTTTGGAGTTAATCTGTAATGCCTGGGGTGAATGAGGTCTTTGTCTTTAATACCAGTAGGTGAGAATCGTTTTCTGGATTCGATTGTCATTGTTAAAGGGTTGTGTTGCTTGTTGCCTTTTTTTATGTTACAGTGATTAAAGCCCACATACCAAGCCATCATCTGTTCACCTTAGTGCAGCCGGTTACACCCTTTGTTCATAGAGTTAATCCCTTTATGTCGTCTGTGAATTAGGCCTTTGACTTTTGTCTCTAAATAAACCTATTCAGTTTCTGGATGAGTTAATTATGTCTTTTATTTTATTCACTGGTACATACACATTGTATAAGTATTCCATGTTTCCCCAAAGCCTGATCAAAACTGCCACAATCGTTATTATAATTGATCACTGATAACATTAACACCTAGCACCTTAATAACAATGGCAGAACCTCCAATGAAAAAGATACAAATTTTAACACTGTAGGAAAGAATTAATGTAATTGAAAGAAGTGAAAAAGGGGAGACCACTTGCAAAATATCAGCTAGTTTAAACATCGGTAAAACTCAAATTCTGGGTGTTATAAAAGACAAGGAGTCAATTAGAAACAAATTCATATACTAATACATGTACATGTGATCTTCAAATATAAATGTGATTCATGTTTAATTATAGATATTTAATTATAGATGTATATCATTATTGCTATATAAACTTATTTTCAGATGAATGCATGCAATATTTTAACAAGAACTAGGAACAAAGAATACAATAAATGTAGAGTGATTGTGGTTATTTTTCCTTCTTAAACAGTGCTGAATTTCGACCTTGGAAACTGTTTTTTTTTTTACAAACCTGTTATGAAAGACCTCCTGTCTTGAGAGACCGCTTCTTGTTGGCAGAAGGGGCGGTCTCTCAAGACAGGTTTTACTGTACTAGCATACAAATGATATAGTCATCCATTTGACCTTTGACCCCCCCCCCCCCCAGTTTGTGCTGCAATAGATCCAAGTCAAATGACAATCCAACTATAAAACAGCAGACATAGAAAAAGCTAACAAAAGCTGATGCCACCTGATATTTTTTTTAGACCAATTAAGTCCCAACTATGAAAACTTTATGAAAGATGTAACAAGTAAGGAGTTTTGGATTGAACATCAAATTTAAACAACTGATATTTAATGATGGAAAATGTGACCCTGAACAAAACTTTAGAAAGTTTCTCACCTCACTTGCCAGGGAAATTGGAATCTCTTCAATATCCCCACTACCTGGATCATTCTGAAATAAAGATAACTCAGCATTTATTTGGCACAGACTGGTGTCCATATATCACATATGGAAGTATGACTCAAATCCCTAAAAACAAGATGATCGATGCAACCCTAAAATAGTGACCTCAAAACTAGTATCGGGCACATAAAAATGTGATGGTATAACATGTATAGCCCTTGTCTTTTCCTAGCAATATATGAACTTAATATTACTAGTAATGGAGATACTGTATTTTTGATTACTGTAAATGTTGTACAATGAATGCTTCTGTCAAACCACTAAAAAAGTTCTCAAGCAAATTTCATAAACTACACAATGCCCTCTAAGATGCTAATGTTAAATACATCTTTTAATGTTTTAATTTGTACAATTAGTGCTTCTGTCAAACCACTAAAAAAAGTTCCCTAGTAAATTGAATTAACTACAGAAGGCCATCTAAGATGCTAGTGTTAAATACATCGTGTAAATTAAGCTAATTTTAGCACAATCAACAAAAGGTCTACTTGATCTACACATTTAGCATTTTCAGCTTCTACAGTTAATGGCATGTGTCTTGTGCATATACTGTCACAGCCATGCATATGGGTTACTCCTTGTCAAAGTGATATACTTTTACTTTCTCATATAACGCACGAACTATGACCTGAGTGGTGCCAGTATCTCTGCAGAACCAAGTGACTTCTATGATTTTTACTGCTAAGTGAGGCTGAGAAATACACTACAAAGTGGGGTGACCATGTTCACCACTGCAATATCTTTGTCCAAACTCAGGACCTTCATGTGTTTAGAAAACAAGTGAGATGACACCAGTGGTGCCATATGCCAATCGCTGGTTCTCTGAAAAAAAATGCTTTAGAATTACTGGTTTCTCATATCTTATCAGACAGATACTCAAACATCTCTTTGATTTTAGCTGATTGTGGAAGCAGATGGAAGGAATGCATGCTCTCATCATCTGTGTTAACTGAAGATTGACTTTGCACACCTGGCTCGCCAATAGCAGCAAAGGGCTCTCAGTCAGCAACAAAATTTGATCGAGTTCCACTTTTGCTGCTTTGAAGCTAAACTCCATTCTCTCCATTCTAGGATTGCAGTGAATAACATGGTCGAGATTTTCCCCCCACTCACTAGGGCTTGTCCTCTTCTGGTGGATTTCCATAACCGTGTATAACATACCAAACAGAAGGGTTTGTGGTTTTGTGGGTTTAGCGCCGCCAATTTTCAGCACATGATAAGCTATGCATGATGGCTAGTATATTTGGTGGAGGAAGAACTAGGGAAAACCCAGGGAACGAATGCCGACCCTTGGGAAGCTACTGGCAAGCTTTCTCACATATCCACATTGGTCGAACCGAGACTCGAACCCATGCGACCACCCAGGGCACTGCCAAGCAGAAGGGAAGATATGGTTTTGTCTATGGGTATATCATGGTAAATGCATGAAGGAAAAGCTATGAACAGCATACCTGTCTTATGGATGGGTAATGAGCATGATTGTAAGGCTAGGATGGACAGCTGGATATAAGCTGGGTCAGTTGGCCTGGTTTGCAAAGCTGGGATGGTCAGGTTGGCTGGCAACTGGACCAGTAGATGGGCCAGCTATACAGGTCTGTGTAACATGCCACATAAAACAGGGCAGTTGGCTGGTTTGCAGTCCAACTCATCATAACAACTGACCTCTGTCATTAGCAGCAATGGATGGCCAGTCAGCTGACTGGACAGGCTAGTTGGAATTCAGGGTGGCAGCAGATGGCAAGGATGATAAGGTCAGAACAAAACTCAATGCACCTGGTCTTACAAGTACTCTGGCCCTGCTCAGGCATGGGAGGAAACATACACCCACTGGGCTGTCAAAAAGAGGGTGCAAGATCTCCTCTGATCCAATGTAGCAATGGATGGTCAGTTGACCAGCTGGACAGACTGGTTGGATACTGGAATGACTGCCAAAAAGAGTCAGCAAGAACTCCTGACATGTCCATGTCAGCATGTTGGGTGACGAGCATTTTCTCTAATGTCTAATGTTTCTGCAGAACAGTGGACCAAGTCCCTTTTGATCAACTTGAGCATGCACTGCAAGATTTAGATGAAGTACGTTTAGTACAACAGAGGCATGACTCAGGAGTCTCCTCTGAGACCTTGAACATTTTACACTTGTTGTATTTAGTTGCCATTGTGCACCTGTAACGACAATAAACTAGAGTCACTAGAAGGGACTGATGCTCAATTGGTTGAAAAAAAAGTCCTAGATAAGACTCTTTCTTCTTTTTAATTGCTGAGTACTGAAACCATCCCTAATATTTTTGAGGAACTCCAATATACCTAATTTGCTCAACAAAATATTTTCTTATATGTCTGAGTTTTAACATGTTCACAAGATGCTGGTAAGTGCTGGACAAAGTTCTTGGTCATGTCCATTGACCTTGAACATAATATTATGGACAGAAAATCATTCAATTTGTCTCAGACAATTTCAAGATATACCCATGTGCTAAGTTTGGTTAAATCTATAATTAATGTTCTTTCGAAAGAAAACCAAACAGTTAAGTGGTATTCATCAGATATATCACCAACTAGATTTGATAAAAAATCCATTCATACTTGCTTGTGTTATCATGCTCACAAGCAAGTGCAACTAAAAAATGAGTCAAGACCTTTGACCTTAAAATAAATGTCCGAGTGCTGACAATCAACTTGTTCTGAATCACTGGAATGCAACTAAATACAAAGTCTGGTCAAAATTCACTTGTATATGTACAAGTTCAGTGAAGTACAAAAATGCAAGCAATGAATTTTGACCTGATTCTTAAGGTCAATTTGGTCTGTTTTTCCTAACTCCTTCACAATAGTGCAGATATGTTGGTGGTTTGAACTGAACCATTTTCATTCAGAACCAACAAAACATTGCAAAAAGTGTTTTAGTTAAAACCCAATGTAAATGCAATCATTCACACAAGAGGAGAAGTGATTTCCATGATGGCCACTATGGTGCCATGTTGGAGTCAGATGAACACCATTTTCATCCAGAACCACTACATATTGTGATAATAGTTTCTTTGTGAAAACCTCATGTCGATAAGACTATTCGATCAGGAGAAATAGCCATATAATTATTTTCGGACTAGGCATTGAGGTAGCCATTTTGGAGGTTAGATCAGCATCATTTTAATATAGGATCATTATATGTTGCAAGAAAGTTTTATTTTATACAAATGTTGTTATGGCCATCCATTTAGGAGAAGTAGCTGTTACGAGATATTTCAAATTTTGGCATAATTTTTATTTAGGACCAACTACATATAGTGAGAAGAGTTTTAGTGAAAACCCCATGTTGATATGACCATCCCTTCAAGGAGTAGTGATAATAAGAGTTTCAAGATGGCCACCATTGATCAGCACCATTTTTATTTAGGACCAACTAGACATCATAAAGAGTCTTTTAGTGAAAACCCTATGCTGATATGACCATCCACTCAGAAGTATCAATTTTCAAGATGGCCACTGTGGCAGATATACTGGATGCCAGAATGGCACTATTTTCATTTAGGACCAACTAGGCATTATAAGAAGTCTTTTGGTGAAAATTCCATGTTGATAAGACCAACCATTTAGGATGAGTAGTGATAACAAGATTATCAAAATGGACAAATTGGAGGTACAATTGGCACCATTTTAATTTAGGTACAACATGACATCACAAGAAGTCTATTGATGAAAAGCCCATGTTGACATAACCATCAGTTCAGAAGGAATAGCCATAGAACTTCAACATTACCATAAGTGGTGACCATATTTGATGTGATATCAGCACCATTTTCACTTAACACCAGCTAGACAGCACAAGAAGTCTTCTGGTGAAAACCCATGTCGATATGACCATCCATTCAAAAAAAGTAGTAATATCAAGATTTTCAAGAATGGCAATGTGGCAGCTAATTTTCATTTAGGACTAACAAGACCTTGGGATGAATATGTGTGTAAATTGTGCCAATGGGCAGATGATGGAAAACAGTCCATCCCGTATGCTTTTCTTGTCTATGACCAGTAGAGCTAAAAATGACTTTGTCATGTAATGAACCAGAAAAAGATGGAAACTGTACAGCCAGTTAATGCAACAACAAAGTTATAACTTACAAAATTATAAAGAAAACTTCAACAATGCCCACCTTTATAACAACATTAGTACGGCATGCAAACATCAAAAACATAAAAGCAGCATAGTCTGTGGCTAAGTCCATATTGATCGAAAAATATGGAAAAAATACTGATGAAAAACAAAAAATTAACTTACCAATGCCTGAAGCAAAGATAATACAGCTAAATCATACCAACTTTGCAGACTGATGGGCACTCCCAACTATCTTAAGTGAGCCGCTATAACTTCCATCTCCCTGGTAAAGACTATATCTGAGGAAGCAAGGCCAAAGAGAAAAGCCTGAAATTGAAAAACCTTATCCCCAGACAGAACTGCAGGAATTTCCTGTACAATGGAAAGCTGCGGATGTGTAGGTAAGCATCATGGAGGTCTATGAAGACTGCCCAGTCATTCACCCTTATGACGTTCCTAACTGAGGCTGATGTCTCCATTCTGAAATATTCTTTCTAAATAAACTTGTTGAAAGGGGTAAGATCAATGATAAGGCAACATTTTCCCTTTAATTTGAAAGCAGGTAGATTTAGGAAGAGAATCCCAGGTTACGAGTGTTTATCACCCTCTTTACTGCACTTTTCCTTAGAAGGGTGTACATCTCTTCCCTTACAGACCCATACATCATGTGTTAGGCCCAACCATCCCTCTGAAAAGTGGCCCAGTCTCACACCTACTGGGATGTCAGGTCGAGGGGAGATACTCTCTAGGGCCGATTACCCCTCACCCTAGGTAGGGTAGAGGAGTTAATAGGCTTTCTGCACAGGCCATTAAAGCCATCCTGTTTATTGAATGAGGGGCAACGAGTTTAAAGTGAGTCTAGTGGTTCTCCTAGGGCCCTTACTTAAAGTGTTTAGGCAGGGGGCCCACAGACCTCTCAGGATGAGGGTGCTTTTTCGCCAGTTTAGCTAGGCTTGGAACTGTGGCCAAGGACCTGTGCTTTTGCTTCCCTAGATCTTCACAGACCACCATAGAAATTAAGCCAATGAATAAAGGTTCCAAGTCCAGCAGTGCCATCCTTATTAGATCTTTGCTGTGGTACATCAAGACTTTAGAAATATCCAAGGTGGCATCCCTACATAGGTGAAGCAGATCAGTCCACAGTGAAAGTGAGTGTCCTGCTGTCTTGTCCACAGCAGCCTCTTTTAGTCTCTGTAAGGCAGCTACTGACAAAGAAACCGCCAATAAAATGTTGAAGGAGGCCACCAAGAAAAGGTCTGTGTGCAAAGTTATAATAATTCGTTTCAAGTGGCTTGATTGGGATGTGGGTCCAAATCCCCATGGAGATCCCTACCTGAGAAGTTCCTGAATCTTGATCAGGTGGCTAGAGCAGCCAAATAGGTGAATATAACCTTAACTACCCACTGAAACCAGTGTCTTCTGGGTGGAGGAGAGGACTGACCAATCCCTCTTCTATCTGACTGCCTTCTGGCTTTGTGCCATCTTATATAGTTCCCTAGCTCAACAAGCTTGGGAGTAGACAATTTGATTTCATGGGTAGAGTGGGATTTCCAACAAACAGTTGAATCATTTCAAAGACTGAGGAAAGAAAAGGTGAAATAATCCCTGTTCAAATACAAATATATAGTATATGCTGATAACTACAGCACTGAACATAATATACAGCAAAATCAAAGAGTAGCAAGTCTGGTTGTACAACAGCTAACCCCTCCACCCCTACATCTTTAATGGTTTTGTTGCAAAGTAAGTGTCCTCTACCCAACATGTAGCCTATCTTAGTAGTACAATATCGATGTACAGCTGAGTGGCTGAAATCTGTATTTCTGGCCAGATTTTAAGAAAGCAGAAGGATTGTCACAGTGTCAGTGTGTTTGTTTGGTTGGTTTTATTGGCACTTTTAACACAGTATTTGCTATATCATGCCAAGGAAACAAGGGCTAAATGCCTTTCCAAAGGACACACCGAGGCTGCTGATGTGGGCGACTCTTGGATTATTAGTCCAACACTACCAACTGATCTACCATGGATCCCCATATGTTAAGGATACATTGGTAATTCCATAGCTATATGAAACTTGAACCAATGCAGAATCTGCATATATGTTCGAGTTAACTTATTGAGGATATGAATGGGATGCAAAGGAGTTTCACAGAATTGACTACAAATGCCTCTAATGGAACAAATATCTGACAGTTCAAATTATTTCTGTTTCAAATGTAATTGCAGACATATATAATCATTAAATTGACACAAAAGCATGAAAATACTATGCTAAAACTGTTTTACATTTCTCTTTGAACAGAAAAGAGACACAAGAGTTGATATTGTACTCAATGTCATGAAAAAGAACAGGGGGTGGGATGACGATGTCAACTCAAGAAAAGGTGAAGTCAACTTTGCTTTACACTGTGTATTTGAGCAAAATGGCATACTCTGGGGCAACTGTTTCACCCAAATCACTCCACAACATAAACCCTGATTTTTGTTTTCTTTTCGTCAAAGGTCAGGACAACATTAGTGGTACTCAGTTGTATGTTTAATTTGTACTGAATGGATCCATTTGGAAGCCTTGTTTCTGTTTGAATCAAAATGTCTCTGAAAATTTTATCACCCTGTATGATACAATGGTTCTGCATATACACTGTATGATAGCTTTCACCAGGCTATGAGTGGTACATTAGATCCTTAATCATCGCCCATATATGGTACTGCATATATTCTCTATGATAAATTTCACCAGACTAGTAGTTCTACATTAGATCCTTACAATTACATTACAGAATCATTTTACCAATTTTCTGTTGTTACAAACAAGGCATCACATTATCAGGACATTAAAATAAGATCCTTACAGAGAAGACCATTTTGGACTCCAAGAAGAGTGCAATGTCTGCATGTCCTGCACTTTCAGCACAATCACATGGTGTCTGATTGTCATTGTTTTCTTTAAAGAGAGGAGCTCCCCACTGGACCAGCAACTGCAAAGTCAACAGCTGACTTGAATAACATTATACTGTATATAAGAATTACATGGATCACATAACATTTTACTGTATATAAGAATTACATTGATCACATAACATTATACTGTATATAACAATTACATTGATCACATAACATTATACTGTATATAACAATTACATTGATCACATAACATTATACTGTATATAATTACACTGATCACATAACATTATACTGTATATAACAATTACATTGATCACATAACATTATACTGTATATAGCAATTACATTGATCACATAACATTATACTGTATATAATTACACTGATCACATAACATACTGTATATAACAATTACATTGATCACATAACATTATACTCTATATAACAATTACATTGATCACATAACATACTGTATATAAGAATTACATTGATCACATAACATTATACTGTATATAACAAATACATTGATCACATAACGTTCACATTTATTACTTAACATAATAAGATGTCAGAAAACTTGCATGTAAAACTGATATAGCGCATAAACAAATTAACAAGCAATGTCACTGAGTAATGCAATGTCATAACAGATAAGGAATCTCAAGCTTATATTATACAAACTGAAATCTCTGGAAGTCCTGGAATGATAAAACATGCTATTTGCTGTAAATTTCATTATAGCATCAAAAAATGTTTTCAGTAGTTTCCTGAATTTTACACCTAATGAAAAGTCATGTAAGATCCCTACTACATATTCTGTTTTAACATTTTCAAATTCATAAGAAAAGTAAAATTTCAAGGATATTTAAATTTTATACATATTAGTAAACTATGAAAATTATGTCAAAGGTAAGTTTTCATTTTTAATAGTATGTTTTTATGCTAAACAGAAGCAATATAATTTTAAAAAGCTATAACAATCTTTACTTTTACATAATGCCATACAAAGCCCATCATGTTAGTTGGACTCAAGTAATGTCACAGTGCAATGCAGAGCCTTTCACATTAGTTGGAGTCAACTAATATCATAGTGCCATGCAAAACCTATCATATTAGTTGGAGTCGAGTAATGACATAGTGCTGTGCAAAACCTATCGCCTTAGTTGGAGTCAAGTAATGCCATAGTGCCATGCAAAACCTATCATGTCAGTTGGAGTCAAATAATGTCATAATACCATGCAGAACCTATCATGTCCATTGGAGTCAAGTACTGTCATGCAGAACCTATCATGCCAGTTGGAGTCAAGTAATAACATAGTGCCACGCAAAACCTATCATGTTAGTTGGAGTCAAGTAAAGTGATAGTGCCATGCAGAACCTATCATGTCAGTTGGTAGGTTCTGCTTGACTTCAGCTGACATGATACATTCTGCATGGCACTCATCCGAGATCTTAATGATTTAAGTATGAATGTATCTAGTAGCGCTTTATGGCACGTCAGCACAATAGTGGCTATATGGTGCCATATAAAAGTAAATGTTCGAAATATGTAATGATTTAAGACTACTGACAAAGTTTGATCAAACTGGACTAGGAATCATCTCTAGACTGGTAACAAGCCCAGTATGAACACGGACCATGTAAGAAACTCGTACACTGTGAAAGACAAGCTAACTATCATTGCCTATGCAGAAGCACATGGTAAAAGAGCTGCTGGGAAGGAGCCAGGAAAGACCAGAGAAACAGTCAAGCACTGGTTTATTGTAAACAATTCAAACATCGTATAGCAAATGATGATCAGTACACTATCCAAAAATGGACGCCTACTGTTGCACTACGAAAATGTAGGAAAATTATCAAGATATTAAAATGTATTATATCACATGTGCGTTATTAGGCAAACAAAGTTTTTTTAACCTCATTCTGGGTAGAAAATCATGGTGTGCATTATACATCAGTGTGCGTTATATACACCAAAATATGGTATGGCTTCAGTCCATCAGATGCAAACTCACTTCATTAGTATGTGTGGATCTCACTCATTATCAAACTCATCCGAGACATTAATGATATAATCAAATATTCCAAGTTTGATCAAAATTGGATCAGAAATACAGCCTCTAGAGTGTGAACAAGCTAAACACATCAGATGCAAGGTCACTTTATTAGTACACATCAATCTCACTCATTATCAAACTCGTCTGAGATCTTGATATAAGCAATATTCCAAGTCTGATCAAAATTGGATCAGAAGTAAGGCCTCCAGAATGTTAACAAGTTTTGACAAGCAATGCATGATCACCTCATTAATACTACATAGATCTCGCTCATCGATACTAAAGGTGGAGATTCAATTCTACAAGATATTTACCTTATAAAGTTACTTTGAATCTTCAACAACCATAACTAATTATTAGTCATTTACCTCTTTATTCTTTACATGTATCAATATGTATTGTATTATAGGTTGTGTATCACGATACGTTGATATGTGAATGGGTGTAGTGTTTCACCCCTACTTAGATAGGGATTTGTAAAAGTGCTTATGACGAAATAGACACCTTGTGATATTTGAACCATTTTAAATCTGAATGTTGATATTTGGAATGAAATTTGCCATGGATTACTGAAGCATACTATCGTGGCATCATCACAGGAGTTTGATGTTTCATCCACTAAAATGATGAAAAGATTTTTCATGGACAAAACATAAAACTCATGTGCTATTATCTGATTGGACAAGTATAACTTCTTGCATGTTTAATTACGATGGAGATTTAGCAAATTGTTCTTAAATAACATTAATGTCATGATTTTAACTGTTAAGATGTCACTAACAAGTTGGTTAAGTATTTTGCATTCGTCTCATTTGAATAATGCTACAAAATGAAAGCGTTATGAAAGTTGGAAAAGTGAAAAACCAAAGAAATCCAACAATGCGTTGAACCAGAATAATTTTAGTTGGTATATTCAGGATGACTCGCGATTCTGGATTTTTTCGTTGTGTATAAGTGATGGTGCATGCATATACATACATACACAGTTGAAATATAAGTCCATATTGGAAATAATTTCTCAACCCAAACCATGTCTCCCTGTGAGTTCAAACTTCTCCCTCTTGGCCTTTGGAGGCAGAAGTGACTTTACCCTAAAATTCTGACCTAGTTTGAGCCTTGAAATAAGAAACAAGAGTCCCTCAAAGGGACTGTTGCTCTATTGGTCAAAAAGAATTTCCAGGAATTCAAGATAAGACCATTTCTTCCTTTTAACTGTCGAGTGTTGAAACCATCTCTGATATTCTTTAGCAATAACAAGATTTTAAAATTAGCTGCTTTGGTACACATACTGGATGTCAGCTTGGCAACATTTTAATTTAGGACAAAGCAGGTATCATTAGAAGTGTTTTCGTCATTAGAAGTGTTTTCGTGAAAACAATCAGGGGTAGTATTGACAACAAGATTTTTAAGACAGTCATCATGGCAGCCATATTGGATGTACAACTAGCACCATTTTCATTTAAGACTGGGTGAAAACCCCGTCAAAATAATCATCCATTCAGGGGGAGTAGTGACAACAAGAATTTTAAGACATTTGTCATGGCAGCCATATTGGATGTACAACTGGAACCATTTTCATTTAGAACCAATTAGGTATCATAAGAAGTCTATTTGTGACAACCCCATGTTGTTTGGAGTGGAGTAGAGATAACAATATTTTCAAGATATGACTTTCCATTCTGGAGGAGGAGCAATAACAACATTTTCAAGATGGATGCTGTGGTGGCCATATTGGACATCAGATCGGCACCATTTTCGATTAAAACCAAATGGACATCATATGAAATCTTCTGGTGAAAACTTCATGTCAATATAACTTTCTGTTCAAGTAGAGTTGTGATAACAAGATTTTTAAGATGGCTGTCATGGTGGCCATATTGAATGTCAGATTGACACCATTATTATTTAGGACCAGCTAGACATCATAAGAAGTCTTTTAGTGAAAACCTCCTGTCAATATAACCATCCATTCAGGAGGGGTATCAATAACAAGATTTTCAAGATGGCTGCTATGGTGGCCATATTGGACTTCAGATCTGCACCATTTTTATTTAGGACCAACTAGACATAAATAGTCTTTTAGTGAAAATACCATATTGATATGACCATTCATTCAGGAGGAAAAGCGATAACAAGATTCTCAAGATGGCAGCCATATTGGATAGCAGATTGGCACCAGTTTCATTTAGGACCAACTAGACCATGGGATGAATGTGCGTGCAAAGTTTCAAGGCAATCCTCCAAGTAGTTTAGGAGGAGTAGTGATAAGAAACTTGTGCTAACAGACGGACAGATGACAGATGGACAACGGACAACAGACCATCCCATAAGCTATAGTGGTCTATGACCAGTAGAGCTAAAAACCCTTACCTCCACACAGCCCTTTAATCCTGAGCTGGCTGCATAGTGCAAAGCAGTGTTCTCCTTCTGCAAAAAAGATGTAAAGAATAGAGCTCAGTATTAGCAGACCAAACAGTAAAATGTGATATCAGGTAAAAGTTGTATTGTAGTAAACATAGGAGCCATAAAAGTGACAAAAACAAATACCTATGTACATAATACACAAACCTTATTAGTAAATACTGTTACAGAATTTCTGTGTCATGTTATAAACGGGCATGTAGCTGGCACCAACACGAGTTTTCATTTCCCCATGCATCACAGTGAGGGGTCCCCTGAGTATGTATTTTTTTCCCAGTAAAGTTCTGTTCTGTTCTTTTCAGATTATAAAGCTCACCCCAATAAAGCTTTTGGTAGTCTCCAGCAGTGATTGTAAACATTAATTATAAAGTGACCTTGACAACAAAATGTTGGCCCTTATAACAGGGCATAAAAGACATAAAACTAAATAATATTCTTTTCTATATCAAAGTAGAGGTGCTAAAATGAGTTGATAAAAACCCAGAGATTAATTTTTTTTAAAAATTACTGTTCTTAACATCTGCTTTAAAACCATCACTAGTATCATTATCCAACCCAAGAAGCCAGATTTTACTCGATGAAAGTCAGTCCTTGAGTAACCTTGGTGTGACAGCCAATATGACCACTATAAGCACAGTTTATTAGCAATTACATGTACCTTGATTAGCCACTACAGCTGAGCCTCACTTAAAATGCATATAGTTTGGAAAGCTGCTGTAGCTCAGTTGGTAGAGTGTCAGATTCAAAAATCAAGGGTCACAGGTTCGATACCTGCCCAGGCCAGCCCAGTCTGACTGCCTCAGTTAGCTCCCATTTCCCCGGCATGATGTAGTCAATAATGTGTTCAAAGTGCCATTAAAACCAACAAAAACAAATAAACCACTCATCTAATTCCCATAGTCACTCACATGTACAATACAAGAGCCATGGTGGCACAGTAATTAGTGTGCCAGACTCACGACCAAAAAGGTGTGGGTTCAAATCCTACAATCAGATCAGCCCAGGTTGGCTACTGTGGTGTGTCCTTGGGCAAGGCACTTTACTGCAATTGCCTCGGTATTAAGTAACCTACTTGTGTTTTCTGTGCCATAAAACAAAAAAACCAAACCAAACATACACAATACACAGATAACCTGTTATGGGGATCCTATCATAATGTATAAAGGTCTCTTTATGCAATAAGGTTGTAATACTTGTAATACACTCACTAAGTTTCAATATTCTAGGAAGGATTATATGCATACAGCATGCCTAAAAGTCAAGTACTAATGAGATAAATGCAAAACCTTAACAAAAGCCATTAAAGGATGAAATATGTCACAAAATGCTTCATTTGTTGTGAGGGTGGAGTACTAACCAACAGAGATGCATATTATCATAGATTTCATGATTCTTGAAAGACCAGCGGCTGAGAAATTAATATAAAACAAAAAATATGTACTAAACAGGCTGGACTAGTAGAGGTTGTATATTGGATAGTGCCGTGAATATTTCATTGTGTGGGAACATGTTAAGCAAACTAATTAAAAGTGACTGGGGGAATGAAAAGAAATCACAGCATTTCTCGCATTATTTTATTTTAATAACGGAATGAAACCCGCTAATACATGTATTTACATGTGATTTCTTTTTCCTTTTGTTTTTTTTTAAAACAGAATCTCTCTCTCTCATAAAAATTACTATAATTAAACTTTATATAATTTGTGAAGCACCTAAATAGTCTCATGACTCTTGACTTTGAAATTTATCTTTCATCTCTTGCAATACACGTATTTGAATGTGTTTTAGTGGGTGAGTCTCTGAATATTAAATGGCATTGTGTACAACTTAAAAAGGGCATTCTGCACTGTGTACTGTAGGTGAGCCAACAGGTAAGTTCCACGTGAGGTAGCGGGCGTCCACTATTACATAATAATATTGCTGCGACTTTCAAATGGGCAATAAAACTTAATCCGTCCACTAAGAGCCACGACATGGACAATCTGCGACAACCACTCTAACTGGTCCATAACAGACACAGCATGAAAAGGATTAAGGTCCACCATTGGAACATGGATTTTCACAAAAACGTGATGCGTGTACTGTAGGTATATTTGTATGCATCTACTGCTGAATTTGAAATTCTGCTGATTACAGGTGTAAATGTTACCATTGCTTAGAAGTGTTTAGTCTATTTTTCTTACTTGGGTATTCTTTGCCTCAGTATCTTTGAATCTAACTGATCAAAATCTGTCATGTGATATCTCTGCCATTAAATGATATGATATGAAGTCATTATTTACATTACAGTATCACCTAGAAAGGTGTATAATTTTTTTTCCCATTTGTCTTCACATATGAATCTATCTCTTATGTATATTTCTGACATATTATCATTTAATGTATCGTTTAATGATAATGTGTATAATAAGTTCAACATACAAAGAGTAAGTTGTCAACTTGCTCTTTTTTTATATCTGGATTCTTCATTTTAAAATAAAATCTGTCCACATTCTTAACCTTCTTTATTTTCCTTATAAATTCTACTTGATAGATTACAATCTCAGAAGAAAATGACAATGTACATTTTTATTTTGAAATTACATGATCTTGTGACTAGCAACAAAAAAGTGCCTTAAGACATTTCTGGCTGGAACACTGAACACAGTAATGCATGATTCTTTACAGTTAACATTGAATCATTTGACTGAATGCAACTCTTTACTGAATACACTATTGCATGATTCTTTACAGTTAACACTGAATCATTTGATTGAATGCAACTATTTACTGTATATAGTAATACATGATTCTTTACAGTTAACACTGAATCATTTGATTGAATGTAACTATTTACTGTATATAGTAATACATGATTCTTTACAGTTAACACTGAATCATTTGATTGAATGTAACTATTTACTGTATACTGTAATGCATGATTCTTTACAATTAACACTGAATCATTTGATTGAATGCAACTATTTACTGTATATAGTAATACATGATTCTTTACAGTTAACACTGAATCATTTGATTGAATGTAACTATTTACTGTATATAGTAATACATGATTCTTTACAGTTAACACTGAATCATTTGATTGAATGTAACTATTTACTGTATATAGTAATACATGATTCTTTACAGTTAACACTGAATCATTTGATTGAATGTAACTATTTACTGTATATAGTAATACATGATTCTTTACAGTTAACACTGAATCATTTGATTGAATGTAACTATTTACTGTATACAGTAATGCATGATTCTTTACAGTTAACACTGAATCATTTGATTGAATGCAACTATTTACTGTATATAGTAATACATGATTCTTTACAGTTAACACTGAATCATTTGATTGAATGCAACTATTTAATGTATATAGTAATACATGATTCTTTACAGTTAACACTGAATCATTTGATTGAATGTAACTATTTACTGAATACTGTAATGCATGATTCTTTACAGTTAACACTGAATCATTTGATTGAATGTAACTATTTACTGTATATAGTAATACATGATTCTTTACAGTTAACACTGAATCATTTGATTGAATGCAACTATTTACTGTATATAGTAATACATGATTCTTTACAGTTAACACTGAATCATTTGATTGAATGTAACTATTTACTGAATACTGTAATGCATGATTCTTTACAGTTAACACTGAATCATTTGATTGAATGTAACTATTTACTGTATATAGTAATACATGATTCTTTACAGTTAACACTGAATCATTTGATCAAATGTAACTATTTACTGAATACACTAATGCATGATTCTTTACAGTTAACACTGAATCATTTGATCAAATGTAACTATTTACTGTATATAGTAATACATGATTCTTTACAGTTAACACTGAATCATTTGATCAAATGTAACTATTTACTGTATATAGTAATACATGATTCTTTACAGTTAACATTGAATCACTTGATCAAATGTAACTATTTATTGTATATAGTAATACATGATTCTTTACAGTTAACATTGAATCACTTGATCAAATGTAACTATTTACTGTATATAGTAATACATGATTCTTTACAGTTAACATTGAATCATTTGATCAAATGTAACTATTTACTGTATATAGTAATACATGATTCTTTACAGTTAACATTGAATCATTTGATCAAATGTAACTATTTACTGTATATAGTAATACATGATTCTTTACAGTTAACATTGAATCATTTGATCAAATGTAACTATTTATTGTATATAGTAATACATGATTCTTTACAGTTAACATTGAATCACTTGATCAAATGTAACTATTTACTGTATATAGTAATACATGATTCTTTACAGTTAACATTGAATCACTTGATCAAATGTAACTATTTACTGTATACAGTAATACATGATTCTTTACAGTTAACACTGAATCATTTGATCAAATGTAACTATTTACTGTATACTGTAATGCATGATTCTTTACAGTTAACACTGAATCATTTGATCAAATGTAACTATTTACTGTATATAGTAATGCATGATTCTTTACAGTTAACACTGAATCATTTGATCAAATGTAACTATTTACTGTATATAGTAATACATGATTCTTTACAGTTAACACTGAATCATTTGATCAAATGTAACTATTTACTGAATACTGTAATGCATGATTCTTTACAGTTAACACTGAATCATTTGATCAAATGTAACTATTTACTGTATACAGTAATACATGATTCTTTACAGTTAACACTGAATCATTTGATTGAATGTAACTATTTACTGAATACTGTAATGCATGATTCTTTACAGTTAACATTGAATCACTTGATCAAATGTAACTATTTACTGTATATAGTAATACATGATTCTTTACAGTTAACACTGAATCATTTGATTGAATGTAACTATTTACTGTATATAGTAATACATGATTCTTTACAGTTAACACTGAATCATTTGATTGAATGTAACTATTTACTGTATACAGTAATACATGATTCTTTACAGTTAACACTGAATCATTTGATTGAATGTAACTATTTACTGAATACTGTAATGCATGATTCTTTACAGTTAACACTGAATCACTTGATCAAATGTAACTATTTACTGTATATAGTAATACATGATTCTTTACAGTTAACATTGAATCACTTGATCAAATGTAACTATTTACTGTATATAGTAATACATGATTCTTTACAGTTAACACTGAATCATTTGATTGAATGTAACTATTTACTGAATACTGTAATGCATGATTCTTTACAGTTAACACTGAATCACTTGATCAAATGTAACTATTTACTGTATATAGTAATACATGATTCTTTACAGTTAACATTGAATCACTTGATCAAATGTAACTATTTACTGTATATAGTAATACATGATTCTTTACAGTTAACACTGAATCATTTGATTGAATGTAACTATTTACTGTATATAGTAATACATGATTCTTTACAGTTAACACTGAATCATTTGATTGAATGTAACTATTTACTGAATACTGTAATGCATGATTCTTTACAGTTAACACTGAATCATTTGATTGAATGTAACTATTTACTGTATACAGTAATACATGATTCTTTACAATTAACACTGAATCATTTGATTGAATGCAACTATTTACTGTATATAGTAATACATGATTCTTTACAATTAACACTGAATCATTTGACTGAATGCAACTCTTTACTGAATACACTATTGCATGATTCTTTACAGTTAACACTGAATCATTTGATTGAATGTAACTATTTACTGTATATAGTAATACATGATTCTTTACAGTTAACACTGAATCATTTGATTGAATGTAACTATTTACTGAATACTGTAATGCATGATTCTTTACAGTTAACACTGAATCATTTGATTGAATGTAACTATTTACTGTATATAGTAATACATGATTCTTTACAGTTAACACTGAATCATTTGATTGAATGTAACTATTTACTGTATATAGTAATACATGATTCTTTACAATTAACACTGAATCATTTGATTGAATGTAACTATTTACTGTATATAGTAATACATGATTCTTTACAGTTAACATTGAATCACTTGATCAAATGTAACTATTTACTGAATACACTAATGCATGATTCTTTACAGTTAACACTGAATCATTTGATCAAATGTAACTATTTACTGAATACACTATTGCATGATTCTTTACAGTTAACATTGAATCACTTGATCAAATGTAACTATTTACTGAATACACTAATGCATGATTCTTTACAGTTAACACTGAATCATTTGATCAAATGTAACTATTTACTGTATACAGTAATACATGATTCTTTACAATTAACACTGAATCATTTGATTGAATGTAACTATTTACTGTATACTGTAATGCATGATTCTTTACAGTTAACACTGAATCATTTGATTGAATGTAACTATTTACTGTATTAATTTAGCCGATGTATAGTACATGCCAAGGGTTGATCCAGATCCATTTCTTCTAAAGGTGCTTGTATATTATGGTCTACCCTGTTCATTCTATTTAGAATTTCAAGGAAATTAAGTTATGCAATATATATGACAGCAGATATGGGTCAACACTTCACAAGTATGTGCACATTTTACTCTGGAATACAATGTAAGCCTAAAATCTACCTCATCTGCAGCTGCAATGTCCACTTTTTCCTCCTCCCCATCTTTCAATATGGTCCCTCGCCAGTGAAGAAACAGCGCAAGACATTCAAAA
The DNA here is from genome assembly GCA_029931535.1 of Margaritifera margaritifera. Lineage (NCBI taxonomy): Eukaryota > Metazoa > Mollusca > Bivalvia > Unionida > Margaritiferidae > Margaritifera > Margaritifera margaritifera. The sequence goes on from JAQPZY010001688.1 coordinate 4,446,227, forward strand.
CGGCGCCTCTGGACTGGATAGTATTGATAGTTCCTCTCCATGCAGACACAGTGCACCGATGTTTCCTTATGGGCATTGGTCTTGTTGGGGTTACCTCCATGTTCATGTAGAAATATTCTGAAAGAAATGCACCAACTGCTTTTCTATTATCTTCCAAGGCAAGAAATAAACATCCTAATATAAACTTTTCTTGATAGGTTTATAAACTTGGAACAAAAAAAATACATTGTTGCCATCATGCATGGTATATATCACTGTAAAGTGGCCATCTAAAGAACGTATTAGATTAAATTTCAGGTCAATTCCTGTCCATTTTGACAATTTAGTCAAACTATTTCGATGCACATGTTCCTTCTATTTTAATTTGAGGCTAATTTAAAAAAAAAAAAACAGCTTACCGAATCAAGCTTTTCATGCCATGGCGAGCTGCATAGTGAAGAGGTGTCTCATGCTGGTGACTGTCACCATATGAACAGTTGGGGTCCAGAGCTTTTCGAAGGTCACTTTGGTTGTTATAGAGATTCATGGCAGCAACCTCATCCCCATTCTGGAGATATTTTCGAAATTTTGAGGAGGAACTTCCCATTTTAGTTTGCCACTAAGTTTACATTTATTAACCTGCAAACAGAAAAAAATATATGAAAGAAAACAAAATTTTGAAAAAGCAATTTTTTTTAGTAAATGAGGTTTCTCTGGGAATACTTACCTGATCAAACTGATGGCCAGAGATGATGGAGTCTACTGGTAGTGTGTGTTATATATATTTCAGTAATTTCCACTACCAGCCAAAGTTATACATATAAAAAAAAACAAAAAATTATCCAGCGCATGACTAGCCCCATGTTGGCCTGGTTACGAAGATCAGAGGTTGGTATCACCAACAGTGTCTGTGATTCTGATAGCATCAGCGTGATGTCCCAAAAGAAAGAGATTAAGAAACGAAGGATGGGGTTTAACACTAAATGGAAGATTTTATAACCTTGGGTGGAAATTGCTGGATCAGATGGTAAGTTTTCCATATTGCTAAATGTGTTACTCAGATCTACTTAGTTACCAATAGGCGAGATGAGGGGGGGGGGATTTTGTTTTTATAGTAGTAGCAGTAGTTGTAGTTGTTATTGTTGTCATTCTTATTAAATTGTGATGAGGAATGAAAGTTGCCTTTTATTCATGAGTTACTCTTATATTTACATAGTTTACTCTAGGAGAAATATAGTTTGATTAGTAAACCTTAACATCAGTGGGTTTCTGCCCTATTAATTTCTCATTTCTCTTTTCTGCCTATCCAAGTAATAAAAGGAGACTGGCAGCTGTATCCACTTCTTGCAAACTATGCCCAAGCTGCAGCTGTATCCACTTCTTGCAAACTATGCCCAAGGGCAGAACTATGCCCAAGCTGCCCTAGTGCTAACTGTGTCAACAGCAGGTAAATAAAACACTTGAAACTTTTGAACAATATAAGGATTCAGGTAGTTTTGTATCTTTTTTGTACATCCATTTTTTTCAGATTGTGAAAGGTCATTAAATATATATGGGGAAAAGAAAAAACAAAGGACTTCATTTATTTAAATTAAAAAACAAACGAGTTTGACATTAAGTCTTGTTATAACTTTAGGAAATAAAGAATACTATGTAAATATATCCATTTACTTGTTATTTCATTGGTATTAATTTGTTTCACTTTTATGACATTAACACGTGCTTTTAAAATATTTTATGACCCTAATGCACTTACCCCAATGCTATAAAAAATGTATGGGGAGATCACTGTACATACTGCCTGACCTCAAGTTCATTGATATAGGGCCTTAACCCTAATTTTCTTCTTCTGATGATTTACATTAATAAAACCTTATCCATATCTGCATTTATGGTAGTCTGATCGACAGTAATTTTACTGCTAAATTTTCCATATTTCTATGTCCGCATTTTTCAGAATCTGTACAAAAATTGCACAGGTCTTGTATTAGACTAGTCACTTATGCATAGTCAAATGTAAAGATGGTGCCTGTATGTAGGAAACAACAGTTCCACAAATCAAAAAAGGCTATGAATTAAAGTACATATCCCACATTTTTTAAGCATAAAATGTGGTATATAATTGTAATCAGAAAGTACTGATGTCATTTTTTAAAGTGTATGTCAACATGGTCATGAAGGCGCATTTACTCATCTAAATTAAATATTAATTTTTCTAATATTTAAAACTAATATATTTTAACCAATGTCTATTTAATCCTAATTGTTGAATGCTCTGCGCTTTAACCGTCATCAAAAAGCTTCCAGATGAAAATTATTGATCGCTATAGACTTTTACAATGGTGACCAGGTACTAAACTGGGTCAAGAAAAGACCAAGTTATACATAACAGGATAGTACACATTTTTTGCCACATGCACAGCTTTCATTGTGACATCACAGAGTGTGACATTCAATCCAGTTTGTACTGGATCACACCTTTAGGTTGACCTCGTCCAAAAATGCAAGTGTACTTTAACATTGATTTTGCCATATTTCTGAGGGTGTGTATATAATGATCTTCCAAGGAATATTGATGTATGAGGATCGAAATCAAGTGAACAATCACCATTTAAAGGTATGTGTAAGCAAATTCTACAAAATGAAACCCATTTCTGAATTAGTCAGTACTTAACGCCTACATGACCTGTATGACTTGTACTATAGTTGCTGCATTATGATTTTAAAGGTCACCACAGGGTGACCTTTTATATTTTATCTTGCCAATTTTGAATTTTCAGTCTCAACTTGGAGCACTGTGGAGTATCCAAGAGATATGGTTTGATGAATTTCAGCACTTACTTTCACCTTTTCACAAATATGGTCCATGCAGATTGACACTCCTCATTTCATCTGAAGCATAATTTATCTTAATAATGCATGCATGTCAGATGTCAATGATATATTCATACTCTTCTTGGTATGCTTACAACCAGACAACCCCATGTTGGAAAGTTCATGTATTACATCACTTGTTTTGGTGTATTTCCCACGAATCTACTTCTACCTGTTACACTGTTGTACATATGATCTGCAACAAAAATAAATTGCAAAGCAACAACATAAGTTTAGAGAAAAACTCACATGAAAAAAACTTCATTATGCATTACTAAAGCTTTTCACATTTTTTATCATAATTTTGATTTTGGGAGTTTTCTTCTCAATAAAAAAAGCCAAAAGAAAAAAATTTGGAAAGATCATGATGGTATGATAAGACAAGTGTACCTCGAAGGGAATGATGCTCTACTGGCCAAAAAGAATTCCAGGAATACAAGATAAAACCAATTCTTCTTTTTAACTGCTGAGTGTTGAAACCATCTCTGATATTTCTGAACAATAAAAAGACTTTCAAAGCAGCCACTGTGGCAGCCATACTGAATGCAAGATAGGCACCATTTTCATTTAGGACCAACTTGACATTATTAGAAGTCTTTTGGTGAAATCCCCATGTGAATATGACTTTCCATTGTAGAGAAGTAGTGATAAGATTTTCAAGATGGTTGCCATGGTGGTTATACTGGATGTCAGATCAGCACTATTTCTATTTAGGCACAACTAAACATCATAAGAAGTCTTTGGTGAAAACCATATGTTGAAGATGGCTGCCATGGTGTCCATATTAAATGTCAGATCAGCACCATTTTAATTTAAGACCAACTAAACATCATATGAAGTCTTTTGGTAAAAACCCATATCAATATGACCATCCGTCTAGGAGTAGCAATTTTCAAAATGGCTGCCACAGTGGCCATATTGGCACCATTTTAATTTAGAACCAATTAGATATTACAAGAAGTATTCTGGTGAAAATCCCATGTCAATACAACATTCCACTGAGGTGTTGCAATAACAAGATTTTCAAGATAGCAGCCATAGTGGCCAAATTGGATATCAAACCAAAACCATTTTCATTTCGGTCAAACTAGATATCACAAGACTTTTCGAGAAAACCCAATGTCAATATGACTATCCATCTAGGAGGAGTAGCAATAACAAGATTATCAAGATGGCAGCTATGGTTGCCATACTGGAGGCCAGATCAGCACCATTCTTTTAAAGTACCAACTAGACATCATAAGAAGACTTCTGGTGAAAACTTGACATCGATTTTACTTTCCATTCAGGTGCAGTAGTGACAACAAGATTTAAAAAATGGCTACCATGGTGGCAATACTGGATGTCAAATCAGCACCATTTTCATTTAGACATCATAAGTCTTGTAGTGAAAACCCCAATTTGATATGACCATCTATTAAGAAGGAGTAGCAACAACATGATTTTCAAGATGGCCCCTGTCAACCATATTGGATGCCAGAGTAGCACCATTTTCATTTAGGACTAACTAGACATCATAAGAATTCTATGACCATCCTTTCAAAAGGAGTAGTGATAGCAAGATTTTCAAGATAGATGCTATAGTGTCCATATTGGATGTCTGAGCAGCACTATTTTCATTTAGGACCAGCTAGACCTTGTGATGAATGTGTGTAAAGTTTCACGGCAATCCTCAAACTAGTTTAGGAGGAATAACAATAACAAACTTGTGCTGATGGATGGATGGCCAACAGACAACAGACCATCCCATAAACTCTTTTGGTCTATGACCAGTTGAGCTAAAAATTGTTTATGTGTGAACAAAAAATATTAGATTTAGGTTATGAATTACTTTTATAAAAATTAACTGACAATGCAGAACATCAATCTCTTGAATATTCTGTTATGGAACTTGAAGACTTACTGCCATTCTTCATAACTCATTTCCCAAGAAGTGCAAAATAATTAGATACAAAAGACATGAAGTTACAGGAGAGAGGTTTTATTTTCAATTTCTTATCATTCTTACCGCTATCTATAAATTAAGAAAATTAAATAGGTCAAAATAAGTTACATATCTAGATTCAGTTAATTAAGAAAGGATATGGAAATTTTTTTTAGTGGTTAAGTTAAATTGTGAATTTGCCATCTGATATAGAGGCTAGAATTTTATATAAATAAGACAAATGGTTGAGGATGCTGATTTAAGTATAAAATATACAGTAGTTGTATTTTTTTCTTGTAAATGTGCACAAATTATAATCACAAAGAGCCATCTTTTAACATCAGTGACGACAGCTCCATATGAACTTTATAATGCTGTATACCATTCTGAACAGTGTTACTAATGCAGTTATTGGCTGCGAGTCATATTGCTATTGCATGCTGAGTAGCTGGCTGGATGCCTATTGTGGCAGGAAGTTGATTTGCCCCATCAGAATAGTAAGTAAGGATTTTTATGAGGACTTACTGATTGCAAAAAAATGTCTTTTTTTTTCATGGTATATATATTTGTTTCAATTCACAACTGATAATGATAAGATTTTCCTTAACATTTTTTGGGGTCATATGAATCAGTGTTGACCAGTATAAACAAATGTTGTGGTCATGATGTCAGTGAAATGCATTCCCTGGAAAACTGGGAGTTTATGACAATGCATCAAAACAAAGTAGCATCAAAACAGGGGATGGAAAATTATTAAGCTTATCTGACTACAAAAGAGCCTGGTTAAATGATGGTCCATCACCTTCGCCAGTTTTGCCTAATAACATGGACAAATTCAAACTAATATAACTTCACTAATTTCATCCCAATTTGCATGAAATTTTCACTATGAACCAAGCATTGCTCTCTAATAAATCATCAATAATCCCCATGCTTTTCCAGAACAAGAGTCACTCAATGGGACAGACACTCCACTGGCCAAAAAGAAATTCCAGGAATCCAAGACAAGACCATTCCTTCTTTATAACTACTGAGAACTGAAACCATCTCTTATATTCTCGAGAAACTCCAATATGCAAAATTTGGTAGCAAAATATTTTCTTACATGTATGAGTTAACATGTTTACAAGATACCTGTAGGTGCTGGACAAAATTCTTTGTCATTCCCACTGACCTTGAACCTGATATCATGGATAGAAAGTCTTCAACTTGTCTCAGACAATATCAAGATATTCCCATGTGGTGAGTTTGGTTAAATCTATAATCAATATTAAGAAAAAAACAACAAAAAAACAAACCCAGTTACTTCAGTGGCATCATTTAAAGTAACTATCCATAAACTGGATTTGATAAAAATACTTTCATACTTGTTTGGGTTATCATGTTCACAAATCAGTACACCTAAAATCCAGAGTCATGACCTTTGACCTTAAAATCAATGTCAGAGTGCTGACTATCAACTTGTCCATTGGAATGTAACTAAATACAAAGTCTGGTCAAAATTCACTTGTATACATATATGTACAAGCCATGGTCTTTATTAGCTAAGCGAAAAAAACACCCCACAAAGCAGTGACCTTCGATTCCATTCCAAGGTCAATCAGGTCTGGTTTTCAAGACTCTTTCACAAAAGTGTGGATATGTTGCTAGTCCGATTTGCACCATTTTCATTCATAACCAATTAAATATTACAAGAAATGTTTTAGTGAAAACCCCATGACAATGCCATCATTCATGCAAGAGAAGTAGCTATAAAAAGATTATCAAGATGGCCACAATGGTTCCATATTGATCAGATGAACACCATTTTCATTCAGAACCAGCTACATATTGCAATAATAGTGTTTAAGCGAAAACTCCATGTTGATAAGACCATCTGTTCAGGAAAAGTAGCCATAATAAGGATTTTCATGGCAATCAAAGCAGCCATTTATCATTTAACGTTGGCATGGTCATCCATTTAGGAGAAGTAGCTGTTACAAAAATTTTTAATTTTGGGGAGGTCACAATGGCATAATTTTCATTCAGAATCAACTACATATTGTGATAACTGTCTTAGTGAAAACGCTATATTGATACAACCATCTCTTAAAGAGGAGTGATAACAAGATTTTCAAGATGGCCACCACTGTTCGGCACCATTTTTATTTAAGACCAACTAGACATCATAACAAGTCCTTTAGTGAAAACCCCTTGTTGACATGACCATCTGCTCAGTAGAGAAGCTATAGTATCTTGGCTGTCCAGGGGGCACCATTTACATTCAGGACCAATAAGACATCATAATAAGTTTTCTGGTGAAAAGTCCATGTTAATATGACTTTCCATTTAGGAAAAGTAATAATAAATGATTTCCAACATGGCTGCCATGACAGACATACTGGATATCAGATTGGCACCATTTTTATTTAGGACCAAGTAGACATTATAAAAAGAATTTTAGTGAAAACCCCATGCTGACATGACCATCCAATAAGAAGTGCTGATTACAAGATTTTCAATATGGCCATCATTGCAGACATACTGGATATCAGATCAGCACCATTCTGTATCATCTAAGCATTATAAAAAGTCTTTAGGTAAAAACTTCATGTTGATATCACCAGCCTTTTAAGAGGAGCAGCCATAATAAGATTTTTTTGTTGGCCACCATGACAGCCATATTGGATTCAAGATTGGAACCATTTTCTTGTAGGACCAATTAGGGTACGGAGATGACTCTGCTCCAGCAGCCAGCTTGGCAGCTGCAACAGTTACCATATCGATATTCTTTAGCACAAGCACCCACTGCTCCTGCATGCCAGGAATGGAAACAATGATGTTTTGGCACCGGCTATCCAGTGGATGGTATAGCCGAGGCACTAGCATATCCAAAAAGTGCTTTTTATGATGCTCAAACAAGAGCTGCTGAGCATCGTCCTGTACTGCTTTGTGGGTAACCAGGAGTGTCAGTGGGCCTCCCCTGCTCCAGAAAGAAACTCTAGCCATGGTAGGCATGAATGGCCTTGCACATCTCCTAAACCTGGGTCATGTCAGATTTAAGGCACATCCTCTGTTTTTAGTCCTTTTATAACCTCGTACTTGGTGCAGTAGTCTTCCTCCACCTCTTTGTAATAATCTGCGGTTGTATGCAGCTAGTCATGATGCCACCCTCTGCCAATAGGTGGAGGTTGAGCCCTGGTTGCCAGAACAAATGACCTGCACTCCCCACAACTCCATCCATCCAAGAAAGATCTTGAGTTTCAAGCAGAAAACTGCGGATTTCATACCAGATGAGGACCCATGGAATATATTTCTGCCCCATGCATTTTGGTGTCCACACTTTTTGGCTATTCCATGAAAGAAAGATATAATAAATTTGTGTGTGGGCAACCCTCTCATGCATCTTTTTTGCGAGCCTGTATGTCAGAGTGATAACAAGGGGATTTTGGCTGAGAAAGAGAGCAAGAGTGCATGTGATCTTTCCAGAGCCTCTGCTGCCATTGAGGCAGAAAGAAGGTGTACTGCTAATGAATCACTGTCGCTTGGGGCTGTTGAATCTGATATTTCACTCTTGCAATTGGCCCAGTACTCTGGCTTGGGCATGTTGGTGGCACTGTCATTGGAGGCCAGAAGCTTTTCCTCCCTGACACGCCACTGACCCCATCTGCAGCTTGCTGTTCCAGCGATTGGACTGTTGGCATTGTGGATCTTGCGCTTAAGGGCGGCACAGTTGATACAAACAGGCTCCTCTACATGGTAGGCTGGAATGCGTCCAATCAGGCCAAATGCTTGGGCTTCATGTAGATGGAGTCAGTTGCAACTCGCACATGTTTTTTTCTCCCAGTTCCATAACATATGGTGAAACATTTCTTCCACCTAGATCATATGTCCCAAAACTTACAGAAACGACACAAATTGTGTTGAATTTGCCATACACCCCCTGCATGTTACAATAAAGTAGGTAAATAACATGGTTATTTGATAATAAACTAAATGAAGCTAACCTTGTACTATTCTCATTTATTCCTTTTTTTATTCTTCAAAAGCAATTAATTTATAAAAGACACAAACATATCCACTATCCAAACTCCGCATGGTCCTGTATTGTAGCATATACATCCATGGTGTGTATCACTTATGTCTGGTAAAAACTTTGACACAATGCTCACTGACGTGAATATAGATAAACAAATCATGACTGGCTGTCCTCAAAGGTTTGAATATGTTGTCAAACTGAAAATTGGATCTAAAAAATCACAAGTAAAAGAAAGAAAGAAAAAGAAAGAGAGAAATAACAACCAATTGCTTAAAGGTACCAGCAATTCATGCATGACATGCTTTATGGTGCAAAATAACCAAGAGTGTATTATATCCATGTTAACAATATAACAATATTTCGCAAATAAATATCATTATTAGGAAATACATTCATTGCGAGCGCAAATGAAAACATTTTTGCTAGCACAGGTTACAAAAAGTATTCTTAAAGGCAATTAATGCTGTGTATGCTATTGTACCATGCAGACATCAGTGCCTGTTTGTATCAATTATGATGACAGGTGACAAACAATAGAAGCTTGGGATGTGAATAAACACACCTGGTAGAGAGTAATAAACCCATTGTTTAACTATAAAATACAAAGATTATTTTATTACAAAGCAAGCCGCCATTGGGAAGTCGACTTTGTATTCTTTTAAGTGTGGAGATTTTATATATATATATATATATATATATATATATATATATATATATATATATATATATATATATATATATATATATATACAAAGTAGGCAGTCCTTTGGAAGCCGATTTTGGTTTCTATATATATACATGTATCCAATTTCAATGCCCTAACCGGGAAATGAAATAGTGTTGAACCTTCACAGGTACCATCCACCTTTCTGTATTTATACTTTACTACATGCAACATAAATTTACATTATTTTATCACCCAACAAAGAGGCTTTGGCCGCAGATCTTCATATATTTATAACTGAAACAAAGCGTAGTATGTTTGTTATCACTCAGTAGAAGTGGCTATAAATCAAAACAATGGAAACAACCGCTGTCGACCAGCAGCCCTGTGCTACGGCAGGGTCCGTATAAATTACCACCCTGAGTATATGAATAACTACCGAGGTAACTAGATTCTTTCCATGGGGAATCTTCTCGGGGTTTCCCAGGTAACAGAACAGATAATATTTTCTCCAGGAGTTGATTTAATGTGTGTCTGCCATTATAATGCATTTCGGGATTTCCGTCGTCTTCCGTCTGGGTCACCCGGAAGTGTTTGTAAACGAGCCTGCTGGCATGTCTGATAGCATTATTATAGGGGCTGTATAAAAACCGTAAATAATGTGATTTACCCCGTAGAGTTGAACCTTTGTTTTTCAACATGGACTTCAATAATGGTTTTAAAATTTTTTTTAAAATCTTATTCTGCATACTTTTACATGTAAATTTCACATAACTCCTATTACCTGTTACAACCATCATTTTTACGGGTACAGGTCATTTCGACCCAAAACCTGTTCGTCTCATGTCGATTCGGCCCAAAGGCTACGTTCGGTCGGGTAGATTCGGCTGTGTCGTTTCGGTCCACATACGTTTTATTAAATACTGTGTTAGTTTAATAACGATGTTATCATTGGAATAGTATAACGTCGAGCAACAAAGTGCCAGTGATCGTAGTGACATATCAGCTGATTATGTATTTTTATGAAGAAAAAAAAAAAAACAACAACTCAAATTAAAAGTGGCTGATTCGGACCGGGCTTATTCAGACCAAAAATTATGGCTGATGTTATTAAACATAGTCTTAGATTGAAATGTGACATGTACAGTTGTTCAAATATGATATTTCCAGTGGCGTAACTTCAAATTGTGCCCACCCACCCATTTAGAGTGGGCACCCCCCCTCAAATTAATGTAAAGAGGGATTTGGGGCCCCCTCCTTGTGCACCCCGCTCCCCTATTGCAGGGTACGTAGGGGCAGTAGTTACGCGCCACTGGATATTTCTCATTAATTCCCAGGTACGTAGGGCAGTTCAAAACTGCATTTAAAGAAACAAAAACCCCGATTTTACGTTAGATGATGGCGTTGTTCTCTATACAAATCAAATGAAATAATGTAAAACCGTTTATCTTGCATTGCCAATTCAATAGTGAAATAGTTTCAAAGCAGATTATTGACCTTTTGTGCGAAATTGAAATCGTTTATTTTATTTTATTGGGAAAAAATATAATTACCAACAATGAAAAAAATCGTGAAAACAGGGCCAATACAGTAACATTTTTTCATCTATATATATTGGTCCGAGTAAATTAATGCTTTTGTTAGATTTATGTAGAATTTATCTTTATACTGTATATTACACTATATACTGATAGTCCTAAATAACACTTATATAATCACTTATATAATAAAAATAACAATGCATTCCTGTCAAATATTTATGATTTAATTCTATACAATATCATACGTCTATATTCTGCTGATCTTGTGCACCTCATATTAATTACAATAATGAAAATGATTCGATGTAGCGAAAATGGTGGTGTTATCTCTTTGGCAATAATGAAAATGATTCGATCTAGCGAAAATGGTGGTGTTATCTCTTTGGCAATAATGAAAATGATTCGATGTAGCGAAAATGGTGGTGTTATCTCTTTGGCAATAATTAAATGTGTGTTAGTAATCTTAGTATAAAACAAGTTATGTTTTCTCTCAATTCTAATGTATCATTATGTTTTCTCTCAATTCTAATGTATCATTGTGTTTTCTCTCAATTCTAATGTATCATTGTGTTTTCTCTCAGTTCTAATGTATCATTGTGTTTTCTCTCAATTCTAATGTATCATTGTGTTTTCTCTCAGTTCTAATGTATCATTGTGTTTTCTCTCAATTCTAATGTATCATTGTGTTTTCTCTCAATTCTAATGTATAATTTAATTTTATGCAGATTACTAACACTGAATTCATTGATGCCGCTATAATTTTACACATCTTATTATAACTGTATGTTTAATACTTTGTTTGATCAGTATTCCCTTAATTAATTTAATTGCAACAACAATAGTGAGATCATCTTACCATCAATTTGCTAAACTGTTTGAATACCATTCTGGAAGAGAGAGAGAGAGAGAGAGAGAGAGAGAGAGAGAGAGAGAGAGAGAGAGAGAGAGAGAGAGAGAGAGATGTTTAGGTAAAAGATCATTAATTGGAAAATTAAACAACTAAGAACACAACTGTGTTAACCAAATTTTATTCATGTTGTAATAAATCATAACAAAGTTTTTAATACAAATAATGCGCAGTATAACACAACACATATCAGTAGAATTTGGAAACTACAGGTTCCCATAAATTGCTACTGTTTTCCTAAGCAGTTCAATTGTCCACAAATCCCCTGTGTTATATTGGTCTCACAATATATTCAGTCTCGTTTGCAGTCTGCAGTATTTCTGTCCATTGTTCCTAGTGTAGAGGGCATCATGTACATGTTGCATCTGTGTATTTACAAAGTCTGCTTCGCGAAGCAGAAAGCGCACTAGAACGTAAAACCTTAGGTCGTTCCCGTTCGCCCTCTTATTAATTCTTCTGTGCTAACCTGGAAGTATATACAATTATAGGGGGAAGAAAGAAAGAAAATAAAAAAGCAAGACTCCATCAGGTCTCGATTTACAGTCGATATAAACTTTTATATAACATACATAAAATATGAAATATTTACACATGCGAAGAACACTGAAAAACATCTACTTAACCAAGCTTAATTGAATTAATAAATTTATTAAAAACATAGTGGGCCGAAACGACCAGCATATGCGAACCGAATCGACCCGGTTGAAATAGTGGGCCGAATCGACCCGGGTCGAACTGGTTTTGTGCCATGATGACTATAAGCCATTTCTACCATCACCATTTACACTTAACAAACATAAACCGTTTCGTAAAAATTATTTATTTACTCAAATCTGCTTAAACGTGCAAGTGTCCCATAAATGGGTTATGCAGTTATGGGACTGGTACATTTTCTTCATCCGTCGTCACAAATGGCTGCTTATACAGGTAAGTGGCCATAAATAAAGACACCAGCTTTGACAAACTCCATACATGTATTAAGATTAGACTTTCACAGTAAATGACATTTTTGGAAATGTTTATAATTTGAGAATTTGAGAAAGATTATAAAGTGAGATTCTTACAAACCGTGTATTATTTCGTCTTGAGTTGAAATTATTATTGAAAAATACATATTTGTTTTGTAATATATAGACCATACAAATTTAAAAAGGTAAAATCGGCAATGATCTTAACTGTGAGAAGTCACGTAAAATGAATGCTTGGTACAGGAAAAGTGTTTCAAATTCCTAAACATCGTCAATTTTAGATACAAGGAGTTTACTGAAGTATAAAATGTTGGAAATTCCAAGAATTCTGATGAAGAATTCAAGGAAAATGATAAAATTAATGATTTCTGCATCCATGTCCAAAATTCTTTTCTAAAAAAGTCTATTATGACGGAAGTCTATTGGATTTTTGGAAATTAAAACTTACTTACATGCTGTGCATTTGACAACAGATTAGTGGTTGATTATTGTATTATGGAGAGAATGGGAGAAGACTCGGAAGCTTTATTTATACGTAGTCTGGACAGTAGCGGAACAATAGATTATTTTTTCCTTGAGATAACCATTGATCCGAGTTAAATAAAAAAATCTCAAAATAATGTGGGATCCATGAAGAAAATAAATTACAATGAGTATATAAGAGATAGTAGAAACTATCTTGAAAGTCATTACTAAAATGCAGACTAATATAAAATAACAAGCATGCAAACAGTTACAAATTATAAACTTTAATTTCTCAACGAAATCAGTTGCAACCTATATTTTGAATAATGAACAATAGATTATTTTTTCCTTGAGATAACCATTGATCCGAGTTAAATAAAAAAATCTCAAAATAATGTGGGATCCATGAAGAAAATAAATTACAATGAGTATATAAGAGATAGTAGAAACTATCTTGAAAGTCATTACTAAAATGCAGACTAATATAAAATAACAAGCATGCAAACAGTTACAAATTATAAACTTTAATTTCTCAACGAAATCAGTTGCAACCTATATTTTGAATAATGAACGTCATAGACTCGAAATGTGGATCAATGCTAGAACGCATTAACTGTTAACTTTTAATATGAAGTTTCTAATGCACTTAACAAAATTACTGTGGATGCATCTCAGATAGTATTAGTTGCATATCTAAAACCAAAGCAAGATAAAACTATATAATTATGCCATAGCTTTTCAGAAATGTTTTCTATTCCATAATAGGCCCTAATCAATGCAAGTTGTCAAATTAAGACAGCACACTTACACAATTTTAACTATTATGATCTTTTTTTAGTGGACTTCACGCACAATTAGTAAAACAAAATATCTTACTGGTAAATTCAAATTTCAGCTTTCTCAATTTTTCAGCTACTCTTGCACAGCTGTGAGCTAGCATATTAGTCTAGCTCATGGATTAATAGCGTTAATTAGCACACTAGTCAAACTATTGAACTAATAATGTTGATTAGCACACTAGTCAAACTATTGAACTAATAGCGTTAATTAGCACACTAGTCAAACTATTGAACTAATAATGTTCATTAGCACACTAGTCAAACTATTGAACTAAAAGCGTTAATTAGCACACTAGTCAAACTATTGAACTAATAGCGTTAATTAGCACACTAGTCAAACTATTGAACTAATAGCGTTAATTAGCACACTAGTCAAACTATTGAACTAATAGCGTTAATTAGCACACTAGTCAAACTATTGAACTAATAGCGTTAATTAGCACACTAGTCAAACTATTGAACTAATAGCGTTAATTAGCACACTAGTCGAACTATTGAACTAATAGCGTTAATTAGCACACTAGTCAAACTATTGAACTAATAATGTTCCTTAGCACACTAGTCAAACTATTGAACTAATAATGTTCCTTAGCACACTAGTCAAACTATTGAACTAATAATGTTCATTAGCACGCTAGTCAAACTATTGAACTAATAATGTTAATTAGCACACTAGTCAAATTATTGAACTAATAGCGTTAATTAGCACACTAGTCAAACTATTGAACTAATAATGTTCCTTAGCACACTAGTCAAACTATTGAACTAATAATGTTCCTTAGCACACTAGTCAAACTATTGAACTAATAATGTTCCTTAGCACACTAGTCAAACTATTGAACTAATAACGTTCCTTAGCACACTAGTCGAATATATCTGCTCTAGCACAGCTGCTGAGCTAGAATACTTCTGAAATTTAACTTAGTACAACCTTTTCCAACGCACAATAAATAATCACACTGAGAAATTCTACCTACTCTAGCACAGCTGGTGAGCATTGACTAGAACCCAACCAGACTAAGATATAGGAGAAGCAGAGCGAACACAAAAATCAGTAAATGACGCGTCACTTAAGCATCTGTGATTGGTCACATGAGCCATGTATTGCATCAGACATTTATCGGAGTCTAAGGCGAACTATATTCTGCTATTAATGTATAAATATGCAGTGACAGGATCCACAGTGATTTTTATTGCGGTTGTATATCTTATTGTTGCACAAGCTTTGTCCACGCACAATAAATAAAAAACAAAATGATCACTGAGAAATTGTAATTCCAGCACTGTCTTTATATACCACCATATCGCAATCCTTACTATCGTGATATTAAAATCGTGCAACTACTATAAATGTAGTGATTAAGTGCAAAGATACTACAAGACTAAAATAAACAAATGTACAGAGCACTAGCCAAGCACAGCTCAGCGAACACCAAGTATTGTCATTTAGTCTGATAGTCTCTGATAAATGTCACAGTGTTAGTAAGCGAGGTAGATAACGTAAATGTAAAAACGGTGTAATTCAAAGCCAGAAGTTTGCGGTTCGACTCTTGCATTCAGAGAATTTTTTCCTATGTAATTTATAACCACCTCATTCTATACAGACCGATCGATAAAAGCAGATCGAATATATACTCCGCAATCTAAATAACGCCCCTATAGAGTTTAAAACAAGACTTATCCCCCTCCACAGCCCCCCCCCCCCAAAAAAAACCTTCCAAAACAAAACAAAACAAAAAACACTGTGATAAATTTACATCGTGGTGCTAGCATACAAGAAACTAGGCGTGATCAGTCTCTAGTGTACGCAAAACACTAATTAGGAGATCTCATGTAAAAAATTAAAAAAAGGCATGGAAACAATAAAAACAAAATTCATTGTTCAGCTACTGTACAACAAGCATAAAATTGCACATTGGTTAATACCAGCAGCTCAGAGGAAACTTATATATATATATATATATATATATATATATATATATATATATATATATATATATATATATATATATATATATATATATATATATATATATATTTAAGTGCACAAAAGCTTGCATCAACGTAGAAAATACTGATAAGAAATGTTTCTTGGACTCTTCGAGTCAATTTTAAATATACCTACCACCCTTCTCTCATCGAAAAAAAAACAACAAATCTCAAAGACCATAAAAATATACAATATAGATAAATACAGCAATTGGTTTAATATATGTCCTGTGATAATAGAGAACATGACAAATTTCAGGATGAATTTTGTTATAGGATTAAATGATCATGATTGGGTATTTATTGAAGTGCAAATTTTATCCAATCAGTCACAGAGTTAAAATAAAGTCCAAGAAGAAATTTTACCTAATCACTCACAAAGTAAATAAAGTCCCAAAGACCTATGTTGTGAGTGGTTAGGCAAAATTTACACTTAGATAATTATCCAACTATTATAATTTGATTCTTATAATTCCAATTTTAGCCTCTTCACATGGCGTCAGAATATATAGCCCATCTTTCCTAGCCAAGGGTCGTCAATCCACTTCGTTCATCGTCGATGTGGAACTAAATGTGTCAATGACTGTTGGCTAGCTAAGATGAACTAACCCGTACAGAATCGTTGTGCAAAGATACTTCAAGACTAAAATAAACAAATGTACAGTGCACTGTGTTGTACAAGAGTTGATGAGGGTCACAATTATTTTTTATTCAGCAAATGTACTTTTGATATTTAGCAGTCATTTTCTTCTTGCTTTCTATGCATTTCGATCTTTGCCCCCCAAAATCTTGTCCATTTTTAGTGAGATCAGCTGCTCTTACGTCATATGAACGTCCCTGAATACCAGCTGATTACTTTTGCAAACACACTGTTAAAGAAAAAATGCAGAAATTTATGAAGGTATAATTAATCGAAAAGCACACCATTTGTTTTATTTGGGGACATATGTGAGTGTTGGGGTACAGGAAGGACATTGTGATTGCATTATTTGAACTTCTAATGGGAGATTTTATGTGGGGGTAGCAAATCTTTATCTGAAAACACGGGAGAAGGGGCCTGGTTGTTGTAAGAAATTAATGCAGACAAAGCTTGACCGAAAGTACATTATATATCAAAAGTAGTCCCCAGAATTTACGAATGTGTAAAACAATTCCAAATCAGTATCACTTGACCGTTTACGGTCAATCACGTGGCAGAAAATGAATTCATGTCGTAACAATTGCAATTTTATATTTGCAAATGTGTGTGAAATTTTATAATCGGAAGGCAGCTGTATGGCGCCAAACTACATTAAACAGGGTAGAGTAACTTAGACAGAGAAAGTCAGACAGCTTGACATGTTAATTATATTTTAATGTGGTGGTACCAATAACTACAAAAATGGAAGGTACCATTAGATGGATAAAAGATTTTTCAAAATTGGTGTTATTATAAATAAATAGAAATCACACGGACAGAAATATGTCTGTAAACAATGCTTGCAGTTTTCTTCAATACACAAGAAAAATACTATAACATTAAAGACTATGTAACAGACAGCGCGACAGACATAACGCCTAAAGAGGGTTTTGTTGTAAAATTAAAAAGCTATCAATTGTTACACTAATTAAAAGTTACATGTGTTGTTTATTGTGATTTTGAAAGTATAATTGTGCCACATGGACAAAATTTTTAAAGTGATTTGCCAAATATATGCTGGACAATACAAACAGCTAAACACATTACACCATGATTTTAGATGTACCTCAAGTCAGTTCCTAAATGTTACAGACCTATCGTTTACAGAGATATTGATTGCATTCAGGTGTTTAACAACTGGTTGGGTAGGCTCACAAAACTCATGTACGAACAATTACGACTGATAAATGCAAAACCTACAGAGGAAGATGAAATACATCTTAATTTAACAAATTCATGCCATACCTATGAGAGAAAAAAATATTTTAAGACAAAGTTTGCGATCATGATCACTTGACTGGGAATTTATAGCGGTTCTGCTAGTAATGAATGTAATTTGAATTTCGGATACCCCCCCCCCCAATACATACCATTGTTCATTTATAGCTTGTCCGGTTATGACAGTCGCTCCTAAAATTTATCCGGATGAAGAAGTAACAATAATACTGAATAACGACGAGAAATATTTCATTCAGCAAGGATTTCATAGTTGATAGGCTCACGAAGGACGGTAAGGTAATAAGTGTGAAATGAACGATTAGATTTGCAGATAGTCATCGACTCATGGAATAATCCGAAGAGCAGCTGGCACCACCCCCCACCCCCCAAAAAAGCAACAAAAAAAAAATACAAACAAAAAAAGACATGAAATCCAAATATTTGAAAAAGACAATTTACAAAGACATCAAAGATATCGATTTAACGAAATATCTATAACACCCAAAGAAACGTTTTACTCATCGCTTAACAATTCAAACATATCAATATGTATAATGAGCATATACATTTTATTTTCTATTGATTTGAAAGTGAATAACTTGTTGAACATTATCTTGTTTAAGAGCGCTACCATGCAATCTTTTATCACGTTTATTTCTCAAATCAAGCCAGATGCAATGGTTATCAGTGTAAAAATTGGTAACACTTACGTTACTACTTTCTGCGTCCTTTTGTTGTTCATCATGGAAATACATGGTTAATTCTGTACATTGTTGTATCAGTTGAAAACCCTGAAAATAAACTTTATTTGGCAGACCTTTTATAGTCACCGATATTTGTTCTATTGATGAGTTTTACAACTTTTCAGGATTACTTTCTCCATTCTTTGTGCATGGTATCAAACCACCATTGAAAGTCATCTTGGGATATTTGAGTGTGGGGTTCATTAAAGTTATATTGGCTGCTATGTCGATGTATATCCATAGCGATGTAGTCGTGTAGTCGTAGAGAAAAGCAAATCCATTTGTTTTTGGTTCTTATCATTAACCGATTGTGCGACTGATTCAGAGGTAATCATATTGTACTTTAGCAAATGTTTTCCAGTTCGTAGTCTTGGTTTCCACAGTCTATGACTTTAGAGGCTTTTGCAAGTTAATCTGAAATCCTGAAGAAAAAAACACATGGATACAGTGGACAATGATCTGGTAGTATCTGGAAGTCTAATTGTATTCCAAACTTCTTTCCATACACGACAAACTACTTAGCTTCAGTAGAAGTAATTTGCTCAGTACCATCTCCTGATCATAATGTTGTCAATTTTTCACTGATTATACCTTGTTCAATCCTATTTGGCGTAACTGAATCAGGTAATTATATATCTTTGGATGTCATGGAAATGTTGAAGTCTTCTGACTTGAAAAGATCGTCACTTCCATAGGATAAGGTGATGTCTTTCCCAAATATTCTACCCAAATAATTTAACACTGCATTGTTAGCATCTCATTTCGCCTTCATATCCAACCGCACAAAATAAAATTACCCGGTACAATCAATATATTTTGGAGTTAGATTTGGAATTGCTATTTGTAACGTTTGTTTGGGTTTAATGCTGCTCAGGGTACATGCTATACAAATAATGTGTTGGACTGATGTATTTAGCTTCTTGTTTTATCCTTTTATGCTTGTTACGATGTATGTATATTTCGTACGCTGCCATTTATTGTGTTGAAAAAACTACATATGGTCTTCCTTTTTTACAAAACCTTGTAAACGAGCATCACAAGTACAATGAATATGTATTAGTATTTTACTTGATAGTCATAAGATTGATATAAATTCTTCAGTTTTGGTTGCCTTGGTTCTTAATTATGTCTACCATCAGCACCACGACTTGATATTCGATGTTCTACCTCCGACAGACCTCTCCCCCAGAGACGCATATTGCGAAAAAGCTCCATCCAGGCTGTTGAAAGTCTGTGTCACCAAACCTTGTTTTCTCAATCTTTCATTCAAATATCTTGGTTCTGTTTGGATTGAATTATTTAATTTGTCTCTGGCACTCGTCAGTAGCGTTATGTCCAATTTCATTCTTTTTGAGCTCCATCAGGATCAAATAAGTTAAACAGACGATTGCTTCCTGGAAATTATAGACCGTTAGCAATTACTCCCCTAGTAATAACTGCTGCTGCTGTGGCCATTTAGCATGCTATATTTATGAGTAACACATTTTAACACTGCTACCAGTTTTTATTTTACCTCATGGAATGGCTTCGACTTGTATTTCAATCCAATTATGAAAACAATGTTCTCTCCTATATACATTGTAAGTTTTCCGTTTACACCTTGAAAATAAGAATATTCATATTTAGATTCTATCCAGTAAGCAACAAGTTTGTTATTTACGTCTCACCTTATGCAAATATATGTATTAGATAGGAAAGCAAATTTAGATCTTTAATATTCAAGTTTTAAGAAATTGGGTACCAGCCTTATTTTATAAATTAAATGACAAATGTGTGTAACTTGTATTCGGAAGAAGATGATAGAGCGCCATTAAATTCATAACAATTATCTAATGTCTGAGTGTTGTTTCAGACTAAAAATATCCAAAAAATCCCTAAATAGTTGTTCATCTGCATATACTTTATCTCTAACAACTGTAGTCTCATCTGTTGCATTCATAGTTATTGTGATTCCATCCTCATAGGAATAATGCAAAATCGTAGAACAATATACATCCTGGAATTAGTTTAGTTTTTTCATCAAATTCCTTTCTCTTATTATATATTTCCTTTTTCAATGTTCGAATTCTATCAAACAACGCAATCTTATTTACAACCATTTTCGTGTTCAATTCAGTTTTGATTGTTCTTATATTATTGTTTATAATTTGTGTTAATTACATCAGTTCTACTACTTAATGCGAGAAGTCTTTTTATCAGCTTCAGTTTTGAATGCATCTATATATGTTGTAAACTTTAGTAAAATCAGTTGAATCATTTTCATTCGTTTCAACCATTTATCTATTTCGTTAATACAACCTCACACAAAACCGATATTTTAACTAGTTCTCTATCAGCATATTCTTTTGTATCTGTTTTAGATTGTTGAACCTCATTGGGTAATTTGATGTACAATTCTGTGTATGTAACATCTTTTATCAATTTGAATTTATTATTCAAAAATGTAATAAGTAAATTGTAAGATGTTTTCATTTATCTAATAATGCTTCGATTAACATTTATTATGTCCTCTATCTTTTTTGGTTAAGTCATTATTTTTCTGCAACTCTGACAGTATATTAGTGTTATCTGTTATCTTTTTGTTCAACTCAATAATTTTGTGCAAAACGATTCATAAGCTTCAGAGGTTGGTGATGTTTTGAAATGAAAGACTGCGAAAATCATTTGGTTGAATATGATGATGATGCAAGACCAACACAGGATCAAATTCAAGTTGATGATACTCTAAATTTTGCTAGTAGCTTTGCATAGCAAAATCTGAGACAGTTTTGATACCGGACAGCAACCTATAACACAAATGAAATTAAATTGGAGAAACTATTCGTAAATTCTGTTCATAAAGTTGACTTGAACTTTGTAAGCAAATATGCAAGAGATCTGTATAGAGCTACTAATGGTAAAAGACACATCGTATCGAATGGCAGATCCAGTGGTGCAGTTGATTTAAAGATCACCGCAAATGGTGGAACAAACCTTTTAATAAATAGTTTAATGGAGAGAAAACTCAGAGGATCGAGTTTTATTAACGAATTAAAAGATGATTTCGCAAATCGACATCTAGAACCTACTTTTACCGTAACAAACAAATTTCAGAATAGATTAAATACGTTCAGAGATACCGGAGAAACGTCAACCTAAATACCCGTTGGAACCTACTGTTGTACAAATACAGGTTCTCGAGGAAATAGAGATGCAAGGAATATACATAAAATAACCGTTTGATTAAACAGGAAAGAGAAACAGAGGCCAGCTTTAATCATAGAAAGTGGAAAATGATTATTCACTACTCAAGAGGAAGGATAATTAAGGGGTTATGTTAATGCTATAGAAGCTGACAAATCGAAAATAGATATTATGTAAATTGCAGTTGAAAGTCTGAAAATAGCCCGGAGATTTTTAAAAGGTCATCAGCAGAGAAAGAAATCCCAATACAGCTATATTGAAAGAACAGTTGGAAATGGTTGAAAGCATAAGAGCGCATGTAATTGGATATCTAACTCAGCTGGATAGTCATATTAAAGAAAATATTGGAAACATAAATTCAAAAGTTAGGGATAAATTACCATTAGGTGAAAGGCTGAAACAGAAGTTTCAAGAAAAGAGTGTAACAATAGTGTTATGGGACTGCCACAGGTATGACTCTAAAAAAGCAGCATTGTAGTAATTAATAGTAGAGTGATATGTTGGTTGCTTAGGAGTACTGGATAAATTACTTTTTTCTTGCTAAACACGTAATATTATAAGGTTTGGCATTAGTGGGTTTGCTATTTGCACTTTTGATCGGAGGTGTATACAAATCTTTTAGCAGAATTCGCAAAGCTCGTCAACGTAGCTGAGTTAGAGGTTCGTAGCCCAATTCAAAATGTGAAATAAGACAGATCCTGCAACCGTTAGTATGAATATAATAAAGTGTTTGTTTATTTCATGATCGACATTTCTTTTTCTTGTGTTTCTAAATTTTCGTGTGTCCTTCGAATGTCCGAGAATTTAAATAACATTTACAGACCTGATAGCAGAATGGAAATAACATTCACAGACCTGATAGTAGAATGGAAATAACATTTACAGACCTGATAGTAGAAATAGCGTCATCATGATCCTTCTTCTCCAGATAATTTGTACCCACTTTGTCTTCCTTTATGTCCTGTATAATTTGTACCCACTTTGTCTTCCTTAATGTCCTGTATAATTTGTACCCACGTTGTCTTCCTTTATGTCCTATATAATTTCTGGTCGTTCTGCCACGGATTTCAGCCTTTGGAATACTTTTCTTTGTTATATCGGTATTGATTGTTCGGTTTAATGTTTCCTCGGTAAGGTTAGGAAGGTAGTCCTTATAAAAAATTGTCTTGTATGCGAAATTCAACCTGTTTCACCGATTTTAATTAAGGTGTCAAATGTAACAATTTGTTAAATAATCGCAATGATTGGTCCATTGTTTTGATCTGTGTTCTTCCTTGTTTGTTTGGAGTAATGTCTATTAATAATTGTTGAGTGTTATTGTGTCCATAAATTACCTTTGATAAAGCATTCCCCATTTTCTTGTTTCATTTTATGTAAAATACTTTCACATTTTAGTCTTCAGGATTCTGTTAAACCTTTCCAAAACAGATACTTTTGTTGTCTCCGCAAGTTGAAAAATATATGATGTTTTTTGGGGTTTTTTTAACAACAAATCCTTACCTATTTGTGGAAAACTCTTTTTCATTCATCAAACTGTGTCTTTTCGGGCTTACTCTCTTTACAGAATTCTCTGAAAGCGTCATGTATGTCACCGCCCGTTTTCATTTCTTCATTTTTAGCCCATGCGTATTTAGATATTATCGACAGAGGTAAAATTGTAATTTTTCAGTGTGCTAATTTATTGTGGGAAAATATCCTACTAATTTAAATTTCACAAGTGTGCTAGCTCAGCAGCTGTGCTAGAGTGGATATATTCGAGCAGTGTGCTAATTCATACTATTAATTCAATAGTTCTATTAGTGTGCTAATTAACACTATTAATTCAATATCTTAATTAGTGTGCTAGCTCTCAACTGTGCTAGAGCAGTTTAAAAATTTTAAAAGATGAAATCAGTATTGAATAGTGTGATATTTTGTTTTTATTTCTTGTTCGTGGACTTCGCTCAAGCAAAAAAACAAAAAAAATAAAACAAAAAAAAAAAAACAGATCGTGCATACTATCGAATTTAAATTTTACGAGCGTGCTACAAGTTTGTCAACTACTCAATGCGCATTCACCGCTTTGTTATAGAAAGTATAAACAACTTAATTACATTATTTGGTGAGTCCAGTAACGTTAGTTTCTTTCATATAGTGTACAATACTTGAAAGAGAGAGATGACGTGTGGAAAATGGCCCTGTAATTTTGAGTTTTTTTCATTTTGAGCCGACCCCTCACCATAAAGTTCTCTGATAAGAAGGTAAATTTAGTGAGCGTCTTTCCTCCTAGGCAACCAGAAGCAGTAACTTTGCATCGTAAGTAATTTTCTTCGATTATTTGTGTGTGTGTGTGGCTCACTATGAAATTGGAGCATCAAGGAAAAATTATTTTAAGAGGAAGCCAATTTCCCAAACATTTTTTTCTCTACTTCATCGTATCAGTAATGTTCTTAACATCTCGAACTCGAAGTCTTAGTCTGGCCTGTCTCCAAATTAAGTTCCAACAGCTGTTGTAAATGTATTAATATTTGTTATATAAGAGGTTTAAAAAACCGAATCATAAGTGTTAAAACCTGAATCATATAAACTCAGTATGAATGGCTTTTCTGACCATAACCATGCTGATAGGTACTACCGGTAGGTACGTAGATGATATGGGTATCAATATCGACATTCCAATGCATTGGTGTACCACTTTCAACATTTAATTGGTGTATTTTGCTTTGCATGGAAATTCCAGCTGTTGCAAGCATAATTTAGAAATAAAATCTTGAAATAATAGACATGTTGGCATGAATATTATTTAATTAATTTTTTTATTGTGGTTGATGGCAAAGGAGTGCTTTCTAAAGCATATTCTGCCTATTTATTTTCGTATGTATGTATGTATGTATGGTATGTATGTATGTATGTATGTATGTATGTATGTATGTATCTTTTTACTTGAACTGTCACTTTAAATAGAGAACTGAGATTGTTAATTATTTGCATTACTTTCACTGTTAATAAAAATAAATTTGACTAAACAGAGAAAAATTAGATGGAAAAATTGTGTTGTACAGTTTAATCTCTTTTTGGAAAAAAATATCCAATTTTTCATGTGATATATCTGATCTTCACATCAGAAAAGAGTGGAGAAGATGAAAAAAACTATGATTATTTGTGATCTGTTGCATTCATCAGAACTTTGTCTGCTTTACAAATACATGCAGAGGTTTAAAGAAAGAGATGTTAAAAAATCAGTCAAGGGTTTGGAGGCTGACTCTGCTCATCACATCAGCATCCCACAAGTTTAATCTAGAAATACTCCTTGGCAAGTGGTCAGAGGGTGGAATCGTAGCATAATTAATTTTTCCATATATGTGTTGTAATTCATGTGACTTCGGATAATTTAGACATTCTTCCATTACTTCCTGGCAGAAGTGCCCCATTATTCTTTCTCTACCCCTCTTCGGCAACTCTCACAAGTGTCATGCTGAAGCACTCCATAGAGAGGGGGTTGTATCTTATGATAATTTTTTTCTTCTCACATTTGAGGTGGAATTCTTGAGGTAAATTTGAATAATTGAAATGTTGTACCATTATTTTCCAATTATAAGTGGCTTCTTTACTCTTTCCAAATGCAGTTTATACCACAATAACCTGAATTCACATCCATAACCAAATTTAATTTTCCTAAGTGTGAAGATGGGGATATCAGCACTGCCATGCTAAATAATCATTTTTCATGTTTTGACTACATAAACATTATGAATGTTTTGTTGCTACAGGTCAACAAAGGAAAAATGGCAGCTTCTGGCAATGCAGAACACCTTGAGGCTATCCGCAAGCAGCGTGTAATAGACAGGCAAGCCTACAAGAAGCAACTGCTCAGGGTAATCACATACATTTTGGATATATTATGCAATTTACAATTTTAAAAAACCCTACTATTTTCTAAGTATTACTGCTCAAAGTAGTAATACATTTCTGGTACACAAATAGTCTTGATATTCATGGAATATTTGAATTTCAAGTGTTTGTCATTATTATATGTTTGATTAATTGGCAACCATCCTTCCTTCTCTGTTTGTGCCCTCCCCCCACAATAATAATTGTATAACGGCAACAATTTTCTTTGAATAAATTGGAAACAAAATATAGTAACTAAGAATAGTTTTCAGTATTCAGTGTTCGTGCTTTTCTTTAGATCTTCACCAGATGACATCTATATGAAGTTTCTTATCCTAATCCTCAAATGTAACATTCTTTATTCTCACTTTATCTTTTACAAAATACTGATATACTAAATGAATGATAATTTTGGGATCAAAAGGTCAAAGGTCAAGGTAACTGTGGCTGATAAAGGAAAAATGGTTTCTGCAAACAAATTTCAGTTCTTGGCCATATACTTTCACCAGACTTGTGGATGGCTTACACATTGGGTAAGAAAGAAGCAGATTGATTTTTGGGTCAAAAGGTCAGAAGTAAAGGTTAATGTGACTAAATGAACCCCCAAAAAGTTTCATAATAATTTTACTTCAAGACCATGTACCTTGACCAAAGTTTATGGCGGGCTTGCACTTAAGGAATGGAAGAAGTTAATTGATTTTGGGATCAATAGGTCAAAGTTCAAGGTCACTGTGACTAAAAGAAAAATGGTGTGTGTACAATAACTTTTGTTCTAGAGTAAGTTCCTTGACCGAACGTTATGGATGACTTGCACTAAGGGCAATAAAAAACGTATAGATTGGTGGGGTAGAGGTGGAGGGTGTAAAGGTCATGAGTCAAATAAGAAATAATGGTTTCTGCAGAGTACATTTAGTTCAAGACTGCATGTCTTGACCAAAGGTCAAGATCATTGAGCTCGATAATACCATGCTAGTGCCTACTTAGAGGACTGTTGGGTACCACAAAAAAGTTTGTACTGCGGTATTTCTGAACATACTGTGATATTTACAATGGTATAATGCAATCATATTTGCGACCAAAAATTTAATTTTCTGCTGCAGGGGTTTGGAATTTTTTAAAATTGAAATTCCAGCACCCAAATAGCTGGAAAACTTATCTTGCCTTATTTAAAGCAAAATAACACAATATTATATCCATTATATTATTTAAAGAAAAAAAATTTATTTGGAGATAAAAGAAAAGAAAATATCTTGGCTCAAAAGAAAGTCGCATTCCCCTCTCCCTCCAAAATTAAATGGTCAGTACCTTATAGTAGATAAATTTGCTATGTATATATTAATTGTTTGTTTAAGTTGCCATCTAAATACTGTAACTAAAGTGGGATGATTAAGCTTACACTTTGGCTGACACCCTGTAAAAGATATTTTGCTGGCATTAGAGAGCTTGTTGATTAAAATATGAAATGTTGACACTGAAGCCTACAATTTACTAGCTACACTATTTATATTATAGGCAGGGAACTTTGATGCCAACACCCAGGCAACATAAAACACAATGACTCAACAAACAAGAAAATATTTAGTGGACTAGAGAAATTATGTAAAATTCAAACAGGAAATAACTTTTCTCCTGAAAATCTGAGGATGATTCTTGGTTCTACAAAGAAATACATGTATTTAACACATTAACATATGCTAGTAAATAACTAAAAAAATGACTTTTTTTTCTTTGCTTTTTTTAATCCAAAATTTTCCAAAGGTTGGATTTGACCAGAATATCTTTCACAACATCCCATTTGGCAGCCATCTTGGCATCCATGACACATGAAAATCATGTAATTTAAGATTCATAAATATAACTATATTTGTAATATTTGAAATTAATTTGTGACAAATACAACTATTTTGTACCAAAAAAAATAATTTATGGAATTATTTTTGTTATGAAAAATGAAAACATGCTTTTAACATCAATAAATTTGTAACAAGATTACTCAGGAATTTCTGTACATTCCTTACTGATGGAAACTACAGAAGTACCAGTACAGTGAAAAAGTAACGTGGTACGTACCACTGGAAAAAATATCGCAGTAAACCGGTATACCGGTTATACAGCGCACCTCTACTATTCAGATACTCTTGTTGACTTGAATCAGTAATGGACTATTGATTATATATATCTTATGTAAACAACTTGTTTATCAGGTTTTGTGTTGATATTTCTTTAGGGTTTTTCACCATGATGGGCATCAAATTCATATGTGCATATTGTTCTGCAGTCAGGCTCAGATGCTTTTTGTCAGAGTTATTTGGTGGCAGGGATCTCTACTATTGTAGTGACAGCCTCTTGTTTTAATCATCAAAATCTGAGTTTAAGTGTGCCCTCAGGTTTAAGAGTTTGTTGATTTGGGACAAGGACTTCCACCTAGCAAACTATACGAAGTTCCAGTCAAAAGAAAAGAGAATGCTATAAAGTCATTTTCTTAGGTTAATGTGAAAATCTCTGACTTATATTTGTTCATAGATTCTCAGTGACAAACAGATTAAATCCCCAAAATTCACAGAAATCACTCACTAACAATAGAAAAATTGTATTCCAACATTTTAATTGTATTTATGTTGCAGGTTGCTATAACCATCTTTGTGTGTGTACAATAATATGCACAATATCCCAGACCATGCACTTTGTTTATAGTACTTTGCAGTACCCAGTGGTGAAATCAATTGATAAGAATATGTACCTGTATCATTATAGGAGTCCTTTCAGGAAGACCTAGGAGAAAACCCCATTCTGATAGAGACAGAAAAACAGTACAGCAGTTCATATGATAGAGAGGTGGATCTCATGAGAAAAGTTGGCAGTCCACCAGGAATCCCCAAATCCTCACCAAATCCACACAATGCAGCTGCTGTGGACAGGTAGTTCTCATTCTTCTATTGGGGTATCAGTTTCTCAGAATCCACCAAATCTTCGCCAGTCTGCTATAGATAGATAGTTCTCATTCTTTAACAGGGGTACCAACCGCCAGTTATCACCAGATCCTTACAAATCCACACAATACAGCTGATGTTGACAGCATACCTGCTATGTTATGTCATGTATCACAAAAACATGATTTTCTATTCCTAAACCCCTGGACATGATCATGTTTAAAAAGCATGATTTCCAATAAATATAATTAAAAAAAAAAAAAAAAAAAAACGTGAGAGTCCTTTCTTGAGACAGTGAAGTATGCCTATAACCTGTATACATTAAACAGTTGTGATTTGCACAGCTTTGCACTTAATGTTTACAGAATACCGTCACCCCTGGTAAGTTTATGCACTTAATTATCATGGATACAATTAAAAAGTAAAGGCGGTAAGATATAAACAACCATCATCCTCAATATTACTTAATTGACTGACAATATCTAGGATAATTTGTGTTGCTAGTCCTTTGAGCATTGCTGTGGGAGAGCATTTTTTGGCTGATTTGCGTAGGTAAAGTTCACAAAGTGGAACAACTCAATTCATTGGAAGTTATGTAAAAAGAGATGAGTGCTGAAGAAACAATAGCTATTACACTTTCTTGCCTTGCATGAGACTGTTGAAGTCATCTTAATTTTGTTACAGATTATTGGCTTGGTCGTGATCCGCATCAAAGTTTCTTTGAAGTCAGATTTTACTCCATTCATGCAAAGCAAGATTATTTTGGTAGTTGCAATGTTACATTTAGGTGCAGTATGGAAATGTGATTCCTTTTTGAAGGCAAAATGCCGAAACACAGCTGTCATCTACCATCAGGAATTCCAAGATTTGAGATGATAATTAATGTGGTCATTGCATGTTTGACATTCCCACACATCAATACAGATGCAGAAAGATCATTTTCAGTGCTCAGACAATTCAGCAAGATCTTCAGTGAAATTTGAGCAACAGTACATGCATCCAGTCTCTTATAAGTGCAGATGCTAATGAAACATGTATCACCTTCAAACCATCCAATAATTATTGAGATCAGCAAAGTCAGGAACTACTAGTTAATGCTGTACTCCACTGTTCAACAAATGGTGACAATTAGAAGTAATTCATGACTAAATTATGAAAATGATGGAAAGTGTATGCTGTGAGCGGTGATGATATATAAAAATGCTAAGTCTGCCAGCTTGTTTTTTTTTTCTAAGTGTATTAAATTCTTCAGGGAAAACATGTATTTAATTTTCGTTTATTAAAATCTGAATTTCCATTTAGTTTCTATAGGCTTGTATGACTAGATAACTTATTCTCAATTGTACAACATCGCTTACTTGGGTCAGCCACACAGCTCCCATTTGGGATCACAAAACTCACTTTTTGAGTATCAAAATCAGAATGCTGGCTGATTCTGACTATGGCTGATTCAGATCAAATTAAAGGCTGATTCGAACCAAATGCCAATCTGATTCAGACCGTGTGAAATATTTTAAGAAAAACAATGAACGCACATAACTGATTTATTTTAGTAGTTATTACTGTTTTCACTGCCATAGTAAGAGAATGTAAAAGGTTGATTTTCAGCTCTTAAATTTATTTCATAAATTTCTAGCTGAAATGACAATGAAATAGATATGAGCTATCATGTCTAGATTTTTTTTAAACCAGAGATCACTTCTAGATTTTTTTTTTAACCAAAGAACTTTTCAATGTTTACAATAAAGAAAACAGAGTTATTATTTGAATGAATATCTTTGAAAAATATTTTGAAACCATTCTTAAATTTGGCCAGTATAGCCCACTTTCAACACTAGCAAAGCAGTAATGTATATCAATTGACCCATGGCTTTTATTGATTTCTCATTCAAATTGTGTTTTCATCACATTACATTTACCTAATTAATATTACGTAAAGAGTTATTGATCAGTGACACAATATTACAATGTACAAAACTGTTATCGTTGAATTTTTATCTTGCGAGGAAACTCTTGAACCAGTAAACCAACTTATTTTATTTTCATCCTAACCTTTGAAAATGTTGCAAATATTAATGAATGTAAATATTTCATTTAAAGCACATATTAAATCCATTAAAGCAAGATAAACAGTCTTACATTTTTTCCTTTTATTTGTATACAGAACAGTGCCATTGGGGTTTTGTTTCCTAATAAAACAAAACTGCTCAACATACCTGGGAATAACGAGAAATATTATATTTGAAACAATTGCAAATGTCACATTTAAATCCAAGGCAAAACTTAATAATATTTCACATGGTCTAAATCAGCCTGCAATATGGTCCGAATTACCCTGGTCTGAATCGGCCATGGTCCAAATCAGCCTAAAAACCCCACCACCGCTGTCTGGAAGGTTGGCAGGTATGTGACAGTTAGTACCCATTCTTCTATTAGGGTCTCAGTCTCCAGGGAATCACCAAGTCCTCATAACATCTACAGAAAGAAGCTGCTATGAATATGTACCATTGTTCCCATTTCTCGATTCCTTAGACTCACCAGAACCAAAGCAAATCCACACAGGTACTGTAGACAGTTAAAGTAGAGGTTATTATAAAACCACAGTATATTTTAGCATTAAAAAAATAAAAAATTAGAAATAATCCTGACCAACTTTTGAGGAGTCATTTGTCCTTTATGATTACTGGGTATTTAGTTTAACTTTAAGGTTTATTCAGATTTCCATTTCATTGGATTTTGATTTTAGTGTTGAATTGGCATTTAAAGTGGTGAAAACATAGACTAGTTTGCTTATTATTATTTATAACCTTTAGCAATTGTTTAGAAAATTAATGTGTAATCAGTTTGAACTTCTGGCAATACTTTTGTGCTGCTGTTCAGCACTAACACTTCTTATCAAAACATTAAAGTCCTTATGCAAAAATAAATTTGAAATACCTTATATACAATACCTAGTGACTATTGAGTAAAAAAGACTTCTCAAAGATTGGTCATCTTTATTTCTTTTTTTTAAACTTTTGTTCTATTTGTTACCATGCTAAAATCTGCTGCAGGTTTACAGCCTTGCTTTAGTATCCTTTTTGATATTGGACTTTAAATACTCCAGGAATCAACAAATCCTCTCCAAATTCACACACTGCAGCTTCTGAGACAGGTATTACCCATTCTTATACCGTATGGCAGTCCCAATACCCCCAGATTCACCAAATTCACATAATGCAGCTTCTGAGACAGGTAATACCTATTCTTATACTGTATGGCAATTCCAGTACTCCAAGATTCACCAAATTCACACACTGCAGCTTCTGAGACAGGTATTACCCATTCTTATACTGTATGGCAGTCCCAGTACCCCCAGAGTCACAAAATCCACATAATGCAGCTTCTGAGGCAGGTAGTATGTATTCTGATATAGGGTTCCAAATATGGAACTTACAAAGTGAATGAGTTGACATAGGTGCGGATGCTAGGAGTCTTCCTCAAGCAGGAGCCATTTGCACATGTTTAAGTTGCTGAGATAAACAGCTTTAAATAGAAGGCTAAAATCCCAGGCCTTCACCTTCTGGTGACCCCTAACTTTAAAGTTGGTGTAGAGTATATCTTTGAGTTGTCATTCTAGAACAAAGGTTTTGTTCTCTGTGATTCCCTCATTCTTTCCATATCTGCATCTATGCTGTTTATTGATAAGTAAGAAAAGCTCCACAACTCATCTCTCAAACTTTATACTTGTTTGATGTACAATATTTATGTTAAACATTTGTGCAGTTCTGAGTAGTCAACATTGTCTATTGGGATGATTGAATTCATGGAAATTATATGTGCACTTTCATTCAAAATATTACATAATATATTACCTGTCGTATCAATAATATTGATGAGTTTTATTGTCCCCCCTCTTTTCATAGAAAAGCTGTGGGTATTAAATTGGGGCTGTCCATTCATGCATCCATTCATCTATCCATCCATCTATCCATCCTTCCATCCATCCTTCCCACTTTCATTTCCACACAATGATTTACTTAATTATATTATTGATATATAGCATGTTATTAATAAAAGTGTTGGCTGTGTTTGTTTGTCAGCTTTCTGCATAATTGCTTAGCAGAGTTATAGTACGTCCGTGATTTTAAGATTCACCCACTTTTGTTTCTGCAGAATAATCTCTAAATTACTTTTGTCTATAAACCAAATCTGGTATACATATTG
Organism: Margaritifera margaritifera; assembly: GCA_029931535.1. Lineage (NCBI taxonomy): Eukaryota > Metazoa > Mollusca > Bivalvia > Unionida > Margaritiferidae > Margaritifera > Margaritifera margaritifera. The sequence continues at coordinate 4,479,224 of JAQPZY010001688.1, forward strand.
ATTTTAATGAGACATTGCCTGAATTAGATTGTCAGCATTCAGTGTCATTGTTTAGCACAGTTGTAGCCCATGATTGTCAGGCCCACCCACTTTTGTTTCTGCACAATAACTCACTTAGTTATTGTTGCATTTGAACCAAAGTTAGGTAGCTTGATATTGATACAACCATGTATGAACTGTGTGTGTGTGTGAGCTATATGGCTGTAGTCTACTTTCCCAGGCTAAATGTTTCTTTTAATTCATTTGTAATGAAATTAAGGAAACAATGTTGACAAAGCAGATTTGCACGCTTCTATATACTGATGTTCGAAGAATTACATACCTGTGACAGAACCAGGATTTCAAACCAGTAGATTTACAAATTTTGATAAGTAGATTGGCTTCAAAAAAGGTTGATTTTTTATCGGCATAAATTTTACGTGTTTTAATTAAGGGGGTTGAAAACAAAACAAGTTCATTTTGTGACATAATATGTATTCTGTTCATATTATAATAAAACACAAATTTTGAACATGATTCAGATTCAGAATCTAATTGAAAATGTTACAATAATAGTTAGGTAATATGAGCCAGTATATTGTTAATTAAATGAAAAAGGAAGGGTTGTACATCTCACAGTTCACTGCAAAGATTTTTTATAAATTCCACAGGCATTTTTAGTTTCCTTCACAAGATCACTGGTGAACACTGGTGACATTCACTGTGATTGTTAACCTTCACAATTAGCAGGCTCTCAATAGTTTTCTGGTCCAGATTTCCCCTTGAATCACTCTGGATTTTCTGAAGAATGGAGAATGTCCTCTCTGTGTCAGCATTGGAATGTGGCAATGATAGGACAACTACACTCAGTCTGGAAAGAAGTTCTAACTTAAGTTTTCCTGTTGCTGGGTTTCTGAGGCTCCTGATTGATCTCCAATACTGCTCCAAGCTCATTTCACCCCGAGGAGGAAGTTCCTGGCTTGGACTTAATATGTATTCCTGAGCCTCATCCTCAAGGGCTTGTTTCTCTTCTAGGCTTATGTCCAAAAATCTGTTGGTAAGTTTCACCACTGTAATTAGATTTAGACTTGAAATAAACAGTTAAAAAACACTTTTTTAAAAATAATTTATCCCAACTTTAAAATTAAATATTAAGTAATACATTTTTAACTCACGGATATATTTTAAATATTTATCTTAAACCATCGTGAACAATACAAGAACAGTTAAAAGACATCAAATCAAAATACTTACTCAAGTGTTTCTGCCAAGATCATTTTTGGTCGGTCTCTCCGTTTTATCTTCCTTTCACGACAGATCGGCTGAGTTTTAATCAAAGACTCATGGTCATCATGGATTACCTTTGATCCTTTTATTACTTATAACACCTCAAACAACATCCCACATTTGGCCTTAAACTCTCCAAATTACAACAATAAGGTAATCAATTAGCCACTTCTTGTGTACACATGCTAACAATTGTAATCCGACTACTCAACCATGCATCATCGCACCGGTCATATCATAGGTCGAACATTTCCGGTTCCCAGTAGACTGGTTCTGGCTGGTTTATCTAATGTGTTGATAGAACGCGTAAAAAAAACGGGTTTTTAAAAAAACAAACATTTTCCTTGAAATTTTCAAAACCTGTAGATTTCAACTACTAAATGGTATGTGTGGTAGACGGTCTTTAAAACGGTATTTTTGGTCTACCGCCGGTAGAATCACAGGTATGGAATTAGCAAATATTTTACCCTTTTACCTTTGAGCTCTGTGAACCTGATCTGTTCCATCCCAGTTAAAATTTTTAAAATTTATGAGTGACATCTCAGAAATAATGGTGTCAAGTTTCATGTTCCTGTCTTTTAGTATAATATTGGTTGCTAGGTTGAGAAATTGCAAGGTGCATTTTGTAAAATATCTCACTTTTCACCACTGTATGGCATGGGGGGGGAGGGGCTTGTGTGAGACTTCGGTACTAAGGAATACTGTTCTGTGGAAGAAATGCATGATAATTATTCAGATGAACTCTTTAGATCCTTGTGACTTACATATTTCAACTATACAATCAAAATCAAATCATACAATATTAACACTTCTTTGGTCTTTTATGGTTCCATTTTACAGTTATTTGATACTTCTGAAAGAGGGAGATGTATATGGTGAAGTTGTTTGCATTTGCAACATGCCACAAGAGAGAGAATGTTGGCATATCTCTATGCTACTTTCATGTACTGTGACTGAAATTTCTTTACATGTGGTAATTATGGAAATTGCGCGTTATCTAAAGCATACAGCTAATCATAATGGCTTCTCCCATGTGCTCAAAAAATGAGCTTGAACTAGTCCAAAGCATGATAACTTTAGCAGTTATTAAAATAGGAAAAATGAATTTTGTCATATTAGGCAATACAAGCTTCTGAAAGTGCAATAAATGAATTATAAAAGACATAAAAAGTAAAAAAGGTTATCAGCTCGTTTTTTACCAATTTACATTTGAAGTCCAGAAGTGGAGCTAGCAGTCTCGTGATAGGTGCACATCTGAAGTAAAGCCATTGTATACTCTTGAACCCAACTTAAACCCATCAATCATACACCAAAAATAAAGGGAATGAACAGTTCTTTTAACAATGCCCAAGATATACGAGGTATTTTTTAAGTAGCCTGGATTACCAGTCAGGAAATTCTGGGTTATTCTATTTCTTTAAAAATCGAACCCTATGCAAATTATGAAACTGCAGAGCAGAACCTAAGTCACATAGAAGCATTATGGCCTTTGATTATCAGACCCAACCTCTTTAATTTATGCACACTAACTCCGTTTAATTGGATTTGCAACAAATTTAGTAGGCAGCTTGACATTGACAAGACATTGGCCGAGTTTGATTGTCAGTGTTTTTGGGTTTCATGTTTAGCATTCAACATCATCTTTTAGCAGAGTTATGGCTCCTGCTTGTTAGACTTGCCAACTTTCCTTTCTGTGCAATAACTATCCTAATTCCTATTGGATTTCAACCAAATTTAGCATGCAACTTCATGTTCATGACATCTTGGCTGAATTTGATTTTTACAGCATTTGATCTGCATTATCATTTAGCAGAGTTATGGCCCCTTTTAATATCAATAATACATAACCTATTGCTGTTGCGTATCTTACTCTTTTCCAGATGGAAAATACCCTCGAACACATGATGAGAATTCATCCTCCCATAGGGTAACTCCAGAAAGTTCTGAAGTCCAGTGCATAGTTTCTGGCCCATGCGCACTATAGTCCTCATTCTATTTCATTTGACATCCATCTTTAAGATGGAGTTAATCATTCTTGGTAGAAAATTGCCTTTGCTTTGAGCATACGCCACAAATTGAGCATTTTCATCATGTGCATTATTTTTAAAGTGTTATATTACCCTCAGATCAAGTATTATTCCTATTCGGAATTAGCTCTCTCAAGAGTTATTGGCATTTCTTGGTCACGTTTTTCATAACCTTACTTTTAGGTTACCCACCCTCCACAGGGGTTTTTGGGTACATTTATTGTCATTCAGATTATTTTATTCTTTATTCTAGCTCGTGTAGGTATTTAGATATCCGTATCCTTGTCAAATTGGTTTGCAGCCTCATCTTGATTCTGTTTTGTTTGTTTTAGAACAGTACAAATCATCAAAATTTATATTCCATTTAATCTGACTCTAGCTATTTGTATTGGACATCACACTCCAGTCGTTACTTTCATATGTGTGTTTAGTATTTGAACACCTGTTCATTCTAAAAAGTCAGTATAGGATAGTCATCCTTATTATTATTATTATTATTATTATTAATTGTTAGCAATCTTACCAAGCGGAGTTTTTGCTAATTTTTCGTCTCCAGTACCCAAATATGTATTGTTGGTGTCATCTTTGATTAAAACTTCAGTATTATTGGTTGTTTTCATTCTTTTAATCCGGTACTAAGCTTAGCATTGCTGATCTTTTGTATTAAAATATCAGTGGTTGTTTTAATTCTCTAATTGGACAACACCTGGAAAGGGTGAGCTCTTGCTGTTTTAATTAGTGTTGACTTAATCCATGCAAATAAATCATACTTTTACATAGTACTGGCATAGAAGTTTTTTGTAAATCTTGTTTTCAGCATTTTCTTGCAGCAGTGCCTAAGCAAGGGATGGGGAGGTATGGGCACAAGAAAGGCCCTTGAGACACCCACCCCATCTGCCTGGCATGTACAGTGTCAGACTGCAATAGGACAGATGGTTGTCCCTTTTGCAGTCTATGGTCAAATGAGGTCTGGGACCTCATCAAACACAGATGAACTTACAAAGGAAGAAAGAAAGTGCCTTCGTTTTCTTCCTGAGAATTTTCAGGGTTTCCTTCTCTGAGTTCCTGTAGTGTGTCCCTCTTCCATTGGTTCCCATTGGTGCCACGTTCAACCTTTTTTCAGAGGTTTGGTCTGGTATCATGGACGATGGCTTGGTCCTCTCTATCATAAAAGGAGGATAATGGCTTCGGTTTTGAGATCTCTCTTCTATCGTAAGGTCCCCCATGTGCTTCCACCAGTTGAATCTGGTGCGATTAAAGGAAGAGGTACACCCCTTCTTCAGAAGGGGTGCAGTAGAGTGGGCGTTCAACAACCAGTCTCCAGCCTTCTACTCCCAGATTTTCCTGGTACTAGAATAGGGGGAAAGTTTAGACTAATTATCAACCTTTCCTCCATAAACAGGTTTCTGCAGGAGGAACCTTTCAAGATGGAGACCACAGCCTAAGTCAGGAATGCCATAAGACTCGTCAACTGGGCAGTCTCCATCGATCTTCAGGATGCATACCTTCACATCCTTATCTTTGCTTCTCACAGGAAATACCTCCTGTTTTATTTGATGGAGAGGTCTTTCAATTTTCGTGCTCTGCCATTTGGCCTAGCCTCCACACCCAGAGTTTTTTACCATGGTCATGGGTGTAGTTGCAGTCCACTTAAGGTCACTGAGGATCCCTATCATCCAATATTTTGATGATTGGTTGATTTACAATGGCTAGCTTGAGTCCCTCAGACTAGATCTGTCTCGCTGTTGGTCCACAGTGACCAGGCTGGGTCTTTTACCCAACCTAGAGAAGTTGAAGCTTACTCCATCTCAAGATTTCGTCTATGTAGGGATGAATTTCCTCACAAACAGAGAATCAGTCTGTGTCCCACAGGACAGAGTAGACAAGATCCAGACATTGTTGGAGAGTAGACAAGATCCAGACATTGTTAGAGAGTAGACAAGATCCAGACATTGTTGGAGAGTAGACAAGATCCAGACATTGTTGGAGAGTAGACAAGATCCAGACATTGTTGGAGGTGTTGAGAGCCAAGACTATGTTGTTGGCTCATCTACTTCTTTCGCTTCTGATGACCTTGAACTCCGCAGCAAATCTGGTTCCCTAGGCATATTGCATTTGTGCTGTCTCTAGCTGTTCCTTCTGGCAAACTGGAAACTGCACAGGGACTCTCTGAATGCTCAGATTTCTATAGATCTGGATTTCCACCATCATCTGATTTGGTTGACAAATCAGGACCAGTTTTTGGCTAGAGACTCCATGCATGCCCAAAAACCCCACTCCTATCTGTTTGCAGATGCATCAGATTCCAGGTGGGGCTCTCATCTGGAGCAAGAAGGACTGATTCTTCAGGGTTCGTGGTCCCAGGAAGAATCTTCCCTTCACATCAACAATTTGGAAATGAGGGCAGTGTTCTTAGCCTTTCAGGGGTGCTTTGACAAAATAAGAGGTTGCTGCATGATGGTCTCCGACGACAACATGTCCATGGTAGCATACCTCAGGCGACAAGGAGGCACAAATGCCCCTTCTTTCTGCATGGAGTTTTGGAACCTCCTTTGCTGGGCAACCTTGGAAGGGATTACCCTCTGAGTTCACCACATTCCTGTCTGAAAAAGAATATTTTGGCAGACAGTCTGTCCAGGAGGGGCAAGATAGTCCTCACGGAATGGTCGCTGCACCAATCTGTTGCAGATTCCCTGTTCAAACTTTGGGGAAGACCCTTTGTGGACTTGTTTGTGACAAAGCTAAACACAAGCTCCCCTTTTATGTTTCCCAATTCCCCAACCAGAGGCCTGGACAGTGGACACTTTCAGCCTGAAGTGGGATCGTCTGTTCATTTACGGTTTCCCACCCTTCATAATGATCCCACATGTACTTCACAAAGTAAGGACCTCCACTGCAGCTCACTCATTTTGATAGCCCCTCTGTGACCCCTATGATCGTGGTTCAACAATCTTTTTGACCTGCTGGTAGACCACTCCATGACATTGCCCCAGAGGAGAGACCAAGGGCTATCTCATATACAACAGCCCACAGATTCTCCACCTTCATGGTTGGCTCATCTCAAATGATCTCTCCACCAGGACAAGTTTTCAAACAAAGTCGCCAAGTGCATTGTTCAGTCCAGGAGACAATCTACATCCATGGTCTATGATGCCAAATGGAGAATCTTTTGCGATTGGTGCAGTAGGAAACATGTTAATTCTGCTGTCCTTCTATGAGTGCAGTTTCTGATTTTCTTCACCTTCTTTTTGAAGAGAGACAATGCTCGGTTTCTACTATCAAGGGCTATAGGGCAGCCCAATCCAGCACACCCAAATTTTCAAAGGGCCCAGCCATTGGTGCGAACTCTCACATAGCAGACCTAATCACTTGCTGATGCCTAGATGGAATCTCCTGTGTGTCTTGTGATCTCTAACTAAAACCCACTATGAACCCTTGGGTGAAGCTTCTTTTGAGAACCTTACCCTCAAGACTGTTTTCTTGCTCTCCTTAGCAACTGCAAGACAAAGGAGCAAGCTTCATGCCCTTATCCATAGAGCAAGGCTGTCTAAAGTTCAGTGGAAAATATGAGTCCTTTGCCAACCAGATTTCTTAGCAAAAAACCAGTTTCCATTGGTTGCTCCACTTCCAAATTGAGATCCTCATTCTCAGTCATATCTTTGCTGGGAATGATCAAGATAGACTTTTATGTTAGGCTTTACATTTTTATTTGGCAGCTTCTAAAAGGAGAAGAAAGGGTAGGAAGCATCTTATCCTCCCCCTTAAGAACTTGGCTGATATTTCAGCTTCCACCATTTCAAGGTGAATTACCATAACTATCAAGAGAGCTTATCAGTCCCATATTGAAGGGACCTTTCATTTATGAAAATTAAAGCCCATCAGGTTCAAGCTATTGTTACCTCATGAGCCTATCAAACTCATTCATCTCTTGAGGATGTGACGAAAGCCATATTTTGACAATCTCTCCTTTGCCTTCACTCATTAGCTCACCAAAGCGAAGGCATATTTTCTTTGTGACTGATAGTCGTAGCACAAAAGTGGCCTATATGGATACCATCTGATAGCATTTTACACTGCTACAGTGAGGGTGAGTATTCCTTTTTTGTTTTTCTTCACCAGTTGTGGGATCATCAGCCTCCCACTGAACTGGCAAATTCAGCTGCACAATAGCAACAAGTTATCTATTACCGATATTAAAATTGGGTGAGGTAAAAATAATTTTAATGATGTAATATGTACCTGTTGCTATTGCCAGATTCCATTCTCCCACCCTGCACTGATGTCCCACTAGTTAAGGCTCTGTCCTGAAAAAGAATGAGGACTAGTGCAAATGAACCAGAAGCTATGGGTTGGACTTGAGAACTTTCTAGAGTCACCCAATGTGAAGAATGAGTTCTCATGATATGTTTGAGGGTATTTTCCGTCTGGAAAAGAGTAAGCTATGCAATAGTAATAGGTAAGTATTGCATCATTAAAATTAGTTTTATTTCCTCCCCCTTGCCCCGAAAAAAACCAAACTACATTTTGTTGGATGCACCAACTTTTGTGTCCATACAATAATTTATTTATTTGTTATTCAATTTCAAGAAAAGTTTATATGCAGTTTTATACTGATATAACTTTAGCAGAAATTGATTATCAGCTTTCTACATCAATGTTTGGTGCTGAATGTTGGTCTCACATACCATTATTTCAGCAAAATAACTCTCTTTATTATGTTTTTTTTTTAAGCAAATAATGTATTCAGCTTTATATTGATGGGTTCAGAGGTCAGTGTTCTATGTCATCAGTAGTGTCTTCCTTTAAAATGTACCTTAACTCATTTACCATATCAGTCACCATAGTCCTCTAGCCTTTCCTTTAAACAACTGCACATCCCTACTTGCAGTGAAAAGTAGTGGACATCAGTTCCTGGAATTTATTTTCACTTTATCATAAAGAACACACCATGATCAACTAATGTTTTCTTTTAATTTGTAGGTACCGCCGTCAGCAGCTTCGGCAGCAGCAGTTAGTGGAGTATTCTGCTAAATTACCCAACAGATACAGTGTAAGTATCTTACTATAAAGATTCAATCAACCAACATAAACTGCCAAAAGTAGGTCACAGTGACATGCCTTTCATGTTTCATATTTCATTGTCTTGAGTTGAATTTTCCACCCTTAGATTTATTTAATAGATCAAATAACCTCCATGCATAGATGAATCTAACATAGTGCTACACCATCATGCCTGAAGTAGGTATATAATTTGTGATATATACCTACCCAAAAGAGAAACAGATCATTTTGAAAAATATAGTTCTTCTATGAAAATGAATTTATTGTAAACAAAATTGTTTCCTGGCATGACCCACTTACCTCTAAGAGGGAAATTTTGACATCTTGAAATTGTTTTTAATGATCTTTCAGAAAGAATGGAAATAACCAAAAAATTGTCATATACTGTTAACTTTTTTTGAAAGTATTTAATTCAATTAAAAGCTTAGATTTTGAAAGAATAATGTGTTTATTTCTTGGGTCAGTATAAACTGGCAAACTGTCAATGATATCATAAAACAGATTTTGGAAGATTGTCTTAGCATTTTATGTCCCACCATGAATGTTTTAGATGCATAGTATTACCTTTATCTGTCCATATATCTGTACATCTGTCCAGTATTACCCTTATCTGTCCATACATCTGTACATCTGTCCAGTATTACCCTTATCTGTCCATACATCTGTACATCTGTCCAGTATTACCCTTATCTGTCCATACATCTGTACATCTGTCCAGTAGTACCTTTGTCTGTCCATACATCTGTACATCTGTCCAGTATTACCCATGTCTGTTCATACATATGTACATCTGTCCAGTATTACCCTTGTCTGTCCATACATCTGTACATCTGTCCAGCCACTACACATAAGTCTTGCATTCTGGTCAACTTCTCTTGCACTGTGGTGTGGCATCTGTGTTCCATGAACAAGTTTTTAGTTATATTAAGTATATGGGATGGCTATAGATAAATATAATTGTATTGTATTTTGAGATCTTTGAAAAATCATAATCAATGTGAAATTACTTTCTGATTGTTTCATGTGTGGTTTGATTTTGTAGAAGTTTCAGAAATATATTCAGTCACAATGTGCAAAATATTAAAACTTTAATTCATTTTATTTTTCAGTCTGTAGATTACATCAGCCAGTGGTAAGGATGTCTGCTGAATTCATTGTCAAGATCTGGTCCATATGCATTAGTCTATTTCAGTAGTGGATTTTTAATTTTCTGGTGGAGTCCATGGAATCACTAGAAAACCATTCTACATTCATCTGTTATTGTGTCACAATTTGCTATTCATTCACAAAGTTTGTTGAACTTTAATTATATCAAATTTGTGTGTGTTACTTGCCAGGGGACTTTGAATATAAGTTTTGTATTGATTTTAGCTTTATAAATTAACTGGGCAGAATTTTAAATTAAATATATCCATTCAATATGATTGCTTTATAATGCTTTTAAGTTCAAAAGACTATTTAAAAAATCTTTTTTGACATTAGAAATATATTTCATAAACCTTGCATAGGAAAAAGAAAAGTAATGTTTACTGGGTAGATGTGTATTCATCTGTGAAACATTTAACTAGACTACTACTATCTTCTTGTTTCACAGTCTTGACATTAATAGTACAGTCACATCTTTACGAAAATCATGCTATAGATATAGGGCTCCCACCTTGAATAGTCGGGCTTTTGATAGGGCCCCACCTTGAACGGTCAGGCTTTTGATGTAAATGATTTCTATGTTTGCAGCTTCCACAGTAGTTTTTGCACCACTTGTCATTCAGTTTGGTGTGTACGTATCTTATGACAATAATCCATGAAAAAATTGTATGGATTTCCTTTCAAAAACACAACAGTACAAGCAAAATTTCAGATTTTATTTTAGACGACAATTTACTGCAGATTGGCTATGGCAACAGTTTTTACCTCTTTGGTTTTCTATCAATATGACTTAGTCTCCATATGAAGTTATAATAATAATAATGTTCAACATATCAAGTTATGATAATATTGTTTAACAACTTTTTCAAAAACTGATCACTGGCCAATATTGATTTCTCTCAGTTCTAGTTTGCTGTGATAGGGTGTTCATTCTAGACTCTTATCTTAAAGGAACTTATTACAATTGCATTCACCAGCTTCCCAGCAAGTTTATAATGTTTACAGTACTACAGAAAATGAAAAATACCATTTATTAAGAGCTAACATTCATTTAAACCAAGGCAACCTTTTTGCAAAATGAAATTAGCGAAATTAAAAAAAAGTAATACATGTGCATTGTTTTATGGAATTATTTGACATATAAGACACCCTTTACATTTGTAACAAGACAACTGTCAAATATTATTTGTCTTAGGTCTTCAATCAGACAGTTTTGAGTGAAGTCTTTTTTCCAAGTTGAGGACTGTAATTAAGACATCTTTATTTCATTTACTGTCTCATGGTTTATTTGTACTGCTGTAATTTTGTTCCAGAATTACAAGAGAAAAAGATGATTTTTTGCATGTTTATATTTTACTGGTTAAGCAACCAAGTAATGATGTACACAAATATTTATAATGATATTGGTGATTGGCCTTGCATTTATTATTTATAGATGTACTAGCTGTGTAAAAATGATTAAAAGTATGTAAAAGATAGTTGTTATACAGTACCATTCTTTCACATGCACTGTATGTGTAATAGATCATTCAGTAAGCTATAAGAACTGTAACAGTTAGTTTTAATTAGATTTGAGGAGTTTGTTTTGGTTGATAAAAAGGCCACAAGTTGTTCTTTTCTCAAGTAAGAAAAATGTAATCATTAAATGAGTTAGTCACATTTTATTTTTATGTATCTATGATGCTAAGTGTCCTACACTTATGGAGTTGCCGTTCATTTTTACAAATTTTGTATTTGTCAAGCAGTATTATTATACACCAAGTGTAGAAGAAATTGCTATATACATGTACATATTCTATATGTTTTTATACTATATCAACCTTGTTTGTTATTGATTTCTTTGAAACATAACTATTCATATAATTTTGGAGTGTGAAAGTCAATATAATTTTCTTTGATACTTTTTTTGCAAATTTTATTGCACATTTACTTGTATTGTCATTATCTTTACCTTTTGTCTGTGATAATTTTGCTCATTATATTACAACCAACATTAGTTTTAATACTAGCTGTATTTCAATTTTTTACAAAGCCACATACCTACAAGTTGAGTTTTATTATTTTCAGTTTTGAAAAAAATAAAAAATGTTAATATCTTGTCTGCCTTTATAAGTTAGGTGGACTCATGTATTGGGGATTTTGGAAAACTTCAGAACTTAAATCAGGCTTTGCCCAATCAAACCAGGTGTTGATTGTGTATTTGAAAAGATAACCCATGCATACAAATTTACTAACAAAAAAAGACAATAAAACAATATATTACTTTGCTGGATTACTATGCATTTTATATTTATATAAAGATGTAAACTAAACAATACATATTTTAGGTTATGAATCCATCATTCTTATGCTTACATCTTATTCGTTTTATAGCACTATATAGGAGTTAATGCTCATATTAGATAAAACTTTAAAATCAAATGTTGAAATGTGTCCCTATTAGGTAGATTTATAAAAGCTGTATTCAGTTTAAAATGTTGCTACAAAGCTTTTTTGATAGTTTCTGAGGTAGGACCAAACAAATTTGTATGATTGGCTATGGGGTAGATTTTTTATTGAAGAGACCTCCATAATTTGTCTCCATGTTTCTCACTCATTATTTACATTGGTGTCAAGAATGCACAGTTTTATGTTGAATGCACACGGGAACAAATATAGTGCAGAAAATCTTGTTCTAACCTCATTCGAGATTAACTTCAGGCCTACAATGTGCATGAGTGACTGCTTATTATCTGATAACTCTGCTTTTACTCTTTTTTGGAAATTTTCATAATGAGTGATTCTCTGGGAAATATGGACTATTCATGATTCACTTTCCTCTTCATTAAAGAAAATGTTTGGGATGCAATTGTCACCACCTTATATATGTAATATGTCTGATTTTGTTCAGTAAAGGTTCTTTGTGGGGTTGAAAATCATGAGTTTTATGGATTTTCACATGTTGCAAGGAGGGGAGGGGACTCTCAAGGGGGTGTTTATCCATCCTCTGACAAGTTGAAAATGCATGCCTATTGATGGTTATAGAGTTTCATTATCATAGCTTATTTGAAAGGTGAGAGAGTCCATCTTTGACCCTGGCTATAGCCAAAAACTGCTTGATGCTACCTAATACTCTTGATCTTTACCTCAAGATACCAAGAAATAACTGAAGTGATTCCAAATGTGAGCTAATTTAGGAAATATCAGACTTGAATGTATTTGCTTGTTTTTTTTTGTTTTTTTTTTTTGTGGGGGTGTGTGTAAAATTGTTTTGACGACTGATGCCTCATTGTGTCCTAGTTCCCAAACTTGTAATGAGATCAAACTATTGTGTGTCTAGGGAAGAATTTAGAAATATAATTCAGAAATAATTAGAATTTATGTGCAGCTGTAATTCTGTATCAGCTTTTACCCTAAAGTATCAATAATGCATACATTCATTTTGTTTTTTGTTTTTGGACTTGCCCTATAGGTTTTGGGTGGTGGATATAATGTTATTACAGTTACACACTTTATGTTGTCATGTGTTGGGTTTAAATAAATATTCGGTGTTATGCAACAGTTTATCCATGCTTTTTTTGTCCGATATATGAGGTAATCTACTCTCCATATGTCATCTTGGTGTTATTGAAGAGCCTTCTCACACAGCAAACATTTGGATGTGAATCATTTTAGCTATATTGGTCGAAGACCAAAACAGCTTTTGCGAGAGATCAGCATTTGTTTTCCATCCGTCATCCATTAGCAGTTATTATCACTACTCCTCCTAAACTACTTGGAGGAATGCCATGAAACCTTGCATACAGTTTCATCCCAAGGTCTAGTTGGTTGCAAATGAAAATGCTGCCCCGTGAACATCTAGCATGACCACCATGGTTGTCATGTTGAATTTTTTTTTATCACTCCTCCTTTTGACTGAATGGTCACATCAACAAAGGGTTTTTACTAAATGACTTCTTATAACTTGTAGATAGTCCTAAATAAAAATGTTGCTGATCTGATATCCAAGATGGCTGCCAGCTTGAAAATCTAGTCAGTCTATTTCTCCTGAATGAATGGTCATATCTACATGGGGTGTTCCAGGACTGTACAAATATTTGTATTCACTCATTTGTCCAGGACAAGTGACATAGGAAAAGTAACTTGTCCTGACCAATTTCTTACTTGTCCCAGTTATTGTCCAATATTCATAAATATTACTACAGATTTCTCCAACTCTGAGACCACTTCATCTCTGCCTTGGTATTGGAAATTTTAGTAACAATGATTTTTGATGAATGAAGTTTCTACCAGTTTCACTTTACAACTTGCCGCCATGTACATGTCGTCCTCCTTTGATTTAATTCTTCCAGTTTGACATTTGTTCACAGATAAAGTACTAATGTTGGTACACCAGTCTCCTTCATCTATGTCAGTTAAGACTACGATATTGTAGCTATGACAGGTAGTTACAAGTTGTGTTGAGAGCATTTGATCTGTTATCAAACACAGCACATGCCCAATTTTTATGTTTTAAACATCAACTTAGTAAACTTTTCTGCTAGACAGTTGTCCGACCAGGCATATAAGATAACCTGAATAATAAACCACATTTTTGAGTGGTGAAACCCACCACATGATACTCTATGTTTTGACTGGTTTTCCAAATCATATTGTGAAACATGTCTGCTTGGAAGAAAACACTGGGTAAGCAATCTATGTTATTAATCTTGCTACAGACAAGGTGTCAAGTGGCCTGTGTCAACTTGTGCATGAAGGATGTACTCAACATCATCTATTATTAATTCCCCCAGATGAAAGATAAGTAAAGATGTTTTCCTTATGAGTGATGAGTGAATTAATTACTTGTAAAACAGTGTATGTCCGATTTCATTTTTGAAGAAAAATTTCACTTGCCTGGGAATAAATTCATGCTGTAAGGCACTTGCCTGACTGAGACATGGACTTGTCCCAGACATCAGACAATACAATTGTGTACAGCCCTATTTTCACTGAAAGACTTCTTATGACTTGTTGATGGCCCAAAATGAAGATGATGTTAATATGACATCTAAAATGCCATCATGGCAGCCATCTTGAAAATCTTGTTATCACTGCTACTTCAGATCATATCAACATGGAGTTTTAGCTTGAAAGAATTCTTCTGACTTGTGGATGGTCATACAAAAGATTTTGTGCCATTCTGACATCCAACATGGCCATGGTGGCTAGGTTGAAAATCTTGTTATTATTACTCCTTCTGAATGGATGGTCACATCAACAAAGGTTTTTTTTAGCTCTACTGGTCATAGACCAAAGGAACTCTGGCAATCACCTTTCATCTGTCTGCTGGAGTCCATCATCTGTTTGCAAAGTTTGTTATCTCTAATCTTCCTAAACTACTGAGAGAATTGCAACAAAACTATACAAACACATTCATCCCATGGGTCCCTTGGACATCCAATATGTACACCATGGTGGCCATCTTGAAAATCTTGTTATTGCTACTCCTCCTCAATGGATATTCATAAAGGACTTCTCATAATGTCTAGTTGGTCTTGAATAAAGATGATGCTGATCTGACATCGCATATAGCCAATTTGGCATCCATATAAAAAATCTTGTTATTGCTACTACTCTTGAATGGTTTGTTGTATCGACATAGGGTTTTCACTGAAATACTTCTTACGATGTCTCGTTGGTCCTAAATGAAATTGATACTGATCTGACATCCAATATGGCTGCTATGGTGGCCATCTTGAGAATCTTATTTATAATCACCAGTTATCTTGAACAGATGGTTGTATTTACATGGGATTTTCACTAAAAGACTGATGATGTCTACATGGTACTAAATGAAACTTATGCTAATCAGACCTCCAGCATGGCCACCAAATCATTTTAGCACTACTTCTCTTAAATAGATGGGAAGCTACTGTAATAGCAAGCTCTCTCACATACCAATGCTAGTCAAGGCAAGACTCTAACTCACATGGACAGAGGTGAGATGTATGAGTGATCTGTAAAGGTGAGCACAAAAGACCACTCGGCCACTCAGGCCCTGTCCTGAATGGATAGTCATAGTGACTTGAGGTTTTCATGAAAAGACTTATGATATCTAGTTGGTCCTAAATGAAAATCAGACCAGTATGGATACCATGGTAGCTGGCACTTTACCAAACTGGTTTAAAGGAATCCTATTTAAATTTCTGTAAAAAGAAAACATAGGATTCCTGTGATGACTTCCAATGGGAAATCCACAGGTAATTTATATGCAAATTAGTGGGAATATTCCTAGGAAATTTGTAGGATTATTATAGGTGATTCTAAATGAAAATAGCACCAATCTGATGTCTAACATGACCACCAGTTTATTATGGCTACTTCTCCTGAATACATGGTCATATCAACACAGGGTTTTCACTAAAAGACTTCTAATGGTATTTAGTTGGTCCAGAATATAAATGTTGCAGATATAACATCCCAATATGGTCACTACCATGTTTATCAGGAAAATCTTTTGACTACACATCCTGAATGTATGGTCATATCGACATGGGATTTTCACTGAAACACTGTGTACCATATGTAGGTTTAATCCTATATTAAACACATAACAAGACCCTATGGAAGTGGATGATCTCAATGTTTATTTTACATTGTACTAAATTTGGACTGGAAATAAATAAAAGTATGACGTGGATCTTTGAGAGGATTGAAATTTTGATATTGCATGTCAATAGGTTTCAATCAGTAACTGAAAGCTTATGTAAAGATTTTGCTTAAATGAGTGAAAAATAAAAAGGTTGTTGTCAATGTGAAAAATATGGATGATAGATGTTTATTTTATGCTACTGAGTAAATTTTAGCAGCACAGCTGCAAGCGACTGCATTACTAAATACTCCCCCAAAAGATTCCCAGAGTGAATCAAAATACGATTTGGTTACAAACAGTCATTGGTTCAATAAATATCCTGTAATAATCTATAGTAAACAAAACATTTAACTTGAACATGACATATCCATTAAACATGTATGAAATAGTTTAAGACAAATACATTAAGGCAGTTAATATGAGAGAAAAAGTAAAAAAGATAGCATGTTGATATGCTGATTCTGTTTCATGGAATGGAAAAATACCATTATATTGCCATAAAAGTTCGGTGTCATCACAAGTAAGCAAACATTATATGCAGAAATATATCTGTAAAATATGCTTGAAGTTTTTCAATTCATCTGAAAATTATTGGATCACAGAAAGTTAAATTACAGGATTGACAACTGCATATATATCATGCCTGAAAAATGATCAATTATCAAATCATCAATTGAATATCCCTTGTGTCGTTTATTGCAATTTTGAAGATCTGATCATACATACCCTTTGTGTGAAAGCTACTCACCACAAAGCTGTAATGATGGTACAAGTCAAACCAGGACATTCTGACTGTTGTTGTAAAGCAACAAGGCTTGCAGCAAAGGTGTAATGATGTTAAATTCAACTAAGCACATCCACCAGGTTTCTGTATGTATGCCAATTAAATTCATAAATGTTACAGGCCAATAGGTTACATAAGAACTGATTGCATACTAGTGTTTTACAACTCTTTGAGTAGGATAGCTAGACTAGTCTGCAATGAACTGAAAAATTCACAACCCCTATGGCATGCACAGATGGAGACACAAATATTTTAACTCAACAAGTATATGTCATAACTGTGAGATGGAAATATTTAGAATCAGAGGTTTGCTTCTAAAGACAAAGTGCATGTCCCTGATCACTTAATAGGCAAGTACAGAATCCATCTTCATAGAGACTGCAATTTGAATTTCAGATTCCCAAAACAAACTCCATTATTCATTCATAACATTACAGGTTGTGATAGTCATCTATTTATCAAGATGTTTGTAAAATGATCCAGATGATGAAATAAAAACTATAACCAGCAAATATGAGAAATACATTTCATTAGCCAAGGATTTCATAGCAGATAGGTTCATGAAGGATGGTGTTATCCTGAAGGGACAAGACTCATTCCGTATGGACTGTAGCAAGAAAATAGTTAAAAAAATGATTAGATTTCTAGATAGCTTTATGTTCATGGAGCAGTCATTATTTATCAGAATTACAAAAGAAATTTGTAAGTGATTGCAAGGGTACCATATGTACCAAAATTAGTGTGTAAATTGAATAATAAAGATAAATATGTGGCACATTATATAAATCTAATGCTTTACCTGCAAAAAAAAACAAAAATATCAAACTAACCAAACCTATCTTTGGCGGTTTTACAGTGTTAGAGCTAGCTAACTGGATGATATACGAATTCTACAACATGCTGACAAGCAAATACGGTGATAGAATGAGACCATTCATGACCAATGAAAATTCATTATGCATTCTTGTCGAGAAAGAAAACAGTTCCCTAAGAGAGTTCTGTCAGGTAAGAGCAAAACTCATACAGGACTGACAAGGATGAAAAGATGTTTGCAAATGAATACAAAAAATGCGAGTGCAAAAGAATGTACACTATGAGATGTGTAAAGATTGCTTATTCGATCACAAGGAAAATTAGCAGGTAATGCATTGACTCGGGTCATACAATCACCGAATGTATAGCATCACAATATCCAAAGTAGCATTGTTTATGTATGATGATAAACGTTTCTTAACTGACAAAGTAAATACATTACCTTACTGTCACGTTAGCACCTTGAATTGAAAGAGAAACTATACCCTCATCAAAAGTTTGTTTCAAAATATATACAATCTCTGACTTCACTTCATCTGGAATTGAGTGATTCTCGTCAAACATCGTTTTCATTGCCCTTTTGTCAAACATCGTTTTCATTGCCCTTCTGTCACTGCTGTACAAGACGACCAAAAACTATGTATTTTCCCTGAAAATCTTTGATAACAGAGTTGTACTTTTGATAATCAACCAAAGTGTCTAACACTGAATGCAAGCTTGGTTAAATGAGTTTTCTTTTTGTTCATCACTGAGATTACCACAGTCATTATTGGTTCATTGGTACATATCAACCAGTAACTCTAAACCACTTATCCGGTTTATCTACTGGATCTATCGCTATCACCAATTTGTCTTTTAATATTCACATTTTGTAGTAGGTATTGATCCACATAAAGTTGGACAGATGATACCTACGCAATCAAAAACGTCTTTGTATTTAGTCTTTTTCCAATTTAGTAAAAGCAATGTTTGACTGCAATTAGTTACTCCACAGATTAACAGGTTCATTAAAATACTTGTTTTTTCATTCTTAAAACATAATTGACTTCAGCTGATTATTTAAATGCTTAATTGTATATCAGTATGCAATATATTTACATTTTGTGGGCCTCTGTATCTGCTTTTTTGTTGATTTGAAAATTAATACCTTGCTGCACATTAGCAACTTTATGTCCAATGATCTGTTGCTGCACATCATATAAATACTGCGTGGCTTTTGTAAACTTTTGCCAGAATTGAAAAACCTGCGAATAAATCATGTTTGCCAGACCTAAAGTCATTTAGAGTTTCTCAATAGCCGAGTTGAAAAAATTATCAGGGTCACTTTCACCAGTCTTTCAGCACAGTATAAAAATACCGTTTAAGCTCATCCTGACTGAAATCAAGAGTTATGTTTGTTAAATGTGTATTAGCCGCAATGTTCATGATTCTCTATCTCACTTGACGTTGTCGTAGAAGAAAAGCATTTCCAAGTCTATACTTGTCATTAATTACTTGAGCAAGTGATTCAGATGTAATGGTATCGTACTGGAAACAAATATTTTCAAGTTCATAGTTCACCTTTGGACAGGCTCCGCCGTCTTGTGTATCACCTTCAGTCACTTCAGCAGCTCTGGCGTATGTAATGTTAAACCTGAAATCCTGAGGACGAGCACATGGATACAGTGAACAATGATCTGTAAGTATTTGAAAGTCAAGTGGTATCCTGAACTTCTTTCCATACACTATAAACTGTATACCTTCAGTACCAGTGTTTTGAGTCTTATCAGCTTCTTTGTCCGTGGTAACTCTATCAATGGTACCGTTTAGTTCGATAGTTCTTTTGTTCATCTCAGTTTTAACGGCTTCTTTGTCCGTGGTGACTTTATAAATGCTAATAATTAATTAAAGCATTATTTCAAAATTGCGGATA
This sequence comes from Margaritifera margaritifera, assembly GCA_029931535.1. Classification (NCBI taxonomy): domain Eukaryota; kingdom Metazoa; phylum Mollusca; class Bivalvia; order Unionida; family Margaritiferidae; genus Margaritifera; species Margaritifera margaritifera. The sequence continues at coordinate 4,498,846 of JAQPZY010001688.1, forward strand.
TTGCACGTTATTGGTTTTAACAGCAAAATCATAGATACACAAAAACTTTCAGGAGAATGAAATCGAAAATAATTAATATATAGGAAAAGTATTGTTCTAAAATCAATAACTTTGTCTAAATTGACACATTTATTTTAATCGTGCCACATCCAACAGCCAGCGTTATAAAAAAAAACAAACTTGAAAATACATTTTATAAACTTTTATGCGAAATTACGGTCTTGATAAAATAAGTAGAGAAACATTTTTTAATAAGTAGAAAATGAAAGAGGATTGCAAATGAACACCTGTCATTTTTCATAAAGTCTGTAGAAAAAATACCTTTGATAATGCCTCTGTTGATTGATCTATCTTCTAACATGCAAGATCTGTGCCACTCAATATGTTGGCGAAACGGTGGATTTCAGAAAACGAATGAATAACCACAAGAGCCACATTCGCAACAAATCAACGCGAAACTCTCCAAACACTACAACTCAACTAGGTATTCACTCGAGTCCCTCGAGATGCTACGGAATGAATCTAACCCGGGGTGGACCGATATAGAACGCACACGTTAAGAATGATGCTGGATACTGCTATTAAAAATTCATGGGGAGTTTGGCCTAAATGTAAAAATTATAACCTTCTTAGTGCAGTCTTATCAAAACTATAGGCAGGCATCAGTTTATCCATTTTTTCGATAATATTTACCTAAGTAAGTATTCTGTACCTCTTTACATGTATTATTATTATAATTATGAATATTATTATTAACTCTATTCCATTATCCCGCTATATCATGCTCTTGACATATTTCCACAACAGTCCCATGCATGACTTAACTGGGATATAATTTATATTGTAAATTTTGTAGATGACGTTGATTTTTTGCCACGCATGGTATCCGTTCCATGTTCCCAGCCTGGAATTAGGTCAAAACATGTTGGTTCTCTGCGTGATAGGCACTATACTCCCTTCTTTGATTTTTGTCATACAACTTTTCTGGGCTGATGGCAGCATTAAATATATATGCAGTTTACCCGTTTTAAGACCGTTTATCTATTTTGTGTTCTTTTCTTCTTCTTTCTTCTATTTTTATCCTTTGTATATTTCCAAGTCATTCAAACATGTATGAGTCAAGAGTTTTTGTGTTAAGCGTTTCTTTCATGGATATAAATTGTTTCTTCCCCTGACGAAGAGCTTATTTAGCTCGAAACGGTGAGAAACTGTTTTGTATTTGTGCCGTTATCAATTTTTGTGTCAGTATATATATATATATATATATATGACACAAAAATGTATTATGGCGCAAATATATATCGTTGTGTTTAATGTGTATTAATGTATTTGCTATGAGTCGTTTGCTAGTGAATTTAATTTACGAAATATGATACATTCATTATCACATAAGATAAATTATATAGTTTTCAGTTATCATTGTTTCCTATTTTAGAGAATAGATGACTTGACAGTATCAACTTGATATATTTTATGGCATATTGTAGTCAAACGTCGATTATCCGGACGCCAGTTGTTAGGAATATTTATTCTTACGGACTACTACCGTGTTCCTCGAGATTTTACTTATTGCAATGAACATTTATTTATAAAGGAAACATTTGACGATCATGACACCGATATAAACCAGAAAATCTGAAACAAACATAATCGAGTATAATCTCATATAATTGTAAGTACCATGGTAGTATGAATAAGTAACTAATCTTTTTAAAAAAAATTAGGATACAGGCAGGGGGAGAGGGAGATACATATTTCACAATGTATATATATATAAATAAATATATATATATATATATATATTTTTATATATATATATATATATATATATATATATATATATATATATATATATATGTATAATTAATTAGGTAAAAACATGTTGGTTATCTATGTGATACAATCAATAGCCCGCTCGCTTATTATGATTGTTCTTGTACAACTTTTTATTATATCTCTTGTTGTAAATTCCCCTTAGTGATTGTAACATGTAGGAGGCCAGAATTGTTCTTAGATTATGTGTTTAGTGTTTGTTTGATATAAGCTGTTTATTCCCCTGACGAAGAGCTTGCTTAGCTCGAAACGTTGGGAAACCGTTTTGAATTTGCGCCGTTATCAATTTTTGTGTCTATCTCTCTCTCTCTCTCTCTCTCTCTCTCTATATATATATATATATATATATATATATATATATATATATATATATATATCAGTGAAATCACAATATAGAGACAAACAGTCATGCATATAATTATGTATTTATAATTATATATATATATATATATGTATATATATATATATATATATATATATATATATATATATATATATATATATATATATATATATATATATATATATATACAACATATGAATTCTTTATTAAAAATATAATAATACGGACTTTATTCAAAGAAGAATCAATTACATGTATAGGATAATTTCTACTTTGGAAATATATGTTTGATTCATTCAAAGAATTTTGTAATTGACAATCGTCTGAAATGATAAGTCGGTATCTTTTCGCCTGGGTATAATGTATACCGTTTTTACATGCCCTGGGATGACAAGACGAATATTCCACATACTGGTGGATATTAGTTTCTTTGACATGAACATTTATAGCGACAGCATTATCAAAATTTGTCATGACATTTACATCTAAGAACGATACATGCATACTATATACAATGTACGTAAATGTAATTAAGGTGAAAATTATTTAGGCGATCAATAAATTCTTGTAGTTCTTCTTCTGACTGGTTCCAGATCATAAAGATATCATCTAAAAATCTTATCCAATCAGTAGGATTACAATTCTGGTTTTCAAGAAAATCTTTTTGTAATTTAAGCATCAAAAGGGAAGCGTAACAAGGAGCCATAGGATTGTCCATTGTTGTACACATTATTTGAAGGTAATTTATACTATTAAATTGGAAATGATTATTTTCCAGGATAAGTTTTATTATTTTACAAATGTCTTCACTCGATAGTTTGTTATTATTAGGATTGTTGTCAAGAAAATATTTACACACGTCAATACCATCTGCACGCGGCGTTTTTGTATACAACGATGTTCGGTCTACAGATATAAGGAGGGAATTATGAGACAGATGTGGAATAGACTTAAATTTTTTTTAAATGAAATCACTAGTATCTTCAACGTATGAAGGAAGTGATTTCATTAAAAGTTATAAAACGCTATCTATAAATTTGGATGGGTTCTCCGTATAAGAATTACAACCTGATATAATCGGTCGCCATGGATAATTTAAAGGTAAAGTATGGTCAGGACTTTTATCTGTTTGGGGCAATATGTAGAATTGAGGTGTACGTATTTATGAGTTTGGGGCAATATGTAGAATTGAGGTGTACGTATTTATGAGTTTGGGGCAATATGTAGAATTGAGGTGTACGTATTTATGAGTTTGGGGCAATATGTAGAATTGAGGTGTAAGTATTATGTGTTTTGGGCAATATGTAGAATTGAAGTGTACGTATTATGTGTTTTGGGCAATATGTAGAATTGAGGTGTACGTATTTATGAGTTTGGGGCAATATGTAGAATTGAGGTGTAGGTATTATGTGTTCTGGGCAATATGTAGAATTGAGGTGTAGGTATTATGTGTTTTGGGCAATATGTAGAATTGAGGTGTACGTATTATGTGTTCTGGGCAATATGTAGAATTGAGGTGTACGTATTATGTGTTCTGGGCAATGTAGAATTGAGGTGTACGTATTATGTGTTTTGGGCAATATGTAGAATTGAGGTATACGTATTTATGAGCGGGAAAGTATCAGATTCTTCATAAACGGAACTATTATTCTTAAAGATTTCATCAACGCATGTTAAAATTTTGGATTTAATTTCTAATGAAGGATCTTCATTAACTTTTTTGTAGCACTTTCCATTATTTAAATTGTTACGACTCTGTGGTCTAAGAAAAATGTAACAGAAAGAAAGTGAAACCAACAAATCAAGTAAAAAATCAACAAGCAATTTATTACTAGATAATTAAAATAAAAAATCAAAAAGTCACTTACAGTAATGTGTTTTGAAATCCTAATAATCCAATAAGAATGATTGTTCTAATCACAAGTCCTTGAATGTTATGATGTGCTAATGGTCTCCAAAGTCCTGATGTACTAGAAATCTTGATGTGCTGATGTCAAAATGAAGTATTCCAAAATATCTGAATAAGTTCACATAAATTCCAAAATCATCAATTAAAAATCCAAAATCCAAAAGTTTATGAGCACTGTTATAATCCAATGAATATTTAAAATAATTCCTCTCTTAGAATTTGGAATGAATTTTCACAACTGTAATAGCTCTTTACAAGACTGATGGTAATGTCAAAACTGAAAAAATGTCTACCAAACATGGTATATATAAAGATTGGTCACATGACAGAATGTTCTAGAACATGTGTCATCTTAATGGAATTTTACTTGTAAACAAAATTCAACCTTGACCTTCAAATTGAGAAAACATATTGATCAAAACAACCTAATTCAAGGACACTAGTTAAACATGTTTTTCCTGATAAACATAAAGATTTAAGCAAATATTAAAGTGAAGAAACATTTATAATTTCCTAAAATATTTATAATATTATATAAACATCATACATAACACCTCCCCTCATAAAGAAAAAGAAAGATTTATATAATAAAGCTTTCTTTTGAATATACATCTAATACTATAATAACCAAAATTACATAAGAACATGTTTTATGATACTGGACTTAATTACATCAAGCAATATTACATTTCTAGGCACGTGAGAGTGCATCTGCAATCACATTGTCTTTTCCCCTGATGTGTCTAATGTCAATGTTATATTCCTGCAATATCAAACTCCATCTCAACAATCTCCGATTTTTATCTTTCATTTTGTTGATGAAAGTAAGGGGATTGTGATCACTGTACACAATAATTGGAGAAAGAGCTGAGGTAACATACACTTCAAAATGCTGTAAAGCCAATATCAAAGCCAAACATTCCTTCTCAATTGTGGAATAATTTTTCTGGTGCTTGTTTAGTTTTTTAGAAAAATAACACACAGGGTGATCCACACCACTTTTGTCTTCCTGAATCAATACTCCACCAACCCCTACATCACTTGCATCAACAGATAATTTAAATGATTGGCTAAAATTTGGTGCAGAAAGAACTGGTGCATTCTTAAGCATGGCTTTTAACTTGTCAAAAGATTCCTGACACTTGTCAGACCAATGAAATTTGGTTTTCTTACTCAATAAACTTGTTAAAGGTTCAGCAATTTTGGAAAAATTGGAACAAAATTTCCGATAATATCCAGCCATACCTAGAAATCGCATCAGTTGCTTTTTACAAATTGGAACTTGAAATTCAGAGATAGCTTTGACCTTAGCTTCTATAGGTTTAACTTGACCTTGTCCCACAATATGTCCTAAAAATGTGACACAAGCATGGCAAAACTCACTTTTGCTCAAATTAATTGTCAGATTCGCATCGCTGAGTCGATCAAAGAATTTTCGAATGGTTTCCAAATGATCTTCCCAGGTGTTGTTGTAGATAATGACGTCATCGATATAAGCGTCACAATTATCAAGACCAAATGTTATCATGTTCATCAGACGTTGAAACGTTGCAGGCGAATTTTTCATTCCAAACGGCATGACTTTATATTGATAAAGTCCATCTGGAGCTGCAAATGCTGAAATTTCTTTTGCCCTTGCCGTCAGTGGAATTTGCCAGAATCCTTTTAAAAGGTCAAACTTGGTGACATATTCCGCATTTCCAATTTTATCAATGCAATCGTCCATTCTTGGGATTGGAAATGAATCAGTTTTGGTGACACTGTTGACTTTTCTATAGTCAGTACACATACGGAATGTATTATCTGGCTTGGGAACAAGAATACATGGTGAACTCCAGTTACTTTTACTTGGTTCTATGAAATCATTCTCCAGTAAATACTGAATTTCTTTCTTCAGATAGTTCTGTTTGAGAGGATTCATCCTATAAGGATGCTGTTTCACAGGCGCAGAATCTACAATGTCAACGTCATGATAAATTTTACTTGTTCGTGTTGGAACATCAGGAAACAAGTGCTCATAGTCATGTAATAGCTGTTTTAGTTCATTTCTTTCCTGTTGTTGTAGATGTGAAAGTTTCTGGTCTAGGTTGTTCAATATTTCTGAATTCCGAAGATTGGTTATACCAGAGTCACTATAGTCTGATCGTACTCCATCGTTGATATCTTCACTGTGTGGGACAGGTACAACTAAATTAACAGAATAATTAGCTGGGCCATCTCTGTCAAAATATTCCTTTAACATATTTATATGACAAAGTTGTTTCTGTTTCCGTCTCCCAAGAGTGTTAATGATATAATTTAAGTCATTTACTTTCTTTTCAACGGTATAAGGACCATAAAATTTAGCCTGAAGAGGATTCTGAGGTATGGGAAAGAGAGCCAGAACTTTGTCACCAGGTTTAAAACTCCTTTCCTGTGAATTTCTGTCATACCTTAATTTCATTTTTGACTGAGTAGTGTGAAGATTAGTTCTTGCTACTTCACAGGCCTTTGACAACTTGTATTTGAAATCAGAGACATAATCAAGAAGATTAATCTTTGAATCTTCATTTGAAAGAAGTTTCTCTTTCAATAATTTCAATGGTCCACGGACAGTATGACCAAAAACTAGTTCAAAGGGACTAAAACCCAACGACTCTTGAACTGATTCCCTAACAGCAAACAACAACAAATGAACACCCTCATCCCAATCCTTTACTGTATCAAAGCAATATGATCGAATCATATTCTTCAAAGTTTGATGAAATCTTTCCAAAGCACCTTGACTTTCAGGGTGATAGGCAGAAGATTTAAACTGTTGGATGCCTAATTCATGCATAACTTGTTGGAAAATTCCAGACATAAAATTTGACCCTTGATCTGACTGGACAGATTTGGGAAGGCCAACAAGTGTAAAAAACTTCACCAAAGCTTTCACAATAGTTTTAGTTTTTATATTTCTCAGAGGAATTGCTTCTGGAAATCTTGTAGATGTACACATGATGGTCAACAAGTATTGGTTGCCTGACTTGGTTTTAGGTAAAGGACCAACACAGTCTACTATTATTCTACTAAATGGTTCAACAAATGCAGGAATAGGTTGCAGATGAGCCTTAGGTATCTTCTGATTGGGTTTTCCTACCATTTGACAAGTGTGACAAGATCTGCAGTATTTAGAAACATCACTTTTGAGTTTCGGCCAATAAAAATGATTCAAGATCTTGTGATAAGTCTTACGGACTCCTAAATGACCAGCCAAAGGAGTTTCATGGGCTAAATTAAGAATTTCCTGTCGATATGACTTAGGAACAACAATTTGATAGCTCACTGACCACTCGTCACCAGCGGGTACATCAGGTGGTCTCCATTTCCTCATAAGGACCCCATTTTTCACAAAGTAACACACTGGAACTTGTGTGGCTTCAGTTTCACTAATAGCCCTCTGAAACAAACAAGATATTTCGGGATCTTGCTCCTGTTCAACGACAAGGGATTGTCGTTTGTCATCCTGATTAGAACAAAGAGAATGAGTTGCCAAAAGAGGATCATTGTGATCAATACCATTTGATTGATCAATACCTGAGGAAAAAGTGACCTCATCAAAAGACTGACCAATACATGCGTCAGCTAAAGGAATAATATCCTGATCAACATCACTCTCAAGAGCTCTTTTTGCCATAGCTCTAGTAACTGCACAAGCAGGGTACAAATCAGGGATTTCAGTTTCGACAGGATCAACTTTCTGATCCAAACAAGGCTTGTCAGTTACAAGTGGATTAACCACAACCTTATTTCCAGCTAGGTCATTGCCTAGTAATAAATGAACACCCTCTATGGGTAAAGAAGTCACTGCCCCAACAGTCACAGGTCCAGAAACTAAGTCTGATGCCAAATTTACACAATGAAGAGGAACATTTACAAAGCCGCACTCTACTCCCTGAACAAGAACACTTTCACTTGAAGAAGACTCCTCAGACAAAGGCAAAGTACCTGATAATAAAAGACTCTGAGAAGCTCCAGTGTCCCTTAATATTTTAATTGGGATAGATTTGGCAGAATCACCAATAAGTGATATAGAACCTTCTGACATGAATGGTTCATAAGCCTCCAAAATAGAATCAGACTGGGGTTTGTTTGACCCAACAAATGTATTGCTTTCAATACAAGACCGTGACCTTGACCTCGTAGAAATAAGAGCATTTGGAAAAGCTCTGTCTTTACTCTGTTGCTTATTTTTCAACTTAAAGCAATCAGAAATAACGTGCCCTTTCTTTTTACAATAAGTGCACGTAGGAAGAGATAAGGATTTCTGATCAGTCTTATCAGATGTTTGATTCCTAACAGTTGTGCTGTTGTGAAATTTGGAAGTACTCGAATGAGATTGAAATGGTTTTATACCAGAAAACTGCTGAGAGGGCGATTTATTGCCAAATGAAATTTTGTGAGTCAAGGAATAATCATCAGCCATACGAGCAGCATTTTCCAAAGTTTCCACATTCTGCTCGTCAAGATAGGTTTTAACATCACTATGGATGCACCTCTTGAACTCTTCAATTAATACGAGCTGTCTGAGGTTATCATAAGCTTGATCAACTTTCTTGGCTGAGCACCACCTATCAAATAGTTGTTCTTTATCCCTTGCAAATTCAACATGAGTTTGTCCAGTTTCTTTTCTACAATTCCTAAACCTTTGTCGATATGCCTCTGGTACAAACTCATAAGCTTTCAAGATGTACTCCTTAACCACATCATAATCAGTGTTTTGTTGTACTGACAGTGAAGTGTAGACTTCACGAGCTTTGCCAATAAGTACACTTTGTAATAACAAAGTCCAATGCTCTCTGGGCCATTTCAAGTTTTCAGCTATTTTCTCGAAATGAAGAAAGTATTTATCTACTTCTTTTTCCTGAAAAGGGGGTACTAACCTAATATATCTAGTAACATCAAAACCTGGACTTGTGTTTAAAGGAGTGGAGTGTGCTCTGTTTGCCAGTTCTAATTCTCTTAACTTAAATTGCATTTCCCTGTCTTCTCTTTGCATCTGCATCTGCATTTGTATTTGTCTATCTTCTTTCTCTCTCTCTCTCCATCTGCATTTGCCTCTCTTCTTTCTCTCTCTCCATCTGCCTCTCTTCTTTTTCTCTCTCCATCTGCATTTGCCTCTCTTCTTTCTCTCTCTCCATCTGCCTCTCTTCTTTTTCTCTCTCCATCTGCCTCTCTTCTTTTTCTCTCTCTCTCTGAATCTGAAGCTTTGCCAATTCTAAATCCATCTGGTTCTTTAACTCTAATTCCCTTAATTTCCTGTCAGAACCAGATACAGGCTTTCTCTTCAAACTTAAAGCACTATTTTCAAAAATTCCCTTTCCTACTAAATACTGAATCAAAATAATCTTTATCTCCTGTTTTGTCAATGATACTTTTGCCTCAGATAGACTGTATTTTCTGGCAAGCTCGAGCAACTCATCCTTTCTCATGCACTCTAACCCCTCCTGGGTACGTTTTGAAATGAAATTCTGAACATTAGATGCCATTGTAAATGCTTGTTGGTTTCACACACAAAAATTCTCTATTAAAAATCTTTGCCAAAGACAAAAAAAATTCAGAGACAAAATCAATATGAATTTCAAAGATAAATTTAATATCTCTAATATGCTTTAAAGAAATTCAATCCCGGAACGGCCCCCAATTTCTGTTACGACTCTGTGGTCTAAGAAAAATGTAACAGAAAGAAAGTGAAACCAACAAATCAAGTAAAAAATCAACAAGCAATTTATTACTAGATAATTAAAATGAAAAATCAAAAAGTCACTTACAGTAATGTGTTTTGAAATCCTAATAATCCAATAAGAATGATTGTTCTAATCACAAGTCCTAAATATAGAATGTTCCGAATTCACGGCTGTGTCCTTGAATATTATGATGTGCTAATGGTCTCCAAAGTCCTGATGTACTAGAAATCTTGATGTGCTGATGTCAAAATGAAGTATTCCAAAATATCTGAATAAGTTCACTTAAATTCCAAAATCATCAATTAAAAATCCAAAATCCAAAAGTTTATGAGCACTGTTATAATCCAATGAATATTTAAAATAATTCCTCTCTTAGAATTTGGAATGAATTTTCACAACTGTAATAGCTCTTTACAAGACTGATGGTAATGTCAAAACTGAAAAAATATCTACCAAACATGGTATATATAAAGATTGGTCACATGACAGAATGTTCTAGAACATGTGTCATCTTAATGGAATTTTACTTGTAAACAAAATTCAACCTTGACCTTCAAATTGAGAAAACATATTGATCAAAACAACCTAATTCAAGGACACTAGTTAAACATGTTTTTCCTGATAAACATAAAGATTTAAGCAAATATTAAAGTGAAGAAACATTTATAATTTCCTAAAATATTTATAATATTATATAAACATCATACATAACAAAATGACGTTCAACTTCTTTAATGTAGTCTTCCTGATTCATAATAATAATAATAATAGTGTTTGATTTATCAGCATTTTTAATCACAATACTCTCAATATTAATTAGATTACGTAAATACTCAATTTCTTCCTCATAAATATTACTATGATGTCGCTTTGAGGACTATCATGTAATATTTTTTGTGTGATAGCTTCGATGTAAACATACAAATGGGAGTCACGTCCACTAGGTGGTGTAAAAGACGATTTACTTATGTTGAAATCACCCATATTCTTTGAATTTAAAGAATCTGATTCGTACTCAGAATTGTTGTCTGCTTCATTATCTAAGAAATTCTTTTAATCTCAGGCGTCTAGAAAAATTAAACATTTCTTCAGCTAATTTAATTTTATCATGAGGTTTTGGTTTGGGGCAAAACTGTACACCTTTACCTAGAATTATATAGTCACTGTCATAAAATTTTCTACTTGAGAGATTTAACACTGTCTCTTAACCTATCTGAATTTGTTTTCGCCGCTTTTTTCTTTTTTTTTATCATTGTCTCCTACATTTGAATCTCTGGAATCATCTACTTTTTCTTCTTTTGAAGTCCTTTCTATGAGTTGTTGTATAATCTTGATCAGGTTTGTCAATGTGTTTGTCATCGTCACTGATTCTGATTTCCCCATCTTCACGGCTTCTGCGTAGGTCTTTTGTGACGTGCCCTGGGAAATCCAGTTTATTTACTGCTGTTGTTGATCTTTAACATTCTTGAATTTACAATTTTTTTTTATCTCGACTGTTTTGTTTCTCAATGATTTGGCAGCAGTTATAAGTTTGTTACTTTTCCATATTGTAGTTTGTATCGGTTCTGACGATTTCTATTTTTGCTGTTCTTTTGCCGTCTCGTAATTTGTCAAGTTTAGGGTTTGCTTCAGAAGTATATTATTTTTTGAAGATTCTGTTTTTTCATCTACTTCTTGATCAAGTTTCTTCTTCATTTCATTTCTAGCACTTTCCATCTGCTTTCCTATGTATATGGCTGTTTTCTGTTGCTATTCTGCAAGTCTTTCGCATATATTATGTGAAACTTTATCCAGACGGTTGTCAGTTAATTTTTGGAACTCATGACTCCCATTTATAAACAACTTTGTTGAAGAAGGAACTATAAGCTCTAGACCTTCCAACATTCAAAAGAAGTGCCGCAGTCATTGTCTTTTTTACTTATCCATTTTCTCCTTTTCTGACCTCTCGTTCTTTCAAAATACTTGAACTCATAAACCCGCACTAAACAAGTGTTGTTGCCTGTTAACTTAAATTAATCTTTGGCATATGCCTACCCTACTTAACAAAAATACTTTGGCCAGGACAGTCATTCCCTGCATATTTGCTGAAGCAAGAAAAATAGAATTAACCCCATCAGTTTAACAACAGCTGTTTCTATTTAGGTAAGTGAAGGCGCTTTAATGAGAATTTGAAAAATATCAGTTTCTTACATTTTGTTTAAATTATTGTTATAATATCTAATTGGTTTAAATACCATTGATCACTTGTTTTGTATTATTATTACCTTATATTCTAATTAAAGTATTTTAAATCAGATTCTCGCGTGTAAGAATGTGAGACAACATTTCCTTTTGTTATCAAATCGTGAACCTAAAATATTTCTAGATGACATACTCTTTTTTTAAAAATTGTCGTTGCTTATCCATTTCTAGTTTTCAATTTTCTAAAATTTACACTAATTTTAGTCGATCGTTTATATAAGCTTATCTGAGAACAAAAAAAGCAATTTCATATATACAATTATGTTTTAAAAATCACAATTATTAATATCCCTTTTTATATCCGAGGTTTCTGGTTCGGTTCCCAAAATAAGCAGGATAAAGGCATACTTAGTTCTGCATCATTTTGTCATATTAGATGCTGAGTTTCATATTAATCAAAACTTGATTAAATTTGTAATTGTTTAAATATTTTCAACAGCTGAAGGAATATTTCTTTTTGGAAGTCATCATAATCAATATTATTATTATTTTAAAAAAAACGCCTTTAAGATTTATATGGTTGCAGATCAACGAAAATCAACAAATATCGACAAATCTTGCAACATTAAGAAGAGCTTTACAACAAAAGTCTTCATTTTGTAGGTGATATTTTTATTTCAGCAAACATTGCTTTCAAAATTACAATCGAAACACTACTCGGCTATTTCCGTCAGACTCGAAATCAACCTCAATCAGTTCCCGTTCGCCATATTCAAAACTATTTATACGGAATATAACTCTAGTATACTTGCTTTTAGGGTTACAGATAGAGTCAATACCTTTATGAAAGGCACCTTACTAACGCCAGACTTTTACATCGATTATATGTAAATCACTCCGCAAAACATTGTTAGAGTCTTATTTAGGTTAACTCAAAGGGACGAGTTATGTTTCAATCGTCAAAATTACTTGCCATTATTTCAGGTAGTTAAGTAAGAGGCGATCCCATTAGTTAATGATCCAATCAGGTTAAGCTGTTGACCTATCATAACGCGCCGTACTTGTCTTGAATGTGTTATGCGACAAAATGGCCGCACTTGTAGTCCGCTTGTGCAGCTTGACGGCGTAAATCAAAGTCGAGCGTTTGTTCATTTAAAAGGTGGATATTTTTGGTTGTGTATTTATCATAGCATAAACTCCGTGTATTTTAGACAAACATTGTGTAGTATATCATCATGTGTCCATCCATATATTCATGGATACATTTATACTTTCATGCCGCATGTTTTGTATAGCGAAAATCAGATCAAACCAGTGCTTCTGGCTATCAAATTTGATGAAGGGCCGGCACCTTTCAACAGTAGCTGTCCCCGGTTGGCCAGTAAAAATTCTGACTTAGTCTACCAATTGCAAATTGAATTTATTCCTTCAAATTTACAAATGAATCTGATATATATCACATATTAATTGTTCGGAAGAAAAAGTACATAAATTTCCCATAACAATGTAAAAATATTTGTCAAATTATGTCAAATTTGCTTTATTAGCGACATCATGACTCTAGGACAACGTAACTGATTTTAGTAAATCATTCTTTTGTAAATGCTTTAAACGCTTATCAGTGTACAGTTATCTATGCAAGTTGATACTTATTTATTCCTAAAAAAATACAACGTGACCAACCGATTTCGAATACCAGTTTTGGTTTATATACATACTGAGCCACTGATAAGTTATAACTGGTATAAGGAATAACAACTAAGAAGATAAAGAGTTATAAATTTTATCTAATGTAGAAAAGCAGGTATCTCACAGGGTCGGCCACTCTGTTTTACTATTCAGGCATTGATGATGCAGTCAGAGGCACACTGATATAACATAATTGCCTATTATGTGACGACCTAACGTCCGATGTGAACACAACTAACCCAGGTTGCAGGAAGCTAGGTTACGAGCCCCTGAAGCCGTTCACACAAGCGACCGGGTGCAGTGGTAATGTGATTCCGATTTTCCTTAGCTGCTGAGAATCTAAAATATTCAGCAGGGCTAACACCCAGTCCAAAACAAAGTTTTTGTTTCGCCTTCTTAATAGTTTTTGACAAAAATGAAGTTTGATGATTTTATGCGGCCGCGCCCTCTACCCCTTATATGATGATTTTAGATAAAAATGAAGCTACCTTTCTAATTAAAGAGATAAAATGTGCTTATATATTATGGCTTGGCGTGATCATCTAGTCTATAAACTGTATGAGGCTAATGAAGATGGTGACATCAGGTATATTTTGCGGCGAAAGATACTTTCTAAAAATTAGAACAACAACGGCTATACTATCATCGCAGTATCTAGCAGGGATAAGTGCCAGAAAGTACATAGTTTTATTTTCGAGTGCTTTGACGGTGTTATACCAAAAGATCTTGTCATTGATCACATCAACGGCGACAAGTATGACAACAGAACAGTAAACTTGGAAGCTGTCACGCGGCAAATAAATAATTTGAAAGGCGACGTTGGCAAGCACAAAAAAAAATAAAATAAATAAAAAATAAAAAAGCACACAAAATAAAAAAAATAAAATAAAACAACAACAACAACAAAAACAAGAAACAAACAAACAACGAGACCAGTAAGAGCAACCAACATAGAAATAGACGACCAGGACATATTTAGTTCTTTATACCAAGCTCAAAATTCTCTTGGCGCTAACCACCATTCCATCTTAATTTGTTGCAGCGGCATAAGGACTAAATTTTATTCGGGATTACTGGTACATGTTCAGTTTTGTTTAAGTCTCATCATATTTATTTGCTGATCTTAAGTATATTTATAGGTTACTGCATTTGTATGGGAAAATATGAACGAGGTTTTTTTTAGCTATACTGCACGACGTCAGGAGTGCACTATAGCTCAGAAAAAACGAGTTCATATTTTCATATACAAATGTAGTAACCTTTTTATTATATACTCATTTTGCTTTTCTACCTTAGGCTGAATAATAAAAAGAACACACTACAAGAAACAAAGTAACTGAATTTCTGCTATATTCCAAAGTAAATACACAACCGTAGTTAAACAAATACACAGTAACAGTATTCATGCGCACTTGGCACCGCCCAGTGACCTTTGAACTTGGTGGAGTACCGCGCGCTCAGTCATTCGTTTCAAAAAGAAATCTCATTTTGGTATACTTAAAATTGAAATTTTGAGTCATATTGTGAATGACTGCGCCTTGGAACAACTTTCCCAGTTGATATGGAATGGAGGGATTTTATTTTTCTGTCGATCCAACTAAATTCTGCTCTTTTAGTTGTGGTGGACTTGCGTTATTAGCTGGGTCGATTTCGTACGATGTACATGTAGCTAGAGGGACTGGCCTCAACAGCAAGCTACACATGTGTTACTGTTCTGCCATTGATAGCTTGGAATCGTAATGTGGACAAAATATGAAATTCTTTTAAATGAAATTCTCAAGAAGATGCAGGATTAAATATTTTTGTTAGGAAATATCAAATTCATTTCGTTTTGGAGTGTAGTAAATTCTCCGTTGGAATGTGATTTCTGTTGGAAATGTAGTTTAGATTGCAGTGCAATTTCGCGGCGTGGATCAGAAGGTACATTTTGAAGAAATTCAAGATGCAGAAAAGTAAGTACATTTATTGCCATTCTTATTACCAGCTATAGATGACATATTTATATGTACTGTCACTTGCATGATCTTTGTTGGATGGACCCCAGCTACATGACCTATACAGTATGACTTTTACTATAAATCCAAACATTTTCTAAAAAAATTAAAACAGGCAAAATTGAAAAATGGCTGGGGTGTGAGAGCCCATTTTGTCAGCGGAAAATAAGGCTTCTTCGTTATCGTGGCTTATTGGCTCCGAGGCTCTTGCTTTTATACCAAAACCCGCCTTCTTTAGTTGTATTTTTTCGAATTTAGTGCTTGGACTTATAAATCGGCGGTCTCTGAGAGAAACGGAATATCATTTGGTCTTAAGATGCCTTTTTATGCTATTTGTTATAGACTCTAGAGAACACAGACATAGTCTGAACCATGGGCTAAATAAGTGTTTAAATTATCAGAATGATATTTTCAATACTGCATGTCTCACGTTTCTTGTCATAAAGCCACCGTTGGACATTGTGAATATCACGTTCAGTCACTTGCTTGGTTGAAAGTTTCTTTTGTGACTCAATGAATTCATCCACATCTTCAGCTTTATCATCTCTACTCTCAAACAGCTTGCTTAGTTCATCTACAGACAAATCTAATAAAACAAAAAGCTTCGGTGTCTGCTACATTTGCGTACATTGTTTGTTTACAATAAGTAGTTCCTAACATCGGATACTATTTTTAGACACACGTGTCGTGCAGTATGAAGCCGTGCAGTATGGAGAAATACTGCACGATTCTGACAATGCAAAGTTAATGGAGAAAAAAAATGAGTATATAATATATATATATATATATATATATATATATATATATATATATATATATATATATATATATTCTTTTTTTTTCTTCTTTTTTCCGTCTAATTAGAGACAGCAATATACTACATAATGACACATTGGAGAACACATCCCGGTTACTTGTCAGCAGGATTTTGACCAGCATTTGAGTTCAAAGCCGGTCTTATTTGCTATTAGGCTGGGGTTTTTCTCTCCATAGAATGACTCACGTCCTGTTATGGTGTGGGTCCTTAGAAAATATGTATATAATAGAGATTTGATACACATTAACGTCATTCCGGTTTTAGGATCAGTCTGGGAATCATTTTGTAACCAGAATTTATTGTTGTGCCATTGAACTCAGATATCATTCGAGAGGAATTATTTATTTAAACATTCACTGGAATTACTAAGTACTCATTGACTTTTGGATTAATATATTACTTTGGACTTTTGGGAACTCATTCAAAGACATTCTGGATTGTATCATCGTGGTATATCAGGACATTCAAGACTATTGAAATTCATTCAGAACATTCTATATTTTTGGACTTGTGATAGGACATTTAGGATTATTTGGAATTTAATTTACAAACTGTAAGTGGTTTTGGAACTTTCATTTTGCATTGTAGGGAAATACATTGCTTGTTGGTATTATATACATTGCTGGTTTCACTTTCTTTCTGTTACTTATTTTTAAGACCTAGAGTCGTAAAATGAGTTTTCTTTCGATGGATCGCAACTAAGTTCTCATCAAATATTTTCATGCTTACAAAGGATGGATCGGCAACTTGTCGCGTCTGGTTACATCATTGAAAATCTCAACGTTAACTCGTCGCCTGATATTTTCCATGCACTTGCCAAAGACCTGGTTGTTTATTACCTTGAAAAAATCTTTCTAAAAATAATTTTTTGTTGCGGCTCTCTTGTCGGTGTCTAAATCAATGTAAGTTTCTAGCCATGCTACTTGTTTGAAACATAAAACTCTGTGTATTTGAATCAGATTTAATCCTAGGTCTAGGCACTGCTGCAAGTTTCTATAGCCGATCCCATAGCGGTACTTGTCATGGACGTTTGGTATCAACTTTGGTAGTTTGAAATTGCCAACTCCAAGTTTTTCTTTAAGAGCTGCGGAATAAGTACTTAGTATAGAGTCTTCAACGGTCATGCTCTCAGATAACAAAGGGGTAATCATCATGTTCATCGTGTAGTTTAGTAGGGTACTCAAGAGATCGGCTTCAAGAACGTAGCCTGTGTCATCATCGCTGGGTAATAATTTCTCTGAAAAATTTTCTGAAGTCATCCACTTGAACTCGCCAACAGGCAGCTTCTGCTTCATAGCATGAAAGAAAAGATTATTAGGTTAAATATAATAGGGTTATTTTCCGGATCATAGCCAGGTAGATACTTGTTATTAGCTATAGAATGCTTGTGCGTAATTACGGAGATATCACCTCTGATACCCTTCTCAAAGAAACTATGCATCTGTCAGCAGCTCCAGATTAACTTTAGTCATTTTAAGAACTGCATCCCAGGAAAAACAGAACAATAGTAGTATGCGGCAGGATCTAGTTTGTAATATGACAAGCAGAGGTCCCTAAAGTTTTCGAATACGTCTGCAAACAGCAGCACATCAATCTTCAGATACAGGTCATGATAGTCGCCAATATTTTTCATGTTGAATTTATTCCAAACATTTGTGGCGTGCTCGTAATCAGCATCAGAAACATTAGTGCCGATCAAATGGCTGTAGAAATCTTCTTTTGCTGGCAGCGAAGTTTCATCACATTTTCCCCATAATGTCACGTGCTCATAGTGATAGGAGATCAATTGTGTCATGTAATTCTTCAGCACAATATCTGAATAAACCTGCTAAATTATCGTTGGCAGAGTTTTTCACGTTTTCAACACTCACATCTAGTGATGCAAGCATGAACTGGAGGCTGTCAGTGAAACGCAGGTCGCCCAGAGAAAACGATAGAAACTTTTCCATGTTATTTGGATTGCAAGTAATCCTTTCAGCGAACTTTCCAAAATTTTTACTCTGAGATGCGAATCATAGCCTTTTAAATTATGAAATACTACTGGAATGAACTGAGGTCGTCTTAATTTCAGATTGCACTTGTTATGAGCAGCACCGCGATATTTTCCCGTGTAATGACAATAAACTCGAACTTTGTCTGAGATGCCTTTGTCGTCCACAAGCTTCTGATTGCAGACCCAGTATAACTCGGCCTGTGAAAAGCTTTCTTTTTCCTGGGCACTAAAAATCATTTTTGCTGGGCTGAGTTTCTGTATGCAGTTAACTTCGTCAAGCAGGCTCTGTATGAAATGTTCGCCACAGTTTTCTCCGCGGTATAGTTTTAGGGGCTGGCTTAGAGCGTTGGTAATGTAAATAACTATATATGAATATCCTCGAGGAACATGCTCCTGGTATCTTCTTGTAAAAGAATTTTCAGGATCGTTATCTGCATCCTCGACAGGAAACAACAGTGCTTCGAAATCAGCATAGATTACAAAAGAAACCCGGGCCATGCTACCGAATTTGTAAAATTATATCTTATTATGCTTCTTGTGTGGCATGGTAGTTTGTAACGTCGACACAGTCTAGTCCGTGAGAGGCAAGCAGTGCTTCTGTTATGTAGCTATGAATACATTTTCTGCAGTAATATAATTTGCACTTATGCTTGCTGTACTGATAGTACATAATTGCAGAAAAACTTGTTATCCAGCACTAACGACCATCGTTGGTTTCACCGTGAATGTAAAGCAGATCAATATTAGCAACATCGCTAGCAAATGATGAAATATGCAGAGGATACATTGCTGACCTGGCATCTACGCCAATTAGATTGACAGAGATATTATTTTGTCGCTCAAATTTTGGAACGTCAGCGAGCTGAACAGGAAACTTGATGCCAGCAAAATTTAGGATGTCCTGATACGGTTTGTAATTGCTAACTCGATTTGTTGCGACAGGATACAGTGCAGATAATACAGACCATATAAACACTTATTATCCTTATTTTGTACATTAACGCAACTTTGACCTTTCTTTATTTTAACATGCAGCTCCAAATACGATTTGCCTCGTAGCGGATTGTACTTGGTGGTGTTAACGATGCATGCTGTGACGCCTTCTAAAGTCCAACCAGAACCTTCTCGCTGAAAGTTATCAATGCTATTTTGAAGAGCTTTAAAAACGCTTTTTGGACGTCAAAACTATGATGAAATGCTCCAACCGGCTTTGAAATGACGCACTTCGGTTTCAGTATCATCTGCTTGCTGAGAAAACAGTACGCTAATGCCAACAGAAAACTTTATGCCGCGATGCAGCTGCATCTCCTTGTACAAAATCTGTGTTATGCTAGGTTCAACAACGTTTGTAAAAACATCAACTGGCATCAACCTGATATTATTTTAAAGCACACGTTTTGTCGTAGCTGGCAAATCCCTGACGATTTTCACTAAAGATCATCTTTGTGCTCATTTTATATATATATAGTATTTCATTCTCTAATTGCTAATTTTTAATATCTCTATCAGAGTATCTCGGCTGAATCATGATACGCTACGACGCATTAGCAAGTCCCAGTCGTAGCAAATGTTGATTATGTCATGTTTTGTAAGTAGTTGTCTCTGCTCGCCCGTAAGCAAAACACGCGTATTAAACAAATTGTCTGCTCTAGAAGCACCATTTTCTGATATCACATTGAGATCCAAATTAATATATAATTCAGGATTTTCATACCGCGATTTGACGGCATCAAAAAGCAATTCTGGATGCTCCGCGCAAACATCTGTGATATAACAGTTGTGTCTGACATGATATATAATGTTGTTTGATAAAAATGTATGATAGTGATGAAAAGATGTTATTGTTCGCGACTACGATAAGTACAACTACAGTATGTTGAAAATGTTTATCTACATTAAAACACAAGACCGCAAAGATATACCAGAGATTATCGCATAAGAAACAAGTTGGCGCGATTTAATTTGTCAAGCGACGGACTAGCGCAGTTGAACCAGATCTTTGACAGGTTTATCAAGCTGAACTTGTCAGGAAGACAGAAACGTATTAATTCTGATTATTTCTTCCAAAAAGAAAAATTGTGCTGCTAGGTCTGCCAGACAAGGTGGCCATGTGCAAGCCTGTTGCTAGCAACAACAAAAATTAATAAACAGAGTACGACATAATTATTTGCCAATGCTTGCCGTTGGAACCCAAGAATTAAAGCATTAGAGTTTTTTTTACGAGCGACAATTGTTTCCGCGAGTTTTGATGAAACACTCTATTCTAAGAAACATTTTGCTCTTTTTTTTGTAACTCCTGCTTATAAAAAGCCCATGAAACAGGTTCTCCATTGTTATATGATGACGTTGTCAAAGATGCAAACGTATCTCTGATATCTGTTCCACTTTTATTTTTAGTGGCAAGCTCCATGCATGCTTGCTCAAAAACAGCAATGACATTTAACAAGTATTTGACTCCACCATTATTTTTGGAATATTCGTGCATGTCTACAAGATCAGCAGACCAGATGTTATAGACATCATTGGCAGCAACTCTGCGTCTAGGAAAACGTTTTATTGCTGGCTTATGTAATTCTACTGCTATTATATCATCATATGTTTTGGCGGCTGGCTTTTTTAGTCGCTGTTTTGCTGGCTTTTGATTGACGACTTGGTTTGCTGGCTTTTGTTTGACGACTTTTAGCAGCTGGTTTGGTGCCAACGCCAAGTTTATATTTTATTCCGATGGCACCTCTGACAAAAGCTCTGTCAATACGTTCTCTCATCCCTTTTTATTTTATCGCGGCTAACTCATCAAGCATGATTTTGTCGCAGCAGTTTTTTTTCTTCTAGATGATCAAAGTAGCAAATGTCTTGCTGCATTTCTGTGGCATCTACTTGGTTATAGGGTTGTTGACCAGGAAGCGGTTGATCATTTGCGTCAAGTTATTTATCCAGAGGATTCAATGGACCAGTATGCTTATGTCCTGGTAGAGTCCAGTCGCCTTTTGGTTTTGGAAATTTTCCAATGAGAGCATGAAGATCAAGAGCGCTGCCGTATATTTTACGACGCTTACAAACAGAGCAGTGTCCAATACTTGTATTGCCTTGAATACAAATATTGTCATCGCAGGCATGCATATATAACGAGTAAACATAAAACAATGTGTATAGTAGGACAACAGGCTGGGCGTCAGTACAACCACCAGAAATTGCTGTAAAAAACCTTGATTTTCTTTCGCTGCATTCAACACATATTGATTTCACAACAAAGCGTCCATTTTTATTCTGAGATGAAGTTTCTTCAAGGCTGTCCGTATTCTTTCTGCATGCTTAACACCACGAAGCTGTCATTATATCTGACATTTACACAAAACACTTCAGCTAACCTATCTTGTAATCTTTTCTGCTAACTTATCTTATCATCATTTCATCTTATTTGTCATTTAAGCTTACTTAAAACTAACTTGTCATTATCCAAAGTTGGCAGCTGGTTAAATTCCAGTTAGATATCGAATGCGGATTTTCCTTGGCAACGGGATCTAATAAAATAATACAATAAAGACCACAAGCTGAACTATTCATATGCTGAATTTGTGTTGAGTTATAAACGCAACCTTAACTAGCGCAAGAAACATATTTTTATAGCGTCATGGTGGCAGACCAAACAAATCAAAATAGTTTACGTCGCTACTATCTGGCGTTTTTACAATGGCGACCCAATGTTTCCCAGATCCATCAAAATAATTCTCTATGTTTATAACACAACATTCCTTGGCTATGATTTTCGATATAGTAGGTTTTTGCGAAACATGGGGTATGTCGGACGAAGATTTTCATAATTTCTTTGAGGGTAGGTTTCTGCGTAAAAAGAAAAATCTCGGTAGGAACTCAGGGGGTGTAACTGTATTTGTCAAGACATATCTAGTAGAAGAAAATATAGTGTCAAAATATGCAGTGATATGCAAGATTGTGTTGTGTTGCATATTTCTTCTAATTTACCGAATAATATCAAAGAGATAGTTTTTATATTTGTATATGTTTCACCATAGAGATCGTCAGATTATGACGATCCTAAATAAAATGGAATTGATTTATTTGTTGAGAAATTAACAAGAATAAAATCTGTATATCATGAAGCTGCTTTGGTTCAGTCACGACGCGAGTGTTCGAGGCGCCCGGGGCGATGTCCTTTAGTGGCGCCCCTACTTTGCTACAAAGAACAGTTTTTATGTCAGTTACTCCAACTTTATGAACAGAAATGTATTGAATATGTTCAAGACATAACGATTGACTACATTTCAATATAAATAACTGGGTAAAAGAACTTTGGGTCTTTATATAAGGAAATTTGTGTTCAAATGCAGCCTCTGAAGTTCCCAGTTTTACCGCACAAGTTACAATCCCCATGATAGGATCAAGAATGATAGCACTAAACAGGGAAATTTCTACTTGTAAGAAGATATAGCATTACAAACCAAACTATTCATCTAGACGCATACGTTCACAGTAGAAACTCATTTAAAAGATTGTGTCAATTGAAAAATTCATTATATGAAAAGTCAATGAGAGATAAACTTGTACAATCAAGAAATGACCATAAAAGAATCAGGCAAGTGTTTAAAGGAAAAGACTATAACAGGGTAAATGTAAGAGAATGTAAAGTAACAAAAGAATGACTGGTTAGCCTATTTTTGTTCCTTGTTAATGGCTAATAGATATGAAAATATGGATGACGATGAAGGTACTGCAAAAAATGAGAATGAGAATTTTGAATTGAATAAACCAATTACAAGTCAAGAAATAATTGATAGTGTTCGCTCTTTGAAAAGTAAAAATCCTGGTCCCGACATGATTCAGGTCATTTGTTACCAGTGGACTTTACCATGCATTGTTTCATTTGTTAATGTGCTCTTTAATAGGATCTTTGAAACGGGGGAATTTTCGAAGAAGTAATCACAAAAGTGTAATATGTCCGATATTTAAGAATGGTAGTATGAACGACCCTAGCAATTACAGGGGAATTTATCTAATAAATGCATTATGAAAAATAAATCACACCTGTTTTCAACAAACGGTTATTTAGATGGGCAGAAAGCAATAATGTAATAGATGAGTCTCAGGCTGGATTTATTAAACACTTATGATAACATTCATTTTGCATGCAATTGTTCATAAGTATATAGGTAAATCTGGTGGTAGCTTTTGTTGTTTATTTGTTGATTTTTCTAAAGCTTTCGATCGTGAGCAACATAATAAACAACGGATTTCTCTTGTACAGAAAGGTATTGATGGAAATATTTTACAATTTTTAAAAACTGTGTATTCTTGTTTGAAAGTCTGTGTACAAACAACAAATGGACTAACCAGATATTTTAATTGCAGTGTGGGAACAAGGCAAGGTTGTGTTCTAAGTCCAATTCTTTGTTCTCTTTTTATTGATGATTTAGTTCAAAAGTTACGAACTAAGTGTGATAGGGGTATTTTCATCACAGAGGATATACCAGAGATTTTTGCCTTATTGTGTGCAGATGATGTTAATTATGCTGCAACTGTACAGTTATTACAACAACTAATTAATACCATATATGAATTTTGTAATTAAACAGGAATGGAAATTAATATAGCAAAAAACAAATCGTTTTTCAAAAATGTGGCTTTTTTGAGAAATTATGATTGTTGATATTATAGGAGCAAACCTATTGAAACGGTTTCATTTTATAAATATATGGGATTGCTTTTCACATCGAGGTTGAGCTGGAGTAAAGTTAAAACTATGTTGGCATCCCAAGCTATGAAATCAGTATCTAGAATTTTTGGGTATCAACAAATATTTTGAAGATTACATGTAAAGGATATAGTTAAAATATTTGATGCAATGGTGAAACCATCTTATGTTACGTTTCAGAAATACGAGGGTATGAATATTCACCAGAAATAGAAGCAATTTAGCAAAAAGTTTGTAAAAGATATTTTAACGTACCACGTCTTGATGAATGTGGACGATATCCTTTGAGTACAAGCTATATGTTCAGATGTGTAAAGTACTGGACTAAAATTATACATATTTCGACAAGTAGATACCCATTCCAATGTTATATTATTGGAAAGAAATTTGATGATGCCGGTAAAAGCATATGGGCCAGTAACGCTAGCGCCAGAAATCGGTGACAGAAACTCTTTTCTAGCTATGTTCAGACAACGGCTTTTTGAGTCCTGATTACAGATCTGGTCAAGTAAGATAGGCGATTCTAAAAAAAATGTATATTATAGTCAGTACAAGTCGTTATTGGAAATTGAGAAATGTTAACATTAGATCTGCCTTTCATTTGGAGAAAAACACTTGCATCTTTTAAATGTTCTAAACGTGATTTTTAATGATAAAAAGAGGAAGACATTAAATTTGAAAATCAAGTGAGAAGATGAGTACCATTTTGTATGTGTCATGGAATTGTATAAATCCCTTTTATTAAATACATGTACTCGGGTTTCGTTTTTCAGTGTAACAACGATACCCGGGAGTGAGTTATGTATATTTTACAATATTTCGAAACAGTGAGTTCGGTTCACCCGATGCCGCACGTGCGAAGTGCTTTCGATGGGGAAAACCGAATGCATCAAGCGTACGGACGATGTAGAGCTGCATCGTCTGTGTATAAATGTCTCACCGTAAGACTAAATCTTTACATTACGGAACGTCTTGTCAGTGAGCAGTCTACTTAAGGATTTGCACGTCTTCAGCTGTAGAGGTACGTAAATTATTTATTAATTTATGGTGTATATTTTCTATGTAGCTTCGACTTGCGTAGTGCAATGCAAATATTTTCTATTCTTGTTTGCTCTTAATAAGAGCTTTATATTAGCAATATAAAGTGGCATTTTTAGGAAACGTTTAGTACCATAAGATTCTTATCGGACACGTGTAGGTTCACTTCTGAACTTGTTTATTGCTTTGTAATGTTGTGCCAATAATGTAATTTGTATAACTTACCGTATATAACGTCATTACGTGTTATCGTATATGCCCGTGTCAATCATACTCACCGTGTTAGATTTATTTTCAGCTGATCAGAGTCGACGAGGTCCCAGCTATAGAGGGGACAATAGAAGTTGACTATAGCAGCTGTAAAGCTAACCATAGCAGCTGTAGAGCTGAATAAACAGTGTGTTGCTTGAATACCGGGTGATCGGGGGTTGCTGACCCATTGGTGGGCGTGGATCGCTTGATTGATCAGTGCGACTAGCAGCCAAGTATGCTAGTGACGGAGTGTTTGTGAGTCACTCCATATATGTAATCTTTCAGCCGTGGGCTAATTTTGTTTTTTTTTTTAATACCCAGTGGTTTGGGAGTGTAAGATATTTTGCATGATATCTATCCCATTTGTTTGCACCACATTTTATTATTTGAATAAAGTGCCTCATGTTTCATTATTTGAGGGTATACATTTTTGCTATATGAGTAAAAATACATCATTTTTGCTATCTGAGTAAAACACATCATTCCTTTCATCGTATGAGATGAATCATTAGCCTTTATCATTGCACTGTGTATTTATTTATTTGTGTTCATATTTGGGTTACCGTATTAGGTTCGTGCGGATTATGTTAATTTGTCCAATATTTGGACCCTATACACGCACGTATTAATCATAACCTTTCTTCCCATTCAAGTCATTCGTCAATAAACATTGCATTTTTATCACCATCAACAGTGTTCTGTTATAAATCCGAAATCCAACCCGGTTATCTTGTTACAGTATGTATGTACGTGTGCTTCTTATACCAATTTAAGACGGAAATATCTCGACTAGATATATTATATCAAGCCTTCAGTGGATACATTTACAAATCTAATGTTCAGTTAGAAAATAAGTCTAATTACACGTGCTTCAAACTTTCTTTATTTTGCTTTTAAACTAAGAGATCAACTGTTACAAACGATCGATATCAAGTGTTTCAAAGTTGTTGTATTTTTCTTTTAAACTAAGAGATCAGCTTATATATACCAATAAATAATATTACCATACAGGTTAGAGAGTTTTTATTCATACTCTACTTAGATTAGAATTAATTACTGGATCGACATGCAGGTATGACTGCTACGCACGAATGTCTATACTACCAGCTTTGTAGCATCATTTTTTGGTGATGTGTGAATATACATACACACACGTGAGGTATTTAAAACGCTCTGAATATTAGTGCGCTGTATTAGTAAACATTATTAGTAAACAGCAAGTCAGTATGCACCTTTACACACTTTCTCAGTCTGATTATCCAATTATTAAATGCCATTTTGTATTCACTTTTGGTATGTTGTTCATGCATTGGAAAAATGCACTTCCAACAGCATGGCGGCGTTCAAATCGTCTGCCCCCAACGAACCTTTGTAAACAGGATTCAGCCAAAAATCACATGGAGCTAGATCAGGGCTATATGGAGGATGTGAGAAAGTTTGAATGCTGTGCTCCTGTAAGAAGTCTATCACGACCGTGGATTTATGCGCCGGTGCGTTGTCATTATGTCATGGAGTAGATGGATACATTAGATACCGGCGCACGGACGGGTGGTTTGGTGATGTTTCACAACTTTTGGCAACACTTTGGAGGAATAAAAATATCCAGTGAGGCTAGCAGAGTCAGGCACAGATACATGGATGGTTTTGTATCGAAATATAATACGTATTATCAGTGGCGTACGAAGGGTAAATGGCGCTGGGGCGAAAGGACCAGAATACGAGGCCCGAATTTTTATCAGCTGTTTTGGCCCCCCAAGACCTCTGACGCCCTGGGCAACCGCACCCCACCCCCCTCCCGTTAGTACGCTACTGCGTATTATACTCTCTTGACACAGTCCTATTACATCGAGCGATTTGTGGTCTCTGCTTTTTTTGTCCGATTCAGACTTTATTATTCTCTCTAGAGTTGAGTTCACCAAAGTAAATCCATGTTTGATCATCTGTGACAACCTCATTCAAACGTCTCTGGTCACTCTTATAATATTTGGCGAGTAGCTGTTTGGCGATTTTAACCCGAGGCTGTTTTTGATCAGCCGTCAACAAATGCGGGACCCATCTTGCACAATCTTTCTTGAGCTTCAAATTATTCTTTAATATACTACAAGAGCTGACGAATTAATGTTCGCGATAATACAAACATATTCCACTGTGTATAGCCGAGTAATTCACGAGACACGTTCAGTGTGAATGCGACGATATACATTGCGCATGAGCGCACATAACTGACCTTGTTACGCATTACATTCTTTTACAGAAACATCTGCACAAGATTATTATTATAATAACCACGTTCGTACATGAATATGTCTCCGATGAGAATAAAAGCACTGGATTATAGTCTAACGTTCCTCATGATTTAATGCATACAGCATATAACCGAATTCAACTTGCCCGTTCAGCTATAAAATGTCTAACTTGGAACAGACTATAGTCTATCTGATAGTTTGGCGTTATTGTGACATAGATCTGACTCTCGATAATTATCACGGACAGCAAGAAAGAATACATTTTTATTTTTACATACCTCTACAGCTTACGATTGCTTCCATAAAGTGGACAGCTTCCTGACAAGACTCATCAGTATTATGACCACACAGCGAGAAGTTTTGGGCTATAAGTACTCTAGTTGTTGTCACATCTACGGCCGAGAACTCGAGGTAAAACGGGTTCCACACTGCCAGCACTCTGAGTGCATTAGTGAGTGAACATGAATCAGTATTTCTAAATTGCCAAAATTAAAAAGAAGTCACCCCCGGGTAACGATGTACGTGGCAACGAAACCCATCTACATTTTGGTTCACATATAATCAGTGCTGGATTAGCCAATAGACAGACTAAGCACGTGCTTAGGGCACCAGCAAAGCAGCACCAAAAAAAAAAAAAAAAGAAAAATAACATAAATGAGAAGTACTGGGTTATTTTTTTATTACATTGGGGGCACCATAATCTTTGCAGTGCTTAGGACCTCTAAAGATCTTAATCCGGCGCTTCACATAATGCATAGGCATTTTAGTACACACAATTCCGTGACACCCCTTTCACAGCAACCGTTTCCCGTTCATCAATCGCTGACAACGGTCTTCCAGAACATGGGTCATCTTCCATAGATTGGCGACCACCCTTAAAAACATGAAACCACGTCAAAGTTGTAGAATCTGACAGAGATTTACATATGTAAACATGATCCAAGTCGGCCTTGATATCGGTCGTAGAGTAGCCTAAGAGCGCCCGGATATTACGGTATGCTCTTTGCTCAGTAGCAGAATTGTTCTCTTTCTCCGACATTTTTAGGTCACTGTCATTTACCTATATATGTCATGCGTGTTGCACGTGCAGTTACTGATGATTTTATAGAACGTAATTTTGTCTATCGATCGGCGTTAAACGTATTGATAGGTTAAAATAAACAAAGATGTTATTACAAACATATTCAGAACTTGTTAAATACCCTTCGTGTGTATGCATATATATATATATATATATATATATATATATATATATATATATATATATACACACACACTATCACACACTTTAACAATGATATCGGTGTAGCCAACATAACTGGTGTGAATGTCGTTACAAGCGGAATGATTGTAACATGATCAGACAGAAAGAGTTGTGGAGTGGAAAAGGTTCAAGAAAATTCAACTCCATTGAACTTTGTATTATGAGGATTTTATTCTTCGTTTGCTGTCTTATCTAATCGGAATGATCAGTACATTCGGTACCACAGCAACCTCTAAGTGCGCTTCTTGAACGGGAACATGTTGTCTTTGACGTACTCACAATCGGGTACACTTCGGTGTTCTAGGAGACTCAAGCTGGTCTCCGATATATCGTCCCAACGGGCTATTTTCTCACAGATATTTGTGTGAAATTCGCCCCCATGGCTCGTTATTCCTGTAGGCAATAGGATGAATCAATTTTCCAATAGCTTTAAAAATACGAAAATGTATATACAATGTTCGGTACCTAGTTATAGATAGATATATAACACAGCGGAAATGTTAATATCAGCAGATAAATATATAAATATGTAGCACGATAGTAAATGCTAATATTAATAGATATAAACATACTGACATGTACATATATATAGCTTCAGTCAGATATAATTACAGATACGACATTATAACAATTTGTATTGACATTCGTCATTTCTTTTCTTTGTGAACTCATTCCCAGGCAAATGTTGCTCGTGTTTCTTTTCAAACTTCTTACTAATCCCCTGATTAAGAAACTGAGAAAACTCGAAAGTATTTTGCCATTTGTAAACCATTTAAATTGGTCTGCCAGTATGAGAATATAGATATAGTATTAAAGATAGATAGATAGATAGATAGATAGATAGATAGATAGATAGATAGATAGATAGATAGATAGACAGATTACATACCAGCAAGAAGATAGTCCACGTCTGTCGTTAGAACGAAACCGCAGAGGGAATCCCCTCGTGGAGCCGTCATTTCAAATATAGCATCTCTCGTGGATATGTGGACTGGGCCTTCCTGAAAACCGAATTATGAGAAGTTGTGGAGTAAAAATCAGTAAACCAAATCTTTTTATCTATGCAGAATTATAGCAATCGAATGTTATATGTTGGAAATAACTAAATCGAAACTTCTCGACGATTTCTGTAAATTCCTAGAGGAACCTAATATGTGTGCGTGTGTGTGCGTGTGCGTGTGTGCGTGTGCGTATGTGTGTGTGTGTGTGTGTGTGTGTGTAGATTTGTGCGATTGTCACACATTTCATTCGCTTGGCTGGTACCCCGGCTCAATTATCGAGCCAAATCACAACCACCGCAAATCTTGCTCAGTTGTCAAAGAATTTGTTCGCCAGAAGAACTCTTCACCGTATATCATTATGCAAATACATTCAGAATACACTCGAGTTGTCTGTCAAACAAGTAAAAGAAAGGGATATATTCATAGTACAAACGAAATACTTTAAGATGTCCGTCTTCATGAACGTCCACCATTCAGAACTACCTCAACTATTTCTGCAGGACAAAATTATGCCTCGGATGTATATCGGCGCAGTAATTTACAGAAAAAATCATACATTTTGTTCGCCGGAAATTTCTCCGCAGAAAAGAATCCCCAATATATCAGGATCACTTTGGCTATTTCTGCATTTGGATTGACTGTAGTATTGACCGAGATGTTACGAATGAAAAAAATAGTTCGATCAGTCTTAACTTCTCGGTCAATCATTGTTTCGAAAATAACCAAAGTGGTCCAAATTGGAACTCTCCACATACATTCGAGGTATGATCCGTAGGATTGACCTCGAAATTGCAAATGGAACGTCCACTACTTTTCCATACACTCGAAGTTTATTATCGGTCACGGATATGCTAAAGATGTTGCGACTGGAATTAAGTCATTGTATTTGCCAATGATTACGTACCAACTCTGCTTGCGCACATAAATTGCAAAATAAGAAAAAGGACGGAATAGATGTGGTGGACGCAAGGAAAAATCCATATGAAGGGAGATGCAAAGATTTAGACCATAACAAATATGACACATTGTACGATGGTTTTGTATGAACTTCAATGAGACACAACATTGTCATTCGATGATTCTGTGTACGCACGGTCCCATATTATAAATGGGACAAGAATGGTTTGCACAAATGAAGGAACAACAAAATAGTCTAGAGTTATTAATGAGAATCAACCATAATGCAAACAGCAACAGCAAGAAAAAAGAACAAACACGCAACTACTGACAAACAACATGAAAATATCTAAAAAGAATGGGGAGAAGATCAGACTTGAAGGGCATCACCTTGTAACAGTCAATGGATAATATAGTCAATAAGAGACTTTAACTAATTATATGGGCCCAACTTTAAACTTCTCCACAAACATCAATAATAGCTCAATAGGACAACCATCTTCAAAAACCCAGTAACATGGTTGACAGTATAAATAGGTTAACATCACAAGAGAACGTCTTAAGTTGAAGAGTTTTCATAGACTCCATAAAAGATTATCAATTTTTTATATTTTTTATAGGTATTAAGAATGTAGACTTAGCTTCAAAGACCCAATAGCATGCAATGTAGTGTTGACGTTTTCTTGTTTATTTTTAACGGTAATTGTGACAGTAATTACGGTCGTTAATATTTTTGAAAGGCTAGTTAGTTAGGTTGCAGTAACAGCACAGAATGGTTAACCATGATTGAGGGAGACAAAATAGTGGTGCCCAACCTATAACCATGCTGAAATGAGACAAAATAGTGGCGCCAAGCTTATAACCCCGCTGGTGTGAGACACACTAGTGGTGCTAGGCTTATAACCATGCTGATGTCAGACATGATAGTGGTACCAAGCTTATAACCATGCTGGAGTGAGACACAGTAGTGGTGTCAAGAATAAGCTGGTAGTGAAACAAAATAGTGGTACCAAGCTTATAACCATGCTGGAGTGAGACAAACTTGTGGTGCCAGGTTTATAGGTCAGTAGCCCATTCAGTCGCTTCGCCATAACTAGGTATTGGGCCGTCTGATTCACCAGAAAGTACCATAACTTCAAGCGTAAACTAAAACAAAAAATACAAACCTTGATAACACCAGTACAATGCATATATCTATAAATATGTCGTTATAACCACACCGAGAAAACAACAAAATGGCAAAAAATTCCCTTATGAAGACCTTGGTAACTTAATCGCTACTTACAAACTGCACGAGAAATTAAGGTATTCTTCACGCCCCGTTAAAATTCCCCTGCATTCAGGAGCTTCTATATGTGTGAGGCCGTCTTGGTTATTCCAATGCAAGGCTTAGATGCACTTGCATCACCTCGGCTATTTCTGCGAGACAAACATGCATTGAGGAATGATACGTAGGATTGACCTCGAAGTTGCAAATGGTCACAGCTGGAATCGATTCCGAGCTACAATATTCCGGACAATAAATCGTTTTCTAGCATAAAACTCCTATAGTTAGTTCACTGCTTTATGCAATAACTGATCCATCGAAATAAACAAAACACTATACACGTATCAAACATAAGCTCCAAGGAAAAACACTGCCTGCCTAATGCCATCGTCGCGAGCTGAGATTTCATCGTTTCTCATGAATATACATAAACTTGTGTAACCAATTACTCGAGCGCAAGTAAAATGTTCTCGCCATTGTGACACAACATGATTTTTCAGGCTATTTGAACAAGCCAATCAAAGTTCCTCTTTGAAACAGTGACTGATTGATCTATAAAATGATAATTTTCACCGATATGTGGAACATTGTTACTTGTGTTATTGATGACGTATTTTTGTTTATGCGTACTCGTGAAAAACGAGGAGATCTCAGCATAAGCAGTCACGGGTGATATAGGAGCGTAGCGGACTGTCGCCCGTGGCTTGCGACGATGGCCTACTGCATGTACCAATACTATTAAATAAAACAACCATACCTGGTGACTCAGGGTAAACCCCATTTGGGGTTAAGTCCCTGGCAAGGCCATAACTAGCAGTGAATACATGCTAAGGGAGTTAAACTGTTGCCTTCCATTCAGTAGAACGCGGTTCGATTTCCAGAGAGGGAGTGTTTGTACATTTAAGCAAGGTCTCTCTCCAAGTACATTATCAACATACATATTAGCCATAGCATATCAACACGTCTTAGTTAACAAGAGTTCCTTGAAGAGACTGACGCTCTACTAGCTGAAAAGAATTTCCTGGAATTCAAAATAAAACCATTTTTTCCTTTAACTGCCATGTTTCAAAATCATCTCTGATATTCTTGAACGATAACAAGATTTTCAAATTTGCTGCTGTGGTGGACATATTGAATGTCAGATTGACACCATTTTTATTTAGGACCAACAATACATCATAATAAGTCTTCTGGTGGAAACCCCATGTTGACATGACTTTACATTTTGGAGGATTAATGATGTCAAGATTTTCAAGATGGGTGCCATGGTGACCATATTAAATATTATATTGGCACCAGTTCCATTTAGTACCAACTAAGAAGTATTTGGTCAAAGCACAATGTCGATATGACCAGCCATCTAGGAGAAGTAGTGATAACAAGATTTTCATGATGGCCAGTGCGGTGGCTATACTGCATGTCCGAGTGGCATTATTTTCATTTAGACCAACTAGACCATGGGATGAATGTGTGTGTAAAGTTTCATGGCAAACCTCCCCTCCAAATAGTTTAGAAGGAGTAGCGATAAAAAAAACTTGTACTAATAGATGGACGAACTACGTGCGATGGACAATATACCATTCCTCACAACAACAAAAAATAATTATTGGTTTAGGTCCTATGAAATCTATTGAAGATTTGAGACTACCATTTAGGGACCGATCATTTAATTTGTTGTGTGTGTGTGCATTGGTTTTTTTTCAAGGTATTTGACAGCCGTAATTCTTTTCTCCAAAATCACACACACACACACCCGAAAATTAAATGGTGAGTCCCTTACCTTAAACATATCGCAGTCGCTCGTAAGAACTTTGTGGTCAATTTGCCACAACGTTTGAATTATTAAATTTGAAGCATATTTGTTACCCCTTTTTGGTTTCTTCGTGGTTAGCGATATTCTGCTTAATATTCAAAGCTCTGAAAGAACTCTCCAAAAGCAAGATATAGAGTTGAAGTTAAATACTGTGCTAATGAGATTAAGAAATTCCAAAACTGATCAGTGATATAAAGGTGTTACATTAGAGATAGAAGGTCTTTAACTCTCACCTACATGCCCAGTGCAAGCAGTTACAGCTTGTTTGTCTATTTGGTCAGAAATATCTTCAGTTTTCGTTGATCATGCTGACTTATATTCTGATCTGTTCTATCATGCTCAGTTACATTTCTAAATTTTCGTAGCAGCTTTAAATCTTTAACGTTAGGCAGGGATGTAAAATTAGGTCTTTAATTCTTCAAAAGCTTACTTGCACGTTTAAGATAAGAAGGTCAGGGCCTGAATATCGAGCCCATATATAAACATTGCTATAAAAAAAAGTGTGACCTTGACCCCAAGGTTTAAAGGTTCAGCGAGCATATCGCACAACGAATTGTATTGACTTCTTAACGATTCATCCAAAAAAAAAAACAAACACCATCAATTATTCATGGAGTTTAGGAAATATAAATAAATGAAAAACATTAACCAAAACCTTACCGCAAATTTTCTAATATTATGACCTTGGTCCAAGGTGAAAGTAGCGAGCAGGCGTGTCGCAGAATTAATGCTCTTAGCGTCCTATGAATTCATTCCAAATATGAAGAAAATCCACCAAGAGGTTTAGAAAATAAAAGAAAACGAAAAACCTTTAGCCAAAACATGAACGTGCATTTTTTATACTACTCACAGTGGATTACCCCTCCCCCCTCGCTTTTTCGAAGGATAAACCCATGAGATATCCTGAAAGAGTAAGAGCTGTGTGGAGCGTGGTAAATTTTCCTTGATGGTGACCTTAACCCGAAAAGTCAAAGGGGTATGCAAGACTGTCGCAGAAGGAATTTTCTTAACTACAAAATGATTTGTGTCAAGTATGATGCGAATCTACCAATGGATTTAAGAAATATTTGCTAATAAAATCTTTTACCAAAACCATAACAAACTGTTGACAATGCCTCCGCCTATGGAAAAGTGACCGCTATGTCTCTCTTCCCACTAACGTATTCAAAAATCTATTTAGCATTGCATAACACTAAGTCATTTTAGATATTGGGATAATCAGCTCGCAAATTATCCACAAAAAAATTTGAAAAACAATCTGCAAGATTTGCAAAAAGATGTACCATGTTTAAAACAAGATAATTATAATATTAATAAAAAGGAATCAACCACTACCTATGTGCAAGTCAATAATTTAACCTCGATTTAATGGAATTAACTCCTGCAACACAATGAATCCGTAACTAATTGAATTAATTCCCTTAACCCATACCCTCAAGGTGATATTGACTAATACAGTAAAATAATTTAAATGAAATTGATTGCTGTTAAGTTTATATTTTCATCAATATATGCCTCCCCCCCCCCCACCCCACCACCCCACACACGCACTCATAAAGAAAAGGAGACAAGAATGAATATAAATGAAAATTAAATTAAATATAGAATTCAGCCATGAAAGTTCGTTGTATTAATAGCATGCATGCTGGTAACTTTTTTTGTCTTAATTGTACGATGAATACATTTTCAGACGTTGTAAATTGAAAAAAAACAACAACAACAACATATTGTCTGTCGTTAATAAAAAATCTAGCTATTAGCAACTATTGGTCTACATATACTGTCAACGTGTGATTCCAAGCCATACCGAAATAAAATATTCCATCATGTGGGTTATATAAATAGATTGATTGTTTTAAATCGAGCATCTCATCTAAGCGAGTCTGCAATTTCCACAGATAATTGGGAGTCCAAATGAGCAGATACATAAAATAGTGTTGCAATGTAAGCTCAAATAATCTACAGAAAACTAACGGTATAAAAAAAACTTTATTACGCATCGGCATTTGGGTTTATCTGAAAAACTCCTTAGTTCATTTTACCGTCGTGAAAATCTACTAAAAATTAAAATCTATATAAAATTAAAATCTATATATTAAAATGTATATAAAAATTAAAATCTATATAAAAATTAAAATCTATATAAAATTAAAATGTATGTAAAAACTAAAATCTATATAAAAATAAAATATATACATATAATTCAAATCTATTTAAAGATAAAATGTATATAAAATTAAAATGTATATAAAATTAAAATCTATATTATAAAATTAAAATGTATATAAAATTTAAATCTATATAAAATTAAAATGTATATAAAAATTAAAATCTATATAAAAATAAAATATATATATAATTAAAATCTATATAAAGTTAAAATATATATAAAATTAAAATCTATATAAAATTAAAATCTATATTATAAAATTAAAATGTATATAAAATTAAAATATATATAAAATTAACATGTATATAAAAATTAAAATCTATATAAAATTAAAATCTATATAAAATTAAAATGTATATTATAAAATTAAAATGTATATAAAATTAAAATGTATATAAAATTAAAATGTATACAAAAATTAAAATATATATAAAATTAAAATCTATATAAAATTAATTTTCTTGATTTTCTAGATATGAGAGATTAAAAAAGATTCGTACAAGTTTAGAAATGCAGGTTTGTAAATCATTGTATTACTGGTGCATTACTATTGTACAATATACTGGCCTCAAAAAGAAATGCACTGTTCTTTTGAAATCTAAATATTTAATTTATACTTCATACCTTAAATGAAGTTAATAGCATTAGAAATTTATTGTTAGTTGCTAGTCGTTCTGAAAGATGTGGTGATTTTCACTCTTAGAGGTAATCCGGTCATGCCAACATGGAAAATGTTTGCAACAAATTCATTTTGGTAGAGAAAATACATTTTCCAAAATCAGTATATAATTTTCCAAAAAGAAAAAACAGTCATGCACTTACAACTTACAAAACTCAATATCAATAGTGTCTTATGACACTCTCACTAAATGATTCTTAGTTACATTTACTTAGGTGTATGTTCTCTTAAGAGACATTTTTAATGATATACAGTTAAAAGTGTTGTTTCTCTGTGTTGTTCTTTATGTATAGATCATGACAGTATGTATGTATGTATGTATGTATGTATGTATGTATGTATGTATGTATGTATGTATGTATGTATGTATGTATGTATGTATGTATGTATGTATGTATGTATGTATGTATGTAGCGTTTTATGGCAGTATTACCTATATATTTTTTAAACCTACAATGCAAGTTGTGTTAAATCTGTGTGGTTCATAGAACATGAGATACAATTATGAGTGTATATGAATGTAAATTGGCATATCTGTCTATGAATGTATATGTTTAAGAATGTTATATTTTGGTATGTGTGATACAGATATGTATATATATCAATAGTTAGATAAATTATTTTTTTTAGTATTAATTATTGTCTTCGTACTTTCTTTAATTTTTGTTTATTTGTAATAATTAGGTTGTAATATCAAGGCCTTAAAGGAGATTAGTGTACTCACTAATTAAGCTACCTGCTGCTAATTATTATTATTATTATTGAAATGAAGTTTGTGATTGTTGGGTAAATACAATTAAGAATCTACTGTTTTCGTACGAAATGGGAGAAGTTTGGGTTAATCAAGGGGTGGTTTATGCGAATCTCTTTTTCATTTTATTTAAACAACGTTGCAAAGATATTTTTCTACAAGAACTAAATGGAGAGTTAAATTCAATAGACCGATTACGATTCTATAATAAGATCAGAAACGATTTGAGTTGTCAATACTATATAGATTGTTTAAACTCTTCGCACAGTGTTCGCTTACTATGTATATTCAGAAATGGAACCTTTCCTATAATGGTAAATATAAGTAGGTTTAAAAAATATTCCCTATGTTGAAAGACTGTGCCCTTTTTGTGCAAATATAAAAGATGAGTTTCACTTTGTTGTTAAATGTCCCAGGTACAATTATTTGAGACATGCTTATTTACCTTCGTACATTCATTGTAATGCAAATCACATAAACTTGTATAACTTTATGCAGAGAATCAGTAATAATATTAATATTTTACATAATTTTGCTCTGTATGTATCAAAATCTATAAAAGTTCGAGAGTCAGTGTGTTAATCCTAGAATTGTTATGTTTCGTGGTTGTACCATATTTTTTATACATGTATGCTATCTGGGCCGGTGGCCAATGTTACAAGAACAATACAGATTATTATTATTATTATTATTACTATTAATATAATTATTATTATTATTATTATTATTATTATTATCCCACCAATGATTAAGAGCATAAGAGAATTAGGTGCATAATAGTATAATATTTTTATTTTTAAAAAAGACATCTTTTAACCATAGAAAGAATAATATCTGAATCATTTTTTTTTTCTCGAAGTCTTATAACTATATTAATTAGAAAAATAATTTGTATTCAAGCCAATTAGATGCGACATTTTCGCGCAAATAAAAGTTACACTGTATAAAAATAATGGAAACCTCCCATCTAGCATATTAAAATCTGACAGGCGCCAGTCCAGATAGTGGTATCAGGAATTTTGTTCTTTTTTATACAAGAGATTGTCACAGATCATGCTTATAATTGCAGTGTGCATGATCGAATTTTATTCAAGAATTGTATGTTCTCCTTGCTATATTCACTCACCTTGAATGTTTTTTGCAGCTGTATCTTGTAACGTGTGAGGGCCAAGTTATACATGAAATTAAAGTCATTCGTCAGTTCCTCTGGCACGGGATTCCCGCTCAGGCCGACCACTTCCGCACTTAACACACGTGCTCGGATCACTGATGCACACATAAAAGCAGATTACAAATAGACAGCAGATCAATAACTTTGGCACTATGGACTCAGTCATATTTGAATTGTAAAATCTGCAATAATCAATCACACTTTGAATATATATATATATATATATATATATATATATATATATATATATATATATATATATATATATATATATATATATATATCTAGATGGAAGGATGGATAGGTGGGTGGGTACAATTTTGTATTACCATTAGACAGGTAACCTCCCACTGCGTTTCATGTCATCAAACTGAATATGGAAGTAAAACGGATTCAGATCTTATGGCTGCATTCTATTCTATTACTCCACATAATCAAAGGGACAAAAATAAAATATTTAACGTTCGTTTAAACAAAATGCTGTAAAAATAATTGCATGTCTGTATGTACGTACGTGCGTATGTATGCATGTATGTATGTATGTATGTATGTATGTATGTATGTATGTATGTATGTATGTATGTATGTATGTATGTATGTATGTATGTATGTATGTATGTATGTATGTATGTATGTATGTATGTATGTATGTGCAACAGGGGATCTCAACAAAGGCCAAAATCTGCCAAAACAAACGCTTCTATCAGTATTTCCGGTCAAATGCCATCCTCTCCCCCCCCCCACACACACACACACACACACACGGGCGGCTAGAACGAAAAAAACTTAGCCCATGGAATAGTGACTATTTTTAACGGCAATAATTTTTTTTTTGTGTGGAAAAGTATATGCTTTAGGTGCACTGAAAATGCGAACCGGCACAAATACATCCGATTGGGTTTTAATGGGAATCGCTGAAAAGTGCCGAAAATGTTTTATGAACAAATATTGTAAAGTTCACGCAGAGGTGGGAGTACATTTGTCTGCACTGGAATAGGGGTGAAGGCAAAGTACTCCCTTTGTGTAAATTGTGGAAGTGAAACTGTGGGGGATGGAATTTATAGGGAAAAAGCGGAAGTGAGAGGATATTATTTACGAGGACTTTCAGTTCATAGCTGATATTGAGTGGTGAGTGTTACTTTTTCGCGGGTAATTATTTTTTATTTAGAGAAGTATCCAGGCATAGTATACCCACTGACTAGACATGGCACATACCAACCGGGTTAGGGCTATATGCAGAGTGTAGGAAACACTCACAGGAATTCGGCCGCCTTTTCCGAGGAGCCGCGTAGCGCTGGGGCTACTAAATTT
The DNA here is from genome assembly GCA_029931535.1 of Margaritifera margaritifera. Taxonomy (NCBI): domain Eukaryota; kingdom Metazoa; phylum Mollusca; class Bivalvia; order Unionida; family Margaritiferidae; genus Margaritifera; species Margaritifera margaritifera. The sequence goes on from JAQPZY010001688.1 coordinate 4,538,880, forward strand.
GAAACATGACCGACTGAAAAAATGTTCATGCAGTAATCGCAAATTATGAGAAGGAGAGGCGAGAAGCAGATATATAAACGCTTGCGAGAGAGCGGGCAGAAAAAAGGGTGAAAAAGGAGCTTGCCCGCCTTAGCGCTATTGCGCTAGAACAACAAGAGACACCGTTGGATCTTGACAAGGCTGCGCCGCACCCTACGCCTATCCCTAAAGGCTTGGACCGGAGTTGGTACAGCAGCTTTTGTGAAGCCAAAAATAAGTTTGATGTTGATGGCGATGCGCACGCGTTTAGCTCGTTTCGTATTGAAATAGATGACGTATTTGAAGGTCTTGACGTCAAGGAGGGTTAATAGCTACGAGTCGATCGTTGATTCTGGATAGCCATATAAGCGATGAGCGCGCGGCAGCTATACTTGCTCTGTTGCCAGCGGGTACAGAATACTTTGTCCGAATCAAACTTTAGGAATCGGAAAGCAAATGTCCATGAAAGAGGAGCAACCATTGATGATGTGGTCAAGCTGGAAAAATCATCTGGCGCGCGATCTTTCTCAAGGACATCGCTGGCGGTGACATTTACAATACCGTGGAGCTGGGCGAGCAATAGAGGTCATCGTCCACAACAGCCACGCCTGGTCAGAAGCCCTTCATTTCACGGACGTGCGCGAGATAAAGATTTAGGAAGGTGATGTTTGGGAGGGAATAGAGGAGGCAACAAGAAGGCAACCAAAAGCTATGTGGGTTCTTGGTTCTTGGTGGGGAAAATGAAAAGAAAAAAAAAAAAAAAAGAAGATCGAAAGTGCCTCAGAACCCTAGAAATGCACAAGCAGATTGTTGACGTCTACGGCAAGTACACGGGTATGCGCGAAGCGGCCAAGGAGCTAGTTACCGCAGTCTTGGCGAAGCCTCCTCTGCGGCTAGAGTAGCGAGAGACCAGAACGGCTGGAAACTCACGTTAACGTTTATGCTGGAGGATGTTCAGCGGGCAGTTTGGCTTTGGAATAATTCCGACAACTACACCATTAAAGAGGTTATAAGCCTTGACATGACCGCCTGCTATTTCGACAGTTTTTTTAGGAATGGGGGAGTGCGCCGAGTACTTTTAACGGTTTGGATATATACACCATGAAATGACACGCGTGGCAATTAATGGTCCTCTTCCGGATAAAAATCTGACAGGGTTTGCACAAGTGCGATCCTGCGAATTTTCGCCATGCTGCCATCCGGTCATTCCCACCTGGTTCGGCCGCCACATTAGTAACCCTGCAGAAAACTAGTTAGTCTGCAACGACTGCGGCTGGGCCCCAATCGCACTTCTGCAGTTTGGCGTGCTTACGAATTTGCATGTAGCGGATTATTTGATTTCCAACAAAATGCAGATGGAAGTCTGGCTGCAGGAGGACAAGGGAATGTGTCGAGTAATTATTGGCAAGTTCACATCCGGCAGCGCAAACTACTGCAAGCGCAAGACCCGTCGGCTGGTTACTGATAAGGGTGAACTGGACTTTCTTGTGCGCAGCTGCAAAGAAGTCAACGCTCTGGTAAGTTGCGACTAGGCGCCGCTGGGGCACGTTATTATATACTACAACAGCCCGCAGCCGCAGTACATGCACCTTCCGGCTTCCATGCAAGGTTACGTAAGCATAAACTTTATGAGCATGTTGCCGAGGTTTCCCGAACGAAGATGCGAGGTTGCAACCATGCTAATCTACATCAAGTCAATACATCTGGACCATCTGGTCCAGATGAAAGCCTACTACGCTGAGGAGTCATTTTGCTTGGAATGCGCCCTTCTTCAGTGCAAGGTCAAAGACGGCCTGCTGCAGCATGAGGCAGTGGCGTGTCAAGGAGGAGAGGCTTTTGGCCCCCAACAACGGCGCCGCCTGCATGCCCAAGCTTGAGTACTGTGCGCAATCAAAATAAGAAGTGTCAGCTTCGACAGCGTTTAGCGCTAATAACCCGCTAGCAGCGCACCGCATTTTCTATCTCAACGGTGGTGAAGGCTCTGTAAGAACCATACGCGTGATAGTCCTCATCTACGGACGAACCCGTTAGTTTTCACCTCTACCCATCGGCACGCAAAAAGATGCGTGACCGTGGCATTCGCTGCAATGGATGTCCAATGGCGAAGCGGCGGACTGAACGAACTGGACAAAAATGTTTTTCGAGGGTCATTATTTGGGACGAGATCAGCACAGTATCCCACCGCATCTTTAAAACCTTTCTCAGATGGCTTGAACAGCGGGGCGTCGAGTTATCTGCTGTGGCGACCAGGGCCAAGCCGCGCCCATTGACGGATAGTTATTGCATGACTGGCTGAAAGAGCACGCAGACTACCGCGCCAAATACGATGCTTTTAACAACCTAACAAAGTTTATGCGCCTTAAATCTGACAAGATCCAGAGTCATGAAATGCGAAAGGCCTTTTCCACCTGTCGCGATTGGATGACCTTTTCTGAAGCAGTGGGGACCGCTGAGACGCTTGTGCAGTGCAGGACAGGGCTCAGCAACTCTTATTGAGCGCCATAAAAAAATGTTTTCCAAACACTCTGGTGCCGCTCTTGTACCACCCACAGAATAGCCATCGCCAAAACATTCTTGTTACCGTCCCAGTGACAAACGAGCTTCTGAATAACGATATTGTTGATGTGACAATTGAAGCCGCCCAGCAGGCAACAAAGGGCATAAACGGGCGCATTGGCTACACTGTGCATAGCTCTCAGGGGCTTACCATTGAAAAGCAACGCAAAATATGGATTGTCGACAACTACTTTCAATGGTCCAGTCTCGAGTATCTGACATTGTCCCTCATGGAATACATGTCCCAACTGGAGCGTGTCGCTGCGCCACCGACCATTGTGGGGGCCGAGGTAAAGCGAACGCCAGTTGAGGAGGAACTCCGCAAGGCCATCCAGAAGAAGCTTGTTGCTTGTATGTGGCAGGACGGTACAAATAGTTACAAAGAAACTAGCGAAATACTGTTCAAGGTCGACGAAGTGCTCCACCTCAAGCAACAGCAAATTAATCGCTGTGCCGCTGGCAACATTGAAACACTCTGTGCCTACGAGCCAAAGGACGCACAGCAATGTAGCGTAGATCGTTTGGACAACGCCAAGGACAAATGGAAGGGAAACTTGAAGTTGGCCTGTTTTGAGTGCAACCGAAAGAGGCCTGCGCCACTTTGAACCGCAGCACAGCAAAATAGTGGTTTCGGCCTCAACGACATGGATAGTCAGAACGTCTACTGAAGACCGTGTCCAGCGGCAACTATGTGTTAAGGGGTACAATCTGCAGCTCTTCGCGCACAAACACGCGCTTAGGCCCTGTATCGCCGGTGCTAAGCAAATAATATAGCACAGGGTAGCCGGTTTTAGCAGTCACGCTCTCTAGCCTGTAGACCTTTAAGGACAACACATAGTTAGTAGCACGACGTTGTCCTCCTTCCAGCTCTCCCGGTGCATATGGGAACCGCTCTATGGTGTCTGTGGGCAGACATTTCTCCTCCAGACCGATCATCCTTGTCACTGATGTTGGAGGCGTCTCCCGCATAGACGAAGCACGTATGGCATCAGTAGGTCTCTTGCCTTTAAGGCGCGTGACCTCACCATTTCGGGCCTCCACAACGGTAGGCAGCCGCCTAACCTACTCAGTGCCACGCTTTTCAGGCCCACTCTACATCTAAGATGCAAGCAGCATCTCTTGGGCATATTGGTGTCAAAGCAGCCTCTCGGCTAGAGTATGGTTGAACTCCTGCGCACGGTGTATGCTTAACTCACCTGCGGCAGTTTGGGTTACTATAGCGGCCCCCGCTTGTAGATACGTGCCATAGTGTCGGCGACTTTGGAAGCCTCCTTTGTGGTTAAGGGCTTGACCTCCTTGTAACGAATGGCAATATCAGCCACGGTCAGCGCATATTTGTACGGAGCTTGTCGCGGACCGCTTTGGCGCTCTAGTGCGGCAGAAACAAGAGGTCGACCTGGTGCACCTCGTTAGGGGCTGGAACATTAGGCTGCTGCAGTGGAATTTTGCGCGGCGCTGGTAGGTAAATCTTCCACTTGGCCTGCTTCTTGAGCTACTCCCTGGCAACATCTTGTGAGACTTTAGCAGCTTCTGCCGGCTTTTGACTGCTGCCGCACCTATCCAGTTAACCTCGCGGGCTGTAGTGTATCGCCGCTAGCTGGCACGACAAACGCTGTCAAGTATCCATTGTGTTTTGTTCTCTTCAGCTGCAACGCTCCAACATGGCAGCACAAAAAATTATTGCCGCTACGCTCTTGAGCAGCGTGACCAGGGATAAGTTTTGCTTTAAAAGTACTTGTAAGCCTCAAAGTCCACCATGACGAGACCCCCAACAATAAACATCAGGTCATATTTTTGCATTTCAGGCGATGGTATGTAAAAGTCTAAAGATTTAAGCTCATTGCCAAGCTGTAACAGCGGGTTTTCCGTCAGACGCTAGATAGTAGTCGCGTTCGGCTTCGCTATAGGCTTGATGAGTTTTTTTTTAGTAAGATGTTGGCCAAGCAACCGTTTGATAAGGTGCTCGATGCGCTCGTTGCGCTCGCGTTGATATTCAGTTTGGAGGTGCTACATTGCCTTATCGTGGAGAATGCGTTTCCCGTCGGCCTTTTTTTAAAACATTTATCTGACAAAAGAGGTAGTTTGAGCCAGTGAACGGGATGGTGTTAACAAACGCCCCGCCGACCATGATACCGACTTCAGCCATTAGAAAGCCATGATGATATTAACAGGAATGATTCCTTGTTTAATTAGGATGTCCTATGTCCATAGCCTCAACGTTGTGATGGTAACGACTTTTGTTGCGTCTTAAAAGTCGAGGCGGCCAAGGTCGGCTGGTTTTATTCTCAACAAGCGTTTGACAATCATCGAATACCCGACCTGAAGGCTGCCATGTTTAGCTCCGTGGTAAAGGAAGTTTCCGAAGTCTTTGGCGTAAGGTCTTGCAGACATGACTCTTCAAGTGGTTTTGCACACTTGCGATACTGTTATTCCCGATAACAAGGGTCGGGCGTATGTATAATAGTGGCTGCTGGCGCTTACAGGCGTAACGCAAGCGGTGTTTGTCGTTCCTAGCTGTTTCTGTCATCCCGACATCCGGTAGCTTTTTGCCGTTGTTCCAACTGTGAGCTGCTGCATAAAACGTACGCGAGGCCCGCCGTCAAAGCTGCGCTTGCTACTTTTCCAGCTTCTGCTGCTCCAGTACTTATGTTTGCACTTGTGCCGAGAGCTGAGTGAGCGTTGGTGTTTTTCTCAGCCTGGCGTTGTTTCATCATAGCAACAAGTCTTTTTAGGCTACATCTCCACATGGGCTTTTAACCATAGTGACTTGCATCCCTTCTCGCCACTGCGTTGCTGGTTCTGACCTTGGTTCCCACATCGGTACTTCCGCGTTCCGCGAAGGCACTTGTGCGGATTCCGACTTCGGCTGCTCTGACTGTTGCGGGTCCGGTTCCCAAGTCGTACTCATTATCCTTTGCTATTTTTCACTTGCTTTTTTTTCAACATGCTGGTAGGTTATCATGCCAGCTCCAAATGGCGCTAGTACCGGGCCGTACCTAAAGTAGAGGTGGGTGCTGATGCTCATCAAAGAGGCCTCAATGAGCGGAACCTTTTTTGAATCCATCGCAATGTGCTCGCGGCTATCTATGGGCAAAAGTGGATCACAACTGCCGTGTACAGGCCAAGCATAGGCGCCCCAAGCGAAGCAATCATTTTAGCCAACGTTTACCCTGGTATATAGCATAAGTTCTTGAAACCTCTTCATCGCTCATCACTTTGAGGCACTCATGTATTATTGTGCCCGCTCCAGAAGCCACTAGCTCAGACAGGCGGTCACGCTGATGTGTTGCTGTATCTGTCGTTTCCGTTGTTCCAATTGTGCTGGCCGTCGTTCCAGGCATCCGTGCTGTCCCTGACTTTCTGCTGGTTTTGCTTCCGGTCCATTTAGAATCTCTTCAATAACAAAGTCACTCATAACTTCTGCCATGGCTCTCATGAAGTTTTGGATATGGTTCACTGATCGTCTGACACTAAGCCTAATGCCACAAGTGTTATGGCGTGGCTGGCAACTCATACACAAAGTGCAATACAAAGTCACCACATCACGCGCCACTGCATATCGCTCAAGAGCAGACAAGATGGTAGGACACTTGTAGATCTGTGCGCACAAGAAGCTTGCCAATACTTTTCTTTTTAAGAAACGCATTGGCGTGCACTCGACGCGAGGCCTCAGTGATATCGTTTTCTTTCAGTGTGTCCCTAAACGAGTCTTCGTCTTTGTAGTACAAGACTGCTATCCAAGAGATCTGCTCGCGGAAATGTTGGGCAACGGCGTTTAACTTTTGTGTTATGACCCACATCCTGATGCTGGCATAGCGGATGACATAGGCGAGCTCAGTAAAGCTGTTCCCTTATGCCGGACGCCATAAAGAAAGGCACAGTCGTCGATTAGAAAAGCGTGGCGGTTCCTCGAACGTTTTAGCGAGATCACAAAGCAGGACATTCAGATCATAGCCCTCAGGGTTGACCAAAATACTCCAGCGTCTGCTTGGCTGCGGGCCCACTGCCTATGGTACGCCTTGTTGAGGAGTATGGTCGGGCAGACGATGATGGTGATATAATCGAAGTGGCCCCTGAACGCCAATTCGAGTAGCTTGCAGGCGAACACGCTCTTGCCACAACCGCGGCGGCCAGCGATCATGGCGCAGTGCGGCAGTGTGTTATTAAAGAATTGGCGGAACATAGCTGACAGAAACTGGCCATATTGTATGTTGAGCTGAGCGTATATCATAATGTATATGTAGGCGTTCAACACGTCTACCACCTGGGTTGCTTTCTCTCTCTCTCTCTCTCTCTCTCTCTCTCTCTCTCTCTCTCTCTCTCTCTCTCTCTCTCTCTCTCTCTCTCTCTCTCTCTCTCTCTCTCTCTTGCAGTGTTACGCCTTCGCTTGTGTTTTCGATGCACCTTCCTGACCATTGAAGAGTGTGGTCTTAGGTTGACCTCATGTCAATGAGAAAGGCAAATTTTTTTCGGTAAAATTTATCAATGTCTATCGACGGCAGCTCTGCGTCCTTGATATCTTCCGTTGCTATTGTTTTTAACGCCTATTTCCACTGCTGATGTCACGCCTGCCACTGGTTTGGGGCACCCTAGATCGTCATCGAAACTTTGTTGTTAAGAGGGTTCCCAAAAAGCTCAGAATCGTGTGAAATCGGCGATTTGTGCAGAGTCCTCGAAGAATATGACTATCACCTTGATACTTTTCGCTGGTAAGTTTAGATTCATGTCCAACGCTGTGTCGCTCTTGTTTAACACTGCCCTGCGGTGGTGTATAATATAGCCACCTATTACTGTCGGATCTGGTGTGCGAGCTCTGAGTTGTTCACATCGTCGATCTCCAACGAGATACCGCTGATGATGTTGCTCGCCCCTCTGTTAGTGATCTGGATCAGTACGCCGTAGGCGCTGAACGTCAGCTCAAAAGTGAGACGGTCTGAGAGGTCAAACTGGTAGTATGGCATGTGGTTATTTAGCAGTTCGAAGATAAGCGGCACGCTTCAGCAATACACTTATATGGCTGGGTGCCAGCAACCTTATTGCAGAATCAACACGTATTCTAGCAGTTTTCTCATTTTAGATTCCCTCGTAGACCGCGTTGGTCGTCGCTTTTTCAGTCAGCCAAAGATCTTTCTAAGCGCCTCAAATGTCACGGTCGAGCTTCGCCAGCATGGCCAGCTCCTTGCCCTCTAGCTTGACACTTATCTTCGTGACGATGGCGCGGCCCAGGTTTTTCACGATTGTACGGTTGGCGTCCGCCTGAGCTCATGTGCCGCCACTCGAAGCAGTTGTGAATGCCAGCCTAGCGGTTCCGGGCACAATAACATCGTAGCCACCGATGTTTGGAAATCTGACAGTAAACATCTCGTTTTCGTCTATGGTGCTTGAATTGTTGGTCACAACAATGGTGCTTCGGGGTTCCTTTGCACCAAGCGCGCGGCGAAAGGAGTGGAATGGGTCAAGTTTGTTTCCGTATTGAGACATCCTGCTGTTCAGCTGCTGTGCTTTTGGAGTTCATGTGCCCTCTCATCAATGGTTGCTGCTGTGTAAAGCGAAAAACATGGTTGAAGGTGGCTCTGAGATGGAAGAGTTTGGTGCTTTTGAGGCCTATCAGCCCGACGATGCTGAAACAGCTACAACCACGTTTACCGCAGATATCAATGAAACAGAAGAGATTCAAAAGGAAATGCCTTCTTGGGTCAGCGGCAGCGAGGAACCAGTCAGATGGAAGGGGGAACTAAAACGACTCTTATCGGAGTTTGATGCATTTTTAAAAAAAGAGTTCTTTCTTGGAAATCGCGAAATGAATCTCAAGTTTGTGGCCAAAATGGACGTCGCCATCTGGGTAAAGTGGGGGTAAAAATTAGTTTCTGCTAACACACAAAAACAACCGAGCACATTTTTACCCCCGTCCTTACTAAAAAGGCGAGGTGGAGTTTAATTCGTCCGAGCGTTGGACATCAAGGAGGAACGACTATCGGCTGAAGCACAAAGAAATCTCGACATAAAACGAGAAGAAATCCCAACCAAAACCGCTGTAGGCGTGCTGACAGATCATGAGCTACTGGCTGCAGAAGACACAGCGCTCAAGGACAAGAACCTAACAGCCTCCCAATGCGAGAGATCCTTAGTCTCAGAGATACACTTGAAACGATGCATGGCGAGCTTATAAATAACCCACATCGCATAGAAAATAAAAAGCTGGCCCGGGTGGAAAACGACATAGGCCTATCAAATGAAGAAATGATGACCCAGGAGATACAAGATCGCATTAAAGCCTAGAATACGAAGGCGGGCCGCAGCTAGATCCTACCAGCGCTAACAGAGAAGCCCTTTGCACCCAGATTAACCAGATAAGGTGGACCATGAACAGAATTCTCCAGGAGGATACAACTCTAGCCCAGAGGCTGAGAACACTCATCCGCGAACAGGGCATTACTATACCCTCTATTGTAACCGAGTTGGGGTTCGTCATAAGCATGATTGTTCTTGCTCTAGCGGAGGGTGTTAGCCTTGTTCTGACGCCACCTTAGACGCCAAAATCAGACCCCGCAAACGCGAAAGAATGGATACCAAAAGCATCTGGAGCTGCTAGACCGGATGCTGAAGACGCTAGCAGAATAAGCGGCGGAAGCTCTGCCAGGAATTATCGGCTGGTTCGCCGGAAACCTCATGGTTCTTGTCATCACAACAGCCGTCGCGTTCTCTGCCGTTATCCGCTCTCACTTTCGTCGAAACGTCGAAAACAAGGGAGAAAGCTAGACGTTCAGCGGAGAAACTGGTTAGCTAAAAGCCCCACCGCGATGCCGTCCACGACTAGTGCCGTTTTATAGCTTCGTGGTCTTTGGCTTCATTTGGCGCTTGTATGTTTTGCATGGTGCTCGCACTCGTGATCGCTGCTGTCCCAACAGTGCTCGCTCGAGTGCTGGTTTGTGTCTTTGCCGCGGGCGGGTCAAAGCCCACCAACTTCATACTTTGTCTTCTGGGGTTGTTGCGCTGTCTTCGAGAGCATATGCTCGCGGCACTAGCGCTGGTATCCTGGACGCGTTGACGTTAACCCTTGTTCCGACCACCATGTCGTCGATCGTCTACTATATGTTGTTGTTATACCCCCCCCCCCCCCAACAAAACGAATATCGATTTTGGGACGTCGTCAATACCGAAACTTTCTGCGTTTACGAATGTGAGAAACTGATTTTGTGCATGGGATGCCTTGCCTCCTTGGATGATCGAGCTAAACATCTGGGACTGCGCACTAAGGATTGCCCAAACATACGTCCAGACGCTATAATTGAGACGCACCACACCCTGGTGGCTGAAGCCTTGCGACTTGTCCAGCATAAAGTACACAAATACATTTTTGTCGCTCCGTCCTCATCTGGGGCGAAATATGCTACATGCTGTTTTCCACCTGCCGCCTACCCAAACTCGATTTCAATTATAGTTGGGTCTGACGCGTGGTTTGGGCCGCCTTCGAAAACGATTTCGCAGGCGCCCATAGTAAAAGCAGAGCCACCCTTCTGATGTTTCACTCAAAAGTATGTCGGTCAGCTTTGCCTCTATGCTCACAGCAAGAGAAGCGATCAGGTGCGAGGGCCTCGGAGTCAACGAAGAGCCAACGGGACTCTCAGCCACTCTGACCATCTTTGGTCTGCCTTTCGCCACGAATGTGGTTAGAAATTAGAATCCACATAACTTAAAACATGCTTAAGAGCAAGCGATGGGGTGGCTGCCAGACACGATAGAGCGGGAACTCGAATTATTGGCGCCTGATGATCCTCTCACCAAGGGCGAAGATGTAGTGGGAAATTTTGGACAAATAGTGTGTGATAATGATAAAGAATACGAACCACTGATGGCAGAGTACCCCGTTCATATTGGGGTGGAACTATGATACAAAACATATAGCCATTGTGCACTTGATCTACCTAGTGCAACCCAATAAACCAACCTGTGAGTAACTGGGGTTAATGGGGGAAAAACAACCAAAAGTACTAGCACCCTCCCCTATGACTCTCAGGCTCGATATATACTGCAATGATAATGTGGTATTTGGCGAAACGGCCTCAGCGGTAATCTTTCCTTCGGGGTATGTAGGGCCCTCTATCACTCGGCTTGCCAGACTAAATATCCGATTGCTCTTCGAAAAAGATATGTTTTGTCGCATTATGGTGATCGGTCAAACACACACACACATACACACACACACACACACACACACACACACACAGAATCACAAGCCCTGCGAATGGAAGGCGTGCTGGTTGTGACTCTTGGCGAACGTGTTGGCGGGCGCGTTGAAGACTGTGCCATTACCGGGACTAAAGATATTAAGGAAACTGACATTTTCTTTCATGAAATCGCCGTCTTGCCAGTATACCACGGCGACAGGTTAAAAGTGCATGTTCGCAGGACAGCTAAGCCCCCAACTTTTCCTGATCAATTAAAATTTTATGTCACACAGCTCATACAGGTGTTATTATGTCGCTATACCCAAAACTCCAAGACCAACAAGCTTTTCGCCCGACAAGGATCTGTGAGGCTCAAACTTCCTGAACAGCGTGGAGCGCTCTACAAAAGTACAGACGCGCGGTAAGCTCGTTTAATGGCGTTGATGCCAAACGTTCGGCTATGTCTGTGGGCATAGTTTGGCTGTGATTGGCATATTGTCAACAATTGTTGCCACTCCCATCGCGGTTGTCCTTGAGATCACAGTTTTGGGCTGCGGGCTGATTTCCATTGCCGGAAATTTCATTAGCCGGCAGCACTCTCTGAAGGCCAAAAAGCGCAACGAAATCCGGTTCCTTGATGAGACAAAACTCAATACAATATCCGACCAGATATCTAAAGTGCTGCGCGACATTTCCTTCTCCGAGGAAAAGTTTAAGATCATTCTCAACGAAGTCGACACATATACGGCCATGAAAAACGAGATACGGGCTGTGTTACACAAGGCATACGCTTCAGTTGTTATCGACGAGGTGGCAAATAAAAAACGACTTGAATGCCAGAGGAAAAGCCAAAGCACGCGAAGAGATTATAAAAAAAATCTCGCTAGAAATTCCGCAAAAACAGTGGAACAGCTGGGACCGTTGGAACAGCAGCTTTCTTGCTCTCATGCTCCACTATATGCCCAAGAACACATGAGGCCTATCCCCAGCGCACCACCACCATATGATGCATTGTGCCCACCTTAACGTGCTGCTCCACGGCGGAAAACCTTTGTCTTCGATATTTTTAATGCAGCTTAGTATACATCATAGAATTACCAAAGGAAATATGGGCACACATGCATTCAGTAAGCGCGGCTGCCCGTACTAAGAAAGCCCCCGGCTACAGTTTCTATGTTTTAATAAACGTTTTCGGTGGAACAAAATAACCACTATTCCATGGGCTGCATTATTTACGCTGGATTCCGGCCTCCCGTGGTGGTATGGGAGAGAGAGAGAGAGAGAGAGAGAGAGAGAGAGAGAGAGAGAGAGAGAGAGAGAGAGAGAGAGAGAGAGAGAGAGAGAGAGAGAGAGAGAGCGCGGCGGTTGACCGGAGGTACTGGTAGAAGCATTTGTAAGGCTGATTTTGACCTTTGTTGAGACCTCCCGCTGCTGTATGTATGTATGTATGTATGGATGTATGGATGGATGGATGGATGTAAAGGAACTTTAGAGTTCCTTTGAACTTGTTTCATATTCTTTTGCAAATATATCACGATTTAAAGCAATAACATACGTGTAAACTAAGTATATACACTGTATGTGATAGATCCATGTTTGTTTGTCTGTTTGTCTGTATACATCTGATCATCATTTCAAAAGTAAATGTCTATAAATGCAGAGAGTCGTGGATAATATCATGGAATACAATTATCAGGATTGGTTCCAATAGTATATACTTGCTGTTATTTTGAAATTTATTTGTAATACTATTAGAAAAATCATCGAGAAGGGTCATTTTTTGCCAGCTGAGAGGAAACCCCGTATCTTCCTAATTTGTACATGTGTCTTACATGATTTGCAACAGTCAAATATTTGCTGTGTTTGCAAACCAGGCAAACCTAGTAGTTCTAACTCTATGAGTGTTCTGCCAAATTTCTGATTAAATGCAACCGTTTATGATCATTAAACTTACATAATTAATCACAACAGAATAATTTATTAACGAATTACAAATAAAAGCAATTTAATGGCTCGCCATTGCATATCCCAACGCTTTTCATTGCATATACACCAAACCCAACCAACCCTAGTCTTTGATCCCATGGGGTCGTAGCTCCAGCTCCTTTACAAATAGTATGTATCATCCTGCTATGGCTGCATGTACAAACTTTGGTCAAAAATATTAAAAAATGTCATTGTAATTTTGTTACATCCGACTTTTGACTCCTCATAGGGGCCCCAAGGAAAGGGCCTAAAATTATATTCTCTCGTCAGTGTTTACCATATGGGCAGCCCAACGGTGTAGGAGAAACAGAGCTAAGGACTGACGGACTGACGGACAGACGGAGGGCATAACATTATCCCCCATTAAAGCGGAGGGGGTATAAGGCTTGCTTTTCCCCACATGTTAATACATTAAAGAGCGCGCTCGTTCCCACTCCTCCCGAACGACCACGGCAAAGAAATGCTTGACGGAATGCTCTTAAGACTTTTATTTCTGTTTTGCCTTAATTTCTTTTAACCAGGTTTAATTATGAAGTTGCTGAAACAAGTGGATTTTTTATTTAAAAAAAGTAATCTCTTATGTCAGAGATATATGTGAGATATGTTATATATATATATATATATATATATATATATATATATATATATATATATATATATATATATATATGTAAGATATGTGTGTTGTATATATCTATGTAAGATATGTGTTATATTTATATATATATCAATGTAAGATGTGTTATATATATATATACATATCTATGTAAGATATGTGTTATATATATATATATCTATGTAAGTTTTGTGTTATATATATAACGAACACGGGGGGGGGGGGGGGTAGAAACACACACAAAAAACCCCAAACAAACAAAAAAAACAAACCAACAACAAAACAACAACAACAAAAATTAAAAAAAAAACAAAAAAACATGATTTTAAAATCTATTAAGTACAATGTGTAACTCTAGCATTTAAGGAACGACCAACCATTTAATTTTAGGCGGGGGGGGGGGACTGGGATTTTCTTTCGAGCTGGGATATTTTTTACTTTTACCTCAAGATAATTTTGTATTCAACTAATATAATCTATTTGAAAGCCAGAGATTTTTTTTTTTTTTTAAATCCCCCCCCCCAAAAAAAAAAAAAATATTAAATGGTCGGTCCCGTACTGAGAAGTGGCACATTATAGTATTGCTTGCATACTACGAGCATTGCCATCGCTACCACAAACTCTCTGACACTTTTATTCTATTGTACGTACCCGTTGATTGTGAATCACACAGAAAAGCCGCAAGAGGGCGCCACTGACAAGAACATGCAGTGGTAACATGGACAGCTACCAGCAACATGAATAGGGACTGCATACTAATCGATATCCTCTCCATTGTACAAGTTCCTTCAAAGATAATCATTTTCATGTTTATGTTCCCAGTTTAGTCATTACAGCATGCATTTTGGTCATATGACTTCAGATGAGCACAGCAGACACATTGTAATTAATTTTAATTGCTAGTAGTACTTAGATTATATTATTTTCATTGCTAGTAGTACTTCGATTATATTATTTTTATTGCTAGTAGTACTTAGATTATATTATTTTAATTGCTAGTAGTACTTAGATTATATTATCTTCATTGCTAATAGTACTTCGATTATATTATTTTAATTGCTAGTAGTACTTAGATTATATTATTTTAATTGCTAGTAGTACTTAGATTATATTATTTTAATTGCTAGTAGTATTTAGACTATATTATTATAATTGCTAGTAGTACTTAGATTATATTATTTTAATTGCTAGTAGTACTTAGATTATATTATTTTTATTGCTAGTAGTACTTAAATTATATTATTTTCATTACTAGTGCTTAGATTATATTATTTTAATTGCTAGTAGTACTTAGATTATATTATTTTAATTGCTAGTAGTACTTAGATTATATTACTTTCATTGCTAGTAGTACTTAGATTATATTATTTTAATTGCTAGTAGTACGTAGATTATATTTTTTTTATTGTTAGTAGTACTTAGATTATATTATTTTTATTGCTAGTAGTACTTAGATTATATTATTTTTATTGCTAGTAGTACTTAGATTATATTATTTTAATTGCTAGTAGTACTTAGATTATATTATTTTAATTGCTAGTAGTACGTAGATTATATTATTTTAATTGCTAGTAGCACTTAGATTATATTATTTTTATTGCTAGTAGTACGTAGATTATATTATTTTAATTGCTAGTAGTACTTAGATTATATTATTTTATTGCTAATAGATATAAGTATTTAATAAACTGAGACTAGAATAAGCAATTTTTTGCCGTTTCTAAAACTTTACAAAAAAGTGAAAAGTCCAAAACTTTTCAAAGCTAATTTGAAATGCCATAGCCGACAAAACTTGGTCCAGGAGTTGAAATTTCAGTGTCATATGTCGAGAATTCCAATTTCACACGTTGAATCAAATTGTTGGTGTTCAAGGTTTCATTTCATATATCAAGTTTTTCAATTTTAACTGTTGAATTACACAGCAGTGGTTGAAAGTTCAATTTCCTATGTAGAGTTATTAGACGTTAACGTTTGAATTACACAGCAGTGGTTGAAAGTTCAATTTCCTATGTAGAGTTATTAGACGTTAACGTTTGAATTACACAGCAGTGGTTGAAAAGGGTAGGTACGATAAGGGTAATTACAATTGTATGAGATTATATTCGATTGTGTTTGTTTCTGATTTCTGTTTTTATTGTTCTATGTTGGTGTCGTGATCGGCAAATGTTACATATATATATATATATATATATATATATATATATATATATATATATATATATATATATATATATATATACATACATACATTGCAGTAAGTAAAATTCTTGGGGTCACGGTAGTAGTCCGTACGAAAGAATAATCCGGTCAGTTTGCGTCCGGATAATCGAAGTTTCACTGTCCTATTTTGAGAAAGTATTCACCTGTTTCTGCCAAGTAATATATTCACCAAAGTAGCAAGGAATCACGTTTGACTTTGAAATATTCATCTTACACTGAAATTGGAGCTATTTTCTAAAACTTCAAAGTGGTCCGCACGCAACAACCGACTTCATATTTGTACAGAATATGAAGGTACGCGTGAATAATGAATTACTAGAATATCATTTTGGTTGTCGCATGCGGTCCTGATGCGAACCATGTAAAAAACGAGAAAATTTAAGCCCGTTAGCGCTCTTTGGTATATTATTACCTCTCCATTACTATCACATATTAACTACATCAAAACTGACGTTTCTGCTATAATGAACAAACAAAATGATTTGGACATCAAATATAGCTTATTAATCTGTAATAACCAGCGTTATAGATGATATTTTATTATGGGCAAGAATTTTCCCGACAAGTTTAACAATTGCATAGAGAAAACAGTTATTATGCCAGTACGTCCTATTACCGCGTTACAAACAAGAAAACATATCCCAAAACGTTTCACAATACTTACTTATCATTTTTATTCTACTGCATCAGTAATTAACGTGTGGTACATTTGTTACGGTAAATCATTTTAATTTCCGATCAACGGGACCACCAAAGTGCTGGATATTCCAAGGTGACCTCTAATGGGAGGCGCTGTAAAGAGAACGTCCTATTACCGCGGCAATTGAGAAATACAATAACCGTATCTGAGTAAAAAAAAAAAAGTCAGGAAATATTATGTAAGAGTAACACATTTAATAACAAAATTTCAACATTAAATTCATACATTAGATCAAGATCTGTGTATGGCCGATTTGTAGTAAATCCATGAAATAATTATGATTTATCATATTCTTATCTTCTACTGCACGACATATTTATAGTGAACCCCAACCCCCGTAAACTTTAATTGTATCCCCAATGTCTAGAAAACATCTTTTATGAGTTTGAAGGGATGACAGAGTTCATTAACTTGCCTTTGTAATACTGATCTAAGAACCCACACTGAAACAAAACTCATGAGTTTGACAATACATCCTTAATCCCCCCCCCCCCGACACCCACCCACCCACACCAACACACCAGTTAGATAACAATTTTCATCGAAGAGAAATGTTTGTATCGTTTAAATTGTTGAGCAGACGATTTGTAGACATTGTGCTCGGCAGGATTTTATAATTGAAAAGTACACAAAAAAGGGGATTGGAACTGGATATGGTATGAATGGGATTTTATTACTTACTTAAATTTGTACATGTAAAGAAAATATACAATTTTGTTTACCATGAATAGAGTTCTTCTTCAAATTTTTAATATTCACGGCTATGTGAACTTCCTGATATTATGTTTACACACAGGTTATTCGGATGTTACGCATAGTGACATAACTGAACAAAAAAATTTGTTTAAATGCCGCGGTAATATGCATACAGCGGTAATAGGACGTACCATTATAATAGATAATTCACTGCAGGAACAAATAATAACCTAAAGTAATCTTAAGCACTTTGATATTGCTTATTTGGCTTTTTAAAATACTTTAATTCCGCTCTTATAAGACATGCTTGTGGTCTGCGTTCGGTAACTTATATGGTTTCTACAACCTGTTTACATAGTGTTTACGTTGTTGACTGTATGACATTTTCGATCATAGACTTCAGTTCTCGAACTGATGGAAAAATCGTCTGAGTAAGCTTTTTGGAGGTAAATATTAATTTGTATTTGTTTTTATATATTTAAAAACAGAATTATATACTGTATCCATTCAAGACAAATTCACTGCACGTATAATAAATGCCAATTCAGTCGTATGCAAACATTCCAGTTATGCTTTATGTGTGCCTTTCGAATATATATGAATGTTTCGTATACATTGGTTGTCTTATATCAGGAAAAATATAACAGTCTATGAATGGAAGTAATTTTACATCGAAAAATAGATGAAAATAACATTTGAATGCTGTATTGTAGTTGTACCTTTACTATTGGTATGAGAAGAAAAAACCGTTATAGCATAGTTATTAGATGAATGTTTTGTATACGAGTTCGATAGTCATGAGTGTAAAGACACTGATTTGAAAGAAGCGTCTTATCTCATAGTCGGTCATGGAATCCCACAGTAGTACTTTATTTACTTTTTTAAAATATGTATATATTTCGGCATCTTATGCTAATCAGTGAATTAGTGGATTTTGTCGAGAGAAATAAATCTGATGAATTATTTTATTTTTTCACTCAATAATTTTTTCCAGCAGACATCGATAACATTACGTCAACCTGTCACGTCATAATTTTTTTTTTTTCCTTTCTCCAAGGTATATGCTTTTTACCTTGAATTAGGAAAGAAAATTCTGTTACTACTCATATTTTCTGTCAGAATGTACGAATTTTATTTTTACCAACTTGATGAATTATATTGATGAAATATATCTCGTGTGTGAAAGACTCTAGTATTTTCACCATCTAGATGAAATATATCCATTATTCACTCGATACAAGCAAATATCATCTTAATATTTCTTATTGAAGTCATAATTTGTTAATATTCCCCTCAGATTAAAGAGATTATATAGTCTTCCTTGTTTTCTCATGTAATGAAAATAAATTCAAGTACTTGTTGATAATCGCAAGTCAAATTATTTTAAGTAAAACTTTTAATTATTTTACCAATTTATTTTCAGAATGCCGGGAACTGGAAGAACAATACTGTTCCTATGCACAGTTTGTTCAAAGCGGACAAAGACTAATGGACGAAGAAGCCTAGATGGCGACTGCAACATGTCTTGGCGAAAATTGCTAAGGAAGATATTCCTTATTGTCATAAATACTGGTGATATTATATGCAATCGTTATAGACAGAAATACTTCAACAGCTGAGACTCCGTCCCTACTTGCTCTACGACAGACGCAGCTACCAGGAAATGCTAACAAGATCTAGAGTACAGACCAGAAGAGAAGCGATGTAAGGGGGGACGCTGGAAGTCCTATGAACATCACCCTGCCCATGCCATCTACTGGACGTAGTTATTAAACCTGCTTTATTTGTAGACGGCATGGTCCGAAATTGGTGGTCGTTACACAAACATGTCGATATGATCTCTTTGTCAGCAAGATGAGTTTTCTTCCAACTGGGGCTCGCTGCTTTTCAGTTCATCTGAATGACGGGTCTTTCAAGGACGACATGTTGCAGACAATTGTAGAAACTACAGTGTCAGGGAGTGGGTCAAAATTTAATGGCACTGGAATTATGGACATCCTGAATAAAATGCGCAATATCGCTTTACAAAGCAGCCAGAGAAGAATAGATTTTGATAATGTAAATGACTTGGGTGGTAACGAGTAGTTAACCCTTACCGGCCTCAATTTTAACAAAACCAAGACTGACGAATATTTTTAGAAAATCTGGTGAACTTTTGAAATTGGGCCGAAATTGACTCTTATAGTAGTTACCCCTTTCAATGTTGTATGTCGATAATCATAGTGTCATACTTGTTTAATCAAATTGTTTGTGTTAAAAGTTCCATTTCATATGTCGCGTTTTTAGATTGTATCCCTTGAAATGCACAGCGGTTGTTGAAAGTTCAATCCGTATAAATATGCATGTCATTGTTTTATGTTTACTCCTATATTAACTGTTACACTTTATTTTATTCTGTGCGATGCTGATTACGTTGCATTTATTATGTACTTAAGTGTGAAATATATAAACTTATTGGCGAAATAATTTTCATATTTTTTCATTCCTATATTTTCACACGTGAAAAAATAAGATTTATTATGTACTTAAGTGTGAAATATATAAACTTATTGGCGAAGTAATTTTCAAATTTTTTCATTCCTATATTTTCACACGTGAAAATATAAGATTTTCCATCATGCCATGCGACGCTTGATTGTGTGTGCTACAGAAGTTATACGTGCAGCAACAAAAACGAGCACTTTGCAAGCTAGAACAAATAAATAGAAACTGCATTACATTTCAGACATGGAAATTAATTTTTACTGAAGAAATGTGACTCGACGCCGTTCACGTTTCTATGAAGTTATTTCCCCTTACTTCCTTGACAACAATTATCAACCCGCTGTGATGCATTGCTGAATCGGACTTGCTTTGTGGTCAGATATGATCAAATAGTTTACAAATTGTCAAAAATGTAATTTAATGCGACATGTTAGGTCATTCCAATCCTACCGCTCTCTTAAGTCACTCATATTTATATGATCAGTTTATGAAAGCGAGGTAAATTTACGAAAAGGGGGCTGGAGTGTTGTGTAGAAGAGCGAGTTAAAATATCACGTTTTTTGTACCATACCTTGAAATACATCCGGTATTAACGTAGGAAAAGAAAAAATATCCTACATGTATTTTGTAAGGCTGTCATGGGACGATAATCTGACCCATGATCGGGAGAAATGACAGCCCCCCCCCCAAAAAAAAAACAAACTAAACTTGTCTAAACAAAGTATGCAATGACTTTTATTATGTTTATACAAAAATGTATTTCTTCAATTTCGTGGATGACACGCTTATAATGAGAAGCTACATGAATGCTAGAAAATGGATTAAATACCTTCAGTTTAGTTTTTCGTTTTGTTTAGTTACTCTTGCATTGTTAGTCCCGGAGTAATGCAACTTGATATGCAAAATCAACTAAAGTAGGCCCACTGTGATCTTTTCTTTTACCCTTCAAAACGTTAATCAAATTTTATATTCAAACACGTATTAGTTAAGATTTTAATTAAAATTTTCAATTAGCATAAATCTCCTAAATCTCTTCATAGATTCTCATCATAGTTGACATGAATCATTATGAATCTAATACAATTCATTCTATAACATGCGACCTTGGCCATTTGTGTTTGTTTTGGTTAGTTTTTTAATTTGCTAAACTTTCCTCAACTCTTTGATAGATTCTCTTCATACTTGGCATCAGGGGCGGAAAAAGCGCCGTCCCTCCCCTAAAAAGACCCCCCAACCCCCCCAAAAGCAAAACCCCCCCCCCAAAAATAAAGACCCCCCCCCCAAAAAAAAAGAGAGACAAAAACAAGAAAAATGCAAACAAACAAACAAGGACATTCCAGGATCCGCCTCTGGACATTAATTTTTATGAAGCTGAGACAATTCATTCTGTAACATGCTTGCTCACTCCAAAGATCTTGGAGATTATGCCACAATCTAATAAAGTTTACTTTAAGGTTTTGGTTAATGTGTTTTCATTTTCTTATATTTTATAAACTCCCTGATGGATTTGTTCATACTTAGAAGGTGTCATAACGAAGCAATGACAATTCATTTGTTGACATGGACACTTGCCACTCTGACCTTAGAAAACTTGCGTGAAGGTTTTTGTTAAGTTTTTTAATTTTCTTGTATTTCCTAAAGGCCTGGATGGGTTCTCTTCATCATTATGAAGCTAAGGCCATTCTGCGACACGCACTCTCGCCACTTTGATCTTTGGGTCACAGTCATATAGAAAATTTGCATTAAGGTTTTGGTTAAAGTTTTTCATTCGCTTATATTTCCTAAACACCTTGATTGATTTTGTTCATACATTGGATGAATCGACATAGGAAATAGAATTTTCACCCACCGCTGTGTACTTCAACAGATACAATTTAAAAACTCGACATATGAAATAGAAGTTTCAACACCTACAATTTGATTAAACACGTGAAATTGGAATTTTGCACCTGTGACATTGAAATTTCAAATGTTACTTTCTCATTTGACCAAGTTTTGTCCCCTACGGCGCCTCATACATATGCATAAAATCTTCACACCATAGTAGTCATGTTTTTAGACCACTGTCGTCTCTGATGTTACGGGTGAGTAATCTAATCTTTTCAACTCCATGTTTAAAGAAAAACGAATCGCTTGTGACAAACCAATTTGATTAAATGTAAAATGTGCAGAAAATTCGGTTTTTACAAAAGTTTAACTTTCTAGCACTTTTATAAATGATTTCTCAATTTTGTTTCCTCAATCGACGACTTTCACGATGCACATATATCGCAATATTTGTAAGTCCTTCACCTGTGGAAGCAATAAATGTCTGTACCTGTGACTTTGTTTAGTCCATTCCGGTTATGTGACAAGATGACAGACGGGTGAAAGCGACTCTATTTTTTTTATTTTTTTTAATTATAGTTGTTAGGAAGTTTGATTTAATTTGAATAGAAATAAGTATATTGCCTTGGTAAAGAGAGATAGGTTATTGGAGTAGGTTACACAGATCTGACATATTGCCTTAGTAAAGAGAGGTAGGTTATTGGAGTAGGTTACACAGATCTGACATATTGCCTTAGTAAAGAGAGATAGGTTATTGGAGTAGGTTACACAGATCTGACATATTGCCTTAGTAAAGAGAGGTAGGTTATTGGAGTAGGTTACACAGATCTGACATATTGCCTTAGTAAAGAGAGATAGGTTATTGGAGTAGGTTACACAGATCTGACATATTGCCTTAGTAAAGAGAGATATGTTATTGGAGCAGGTTACACAGATCTGACATATTGCCTTAGTAAAGAGAGATATGTTATTGGAGCAGGTTACACAGATCTGACATATTGCCTTAGTAAAGAGAGATATGTTATTGGAGCAGGTTACACAGATCTGACATATTGCCTTAGTAAAGAGAGATATGTTATTGGAGCAGGTTACACAGATCTGACATATTGCCTTAGTAAAGAGAGATATGTTATTGGAGCAGGTTACACAGATCTGACATATTGCCTTAGTAAAGAGAGATATGTTATTGGAGCAGGTTACACAGATCTGACATATTGCCTTAGTAAAGAGAGATATGTTATTGGAGTAGGTTACACAGATCTGACATATTGCCTTAGTAAAGAGAGGTAGGTTATTGGAGTAGGTTACACAGATCTGACATATTGCCTTAGTAAAGAGAGGTAGGTTATTGGAGCAGGTTACACAGATCTGACATATTGCCTTATTAAAGAGAGGTATGTTATTGGAGCAGGTTACACAGATCTGACATATTGCCTTAGTAAAGAGAGATATGTTATTGGAGTAGGTTACACAGATCTGACTGGAACCAGATAAACTGGTTCCTAGTGTTTCTCAATAATCTGAATTCATCTTCATTATTTACTATGGAATTTAACATTGTTGTTCTGTGGATATTTTTATTTATTTTTTGCAGTTCCAAAATGAACTTTATGGCAACAGCGAATCGGTTAATCACTACATCTGCGATATACCAGATGATCACTACATCTGCGATATACCAGATGCGACTTAGTTACGCCACAGCTATATCCATCATGGTGACTTTCGTAGCCAGATTACCGACGCAAATGTTTGAAATTAATTGGTCATATCTTTGAAACTACTCAATGAATCTGAATAAAATTTTGTTAATATATTTCTATTCACATCGAATATTAATTTAAGGTACATGCGAAAATAAAAGTTCGTTTATCTGTAAGCGGTCAAGTCAAAAATGAATCAGAATGTTTTGGACTTAGTCAATATTTGGTACAATTTGAAAAAGTAAACATTTGGTACAATTTGAAAAAGTAAACAAAACAAATTAAATATATTGTCTGTTTTAGTGGCAGATGATAAAATATATTACCTATATGTGATTACCATAATGTAATCTAATTGCAACTTGAGGTTAGAATTAATTATAATGTAAATATTTTGCTA
The DNA here is from genome assembly GCA_029931535.1 of Margaritifera margaritifera. Lineage (NCBI taxonomy): Eukaryota > Metazoa > Mollusca > Bivalvia > Unionida > Margaritiferidae > Margaritifera > Margaritifera margaritifera. The sequence goes on from JAQPZY010001688.1 coordinate 4,562,254, forward strand.
TTTTGATTTGAAGTCATATGACCAAATACATGATATAACAAGAATAGAATTGGTACTTTAGATGACGCTAGTGAAATATTGCATGACACATAAATTCAAACCAAATGAAACATTTTTTCTTTTCTTTCACGCTTATAATTGTATATAAATGTAAGGGTCTGAGCTAAGAATAAACCAACAGGAAATTCTGTTGAATGATGTCTTGCTTCGCTTGTATAGTATGTAGTCCAAACCATGGCACAGATAGTTAAGCAAGAAAAGTAGGTAATTACAACCACAATTTACATTTTATGGGTGTTAACATAAGTGATAAACGTGAATGAGCACATGAAATTGCATGACGATACATGCAACATTGTCTAGGAAATTAAGCTACAAGGAATAAAGAGTGTCTGACCTACTGTGCCAAGAGGATTATATTCGCTGTATATATCTAATTATGATATGAGAGAGAGATAGAGAGAGAGAACGTTATAGCTTAAAGTTTCACTCGGTAACACATTGAATGACCCCCACGATTCCGTTACACAACAAATGACTTGCTTTATATATTGCGGATAAAAACTGCTTACTCTTTGGAAAATACATTACTGTGGATTAAAACGATTTCATTCCATCGGCGACAGCAGTAAATAGTCTTTAATTAACACAGAAATTAACGTGAAATCATATAAAAATCTACCTGATATTCGCGTCTCATGCTACACATCGAGGCGTCATGTGACCATATTACTCGTAATCATAATCAGAAGGGGAAACTCCGTGCGTCTAAATCTGACATTCGTTCAACGCGATTGTCAACCTTTTTACATTGAACTCAATCTTATTTTCACGATTTTTAAACATTTTGACTCGGAGAGAAAAAAACAAATTCAAAGTACAATTTATGAAAATTTATAAAACAATGCTGTATGAAGTGTCGCCACTAAGTTTTGATGCTAACATTAATAATGGAAATGTGCACCAATCTATTTTGAGTCGACCCTATAAAGTCACTGACGTATTTCCGTAGACAGTATAAAATCCATGCCTGACTAAAAAAGGATGTCCATGGAGCAAATAAGTTTGACCTATTTAAAACAAATTATTCTTCGTTTCCTTTTCGCCGATCCCCCTCCCCACTATGCGTGCACAGGAATCGAAAAGGGAACACATAATGTCAGCGATAAAATAGATTCTTGCAACATTCAGATCCAAGCCGAGTGAACTGTATTAAATACTACAGTTACTGGCATTCACGAGGACATAGAAACGGTAAAATGCCCCTTTCTAATCGTGCGACAGAGAGCTATCAAACAAACCAGAACCCTAATATTTAGCACCGAAATCTGAGCGCTATTCAGCGCCTTCATATAGCTGTTAAACTGTATCAATGTAAGCGTGGCCGGTTGATAAGAGATCTTATAATTGTGATTAAATCGACAAATTTATAATATCGTGGCACTCTGAACAATGTCGCTACCGTGAAAATGGAAGAAATATTAAACAGAAAGAGGTAAGAGATACCGTGAAAATGGAAGAAATATTAAACAGAAAGAGGTAAGAGATGCCGTGAAAATGGAAGAAATATTAAACAGAAAGAGGTAAGAGATGCCGTGAAAATGGAAGAAATATTAAACAGAAAGAGGTAAGAGATGCCGTGAAAATAGAAGAAATATTAAACAGAAAGAGGTAAGAGATGCCGTGAAAATGGAAGAAATATTAAACAGAAAGAGGTAAGAGATGCCGTGAAAATGGAAGAAATATTAAACAGAAAGAGGTAAGAGATACCGTGAAAATGGAAGAAATATTAAACAGAAAGAGGTAAGAGATGCCGTGAAAATGGAAGAAATATTAAACAGAAAGAGGTAAGAGATACCGTGAAAATGGAAGAAATATTAAACAGAAAGAGGTAAGAGATGCCGTGAAAATGGAAGAAATATTAAACAGAAAGAGGTAAGAGATGCCGTGAAAATAGAAGAAATATTAAACAGAAAGAGGTAAGAGATGTTACTTTCTGAAATATAGATACAGACTGGATATAACTCTCTATGAGAATGAGATATCCTGTATATGTAACAAGATAGGTTGCGAACAACTGATTCTGCCGTGAAAGCATTTACAACAATCAGTTACATTGTCATGGACCAGATATTGAATGCGAAATGTGCTATTTTAACAGGTACTGAATTTGAATACATGAATTTAATTTTTAACTGGTTCTTAATTTCAAATGAAATATTTTGTGATTTGCTTGTAAACATCACACAGAATAAACTATATTTTATACTCACTCACCTCACCCATTGCTAAGATATTTAAGGCTGGCGCTCATTTATAGGGTAAATGTCGAAACTCAAACGTATTAGCAACTGGCTCTCAGTCGTACGATATTATGGCCCTGAATTGTAATGGCAATGAACACTCTGCACTATTACAGCTAAGTAAGTGACTGCTATCTGGCGATTCACTATAATATTTTGTATATCATCCCATCGCCTAAAAGCTTGGCGGACACATATATATGTTTAAAAGTATAAGAAAATAGTTCCAAACACGTGACTACTTTACTTGTTGTGATGAATTGCTAAGGTCAATCTAAATGTATGACTTGATTATAATTTGAACGAAGTAAAATTCTTCATAAAAATGTGTTAGTATGTATTTTAGCAAAACGTAAAATTGCCCATGCTCAATGGAGCACTTCCGTTAGTTATTGCACGTATTCAAGTTCTTCGATTTCTACGTAAGTAGTTCTTGCATGTAGTCTGCGATCCCATAAAGCCTAAATGGAAGTGATCAATTTTGAAAACACCTTAACTTTTGAAACTTGGCCAATGAACTCCATCGTAATACGCCATTCTGATATATCACGTAGCGATTGGATATGGTTCGATCTGATCCCCAGCGAAATGGCTTATATGATCAAATTCTAGAACTCATCATGCTCAAAATGTCAATAATAATAATGTTAGACTGAACTCATACTGCTGATTATGTCAATAATAATGTTAGACTGAACTCATACTGCTGATTATGTCAATAATAATGTTAGACTGAACTCATAATGCTCAGTATGGCAATAATAAGAATCTTAGACTGAGCTCATATTGTTCAATATGTCAATAATAACGTTACACTGAACTTATAGTGCCCAGTATGTTAATAATAATGTTAGACTGAACTCATAATGCTCCGTATGTCAATAATAATGTTGGGCTGAACTCATAATGCTAAGAGTATCAATAATAATGTTAGACTGAATTCATAATGCTCACTATGTCAATAATAATGTTAGACTAAACTCATACTGTTCAGTATGTCAATAATAATGTTTGACTAAACGTATAATGCTCAGTATGTCAATAATAATGTTAGACTGAACTCATAATGATCAGTATGTCAATAATAATGTTAGACTGGATTCATACTGTTCAATATGTCAATGATAATATTAGACTGGACTCATACTGCTCAAAATGTTAATAATAATGTTAGACTGAATTAATACTGCTGAATATGTCAATAAAAAATGTTAGACTGAACTCATACTGTTCAATATGTTAATAATAATGTTAGACTGAACTCATAATGATCAATATGTCAATATTAGACTGAACTCATAGAGCTCAATATGTTAATAATAGCGTTAGACTGGACTCAAAATGCTCAGTATGTCAATAATAATGTTAGACTGAATTCATAATGCTCAGTATGTCAATAATGTTAGACTGAACTCATAATGCTCAGTATGTCAATAATAATGTTAGGCTGGACTCATAATGCTCAATATGTCAATAATAATGTTAGACTGATGTAAAATCCAAATAGATTATGCATCATTAGTTCTTTTTAACACAAATAAGAACCTTAATCTCAGGTAGTGTAAAAGTTAATGTAACGTGTATTGGCTAGTTTTGTTTTCATTACTTTCATATATACCTTAGTCGACACTCGCAGCGCTATCTAGAGTACAAAGATTTTGGAAGTGCCAAGTTTTTGATCTAGCTTACCTTTTCCTTCCTTACAAGAAATGCGAATGAGATATGAGATACACATATGCTTAAATGAATGTAAACTGTACCTACCTTATGTCTTGCTACATAGATATACACTAAGACTAAAATGGGTTTGAATTTCGAATGTTGATTCTTTCAAATTCTATGACGAAGCCGCTGTATGACCATAAAAGGTCCCTGCTTGTAATTGAGATATAAAAATCTAGCAGGACTTTTAATGACTATCATCCAAAGTTAATACTTATTACACATACTGGTGTAAAAATCTAGCAGGACTTTTAATGACTATCATCCAAAGTTAATACTTATTACACATACTGGTGTAAAAATCTAGCAGGACTTTTAATGACTATCATCCAAAGTAAATACTTATTACACATACTGGTGTCAACATAACAACTGGAGCTTCACGTAGACTCTTACAAAAAATATCGCTTTCATAGAGATTTCTAAACGCAATCAAATGCAGTATAGCTTAAACTTTAGACAAATTCGTTACGTACAATGGTGAATATCATTTAAAAACAGTTTTCCATCACATGCAGTTGGTAACATTCATTACACAGAATCCCTTAAAATACTGACAAATATCTGCTCGAGAAAAGGCCGAATAAAAACAAACAGACTTGTAATCAGATAAAACAAACACATACACGAGTCTTACCTTGGCCGTTGTCTGCGAACGTCTGTTTTCTAAAGTACAGGTCCCGCGCGCTTTATGGAGACTGAGCGCCTTCAGTTGCTTTTTGGAATGCGTTCGAGAGTTGGCGTAAAGGTCAGTTTAAATGGATGGATTAAGAAATTACTGGTATAATTGTCCAAAATTGATGAAATGATTGCCTCTTTCTGAAATTGTTACAACCATAATACGTGTATGTGAGGATAATTGACTACTGATTTGGGGCGGTGACTTTAATATAGGTTATTATACAAAGATTTTTGTGAACATTTCCCTCATGGTACAAGCCATCTACAGATATTATAATATAATAATTACAACTAGTCGAAATCCCGCTAATGATACATGGAGATGATTACACATTCGACTTTCATAAAAAAAGTTTGACAATTTAGTACTCCAGTTAGAAAGTGCTGATTCATATTGTTTCCTGATAACAATTTAATTGACTAAACTCGTAGTTGCAGTAATCAGGTTGGACCGCACTGATTTCCATACCAAAAGTAAGTGCGTAGTGCGCACATGAGTTTGTAATTCACCGGCATTCTGAATTTTATTGGTGAATGTGTTTTCTGACAATTTTGAAATTACTACATTTTGGATAAAAACTCTGATGGGATACATTTTTTTTTAATGATCATTTTATACACTCAACCTTGGCACGTTCAATGAAGTCTAGCCTTGACGGCTTCTATTTGTTGTAGTTACTGTTGTTGTTGTTGTTGTTGTTGAGGGCTGGGTGGGTGATTTTGTTGTTGCTGTGCCGTTGTTACTATTTATCACTGTCTCTCTGTCTCTGTCTATCTCTTGATGGATAGAAAGCCGATGTCTAGGTCAATCAAACTTTACTATTTTAAAATTTATAGGTAAATTTCTGACGTATTGGCATTATGGCTGCCCTGTAAGTAGCATGTGTATATAAACTGATCTCGAAATTTTGTCTGGAGTAAGTGAAGTATTTTTCCATAATTATCTTTCTATCGATATTTATTTTACATACAAACTGACTTGGATCACTTTGTGATACCTTGTTGTTTATGCAAATTGTTAAGAATAAGGAATCATTAAGAAAGCACATGTTCAGTATAATGTATTAACAAGTGTCAATTCTTGATCAAAATCTCCCACACTAATAATTCTCCAAAGTGTGTTAGAATAGGGACAGAACTGAACTATTTTCCACTGACGTATAATCGATACAACTAACTTTGTGACAGTATAGCCACCGATATACGCCAGTTTATCTGAAAACATAGTGAAGTTTACCTCCCTTCATTTTCGCCATTTCAATTTGCGAAACTCATCACAAGTTACTACTTTCTGAGCACTGCATTTTCTTAATTCCATATTGCGATAAAAAAAAAAGTATGGCATTGTTGATTCAACTGAATTTTGGAAGAATTTAACTTTTTTTTAATAACGTTATTGGTGTTTAATAAACTAACAGCTGTTTACGTGAAAAAATGTGTGTTTAAAACTAGTTAGTGGTTGTGATTAGGCCTATATTATTTTGGTATTCTTTCTGAAAGGGAGCAAACATTGTCATTACATATGCAAATATACCAACTCTTATGTCAGGAGGAAGCGGCGAAGGTGGAACACATATGGGAATAGAGAGAGAGAGAGAGAGAGAGAGAGAGAGAGAGAGAGAGAGAGAGAGAGAGAGAGAGAGAGAGAGAGAGAGAGAGAGATGTATATATTGTTTTATATATTTTATCATGTACAATATATTTGATTGCTTTTATGGGGGGGGGGATAATAAATATGATAAACTGTCTTTTAAAAAAGCCGTCAGTTCCCCTTAAGAGCAATTTTGATACTGAATGATGTAGTATAAAAATCCCCCCCCCCCCCCCGGAGCAAACAGAGTATTGATGACAGAGGAGAAACATTATTTAAAGTGTGGCAAAATTCATACACTTTCATTATAATTATATACGACATAACGGAGATATTTTCATTTGGCGTGATTTGGGGCAATTTTTATTTTTTTCGAAAATGGTTAAATACCATGAATAGATTCCGTCCATCTTCGGACCCAACTTCCAGCGTCTTGCCCTGAATTAGTATTTTCGTTTGGTCAGACTTCATAGTAGGTCTTACTAACCTTACCTTTGTGACGTCCGTTGCCCCCCCCCCCCCAACACCCAGGACATTAGTTTGAAATCAGTTACTTTTGTTTCCTGATTTTGTAAAAAAAAAAAAAAAAAATCTATCATTTATCTTATATGATAATAAATGTATTATATTTTGTACATTAAATCAATTAGCAAATTATTCATAGCAAATACATTATACACTACAATGTATGTATGTATCACTCTCTTTCTCTCTCTCTCCCTATATATATATATATATATATATATATATATATATATATATATATATATATATATATATATATATATATATGCTTTTTAAGCGTTTCCATTGAATGAGTTTAACCATATAACTGTAAAGGAAACTTGCTCTAGGGAAAGTTCCGGTTGTTCCACGCTCATTTGTTTTTTGTTTTTTTTTTTGGGGGGGGGGAGGGGGCGTTGGCTTGGCCCCTTCCCATATCTACCCTTGAATATCTTTGTAAAACATTTCAGTTCATTGTTTAGACAAATCTATAAATTTCCACGAAACCAAATCAGTCTTTTTCAAGGTCGATAAGAAGATGATTAGGGCTTACAGCATCCTCTGCGTATTGTATTATACATATATCATAAATAATTCTTATATTTTCCAATATATCGACTTGAAATGAAGACAGTTGAAATACAAGGTTCTCGATTCTATCCATAATGGTTGCGGAGGCAATTTCATAGGCAGTTTTAAGAAAGATATAGGTCTCCATTTAGATGAAAGTATATTAAATGTAATATGATTTAACAACAACATAAAAGCATTCTTAAGAATATCCTTGTTTGAAAAAGCCAAGATATACAAAGCTGAACTAATAAAGACTGCAACTAAAGAATAAAGCGAAGTATAAATTAGATTGTAATGTTACCTTGAAAATCTAATGTTCTTGTACTGTAAATGGTATGGAACACGTATTACACTGAGTATCAAGAATAACATAAGACAACATACAAAATGGTTTTATGTGAGAAAAGCATATTCACTTAAATAGCTTATATTTCTCTTCAACAAATTTATGGTTTTATAAAATATTACTAATACATGTACCGTGAAACTATGTGATATTTTTCTTTTAAAAATTTATTTTTCAGTTCATTCTAATTGTAGACCTGACTGTCAGCCTGTACCAACCTGCAGACAAATATACCAAAGAATGAATGAAAAAATAAAAACATATTTTGTACTATGATATATATCAGAGTTCTTGTCAAACTTCATAAGTGCTTTTTACTGCCAACACTCAAAGGCGTTTTTCATGGCCTACAGTACGAATGACATCGCAGTCCCTCTGATCCAAGTTTTAAGTGTATCATCAACATTATCAGGATGTCTTAACGTAAGGTAGTCCTCTTTTGTAATCATTACCATTTGCTAAACTAATTAATAATATCTGTATTTTGCATTGTCACATAAAAGTTGTGATTAAAGCTGACGAACATATACGAGGGATGATCCAAAAGTTTGTGGACACTTCGCAAAATATAAAACTAAAGAAGTTGCATGAATCAAACTTCCTCATATATAATATTAACCATTTCTAAACAAAACTGTAAAATACACGTCGCAACTGATCATCGTTCAGTAAATACAGGAAAATTGGCCGTTAAAACGAAGGAGATGCTTAAAATGGTTTCTGCAAAACTTATCGTCTTGTGTTATCTCGTAGTACAAGTTGCAAAGCTATTTCGGGCAGGCGATGGTCACTTGGTGATAATGGTAGTTGTGAAAGATCAAGATAGGCCACTGACACGAACAAAATAGCGTTTGTTGAAATCACAGACAATGGAAGACTTACAAAAAGTAAAATATTTTAAAAAATTTGGGCATTTGATATGGATCTTGAAAATAATGAAATCAGTGGCATATTCAAAATTCTTGAGTTAGAAGAATGATCTGAGAAACGCTTAACAATTTCATCGTATTACATCATGTTGAGCCACTCATGGCGCCCGCATCTGCTCGGTCTGTTTACTAGACCGTAGAAAAATGGATCTAGTTCATAAACCGGATGCAATTCTTTTATAAAATGTTAAAGATCAGTTCAGAAATGGACTGTATAACACAGGGTGAGGTTTCAGGTATGTAGTTCTGTAAGCAGAGTCCACGAACTGCTGCAACGTCGTAATTATTAGCTACCACAACACACTCAAAATGTCTAAATTAATATTTGAGCCGGGTTGTACTGATTTCGTAATTACAACAGGACAATACAAAAATGTAGTTTTGTCGTTTTAATTGTTCCTGCTGAGTATTTGGTAATTTGAGCTACCGAAATAATGATATTTTACGGGTATGTAGAGGTATCGTTCTCCAACCATCTTTAAACAGGACTGATGAACAGCACCACTTGCAAAAAGAAACAATTTTGTTGGGCAGCTATAATTTGGTAAATCTGTTTCGTAAAGCGAAACTCTGGTGCAGGTGTCCACCCGAATTACTCATTCGGAGAGGAATACTGTGACTAGTATGCGGGTGCATTGTTGCGCGCCGCTCGGAGTCAAAGCCTGTCTCCCTCTTCGTCACCCAGTATTCTCGTAATTATCATAACTACACGGGTGGTGGGGTGGTGGTGGTGAATTGGCACAGATCTTCAAGATACGGTTCAGTTTTTCTTTAACATTTTATTATCAATAGTAAGACGGAATTAGTAATATGTGGCACTCGAGTGCTCTACGGGAACTAATGTTGAGGGTTTATATTGTGACATTGTTAGAATTTGATCTCAAGAATGGACATTTTCTGGGGCTGTACGGGAATTAATATTACGCCGTAGGTTTACACTGGGGACACTCTGCTGCTCTATGGGAAGTGTAATGTTAAAATTGACATGAGATTTATCGTTTGTCCCAAGAATTTGTGTTTTACAAAATGGCAGCCTTAACATTAACGCCGTAGGTTAAGACGGAAAATGTAACGTGAACAGGTTATCTACTATCCAGCATTCTGTGATCTACTATTCATCACCTAGATATCAAATATCCAACACGCTCCATATACCATCCAATACTCCACATTTAGTATCCAACACGCCGTGTATAGTGATCAATACTTAGATATCTACTATCCAACACCCAACAGATGCTATCCAACGCTTAGTTATCTACTATCCATCACGTTGTTATCTACTATCCGATACCCCACATATACTACCCAACACGCCGTGTGTAGTTACCAATACCCCACATTTACTATCCAACACACCGTGTGCAGTGACCAATACCCTACACTTACTATCAAACACGCCATGTATTGTGAACAATACTTAGTCATCTACTATGCGACACCCTGCCCTATACCATCGAATACACCACTTATACTATCCAACACACGGTGTGTAGTGACCGACTAAAAGTAGCATTACAAATTCCGAAACTATCACGGACTTGAGCGGAGACTAAAAAAAATCTGGAACTTTAGATTCAAATGGCCGAGACTAAAAGTAGCACTAAGATTTATGAACTGTCACGGACTTTAGCAGAGACTCAAAAGAATACTAAAAATTCGGAAACTGTCACAGACTTTAAAATAAAAATCCTGGAATAATGTCAAACTTTGGCTGACACTAAAAGCAACATTAAAATTCCGAAACTTATACGGACTTCAGCGGAGACTGAATAATATCCGGATCATTAGATTAAAATGGCCGAGACTACATGGTGGCGCTCTACAGTTTCGTATTTTGCATAGGATTATATTTTTAAAGAAAAATAATTCCCAGATTTTCCGAACCGGTTATCCTGGCTATTTAATAATGACCTTGTATATCTTAGGTATTATTAAACAAAACTTTAAATTCTCTTTATTTTGGCAGATGATTGATGGGCGCAATTTGGGTTATAGAGTGTACAGCTTCGTCTTACTTCAGATGTGCACCTATCAAAAAATTGCTAGCTCCGCTTGGTCATTTTCACTTCCTGGACTTCAAAAGTAAATTGTAAAACAAAGAGCCGATAACTTTTTTTTACTTTTTATATATTTTATAATTCATTCATTGTACTTTCAGAAGCTGGTATTGCTTACTCTGGCAAAATTCATTTTCCCTATTTTAATAACTCCTAAAGATAGTGTACTTTGGACTAATTCAGGCTGATGTTTCGAGCACACGGAAGTGGCCATTTTTGTCGTCTGTGTGCTTAGAGCATGTACAATTTCCACAAGTACAATATGCAAAGAAATTTCAGCCACAGTACATAAAAATATCATAGACGTATGCCAAAATTCTCTTCATTATACATGTTGCAAATTCAAACAACTTCACTTTACACCTGTCGCTTTCTCAGAAGTACATAATATCTATAGAGCTCCTCCTAAGTAGTACTAAAAGTACTAAACTCATACGGACTTTAGCGGAAGCTAAAATATGTCCGGAAAATGTTTTAAAATATGACTGAGACTACAAGTAATACTAACATTTCTAAACTGATATGGAATTTAGTGGAGATTAAATAGAAATTTTTCCCAAAATATAAAAAGCTTAAAAAGAATATTTACAAATTGTAAAAAAGTTTTTAAAGTGAAAAATTTAGAAATGTAGATTTTGTTTTACAAAGAAAGAAATGGACAAATTATACCGAATTTAGCAAAGACTGAAAAAAGCCACAAGTAATATGAGCAAGCAAATATTCTTTTTATTTTATGCTCAAGTGTATTGTCTAGCAATTTGTATAACACTCTGAAGTAGCTGATTTCTTACTGCATCTTGCGCGATAATGTCAGCAGTTACCGTTTGTTCTGCTCTGTTTTGTGTATATTTGCACATAAAATATCAGTAGTTACATAATGCTCCTTCCCAATTCAAGGTAAAACAGCAGATAAAAAGAAAATGAAAGAAAAATATATGATTATTGCTGGAGTTGAACCCGGTTTGCCTGGATGCGAAGCAACCATTTGAACCTTTACACCACGCAAGCGTCTTGCAAAAAGTTCGGAATTTCTTCGTTATAACGTTATCAATGTTTATTGACGGCCAGTGAAAAAATATGCAGTGAATTATCACAATTATTTTACTCGGAAAATCCAGTAATTCACTGCCTAGCATAAGATATATATATATATATATATATATATATATATATATATATATATATATATATATATATATATATATATATATATATATATATATATATGTGTGTGTGTGTGTGTGTGTGTGTGTGTGTGTGTGTGTGTGTGTGTATATACTTGACATGCTAGATGCACAGTATACTCAACGGAAAGAGGATAAATTACTGACTGTTTCGCACATAGTGTAAGGTATTGTTAGTTTAGTCACAGAAGGTGAGGTGTCTGTGTCTCATTATTGTGTGTGTATGTGTGGAGAGAGAGAGAGAGAGAGAGAGAGAGAGAGAGAGAGAGAGAGAGAGAGAGAGAGAGAGAGAGAGAGAGAGAGAGAGAGAGAGAGAGACTGTTAGCAAGAACTACGTACTGGTATTTTCAAAAACTTGATGTAACTTCGTGCCCTATCACACAACAAAACGAGGTCGACAACAAATTCTTTCGTACACCTGCAAAATGTTTCCTTTCTGTTATAATTGTGGGAATTAAATAAAGTTATTCTTATTTTCATCTCCCGGTGACCTTGGTGGTATGTTGAAGATATACACTTTCTCTTGAGAACCTGTGCTGGAAAATTTTATATTTTGTGAAGATTATGTTTGCCCGCTCGCGTCAAAAGAACCCGCTGAGTGCCTAAGATCGTACATTCGATCCTAGTGTTCGACACTGTTCCAGATAACAACAAATTCAAGCCATGGCACATGGTTGTAAGTGACTGGTACAAGTCAGCTATAGATCGCAAATATAACTGAGCGATTTATATTTACCAGATCAACGCGTTCGCAAAAAGACCATCTAGTAAACAAGTCTCTAAATTTTCACCGTATGTGTCCAACAAATACTGTAAGAGGGTGACTGAAAATATAAAGAATAATTCCAATGCTCTCAAAATGTAAATTTGAAATTTAAAACCCAATTATAAAGTACCCATGAAACTAGTACTACAGATATAATGCGACGATTTCTATCCGAAAGGTAAGTCAATTCGACTACTGAACATTCCCATTTGTAAATTTCTTAGTAAACGTCCGATTCCAGCCTTTTCTCGAATAAAACCCCCAAAGCAAAAATTAAAATAAAATAATAATAATAAAAAACTAAAAAACAAACAATTCCCAACCCTCAACTCCCTCACCTTTTAAAAATTAAACCAAAGAAACAAATGCAAATTGGTCAGAAATATAACTTTTATCTCACTTTTTTTTTAACCCTACCCCAAACATTGAAAGTTTGAACAAAGTTGAGTAGGTATAGAAGTTTAAATTTTTGACCAAACTTCTAAATTATATTGTTCTGTCTGCCTGTCTGTTTCTCGATATATATTAATAAGCACCGTGCAGCAAGTCGGAGAAATTAACCAAGCGCTTTCAATTTCAACGAATCCATTATTCTAGGCGGAAGACACGTGCAAAGAACAAATCCAAACACAATTTTATTTTATTTGTATGGTGAAACCACAATCACATAATCTAATACTAATATATTCGAAAAAGCGTGTGTCTCTCTCTCTCTCTCTCTCTCTCTCTCTATATATATATATATATATATATATATATATATATATATATATATATATATATATATATATATATATATATATATATGCGTGTGTGTGTGTGTGTGTGTGTGTGTGCGGTAAGTTTAACACAAAGTAGTGGTTATATCATGCCGACAAAATGGGAGGTAAGTGCCTTTCTCAAGGACGCATCGAGGCAGCCGACCCGGGCTGCCCTCAGAGGTTATCGACCCTGCGTGACTTGGTTAACTGCGACTATGTATATATATATATATATATATACATATATACACTCTCTCTCTCACACACACACACACACACACACACACACGCACACACACACATATATATATATAGACACTCACACACTTTATCACGAAATAACCAACATATCTGGTATGAATGTTGTTACAAGCGGAATGAATATACCATGAAGACGGAATGAATATACCATGAATACGGAATGAATATACCACGAAGAAAGAGCTGTAGAGTGGGAAAGCTTAAAGAAATTCAGACTGCGTTGAACTTTGTATTATGAGGATTTTATTTTTCTCCTGTGTTATCTATTCTAAACGATCAGCGCATTCGATACCCAGCTATCTCTAACAGCTCTTCTTGCTCTTGTCGTAACATTGTAGGAGTTTCAAGTCGGATTCTGATACATCGTTCCATATGGCTATTTTGTTACAGATATTTGTGCTAAATTCGCCCTCATGGTTTGTTGTTCCTGTAGATAATAAGATGAAACAATTTTCCAATAACTAAAAAAACAACAACAAAAAAAACAACAACACGGACATGTATATAAAATGTTCGTTACCCAGTGATAGATAGATAAATAACACGATGGAAAATGTTAATATGAGCAGATAGATAAATATATAGCACGATGGTACATTTTAATATCAATAAGATACGACTATATCGACTTATACCTAGATCAAGATACAGTCAGATATAATTACAGATACGACATTCTAACAGTTCACTCAATTTATTTAAACATTCGTCATTCCTTTTCTTTTCTTTGTGAACTCGTTTCCAGGCAAATGTTACTCGTTTTTCTTTTCAAACTTCCTACTTAAACCGTAATTAAGAAACTGAGAAAACTCGGAAGAAGTATTTTGCCTCTTGTAAAGCATCTAAATTGGACTGCCATTATGAGAATGAATGAAGATATATATATATATATATATATATATATATATATATATATATATATATATATATATATATATATATATATATAACATCAGATAGATAGATAGATAGATAGATAGATAGATAGATAGATAGATAGATAGATAGATAGATAGATAGATAGATAGATAGATAGATAGACAGATAGATAGAGACATAGTTTTCATACCAGCAAGAAGATAGTCCCTACATGTCTTTAGAACGAAGCCGCTGAGGTTATCCCCTCGTCGAGCCGTCATTTCAAATACAGAATCTTTCGTGGATATTTGGACTGGACCTTCCTGAAAACCAAATAATGAGACGTTGTTGGAGTAATAATCAGGAAACTAAATCTTTGTATCTATGCAAAATAACAAAAATTGAATGTTACAATGTTACATATTGGAATAAACCCAATCGAAACTGCTCGACGATTTATGTAAAGTCCTAGAGGAACCTCGTGTGTGTGTGTGTGTGTGTGTGTGTGTGTGTGTGTGTGTGTTAAATGTGGATATTTGTGCGACTGTCACACATTTCATTTGCTTGGCTGGTACCCAGCCTCAATTATTGAGCCAAATCACAACCACTGCAAGTGTGACGCAGTTGTCAAAGAATTTGTTCGCCGGAAGACCGCTGCACCGTATGTCATTAAGCAAACACATTTGGAATACACTAGATTTCTCTGTAAAAACTGGTTAAAGAAAGGAATGTATTCCAGGTACAAAATAAATAGTTTAAGATGTCTGTCTTTACTGATGTTCAAAGATGGTTGCTTCCATACACTCGAGGTTTATTATCGGTCACAGATATGCCAAAAATGTTGCGACTAGAATTAGGCCAACATATTTGCCAACGACTACGTACCAGCGCTGCTGGTGCACATACATTGGAAAGTAAGAGAAGGGTTGGACCGAGTTGGTGGACGCAAGGAAAAATTCATACGAATGGAGATGGAAAAATTTAGACCATAAAATATATAGCACATTGTAAGATGTTTTTTGTATGGATGGTCGAAACAGGGGAAAAGAAGGGTTTGCTCAAACGAAGGAACAACAAAACAACTAGATTTATTAATGAGAATCAACCATAATCCAAACAACAAACAGCAAGAGAAACGAGCAAACACGCAATCACTGACAATACAACATAAAAGTATCTAACGAAAACGGAGTGAAGAATTGACATGAAGGGCATCACCTTATAACAGTCAATGGATGATATAGTCCATAAGAGAGTATAACTAATTCCACGGGACCAACCTCACACTTCTCCCTAAACATCAGTAATAGCTCCTTAGGACAACCCTCTTCAAAAGCCAGATAACATTGTTAGCAGTGTAACTAGGTTCGCATCACCAGAGAATGTCTTAGGTTGAAGAATTTTCAGAGACACCATATAGGATTGTAGAAATTATTTTAGATACCAGTAATGGAGACTTAGCTTCAAAAAGCTAATAGCATGCAATGCAGTGTTGCAGTGGTGTACTGGCCATTGGGCATACCGGGACAAATCCCGGTGGGCCGCCGCAAAAAATCCGTTTTTACCGGTGTTTTACTGGTGTGAGCAAAACCCCAGGCCTGTCCCGGCAGATAAGTCCAGGGCCGAGTTGCTTACCCAGTACACTCCTGCAGCGTTGACGTTTTCTTGTGTATTTTGAACGGCACCTGTAACATTCATTCGGGTCGTTCGACATATTTCCCCATTTATCACAAGTCCATTATGTTCATTTTTAAAGAACTGATGCCTTGATTTATGTACCGGCATACCTCACAGCCCCAGTTAGTAATTTTAAAGTGTTAAGTAGTCAGGTAGTAGTAGCTGCACAGAAGGTTAACTATGCTGGAGTGAGACAACATAAATTTGCCAAGCTTATGCCAATGCTGAAGTGAGAAATAATAGTGATTCCAAGCTTATAACCACGTTGAAGTAAGACAAAAGAATGCTGCTAGGCTTATTATCATGCTGAAGTGAGACCAAAATAGTGGTGTCAAGCTTATACTCATCCTAGAGTGAGACGAAATAGTGGTGCTAATTTTATAACCAACCTGGACTTAGACATAATAGTATTGCCAAGTTTATAACCATAATTGAGTGAACAATAACTACTGGTGCCAAGCTTACGACCATGCTGGAATGAGACAAAATATCCACACTTATAAGACAATAACCAATTCAGTCGCTTCTCCATAATTAGGTATTGGTCCAACTGATGCATAGTAAAGTACCATAACTTACAGCGTATACTAGAACAAAAATATAAACCTTAATAACACCAGTTTAATGTAAATATCTATAAATGTCTTTAAAATCGCAAAGAGAAAACAACAAAATGGCGACAAATTCCGTTATGAAAACCCTGATAGCTTGATCGCTATGTGACAAACTGCTCGAGAAATTAACGTATTCTTCACGGCACCTTAAAGTTCCCCCGCACTCAGGAGCTTCTATGTATGTGAAACCGTCCTGGTTATACCAATGCAAGGTTCAGATGCATTTGGATCACCTCGGTTATTTCTTCTTGACAAACATATGCATCGAGGTACGATCCGTATGATTAACCTCGAGCTACAATGTTCAGGTCACTAAAGCGTTTCCTAGCATAAAACTCCTAAAGTTAGCCCATTGCTTTAATAAATAAATGATCCAATCAAAACACTATACACAAATCAAACATAAGCTCCTTGGAAGAACTGCTGCCTACATAATGCCATCGTCGCAAGCCACGGACGACAAACCGCTATGTACCTTTATCACCCGTGGCCGCCTGTGCGAAGATTGTCTGGTTTTTCATAAATATGCATAAACATGCTTAACCAATCACTGTGAGTGCAAGTAACATTTTCTTACCATTATAACCCAATATGACCTTTCAGGCTGTTTGAATGAGCCAGTCAAAGTTTCTCTTTGAAACAGTCAGTCACTTATCGATCGATCAAAGGGGCACTTCCACTGATATATAGAACAATGTTACTTTGTGTTGTTCATGACGTAGTTTTTTGCGTACTTATGGAAAACGAGATAATCTCAGCACCGGCAGCCACGAGTGATAAAGGAACAGTTAAACGGTTGCCTAGCATTCAGTAAAACGCGGTTCGATTCCCAATGAGAGAGTGTTTGTACATATAGGCAAGGTCTATAATCTTGACCCAAGATGAAAGGACAAAGCGGGCGTGTCGCAGAATTAATTGTCTTATATTCCTAATAATTCATTGCATGTATGAAGGAAATTCATCAAGATGTGTAGAAACTACAACCAAACAAAAACACTGTAGCCAAAACCTTGACGTACATTTTTCATACTCCTCATAGTGGGCTACCCCCCCCCCCCCCTTTGGAAGGATAACACCATAGCTGTGAGGAGGGTGCTACATTTTCTATGACGGTGACCTTGACACGAAAGGTCAAAGCGCAAGCGAGTGTGTCGCAGATGGAATTGTCTTCGCTTCATAATGATTTATGTCAAGCATGGTGAGAATCTATCAAAATATGTAGGAAATATATGCTACTTAAATTTTTTTAAAAAGTCAAAACCTTAATAAACTTGACAACGCCACCGCCGCTAGAAAAGTGACTGCTATGTCTCGCTTGCCACCAACGTAACCTCGTTATAAAGCTAGGTACTATTGCATAGCATTTATTCAGATCTAAGTCAGTTTAGATATCGGGATAATCAGCTCGTCTATTATCCACGAAATATTTGAAAAACAATTTGAAGATCCGCAATAAGCTGTTGTACTTTGCTTTAAACAAAGTACGGAGAGGAAGAAAACTCTACCAATGCGCAAGTCAAATAATTTTTTACTTGATTTAAGGGACATAACTCCTGCATCGCCTTAAATCTGTAGGCAATTGAATTAATTCTTGTAACCCATACCTCATGGTGATATTATCTAATGCAGTGAGATAATTTTACTTAAACTGGTTGCTGCTAAGTTTATATTTAAATCAAAACCTGCATCTCCCCCCCCCCCGCCTCCCCACCCCCCCCCCTTCCCGCCCAAGGAAAAAAATATTAAATACAGAATTCAGCCATTGAAAGTTCAATCTATCAATCGCATGGATTGTTGCTGGTAAATTTGGCTTAATGACGCTTAGCGGTAAGTCTGACGCTTCTTTTTTCTTACTCTGTCAAAGTAGTAGAGCATTTGACTAAAGTGTGTGGAACATATAAATGCAGCTTTAATTTGTATATGCAGAATACTCTTTCAGACGTTATCTATCTATCTATCTATCTATCTATCTATCTATCTATCTATCTATCTATCTATCTATCTATCTATCTATCTATCTGACTATCCTGAAGTGTGGGGAACATAAGTAGTATATGTAAAGGCGGATCTCAGCACGACACATCCTCCCCTTGTTCAAATCCTAAGGTCCGGGTCCTTCGGCCTCGTCCCTCCGGATTTTCACTTCGGTTCGGATATGTTATGCTGAGCTCACGCCTTTACATATACTACTATAAGATCGTAACCAATTTTGTCATCTGCGCTGTTGAATAGCAAAATTATCTCCCCTCCCCCCCCCCCATAATATTGGTTTAGATAAAACTTATACTTATGATTAGATAAAAATGATGACCTTATAGTATTGGTTTAGATAAAACTTATAGTATTGTTTAGATAAAATTGATTATTCTCCGAAAATTATATCAAGGATGTCTTCTGGTTCATTATCATCATGATCGTATCCAAATGCTAATGTATTAATTCCATCATAACAAACTCTTTTATCATCAAAGTTACATAGACCAGCTTTATTGATCACATTTGTTTTAAGATTATGTTTGGTTGAGTTTATAGTTGTCATGGAATCTAGATTATGTTCACCTTGAAGCGCATTAAGATAATCATCGAATGAGATATGTTTATTAACTACAGTTTTTACGATTCCTTTGACTTTTTTCTTTGTTTTATTATCATCTGTTATAATGCTATACATTTTAGCCCTTAATCCAACGAATTCTTTGATAGGTGTAAAGTTTGTTTCATCTTTAAATTTACCAATTACCTTTTTATTCTCCTCACACTTAAAAGGACTATTGTTAGGGTAGTCTGATAGATCAAATAACGATTTGTTGTCGTAGATGTCCTGATATAAATCCTTAGTTTCAACGTAATAACAGAGCGAATCTGTATCGCTAACTAATAATTCTGAATTGGGATACTTTTGCTTGAAATAATCGTAATGAAATTCATATATTAATATTTTTGATATATCTAGTATAGCGGATCCAACATATATTGGCTTATTAATTTTAGGTCAGTTTTACGTTTATGCACCGCGACCAAGTTTTCTTTGAAAATTTTCATGAATACAAATGTGTCCTCTGCTAGGACTTTATCTCGTCGTTCTGGGTCATTGATAAGTTCTATATTTCTGCGCTTTCTGATATTCTCCATTGTCTTGCCGAATACCGAATTGTTCATCAACTTGAAGAAATCTTTTTCTGATTCTGTTGTTGCCGCTGTTCTTTTACTAGTATTAAAGTCGATATATTCTTTGAGCCAGCAATATTGCCGAAATTTTAATGCGCGATGTACATATGTTATTATAATACCGTGATCTACAGCCTGTTTTAACGCTCGATGGTGAATGACGTATCTGGTTTTGTTCATTAAGTTTGGAATAAGTTTATGCGCAACATTTTTTCCGAGATTATATTTTGTTTTTAGATCACGCTGTTCTTGGGATATTATATCATCTGTTATTAGTATTTGTTCCGCGCAGAAAGGATAATCATTATGTAATTTATGTAGATGGTTGGGATACATTAGATCGACTTCAACGAAATACCCTGTATCTTCTGGGATATTTTTACTTGTTTCGGTTAAATATTGTTCACCTGTTATCCAGCGGAATTCATCGATGGGCATTGGTTGCGACATTGCCCAACCATATAAATTGTTTTCGTCCAAGTATGTGATATAACTTGATGGATTACTTGGATCGTAGTTCTTTAAGTATTTGTTATTGGCGATCGCATGCTTTTTAGTGATGACACTTATTCCTCCACGTATTGATTTTTCTATAAAGTAAAACATAGTTGGATCCGTTAACAATTTTAGATTTACTTTGGTTAGTTTTAATGCGGCATCCCATGATAATCCTGGTGATGAATAATACCAACAAGGATCGAGTTTATAATAGTTTAGACATGTGGATCTGAATTCCTCGAAAATATCCGCGAGTAACAGAACGTCAGTCTTAAGATATATATCATGATAATCACCGAGCGTTTTACAATTTAATGTGGTCCAAACTTTATGCGCGTGTTGGTAATCTTTGTCGGATAACTTTTCCATTCTTAGTTGAGAATCAAAGTTTTCCTGTGGTGGAAGACATGTTTCATTGAATTTGTCCCAATTGTCCATGTACTCGTAAGGGTAAATTCCTTTTTGTTTTAGTATATTACTATTTTTATTAAAATGCTGCTCTAGATAAGTGAATTTACTGCAACCGCTTGCTAGTACATCTAATGGTGCAGGTTTAAACTGTAAGCTGTCAATGAATCGCAGAGGCCCTATTGTTACAGACATATATTTTTCATCTGTATTTGCTATGCAACTGATTTTTTTATCACGTAGGTTAATATTGTCAAAGGCTTCAACTATTATATGCGAATCATATCCACGTAAATAATGGAATATTTTTGGAATAAAATCCGGGCATTTGAATTGTAGATTACA
The DNA here is from genome assembly GCA_029931535.1 of Margaritifera margaritifera. Lineage (NCBI taxonomy): Eukaryota > Metazoa > Mollusca > Bivalvia > Unionida > Margaritiferidae > Margaritifera > Margaritifera margaritifera. The sequence goes on from JAQPZY010001688.1 coordinate 4,583,503, forward strand.
TTTATCATGTGCTGGGCCACGATATTCTCCGGTAATATGACAATGATCTCTTACTTTATCATTATTTATAATCTGCTGTTGGCAAATATGACATATATTTGATAGATTAAATTCTTCTTCTTGTTGCCGTGATAGTGGTACCATTTTTTTTGGTCGTTTGTACATTAATCGTATGTTATTTGCCTCTTCCATTAGGTTTGATAAGAGCCATTCCGTGGGATTATTGCCGCGATACAATTTAATATCTTTTGATAAACTTGGATTTGTACATATTACCTTATATGCAACGCCGCAGGGAACATGATTTTATATTTCGGTGGTCGATGATATTTTTGGATTATTAGATGCTGTTGAAATGGGTACAAGTAATGATTCGATGTCCGCGTAAATTACAAAGGGTATTTTTAGTTGTTTATTGTAGTTTTTGAAACTTAATGATTCTTTTCCTTTTTCTGGGAGTGTTACCTTTTGAACTTCTATGCAATACTCGATGTGTTTGCTGAGCGCGTCCTGTGATTGACATCCGTGAAGACATTTGTAACAAAAATACATCTTAGATTTGTGTTTGTTATACTGCGATGCAACTAATCCATCAAAGTTTTTAATATAGCAATAATGTTCTTTGTAATAGAGCAGATTGATTGTATTCTGCGATGCTGTTTTACTTATTAACCGCGGATAATATTTTATTTTTTGGCCAGTTTCTTCGAGGCCAAATACATTAATGCTGATATTGTTGAGTTTCTCAAATTTTGGAATCTGTGATTCTGCAACAGGAAAATCGATACAAGTAAAATTTAATGAATTTTCATGTTTTTTATATTGTGATACTCTATTAGGATTTCTTTCAGGTGTGTACAGCGCTGAGAGAACAGTCCACTGAAAACATTTATTGTCATCGTTTTTTACGTTTATAACACATCTACTGTTATTAGTTCTTTCGGATAGCTCCACATAAGATTTTCCTCGTAGTGGTGTAAATTTATGTGTGTGGAATAACACGGACTGCACTTTTTGCAGTGTCCAGGCGGACCCTAACGAAATGTATTCTGCTATTTTATTTTCGAGTTCATTGAAAATTGTTTTTGTTATTATTTTATTTAAATCTGAACCGAGAAGAGCGATCCTTGGTTTTGATGAAATATAAGCCTTAATTTCTTGTTTTTCATCACTCATCTCAAATGAATCAAATGATTGCAGTCTTGCTAATATTACCTTATATTGCACTAAAAATTTAATGCTTAAATGCCTGGATCGTTCTTGTATTATCGTTGGTGATATTATGTTGTATAATTCTGCTGGTGATAATGCCACAATATTATCTTCTAGATCAATTTGCCATGAATTATCAAATCCAGCAAACGCCGATGCAATCTTTTTAACTTGTGCTGATTTCCGCATCATTATTATATATATGATTTCTTTAATTGATTTTTCCATTAATCATAAATCAACCGCGGGAGACGAAACAATCATTTAAACAATTAATTATGCTATAATATAAACATGGAATATTCTAGAATGCCAGAATATGACGAACTTAATGCTATTTGCGCTCATCCTGAATTTGATGGATTTTATGGTATAATGACAGGTTTAGTTTCTTGTGATGATGATATTGATTTTGAAATTGTTACAACACCTGCTGGCTATAAAATTTTATGTGATGAGACAGAGATGTTTGTTAAAGATTTTATTTACACCTGCTTTGTTGGAGAAATTCCACTTGGGCAACGAGTTTATCACGTTAATAGTTCATTTCTTGATAATAATGTTGACAATCTCGGATTGCAAGATGAATATCAGCGGCATCCAGTTTACAAAAACTACGAAGCAAATGACCAAGGAATGATACGAAATGTGAGAACAAAGAATGCTGTTGGTTGTATAAATAATTCAGGTTATCTGATTGTTAATACAGGCCAAAAAACAGTTTACACACACAGATTTGTGTATGAAGTTTTCTGTGATATTATTCCACCAAATCTTGTAATAGACCATCTTAATAATATTAAAACCGACAACAGGCTGGAAAACTTAGATTTAGTTTCCTCAAGAGAAAATACAATGAGAGGTAGCGGTGGTAGTGGAATTAATTTTCGTAAACCTGCTCGTCCGGTAACATCAACCGATTCGGAAACCGGAGAACAACTATCATTTAATTCCATAAGAGCTACAGCCAAACATTTTAATATTCACCCACAATCTATAAAATATTCTGCAGACGGTACTACAAGATCAGCTTTTTCAAAAAGATTACAGCGTAAAATAAAATTTAAATATGTCTAACTCGTCTTAATTATTCGAATCAAATCGTTCTTTGAAATACAATTATGTACATACGACATTATTACCTCAACGTTCCATTCCACGGTTACACTGCCATTTTCATTAAACACTTTTAGTTCCTCAGGTGTCAATAAAATATTATTTTTTTCTGCTCCAATTTCATTACTTGATTTATTTATTCTGATTGCGACACTTCCTCGAGTATTATTATTTGCGAAACAGTATTTTATTGCTCGCTCGAGATCGATCATATTTTCGATAAAACCTTTCGCGTGATATCTTACGGTCATTTATTTATAGATTTTATACGAAAATCAGCGATTATATATAATCGCATTGATAAAATCAATAATATAAAAATCACCCATTAAATAAATTTATAAATTATATAATGTTATCGAGATTAAAATTACTTATTGATACCGTTGTCGTTGTTGATAACAACGATAACAACGCTGATGACAAACCTGCTGCCCACCGCAAATGTGTATTAACAACAGATGCCGTCGTTGATCAATCACGATCGATTGTTGATATTGTCAACGACGTTGTTAACGTTGTTATTAACAACGACAATATTGTCAAAGACAACGTTGACAATAATAATGAAATTCTACCGTATGATCCAGAACCTGGCGAGTTTATTGATGAATATGATGCAGTAATGGTTGTTGATCATCGTCCATATAATAATTTTAGAAAGAGAAGTTACTATAATGCGAAATATCACGTTGCAAAGAAAACTATCAAATTCAATTTTGCACCGGAAGAACGTGAGGAATTCCAACAAAGATTAAAAAACATTTAAATACTCAAATTCCTGGTCGTAAAAAAAATATTAAATTTGATTATATTTTTGTTAAGATTTTTGAATTACTTAATATTGACGAGGACAGGCGTAAGGAATTAAGGAGTTTATGTAAACCTGTCAAATGCAGATACATTTTAAATAATTATCAAAAGATTTGCCAACAAATGCAATGGTTTGGTTGATTAATCTGAAAATTTGGTTAAACCAGATTCATTGATTGTGTTGGTATCCAACTATTAAAAGAATTACTGTATCCGCGCCATTTTACGAGAGATTTGTTGCCGCGTCGCTTTATTACTTTTTCAATCACAAACACATCTTGATCTGTGCGTTGTAGTTCTTGCTCGTAAAAACTTCCTGTAATTGGCTCTTTGTTTTGATCTTGCAATTTGTATGTGATGGGAATTGTTGATAATATCTCGCTAATAACAAATACTTCTTCGCTCCAGTTAGGCGTGAAACCTTTTTCAAATTGTTTTTTGGCGAGTGAAATTCGAATGCGGTCACCAACATTAAATTTGTGTTTGCAATACAGATTCTCGCTTGCTAGCACTGGATTTGACAATACTTCGACAGGTGTTATTCCAATCGATCTATGTTTTGTGTTATTGTACTCGGAAACAATTTGTGGCAGGTGATCAATATATCTGTTTGTGTTGTTAGCGGTCATCCATTTGTACAATTTTTCTTTGATGGTTCGATTGAATCGCTCGACAATTACGCTTTTACCTTCATTGCCGGTCACATATTTTGTAATATTATGTTGTTTTAACCAATTTTCGATTTTTTTATTGTAAAATTCTGAGCCATGATCTGTCCAAATTTTATTCGGTTGCCTCGCACTATCTGCGATAATTTTACTAAAAGCTGTTGTGATTGTGGCGCCCATTTTATTTTTTATTGGTGTGATAAAAGCGAAACGACTTTGAATGTCCACAACGGTTAATAAAAATTTGTTATTATCATTGTCGTTGGCCAGCGCAGACATATCCGCAAGATCAACAGCCCATGTATCGTCTACAGCATTTACAACAACGCGCCGCCGTGGAAACTTTTTTTTTTTTGGCCTGTGGAGTTCAGTGGCTAATTGACTCAATCGACCATTACGTGTGATTATTAACAAGGAGTCGGGATTGTCCCAATCGGTCTTGACCAAGACCTAGTTTATATTTTGCTCCAATTATGCCTTGCACAAATCGTCGATCAACTTTTTCTCTCATATTTTTTGGTTTTATATCTCGAAGTTCGTCTAGCATTTTTTTGTCACACATATGTTTGTTCCCTACATTATCGCGGTAACATATGTCATGCCTCATAGCTGTAGCATCAACCTGATTATAAGGTTCTTGTCCTGGTAGTGGTTGATCATTGCTATCGAGTTGAGTATCTAATGGATTCCACGGCCCAGTATATTTATGTCCGGGTAAGGTCCAGCCGCCCTTTGGTCGCGGCAACTTTCCAATAAGATTATGTATGTCAATTGCGCCACCAATAAGTTTATTTCGTTTACATTTTTTGCAGTAAATATGTACCGCATTACCTTCCACACAAACACATTTTGTTGAATTACAATTGCAGCTCATTTTTATTATTATATTTTTCATAAAAACTGATTACACAATTGTGGTCACTGGATAATCATAATCATCATCTGATGGATAATCGACTACTAGATAATTATCATTGCCAACGTGCGGTAAATTTTCCCCCGATTGAGATCTAATAAATGTACTTTTCTTTCGGCCACACACTTCGCATGTGCCTTTTATCATTGTTCTGTTATTTTTTGTTATTATTGTTTTCACATTATCGCTTTCTGTTCTAGTTTTACACTTGAGGCAATAAGTTAGCATTATTTGATTTGATTTTAGATAAAACTTACCCCGATCTTTTTTAAAAGATTGCGTTAACATTGTCAACGTTGTCTTTGACATCGTCAACGTTGTCTTTGACAACGATTGAACATTTTTAGACAAATTACATAATTGTTTAATGTCGGGTTTGGTTCAAATTGCAGAATAAAATCTAGAAATGATTTTCGCGCGTTCATCCATCTTATAAATACAACACAATAATAGCCGCATGTGTTTGTTCCCGTTGGTTGAATTTGCTTTGATGAGTAATTTATTGGTGTTTTTTTGTTGATCGCATTTTGCGATGTTGGAAAACTTTTAACATATTTTTTAATAACGTCACTAGGTGGAATACCATATGAATCAAAATAATTGTTGCCGTATAATGCGACCCAGTGTGTCCCAGATCCATCATTGAAATCTTGTATATTAATAATTAACGAACCCATCCCGCGGGATGCTGATAGTGGAGATATATGATCCTTGCTGAAAACACCGTTAAAGTTTTTAATATTTTTTAAATGGTCCATGATTTCAAAGTTACTCAGCTGTGGTACGTTTCCACCATGTGATTGCATTGTCATCGCCAATGTTGCTGATCGATTACGTTGATTTACCTTCTTCTTCGTCGTCGTATCCCGTATCCTGCTCTTCTTGTTCCTGGTAGAGTTACTCCGAGACCTCTTCGAGCGGATCGGGATCGTCTTTTTTTAACACCTCGTCCGATGCCTAACATAGCTAACAAATTTGGTAGAAGTGCACCTGCTGCTCCTGCTAACAATGGACCAATAAATCCACCTCGTCTTCTCATTCCGCCTGTGGAACGCCGTGGTCTTCTAATCATTTTATGCAAAATAGTTTAGATAAAACTAAACCCCAATCTTCGGCATTGTTAAAGACAATGTTATTGGAAGATCGCGTTGTCAATGGCGATGCTAATATTATCGTTGACAATATTGATGCCAATGTTGACAACGTTAACAACATCGTCTAATTCCAGATCCTTGTTTTTCATAAATGAATTTAGCAACTTTATTAAGCGCATCCGGCGAGTTTAAAATGTTCTGCGCGGCTACAGTTGCCTCTTGCTGCTGTATTAATCTTTTGTGTATTGGAATCATAGAACTCATAATACTGTATAATGATCCACCACGTCTAGATGGCCGCGATCGACTTGCAGTCGATTTCCGTCGACGTCGACGCGATCCATTGTAAATGGATTGTCCTGATCCACTTACTGCTTTGTTTGTTGCTCCAGATATTGCTCCAGATGCTGCTGTCATCCCTGGTGTTCCTAGTATCGGTAATATTTTTGGTAATAAAGTTTTAGCTGCTGCTGCGATGACAGTACCAATTGATCTACCCGATCGACTTACAGTCGATTGGTGTCGTCTTGATCCCAATCGGTCTTTAGCCGGTCGCGGCCTTCTGTTATAGATTTTACGGGGCATTATAATAATCGCGTTGATAAAAATCAATGCGTTGATAAAAATCAATGATATAATAAACATTTACACAAAAATCCTTTGCAGACATTCTACTGCAAACATTCGTTCGCCGAGTACAGCGGATTACACTTTGATTGACATTTTACCATTAAGAGCATCAAGAACAACATATCTATCGGACGTTATTAGCGCGTAAATATTATAAGCTAAACCTCCATATCAGCCTGCTGTAGCAACACCACCAGATACTCTACCACCAGGTTGTGCAGGATTTGTTCTCCCAATAGTGTATAAAGCGTTGTTCAGGTTCCATTGAATTTCAATATCTGCTGGTGTGCCAACTAATCGTTCAGAATGTGTTGTAAGATCGAAATGAAATATAGGATATAATCTCGCGAATTCATCGATAGATATTTGAGATCCATCCGCGGTGTCTTGATACTTTTGCATAGCTTCCATCAACATAAAATACGCGCGAGAAACGTTTCTGTCGTTTGGACTAAAATTGCAGTCTAAGGCTCGTTCTGGATACTGTCTCGAAGCCATCCTTATAATTATTCGTTCAACAAACATATGATCGAAAATCATATTATTTTGTTCTTGATTGTCATTTCTTTCTACTAGTTGAAATACCACAAAGATGTGCCGCGGCAATCGTTCCGATGGCACTGTATCTATTCTCCATGTACCGCTAGTACTGCCTGCCGGCATATTATGATCATATGTTCGCCATTGTTCGAAATACAATTTTCTTGTGTAGGACGTCAACGCCTCTTCGAGCTCTAATGATACTAAAGTTGATGGTACAACCTTTGGCATCCATAATGATAAGTAACTAATAACAAACCTGCCATTATTAGCTGCAGCATCTCCTTTATGTAAGGTATTATTTGGTTTATTCACCGATAATTCAATTCGATGCCTCATACTTCGAACTACAGAAGTAACGTCCTTACAAAAACCAAATACTGAGCTCAATGGAAGAAGTATCGTAACTTGTCGGCTGCCGTCACACAGCGCTCGTCGTTTCGCGTAACCTTCGTTGTAATGCTTTTGTCTAAGACTCGTTGCTGCAGCACGAATTGCAGTACCGACGCCTGCCACGGTAGCATTAGCTTCGTCTCCCGTAAGAACATTATCATTGTTGGCACCAACTCCTGCTGCTCCTCCTACTGCTCCTCCTGTTCTGAACTCGAATGGCACAGCGCCTCCAGTACTACCATCCTTCATCCAGAACATGTTTGTTGAAATTGACCGGGAATAATCTTCGGAAAAACTTACGATGTTCATTATTGTGCTAGCCATTGGAAGATGTCTTATATGTTCGATCTCATTATCGTTGATTATGTATTTAGCTTCAGAGAACAGAGACCATCCGTTGTTCACAAGCGAGATGTTTTCATCACCTACAAAATCTGCAAGTGGTGCTGGTGCTGCTCCAGGTGCGCCTGCATCCCTTAAGCGCCCACGGACCTCAATGTATCCTTTGTGTGGTAACAGATAAAGATCTTCGTCTCTGGTTCTTAAAATAAGAGTTCATTGTTTATCGACCGTATTAGGTTAATCTTCTTGATATTCGATGTACTCGAATTCTGTCGCAGAATTATCTACATCATAAACGTCATTAATATTAAGATAAGATCTAATCGACATTTTTTTTTAAAAATGATTTAGATAAAACTGACACGCGTTGTATAAAACTGACGTCGTTGTCATCCTTGTCATCATCAATCAATCTTACGATTGATCGCGATCGTGATCGATCAACGTTGTCAACGTTGTCAAAGACAACGACAACAACAAGGGGTTAGTAAAAAACTGGATCCGGTATAACTTGACGCTGTTGCGATTGACTAAATTCTTTAGCAGTTTTTTTCATGGCGCGTTCTATTTCAGGAGTTGGCGCTATGTTTTTTATTACTTCATTAATTTGTTTTTGTGATGTCATCAATCGATCGTGATCGATCAACGTTGGCATCGTTGTCAACGGTTTCGGTTGTCCTCGAATTTTATCGGCAATCTTTTGTCCGACAGCAGTTCCAGCCGCAGATGTCGCACCTGTAGCAAAAGACTTTGCAGCATCAAATGCAATTGGTGCAACCTTAGTCGCGGTTTTTGCTGCCAACCCAAACAGGTCACTAAAGATATTTCCTCCTATTTTTTTTTTGTCTCGTGAATGGCAATAGGTGATATTCTGCTCTCGATTCCTGGTTTTGTGCGAACGATCTTTGAAAAGATTCCTCCGAGAAATCCTCCAACGATTTTTTTGTTCATGATCTTGCGTTGCCGCATCTTATAAAATGATGTTAACATAATTTTTTATCATTAGGTGGATTCGACGAATTATTCAAGGATTTTTATTAAAAATCCAATAATCATCATTGAGTTGAATCTTCGAATCTACCTCATGTAGATTTACTCAGGTAGATTCGAAACTCATTGAGTTTTGCGCAAATGCAAGTAGTACGTCACCTGCTCATTATTAAAATCTAATTGCCGCCCTGATTGGTCTGTGATTGACATGGTAACATCTGCGATTTTGTCTCTGACGTTAAGCGGATAATAAATGACCTGCCTGGGTGACACCATCAATAATGATCCCGGAGGAGCATCAGGACTGAACGAATAAATGGTTTGACCGCGGCTTCCTTTGGCCGTATGAGATCCGTAAACGATCGAGCAATTGATTAGAATCGTACTAACATCTGAAATATTTATCGGAGATTCACCTCGTATTGTTACATCTGAATCAGTCAAAGAACTATAAATCTGGCGCGCAAAACCAAACATAATACCAATTGTGTTCTGCGAAGTAAAATCTACACAAAAGTTTTTTTTCAGTTGTAATGTTGAGCGCATTGTATTGTAATTTGGCTCAATATTAAAATCGTCCTTGTTAAATCCAAGTTCGGTTATCTCAGCTTTAATAAACGTGTTGATGTCAGTGATATTGTATGCGCCTGGTGGTATTATAATTGTGTTGACGTTGGCATTGCCAATGCCGCCACCATTGATGTTATCAACGGTGATAATATCTAATCTGTCGTCGATGCCCTTTTTAACGTTATAAAACGAGTGCCACATTGTTGCGGATATTAATCCGAGTTCGTAGTTGGCGCCTGACTCTAGTTCAATTGCGGGATAATATGATACTCTAAAATTTGCACTGTCCTGCGATGTTGCAGTCGAGTCCATTAGTAGTGTTACGGCGGACATTATTCGTTTATATAATAAACGTTTATACAAAAATCCATTTTATAAAAATGGTTATACAAAAATTACCATCCCATTGTCCTCGACGTTGACATCGTCAACGGCAACGCCAATGACAACGGATCGGTCAGCGGCGACGATCTACAAATTTTCTTATGAGCTTTTTGTACTCAGACGTAGTGATGTGCTTGCTGCCTCTAAGATAATCCAATATTTCAACAATTTCATTGTCAATCTCCACACCAGAATTACCAGCCTGCTTTGACGCCGCAAGTACCATTAATCGGTTTATCACATCACGCATATTTTTAAAGATTTTAATACCTGTTCCTTTTCGCACCTCAGATGGTTTATTATCATCATCCCAGACATCATCGAAGGAATCATCATCATCAGAATAATCTTTTATAGACCTGCGACGTTTCTCAATTGCTTTACTAATTACATCTTTTAATGAACCATCTTCTGTCTTTTTCTTCTTTGGCGTTGTTTGTGTCCCCACATTTTTCGACTTTTGATCTCTCTTTTTCTGTTGTTCCTTCATATCTTTTAATTTAACTCCAGCTTGTATTTGAGAAAAGGTATCAGAGAGTTTATGTGAAGCTTTGTCTGTTACTGGTGGTGGTGATGGTGGTGGTGGCGGCTTTTGTTTTTCTTTTTCAACACTTTTTTGTACACATCTAATCTTTGTTGATTCTCTGGATCTTTGGAATCCTCAAGCGTTTTTATGTCATCCTGCAGTTGATCACCACTCAGACTTTTTGCGTAATCTTTATACTGTTTATTCTGTTTTCTTTTTATATCTTTTTCTTCTTCTTCCTTCATTACTTTGTCTTTATATTCTGCTGTAGATTTAGCAATTATTTCATTTTTAATTAATTCTTCTTTTCTTATATTCATTTGTGCAGACATTTGACAATAGGTAGCATCTTCTGCTTGAGAAAAGTCAAGTCGCTTGTCATACACATCTTTAAATATTTTATTTTTATATATACTGTCCTGATGTATTTTTAATAAATCAGGGTTTGGATTATCACGTAATTTTTGTCCAGTTGACTTGTTTTTAGTAGATAGTTTATCTCTTTCTTGTTTTAATTCTTGAATAGACATATTGTAAGCTTCTCTAACAATCTTTTCTACATCAAGAGGTTCAAAAATTTGTTGCGGTTTAGGAAGTTCAAAAGTTTGTTGCGGTTCAAAACGAGCAAAATGATCTTCGCCAGGTGATTGAATATCGTAAAACACGCAATCGTAATCTTCTGATTTCCTCGATTGATCATCCGCTGTTTGTGTTGCCTTTGGCGATGTCATTGACTGATTGTATGATGGTTGTGATTGCAGGATCTGAACAAGTTTATCCCAGTCGACATCAATTTTTAGATCTTTAATGCGCTCTTTTATTTTCTTAAGTGTCTTTTCAGTTGCTTGGAAACCACGAGAAATTGCCGTTGATATATCCATCTCCTGTTCCTTACCCTGATCATCTTTAAACGTACCAATAAAGAACTTGCGAATTGGTTTCAAAAACCTGAGCATCGATTCTTCTTTTTCTTGCTCTTCCCATCTCGCTTGCTGAAATAATTGTTGATTTTTTTGTTGGACTGCGGCGAGCTTTCTCAACGCATTTATTCGTTCATTATCCTTGTCGTTAATCGGTCGTGGTCGATCAACGATGGCTGGTCGATCAACTATGTTTTTGTCTTTAATCGATTGTGATCGATCAACGGTGTTAATAACACTGTTGGTGTTGGCAATATTGATGACAAGGGATGGTCGTGGAAATTGTTTGGTCAATCGATCACGATCGCGATCAATCTTATGATTGATTGACGGTGTCATTGACGTTGTTTTTAACAACGACACTGTTGACATCGGCATTGACGATGTCAATGGAAACAATTGTTGATTTTTTTGTTTGATCTCGGCGAGCTTTCTTAACGCATTAATTCGTTCATTGTTGTTGACGTTGTCTTTAATCGATTGTGATCGATCAATAGTGTTATTAACACTGTTGGCGTTGGCAATATTGTTGGCAACGTTGTAGTTGACAAGGGCGTTGGCAATATTGACAAGAAATGGTTGTGATTGATCACCGTTGTAATTTTGTTCCATTATTAATTTATTTAGATTTTTTTCTAAGCTGATAATCGATCCTCATATTTAAAAGTTTATGTTCTCTAATGACATTTGATACAGACCTAGGGTTATCATATCGATATCCTGATAAAACTTTGTTATCAACTTCATAATCCACTTTAAGACCATTAAGCTCATCATATGACATCGCAGATAATTCTTTTGCCATAAATTTACGAGGATTTTTAATAATTAATGCTTTCTTTATTTCCCGTGTTTCCACTTTTATTTTCAATTCATCCTGATACGCAGCGTATCCCTCATCTTTTTTAGGTTTTGATTTTTTTTCTTTTTCTTTTTCTTCACTTTCTGGTTTTGGTTCTGATTTTGATTGTTGAGCTTTAGTATATTGTAATAAGATTGGGTTTAATGGTGGTGGTGGTGGTGGCCCTGATCCTGGCATTTGTGGCTGCGGTGGAATTGCTGCAATTACTTCTTTAAGTAATTCTGCTGCTTCTTTCTCTGAAATAGCTGGTTGTACTTTTTCTTTTCTTGGTCTAGATGTTTTTGATGATGCTGCAGCTAGTTCACCAAACATTTTTTCCAATTCACCTGAAATATCTGATTTTTTTTAATTTTGATGGTATTGGTTTAGATTTTGGTGGAGATTTTGGTGGAGATGGAGACTTTTGTTTTAATTTTGATGGTATTGGTTTAGATCTTGGTGGAGATGGAGACTTTTGTTTTGCTTGTACTTGTTTTAATTTTTGTGGAGATTGTGATTTTGATGATGCTGATAGAGATTGTTTTGGTGAAGATTGTTGTTTCCGTTTTATTATCTGTTCTTCTTCTTCTTCCCGTTGTTGCTTTGCATGTCTTTGTTTTCTTTCTAGTTCTTGTTTTTCTTCCTCTTGTTTTCTTTCTAGTTTTTGTCTTGCCTCATCTTGTTTTCTTTCTTGTTCTTTTCGTTTTTTTTGTTTTTTTCGTTTTGTTGGTTCTACTTGTTTTACCTCCTCAGCAGGTTGTTGTTGTCTTTCTAGTTCTTTTCTTTCTTCCTCTTGTTGTCTTTCTAGTTCTTGTCGTTCTTCCTCTTGCTGTCTTTCTTCCTCTTGTTGTCTTTCTAGTTCTTGTCGTTCTTCCTCTTGTTGTCTTTCTAGTTCTTGTCGTTCTTCCTCTTGCTGTTCCTCATATTCTGGTTGTTCCTCATATTCTTGCTGTTCCTCATCTTCTGGTTGTTGTTCCTCAGCGGGCTGTTCATCATCATCATAGGCCGCCACCATCATCGCCGCCACCATCATCACCGCCACCATCATCACCGCCATCATCATCGCCGCCACCATCATCATCTTCTTCTTGCTGTTTCCGATTTTCTAGTTCTTGTTCATATGCATTCAACATTTTTAACATTAAATGCTGCTCCTGATATAAATCTACATTATTTGAAAGAGTTGCTTCGCCTGTGTACTTGTTTTGTATGTCTGAAATCGAATCTTTTAAATATTTACTGCTCATCGTACGAGCCTCAGAAGTATATCTTTCATCCATTTCATCATCAATTATTAAATTTGCATTAAAAATATAAGCTGTTAAATCAGTATTTTGACCGTAATTTAAATCACGTTGCATGATAAAAATTTTATGTTGTAATTTGTACAAATCTGAAATATAATAATCTTTTATTTTAGCATGTGTTATTTCCCTTGGATCATAATCTGTCGGCCTTGTCGTTGACAAGGACTGTGTCAATGATGGCTGAGGTGATGATGATTGAGGTGATGATGATTGAGGTGATGATGATTGAGGTGATGATGGCTGAGGTGATGATTGCTGAGGTGATGATTGCCAAATATATTGCGTTACATCCTGTGAATCTTGTAATGATAATTGTTGTAACATCGATGTTGATGATGGTTTTTTTGGTGGCCAAACATAAAACATTTTATTCTGTGAATCTGCTTGAGGTGGTGATAGTTGAGACGATGATTTTGACTTTGAAAAATCAAATAATGGTGAAAATAGATTCTGTGAATCTAATGACTGAGATGATGATGACGACGTTGATCGATCGCGATCGATTGATGATAAAACACGTTGAAATTGAGTTAAATCTTCTATTTCATCTGTTTGGGATGATTTTGAATCCCCACCATCACCTCTAACAAGATTTAATTGCATGCCCTTAAATTGATTTTTAATTTTCTTAAGTGTCTTTTCAGTTGGTTTGAAACCACGAGAAATTGCTGTTGATATATCCATCTCCTGTTCCTTACCCTGATCATCTTTAAACGTACCAATAAAGAACTTGCGAATCGGTTTCAAAAACCTGAGCATCGATTCTTCTTTTTCCTGTTCACCTTGCCTACTTAATTGAAACAATTTTTGATTTTTATATTTAGCTACACTTAACCTTCTTAATGTGATTATTCGATCGCCAATGCCATGGACCTGTTGTAGATAATATCGTTCCATTATTAATTAGTTTTTGGATAATTTCGTGTGAGTGCACTTGTGCACTACTAATTAAATAATACCTAAATGACTCAATTAATCAAAAAATTGTGTGATATTTTTACGAAACATTTTCCTAGGATTAACAGCGTATTTGTCAAACAAAAAGAAATCGTACATATTGGCAGTCGCGGACTTGTACATCTGAATAAATTGCTGTTTATCAACAGCGCTCCCGTAAAAGTCATTGGCAATTCTACCTATGTCATTATTATCAAGGCCACCAAATAAAATAAAACAGCCAGTGTTGCGCCGTATTGTCTTTGTAACTGTAAAATAACTTTGCGCGAGATATATAGAATTGCAAAATAGGATTCAACAGGCTTAGTATCCTTAGTTGTCAGAGGTATATCATCAAATACTACAATCTTATTTTCCTCATCATCACGTTCAGCAACGGGAATAACATCATCTGGCGAATGAAATGTAATAATATCTTTGCCAGATACTTGTCTTAAAACCTGATTATTAAACTGCTGCAATAAATCATATTTTTGTTGTTGCGCATTAATTGTGTAAATATAAACACGTTCATATTTTAATATTTTGCTCGTTATTAAATTCATTAATAGATTAGTTTTACCTGATCCAGTTCGTCCAACAATCAAATAATGAGTATCTGGAAATTCATTCTTATGTTTTGTTTTTGTATTTTTTAATGGATCATCAAAGTTTATAATTGACATCTTATATTTTGTAATATATATATATATATATATATATATATATATATATATATATATATATATATATATATATATATATATATATATATATATATTTTTATATATATATATATATCTACATATATATACATATAGATATATATATATATATATATATATTTATATATGTACACAATTTTTTCAACCCAATCACTACATTGACATCGTCAACGCGGTCACAATTTTATAAAACCATTTTTATAATAAACGCTGAAGAATAATGTCCTATTACAGCAAATTTGGCACATTAATAAAATCAACAGCAGATGCCACATCAACCACCACGGCCGCTGCAGATTTATCTGGACTAGTAAAGAAATCCGGCGACACAATGACCGGCAACTTAACAATGAGCAATTCCAGAATAATTGGTTTGGAAACAGATTATCCCGTACTTAATCCCGATAATACTCAGGCTGTAAGTCTACTCCAGCTAATAACAATAAACGATAGAAAAGTCAATAAAGCCGGCGACACAATGACAGGCGTCTTAGATATGAGCGAAAACAAAATAACGTCATCGTACGTGCCTGTAAATCCGTCAGATGTCCCCAACAAATTATACATCGACACAGTAGCATCAGCGTATGTCAATCGTTCTGGTGGCACTATGGAAGGTCCACTTAACATGGGATCAAACAAAATAACATCATCAGCAGTTCCTACGAATCCCATTGATCTCGTAAACAAAACGTACCTGGAGGATATTACATCAAAATACGTCAATTGCGCAGGAGATACAATGACCGGCACATTAACAATGATAAATAATGCCAGAATAACAGGACTGCCAACAAATTTTCCGCCTGGAAACAACTCTGATGCTACGTCTTATGCGCAAGTCACCACAAAACTCGCGGAATACGTCCCGCGTACTGGAACCACAATGATTGGTTCACTTAATATGGGTGGATTTGTTCTGAACGGACTCAACACGTACTTATCATTATCACCTGATAACGCGGTAAATGTCAAGTTTGTGTATGAAAATGCTGTTCTTATAACTGGGAGCACAATGACCGGGTCTTTAAACATGAACAATAAATCCATAACAAATTTACCAGTGCCGGTCGACCTCGGTGACGCTGTTCCATACTCGTCATTGGTGAACCTCAGAAGCACAGTTGTGAATAAAATCGGCAACACAATGACGGGAAATCTCATAATGACAAACTGCGTTGTAAAATGTACGACCGCGCCTACTGCATCAGAAGACCTCGCAAATAAAACATATATTGATTCCAAGATAGGGGGATCAATTCGAATCAAAAACAATGTCGGTTATATACCACCACTATCCGGAAATACTGGAAATCGCACTGGATTTATCGTATCATCATCGTCAGGCTATAATGGTTATGCTCCTTTTAATGCATTTGCATATCATCTTCAATCTGCGTTAAACACAAACGAATGGGCGACAAATGGTGTATCAACAAATTTCTGGATCAAAATCGAATGTCCAGCAAGTATAGCAGTATGGAAACTTCAACTTCGTGGCCGAGCAAGCGTTGCAGAACGAATATATAATTGGAAATTTCAGGGTTCCACCGATGACATCAACTGGACAGACTTATACTCAGCAACAAGTTACTACATCTCAAATTCTATGCAAAGTTTTAATATAGCGCCGGCTAATACAGTAAACAAATACTAACTATTCAGATTATTTGTGACCGCTGCCGAACCAACAAATCCAGGACTAACACTAATGCAGATATTTACAGTGGACGATTCCATTTAACGTTGATTTTATCAACGTCTACGCGTTTTATGTAAACGCAATTATTATATAATCGATTATATAAACGTAGACGAATACAATGACTGAAATTGTTGATGTGTGCCGCGAGTTCTACAATAAAATATTTGAATTTGATCACACACAAATTACTACACCAGAATTTAATGCGCCAACAACTAAACAACAAGAAATAACTTCTCGAACAGCTTATTCGTGAGCTAGCAAATATGTTAATCAACCCAAATGAAATCACTGATAATATTACAAACTTAAGATCGGTTATTGCAATGAGAAAGACTCAGATGAAAGAACTGCTGGACAAATATGACATGTTTGCTAAATTTTGTGTTCCAGCAGAAATGGAAAAACTGGAGGAGCAAATTAAGAATTTCCTTCATGATGTAATTATAGAGTTGACCCGTGATAATGTTCTGACAATAATGCGGACAAAGTTAATACAAAAACGAAAATTTACCGCGGGTAAAGAAAAAGAACATAAAAACAGGTCGGATTGTTTAGATAATATTTTTGATAAGAAACGTCTCGGCCTAGGAAATAACACAAAAGCATTTAATAATTTTGGTAAACGACGATTTTTCAAAGAAATTGGATTAGATTACAATGACGTTGAAACAGTTGTTGATGTCCACAATGAACCCGATGATGCTCATTCGCTGGCTACAAGTTACTTAGCACTAGTATCATCAAAAACGCCAGGATTTAAAAACAAATACAATGGTGATGATATAGCAACCGCATTTGATACCGTGGAAACAATTGAGAAAAAATTAAAATTATCAACAGAAGCTGAAAAAAAAGTTTTTTATGATGAACTAAATGCTTTTACTGAAATACAGGATAAAATAAATTGGAAACCAAATCTAAATCAAAAAACATATAATGATATAACAACCAAAGGAGATGAAGATCGTTTATTAAAAGCCTTTATGGATGAACCACTATATTTAGATTTACGTGAACTAATAAAAGAAAAATTAAAAGTAAACAAGCTTTTAACTGAAGATAATATACTAGGCGATTACGCTGCAGCATATACAATATTACGTCAGTACTGGGTGTTGGAAACTGTACCAGCAAGTATTGCAAAATCAGCTGTTGAATTTTTTAATCAAATAAAAATGTTGATGTAAATAAAATACATCAGGTTCCAGAAACATTCGAGTTTGTAGGTAAATTAACCCTTACAGAAGAACAAAAACAAATGATAAAAGATAAAAACTCTGAGATATTTAACAAATACAGAAATTTTCTCAATGAGTCCGCAAATAAAAAGTTCAAAGACCTGATTGAAAACGCTGCAGTAACTTTAAAATTCGAGGAGCCTATTAAATATTATGATAACTTAAACAAATTAACTGATGCGTTTTTTACCATCTGGTTTATTACAAAATACTTACATATGGAAAATATCGCGGGTAGACCATATCCTTATAATGCAATATCGTTTAATGTGCTTGGACAGAGTGTTTTGGAAGCTGAGAGATATTATCGCAAGAACAGGTATTTAGAAGACAAAATTAACGTAGAAGATCTACATAAAATAAAAAATTGGACATATATTTATGATGTTATAAACAAACCTGCACCAAGTCCATCACCAGGACACTACTGGTTACTTCCTAGTAATATTAATATTAAGCATCTGAACAGATTAAATTTAGAGTTTGAGCAAAGCGGTATTTTAAGAGTAAGAACAGTTTACGATAATACGATATTATCAGATCAACCTAATCCCATGGATCAATCAAATGTAAAAGAAAGGTTCGCAACCGCATATGTAATACTTCGCCAACACTTTATTCCGAGTAATATTAATATCGACTTTGTCAAAGCAGCTGTCGAATTCATTGATTTACATGAACACAATATCGGTGAAATAAATGATATTGCAACAGTTTCAAATACACTCGATCACAAATCAACAAAAGAATACAATGAAAAACAAGAAGACCAACTGCGACGGCCTACATCCAATATTTTTAACAAATACAGAGCAGTACTTACAGATCCACGTAATGCAGATTTTAACGCATTAGTTTCTGACGCTGCTGCAACATTAAAAATTACAAGTTAACACAAATTCAATCCAAAAACAATATTTATTATTATAATCGTTTATATATAAACGCATTGATAAAATCAATGATGAAACAAATTATCGATTTTAATCATATTTCTACAACAATACCGGAAGAAGAACGTAATCAACTAATAGCATATTTTTATACCTATCATAAAAAAGCGTATTGCTCTAAACAAGCGACCAGGTATTACAGTCGGCTAATAAAATTAATATTTTATACACCGCTATTAATAACAACAAGTGGAATTGTTTCAGCAGGTAGCACACTTAATCCATTACTTCTAATAGTATCCGGTGTTGGAATATTTATTAGTACTGGATTTAGACGTCTTGAACCAAAACTCGGGCATAAAAGATCATCATGTAAATTAGCTGCATCAATATACGCGAAAATATTAACAGAATTACAAGCTTATTTACGTGGTAAAAAATATCACATAATTGGACTAATCCATGAATTACAAACTAAAGATAATATGTTAGTCGATATTGCCCCAAATAGAATATCAAAATATGAAAAAAAAATATGATACTATATATAGGAAAATATAATATGGGAAATTATATGCAGTGTAAAAAATGCTCTATTATGAAATATTTTATCGTTCATGGTAGCGTTGAAGACTGCTATATCATACATAATACAGTACTATATACAAATTCTAAATTCTGCTATAATGTAAATAGTTTGAGTGATTCACTCATTAAAATCTATTATACTTTAAAGCACGGCAATATAATCAAAATAAAAACATATAAAATCACCAACGGCTTATTTTTCAATATTATTATTCCAGGTAAATCAAGCGCAATCACATGTGATCGCACTGGGATATTAATACCAAGTATAAACTGGGATATTAATACCAAGTATAAACTGGGATATTAATACCAAGTATAAACTGGGATATTAATACCAAGTATAAACTGGGATATTAATACCAAGTATAAACTGGGATATTAATACCAAGTATAAACTGGGATATTAATACCAAGTATAAACTGGGATATTAATACCAAGTATAAACTGGGATATTAATACCAAGTATAAACTGGGATATTAATACCAAGTATAAACTGGGATATTAATACCAAGTATAAACTGGGATATTAATACCAAATATAAACGATGAATCTGATGAAGCAAACCTGGTAACTAAATTTTTACTATCAAATGATCCTACAGATTCTAGTGATGTTTTTTTAAAAAATAAACTTCAAAATAGTAATTTTATAATCAGACTTAAATTTCAAGATATAATTTTATATAATTTATACCATAATACGTCATACTTAACAGCTGAAGTATGTTTAGACAATCAATTATCTTCAAATTGCACGAAAATTATTGAAAAAGTTATAATGTTCATCATTTTTATCTAAACAATACTATAAGTTTTATCTAAACCAATACTATAAGGTCATCATTTTTATCTAATCATAAGTATAAGTTTTATCTAAACCAATACTATAGGTGGGGGGGGGGAGGGGGATAATTTTGCTATTCAACAGCGCAGATGACAAAATTGGTTACGATCTTATAGTAGTATATGTAAAGGCGTGAGCTCAGCATAACATATCCGAACCGAAGTGAAAATCCAGAGGGACGGGGCCGAAGGACCCGGACCGTAGGATTTGAAAGAGGGGAGGATGTGTTGTGCTGAGATCCGCCTTTACATATACTACTACATATCAATGCAGCTTTAATTTTTTTGTATACAGAATACTCTTTCAGAAGTTATATATATATATATATATATATATATATATATATATATATATATATATATATATATATATATATATATATGTGTGTGTGTGTGTGTGTGTAATGACACAAAAATTTATAACGGTGCAAATACAAAACTATCTGTTTTTAAATCGAGCATTTCATCTTAACGAGTCTGCCATTTCCACACAGATAAATAGGTGAGCACATGACCAGATACACAAAAGTTTGTTGCAATGTAAGCAGGTTTGAAAGTCATTGCATTACTGGTGCATTGCTATTGTAAAATATACCGACCCTCAAAAAGAAATACACTGTTCTTTTGAAATCTAAACATTTCATTCATACTTCATACCTTCAATGAAGCTTATAGCACATGAAAATTTATTGTTAGTTGTTATTCATTCTGAAAGATCTGGCGATATTTACTGTTAGAGGCAATCGGGTCATGCCAACATAGAAAATATTTGCAACAAATTCATTTTAGTAGAGAAAATACAGGATATATTTTGCCAGAAAGTATATATATATATATATATATATATATATATATATATATATATATATATATATATATATATATATATATATAGGCATGCACTTACAGGTTTCAAAACTCAGTATCGAAAGTTACTTACTACACTGTCACTAAATGATTCTTAGTTTACTATGGTGTATGTTCTCTTCAAACACATTTTTAATGATTTGTTGTTAAAAGTGTTGTTTCTCTAATTTTTTTCGTTAATTTTTTTATTTTTTGTTTGTTATGTATGTATGATTATGGAAGTATGTATATATGTAGGAGCGTTTTATGGCAGTATTACCTATGGATTGTTAAACCTAAAATGCAAGTTGTATTAAATCTGTGTGGTGCATAGGACACGAGATAGTGTTATACGTGTGAGTTACGTGAATGTAAATTGGCATATCAGTATATATGTGCGCATCTTTAAGAATGTTATGTTTTGGTATGTGTGATACAGATATATATATCAATAGTTAGATAAATTATTTTTCTTTTCTTACTTATTCTCTTCGTACTTTCTTTAATTTTGTTTATTTGTAATGATTAGATTGCAATATTAAGGCCGCACAAGAGATTAGTGTACTCACTAATTAAGCTACCTGCTGTTTATTATTATTATTATTATTATTATTATTATTATTATTCCCACCAATAATTAAAATCACAAGAGAATTAGGTGCATAATGGTATAAATGTTTTAAAAAGACATCTTTTAACCATAGAGGGACTGATATCTAAATTATTTATTTCTGGAAGTCTCATAAATACATTAATTAGAAACATAACCTGTATTCAAGCCGATTAAATGCAACCTTTTTGTGCAAATACAAGTTACATTTTATGAAAATGAGTTAAAACTCCCGTCTAGCAACTGTTAAATCTGACAGGCGCCTGACCAGATACTGGTATCGGGGAAAGTTTATATAAGAGATTAGCACAGATCATGCTTATAATTGCAGTGCGCATGATAGAATTTTATTCAAGAATTGTATGTCCTCGTACTTATACTCACTCACCTTGAATGTTTTTCGCAGCCGTATCAAGTAACGTGTTAGGGCGACGTTATGCATGTACAAAAAGTCATTCTTCAGTTCGTTCGGCACCGGATTCCTGCTCAGGTCGACCTAGTGCATTAACCACACGTGCTCAGATCACTGTTGCACACATAAAAACAGATTACAAATAGACAGCAGATCAATAACTTTGATATTATCGACTCAATTATATTTGAATGTTAAAATCTGCAATAAAGAAACATACTTTGAATATATATATATATATATATATATATATATATATATATATATATATATATATATATATATATATATATATATATATATCTAGATGGAAGGATGGATAGGTGGGTGAGGTGGGTGGGTACAATCTTGTATTACCATTAAACTGGTAACCTCCCACTGCGTTTCATGTTATCAAAATGAATATGGATGTAACAAGGATTCGGAGTTTATATATAAGAGACTCAGATCTCAAAGATGTCATTTTTCTATTACTCCAGAGAATCAAAGAAAAAAAATATATATCAAGTTTGTTTAAACAAAATGCTGTAACAATATATGTATGTATGTATGTATGTATGTATGTATGTATGTATGTATGTATGTATGTATGTATGTATGTATGTATGTATGTATGTATGTATGTATGTATGTATGTATGTATGTATGTATGTATGTATGTATAGGAGCTTTAGAGTTTCTTTGAACTTGTTTTATATTCTTGTGCAAATATATCACGATTTAAAGAAATAAAATATGTGTATACTAAGTATGTACACTGTATGTGATAGATCCATGTTTGTTTGTTTGTCTGTTTGTCTGTACACATCTGATCATCATTTCAAAAGTAAATATCTATAAATGCTGAGAATTCTGGACAATATAATGGAATACAATTATCAGTCAATGAATATCTTGCATTTCTATGGGCTGTCACTTTGCGTAGCTTGGACTGAAAGACATTTTCTCTGCATTGTCATACAGGAGAGACAGTACAAAGCAGAATCTAAGTCCTGAAAATGTTACCAATCTCCTTTGGTTCCAGTAGTATACACTTTATAACACTAACTGTCATTTTAAAATGTATTTGTTATACTATGATGAAAATCACCGGGACGGGTTTTATTTAGCCAGTCGAGAGGAGACCCCTAACCTTCCTAATTTGTACAAGTGTCTTACATGATTTGCAATGGTCAACTTTCTGTTTTGTTTGGAGCGGAATACAAACCTGGTGATTCTAACTGTCTGAGTGTTCTGGCAAATTTATGATTAAATGCAAACCATGTATAATCGTTAAACTGACATAATTAATCACAAAGGAATCATTTATTAACAAATTACAAAAAAAAAAAAAACCAGAGCTAATTTGATGTTTCGCCATTGCATATCCCAACGCTCTTCATTGCATATACCCAACACAACAATAGTCTTTGATCCCATGGGGTCGTAGTCCCAGATCCTTTACAAGTAGTATGTATCATCCTGCTATGGCTGCATGTGCAAAGTCTGGTAAAAAAATATTCAAAAATATCATTGTAATTTCTTTTACATCTGACCTTTGCCTTCTAATAGGGGTCTCAAGGTCCCAAAAATTATATCCTATCGTCAATGTTTACCGTGTGATCAGCCTATGTACCACCCAGCGGTGTAGAAGATAGAGTTAATAACTGATGGACAGCATATGTACCACCCAGCGGTGTAGAAGATAGAGTTAATGACTGATGGACAGCCTATGCACCACCCAGCGGTGTAGAATATAGAGTTAATGACTGATGGACAGCCTATGTACCATCCAGCGGTGTAGAATATAGAGTTAATGACTGATGGACAGACGGAGGGCATCACATTATCCACCGTTAAAACGGAGAGATGAAAGCTTGCTATTCCTCACATGGTATTACATTAAAGAGCGCGCTCTCTTTTCGTGACCCCCACCCCTCAGGCACAAGCACTGCAAAAATATGTTTCACAGACTGCTCCGAGGAGTCTTTTGCTTTAATTTCTATATACCAGGTTTAATTATGGAGTTATTGGAAAAGGTTGATTAAGAAAAAAAAAGGCATCCCATCCCAGAGACATGTATAACACACGTGTTATATATATATATATATATATATATATATATATATATATATATATATATATATATATATGTGTGTGTGTGTGTGTGTGCTTATACAAATGGAATCTGGGGTCAACCTAATATTTAGATGTTATCATTAGAAGATGTGTCTTTAATGTCGGATAAATTATAAGAAAGATTAAATGATGCAAAGTGGCTAATGATGATTCAGTTGTTCTCTGGTCAATATATATATATGTAAGTCGTCTCGCGAGACTGAAAACTAGTGCAAATTTGTGAAAAGAAGGGTACATTTGTGTATACGTGGGTGTAGACAGGGTACATTGGTGTATACATGAGTGTACCCTAGAAACATATATGTATTACCTTGTCCGACAATTACTCTTTGATCAATAATTAGGTTGTCAAGCTTCATACGCTGCATTGTCTTAAGCATTGGGGAAATTTTTTTTTTTAAAAATAACATGACTTTAAGAGCTATTAAGTTGAATGTATTAGCCCTAGCATTTACTGAGAGCTGCAAAGGAGTATATTGTTTTACATGTAGAAACTTCATGAAACAGGCCCTGAAACTTATAATCGGACCACTCAAATTGTAATGATGCATCACGATAATATGAAGTGGCACATTATAATACTGTTTGCATACTGCAACCACCGCCATCGTTATCACCAACTCTCTGACACTGTTATTCTATTTCACGTACCGGTTGATTCTGAGTCATTCAGAAAAGCATACAGAGGGCGCTGCAGACAAGAGCAGGCAGTGGTAACATGGACAGCGACCAGCAACATGAACATGAACTGCATGATAATCGCCATCCTCTCCATTGTACAAGTTCCTTCAAAGATAATCATTTTCAGGTTTATGTTCCCAGTTTAGTCATTACAGCATGCATTTTGGTCATATGACTTCAGATGAGCACAGAAGACACATTGTAATTAATTTTAATTGCTAGTAGTACTTAGATTATATTATTTTAATTACTATTAGTACTTAGATTATATTATTTTAATTGCTAGTAGTACTTAGATTATATTATTTTCATTGCTAGTAATACGTAGATTATATTATTTTCATTGCTAGTAGTACTTAGATTATATTATTGTCATTGCTAGTAGTGCTTAGATTATATTATTTTCATTGCTAGTAGTACTTAGATTATATTATTTTAATTGCTAGTAGTACTTAGATTATATTATTTTAATTGCTAGTAGTACTTAGATTATATTATTTTCATTGCTAGTAGTACTTAGATTATATTATTTTAATTGCAAATAGGTAAAAGTATTTAATAAACTGACACTAGAATAAGCAATTTTTTGTCGTTTCTAAAACTTAACTAAAAAAATGACGAAGTCCGACATATTTCAAAGCTATTTTGAAACACCCACTATAACTGTAGAGGAGAGCATATGCACAAAAGTCTTCACATTCTGTAGCGTACTAACGAGGGTGGGGGGGGGTGGGGGGGGGGGGGTGGAGAGGCAAACGGGGCGGTTGCCCCGCGCGCCAGAAGTCTTGGGACGCCAAAACAGCTGATAAAAATTCGGGCCTCGTATTCTGGCCCTTTGGGCCATCATCGTCGCCCCAGGCGCCATTTACCCTTAGTACGCCACTGTTCACATCATCATGGTCATGTTTTCAAACCATTTGGTCTCTGATCCCATGGGTGTTCAGGCAAGATATTTATTTACATCCAAGTTAAATAAAACGTTCTAACAACTATCAAAACTTTGAGTTGCTTTAAACCGTCTGTCAGCTTGTCGCATAATCGGAATGGGCTAAGCAAAGTCACAGGTACGGACAATTACTGCTTCTACAGGTGAAAAGCTTACAAATATTGTGACATATGTGCATCGTGAAAGTCGTCGATTGAGGAAAATAATTCTCTTATAAAAGTGCTCGAAAACATACTTTTGTAAATACAGAATTTTAAACACATTTTACATTTAATTAAAATTGGGTTGTCACGAGCGGTTCGTTTTTCTTTAAAAAATGGAGTTGTAAAGATTAAATAGAATAACTTATTCGTGTCTCAAGCTATACATATAGATATTTTGTGACCATATAACTAGCAGTCGTGCTCTATTTTTAGACGGGGAAACCTCTACATACATCTAAATTTGTCTTTCTTTCAACGCGATTTTCGACCTTTTTACGTTGAACTCATTCCCTTTATGGTTAATTTTTGATCGGTTTATTGTGTTAATTTAACTGCCTACCAACATCTTGCGCTTGACAAGGTATAATAAAAGCCCTCGGCGGAAATGGACAGGTGTTATTCCACGCATCAAGTAAATGAGGCTGATTATTATAAAAAATAATCTTCATGCACGGGAACTAGCCTGGTGTAGGTCTACTGCCCCCAAACATTGATTTAAATACGGACGATAGCAAAAGAGTGAAGGTATCAGGTTAGTATTGGCCAGTCGGAAAGGTAGCGTTCGCTGACTCGACGAATAATCCAGAATTATAGTGAATAACGTGGTTTAATATTTATATTGCTGTTGAGAAATATTGAATACATTGTGCGGTGACAATTGAAAAGATCTGGAAGATTTGCATAGTGTGTAACCGCCACCGAAAAGTTGGAAACTACATGATGGCAAGAGAAAGCGCGATCGTAAAAATGACCAAGAAAAGAGAGCGAGAAAGTACCATAAATTCTGTGAAAATGCATACGAATGGCTGAAGTATGGTCAAGAAAAGGCTGTGATGCTGTGCACATCTGCGCCGAGTATTAGGAGAAATACTATAGTGCGTGTGCGTGGAGTACTTCATTCGTTGATGGTTGAAAAAACTTTCATAAATTGTTCCTGGAATCATACTAATGGTGGTTCTTCTTAACTCACCGGATATCAAGGATTATAACCCAAGAGATTGCCATCAAGCTGTGGCATGCTGCTGGACCAAGAAACAGAAGGTCAGAGACTATGTCTTATGGACCTAGATCTGATGATACATTAGGTCAGAGACTATGTCTTATGGACCTAGATCTGATGATACATTAGGTCAGAGACTATGTCTTATGGACCTAGATCTGATGATACATTAGGTCAGATACTATGTCTTATGGACCTAGATCTGATGATACATTAGGTCAGAGACTATGTCTTATGGACCTAGATCTGATGATGAATCAGATACATGATAGTCATAAGAACTTACAAATTTCAGTGAGTTGTTTATGTGAGATACGGTTGCTATTCTTTTGAGGTGATGTTCATGGATGATACATGTTGAATTAGAAACTGAAATGTCTTCTGTTTGATTTTGGCAGGTTCAGTGAAATTTAGGCAGGATCAGTAAAAATTGTATTAATGAAAAAGAATTCTAATTTTAAATTCTGTTAAATTTTACAACTTTTCCCAACGGAAAGCGTTTAGCACGTAAGGGACATGTATCGGAATATGTTTACTTTGATATCACAGGATAACGGTGTGTGGTAAATTCTTTGCAAAATATTATCACTTCTCAACTTCTTTAATTTTATATTTCTTCTGACAAGTGACTTGTTCGTGCCGAGACAAACCTTTGAGTAAAAATAAAAACTTTTCAGTCAAACAGTGTAATCTTTACGAAATATGTAACTTTTTCACAACAAAAATGCCATTCCACGTACAAGCAAGCCTTTTATTTTTTTGGGTTAAAACAATGTAATATATATGTAATAATGTAAACATTTTCCCGAAAAAAAGGTCTTTCGCCACAAAACGTTATATATTTCGTGAAAATTCTGCAATTTTTGTGATAAATGTAACTTCTTATTCATAAAAAAGTGCATGTACACGTCGTTGCAAACTTTTTCACAAAAAAATGTTCAGTGTTTTGTGAAAAAAGTGCAATCTTCACGAAGAATTACTAATGTAACATTTCTCGCAAAAAAAGTAGATTTACAACGTGGATGCAAATTGTTCACAAAAAAGTGAATATTTCAAGAATATGTGCAATGTTCGTGAATATATTCTTTTCGTGAAGAAAGTAACAATCTTCATAAAGATTGTCACTTTCCTCGTGAAGAAGATGTCTCATTAATACAAGTTTGTTTTCATAAAAAAGCTATTCAGTCTTTGACATGTTCGGCCAGGGTCCACGCTTTTATCGTGAAAAAGTGATTAGTTTCTCACGAACGTTTTGATAATATTAGCTAGATAGGGTAGTGTCCACACTTTTGTCGTGAAAAAATGATTAGTTTTTCATGAACATTTTGATAATATTGTTTAGATAGACCCGGGGACACAAATGTTAATCGCGAAAGAGTGATCACTTTCTCATGAATATTTTGCTAGTGTATTGACTAGATAGGCCAGGGGCCACACTTTCCATCATGAAAAAGTGATCACTTTCTCATGAATATTTTGCTAGTATTGGCTAGATAGGCCAGGGGCCACACTTTCATCATGAAAAAGTGATCACTTTCTCATGAATATTTTGATAGCATTAGCTAGATAAACCTTCGATAAAAAAAGGTTTCTTCTTACAGTAACAACTAGCGATACTATGGTGAGGAGAAGAACGTGGAGGAGGAGACAAAGGTCAGGGTCAGTTTATAGCAGGGATTGGAAACTCCACAGAGCTGACACATATTACCTGTTCCGTTTCTGTATGCAAACTTGGTTTCCAGCATTTTCTGAAATCTCAGATTCGGGCATTACTACGCCTAGCCGTTTGAATGGGTTTGCAGTAGTTAGTTTGTAGTCCTTAACTTGCAGTATTTATCACCTAAGGTCAAAGACTTAGCAGAGGTAATTTTGACCTAAGACAGTAACACATCTTTGCTTGCGTAGGTCAGAGGCTGTAATTAGCTCTAACTCGTTCATTAGTAGAATCGCAAAGGAAGACTTTGCATTTCTCTAATTGCTGCGATAATTTTGTGATTTTAAAAGAATGATGACTTGCATAAACTTTCTTGTTATAAAAACGACCACAAGTCATAATTTCAGCATCTAAATTGTCCAGTATTAGTAGCAAATGAAACCCAATCGTTCATCAAGCTTATCAATAATCTTTTTTTTTTTTTTTTGTAAAAATTAGAACAGAATAAGAAGTATATCTTTACTGGTGTTTAGACATATTACCGTACTAATTCTCATGGTTTTTAATGTGGTCATTTGTTAATATTACGTATCATGAAGAAAGAAGCTAAGTAAGTGGTAAGTAACAAAACTAACTTAACCACATATAATTGTGTAGAAACGTCACAATATAAAAATGTGTAACAAACATGATGTCTAAAGTGTAATGAAATTTAAGTATTTTGACTAGATAAATTATGAAAATGTATTCATTTTAATTTTCACAATATTTGATAAAAGTGTAGAGTAGAATCATTTCCTGTTGATAGCGTTTGTCTACATTTAATAATTTTGGGTCTCTGTAAAACAAAGTAATGTTTCCAACTTCAGATCTCTTCTTTAAAAAGACAGGCAGATGAAAAAAAAAAAAAAACAACAAAAAACAATGATGCTCATTTCCTAACTCATTTTGTTTACAAAGTATGATATGTTATCATAACATCCTGTTTCGACTGGAAGTGTGTCATAAGTAGTTCTAAATATTCACATAGTTTAGTATTCACACCAGGATAGCTTTTGTGATGCTATGTTAATTTTAATTTTTTTTTAATAAGAAAAGAAGAAAAACTCTTTCAACAGAATACAAAATTATTTCTGTGTTCCCTGCATACTCGATGTAGGAGCATATAATTTTACCTATTTCCTACCGTGTGACAGTTTAGTTTCCTCTCAATAACTTCAGAAAGACTCGGTGTTTTCAAACTATATTTGACAGAAGAGCTGATATCAAGAATATAACGGTGGAATTCGATTTTTTTTCAAAATTAGATAAGATTTTCACAACTCTTTATCGACTTAGTTATTTTCTTATTCTAGTTATAAGTTTTCAGTGGTTATAAGTTTTCAGTGGCTCAATACATATAAACCCAAATCGGTGTTGTAAATAGGTTGGTCACATTATATTTTCAACAATAACTAATGATCAGCTCGAATATATAACTGTACACTGATAAGCGTTTAACGTTAAAAGGGAGTGAATTTACTAAAATCAATGACGTTGTCCTGATTTTCATGATGTCAAGGAAAAAACAACATTGAAATAATTTGAGAAATATTTTCACATTGTTAAAGGGAATGTATAATGTACTTTTTTGTTCAGAATAATTAATATGTGCTAATTTCCAGTATATAGTAGATATATTTGTAAATTTTGAAAGATTAAAGTTAATTTGCAATTGGTTGACTTAAGTCAGAATTTGTACTGGCCAACCAGGGACAGCTACTGTTGAAAGGTTCTGGCCCTTCATCAAATTCGATAGTCAGAAGCACTGGTTTGATCTAATTTTCACTATATATAAACATACAGCATGAAAGTATAAGTGCATTCATGAATATATGGATGGACACATGATGATGTTCTACATAATACTTGTATAAAATACACGAAGCTTATGCTATAATAAATACACAATGAAAAAATATTCCACCTTTTAAATAACTCGACTTTGATTTACGGCGTCAAGCTGCACAAGCGGACTTATAATGCAGACACTTTGTCGCATTACATATTCACGACACGTACGTTATAATAAAGTTTGCCCTTAGTAAAGGTGTCTTTCGTTAAAGTATTGACACTATTTGTAACCTAGAAGCAAGTATACTACAGTTATATTCTGTAGAAATAGTTCGGAATATGGCAGACCTTAACTGACTGAGGTTGATTTCGGGTCTGACGGAAATTACCGAGTAGTATTTCGATTGTAATTTAGAAAGTAACATTTGCTGAAATAAAAATATCGCCTACAAAATGACGACTTTGTTGTAAGGTTCTACTTAAAGTTGCAAGATTTTTCAATATTTCTTGATTTTCGTTGATCTGCAACTATATAAACCTTGAAGATTTTTTTTTTTTTTTTTTTTTTAAATAATCATATTCATTTGATGACTTCCAAAAAGAAATATTCCTGTAGCTGTTGGAAATATTTTTTTAAAAATTATAAATTGAATCAAGTTTTTAATTGATATGAAAGTCAGTATCTAATATAAAATCTTGATGCAGAGCTAAGAATCCCTTTTTCATGTTTATTTTGAGAACCTAACAAGAAAAACTCGAAAATAAAAAGTGATATTAATAATTGTGATTTTTTTTTACAAATTATATAACTGATAATTGCTTTCTTCTGTTCTTGAGATTAGCTCAAACTAACGATCGACTAAATATAGTGTAAATTATAGCAAATGAAAAAATGGAAATAGATAAGCGACGACAAGTTAAAAAAAAATATAACAATGTGTTATCTGGAAATATTTTATAATAATGAGGGAAATAGATTCACGATTTGATAACAAGATGAAATGTTGTCTCACGTTCTTACACACGACAATCTCATTTAAAATATTTTAATTAGAATCTAAGGCAATAAAAATAGAAAACAAATGATAAAGGGTAATTACAGAAATTAAATAAAATTAAATATTATAACTATAATTTAAACAAAATGCAATGAATTGAGATTTTTTTGAAATTTCATCATAGTGTGTTCACTTACATTAATAGAAACAGCTGTTGCTAACCTGATGGTTAATTCTGTTTTTCTCACTTCGGCAACTAGGCAGGACACGACTGTCCTGGCCGAAGCATGTTAGTTAAGAAGAACGCAACAAAGATAATAAACCAATCCGATTTCAGCATTCTTATATGATTTACCAATCAAAATACTTTTTTTTACAGTCTCCTCCCTTGTCTTGCTACTATCGTCTACTCGTTCTAAAGCCTTTATAATATACGTTGTAAACCTTTTCAATATAAATTCTAATGTCTTTTCATATTTAAATTTAACGAACATCATTTTCTCTGTCAGTAACATGCGCCATAATACACACCAGTTTTAGTACAATACTCTTTACTATATTGCCTCAAAGTGAAAATAGCATATATAAGCTTACATTTTTAAAAGGTACAAATATAAATAGCATATATAAGCTTACATTTTTAAAAGGTACAAATAGACAATTCTGATCCAGCACATTCAAGATAAGCACAAGTTCACTAACCATTTGACTTCAAAGATGTCTCCTACATTTTTGTGTAAAGATCTGTAATGACTTTAAAATCTTTGAAGACAGTGAAAAATATTCTGTTGTAAGTCAAATTGAAAGGAAAGCATAGGAAAGATTTACACACAAAACACACACGTATGCACTGAGACCGCAACTACGACTTTAACACGAGGCTGAGTAATAAAAATACAATAAGGGAATACTAGTATTTTTTCATTCAAACACACAATGACATTTACAAAGAAATTGATAAGGAAAGGAGGTGAAATAGGGACATTTATTTTATGCAAACACACAATGACATTTACAAAGAAATTGATAAGGGAAGGAGGTGAAATAGGGACATTTATTTTATGCAAACACACAATGACATATGGAAAAACACAAACATAAAAGATGGCAATAATAATGATTACTCTCTTTACTGTAATACTGGGGTAGCCCTGGAAAAGGTCGTTCGGTTAATTAATTTGTTTCAAGAAAGCTAGTTAACAAAGATGACACATTTTCACTCTGCGCTGCGCTGATATAAACTTCTTCTAAGAAGTGGTTCATACTCCAAAACTTTTTTAAACAGTCTTTTCTCTCGATGTAAATGCGTCTCGCAACTACGTCCGTCTCTATTTTGCTTGATAGTTCACTTTGACTTCACGTCGACAGAACAGCCTGGATCGAACAGTATACTGTGCATGGTAGTCGAGCACGTTACACAAAACCAAATGTTGTTTCTTCGAGAAAGATTTCTTTGATTTTCTCCGTGGCACGCCTTTTCATTGCTGAAAATAATGATACAGAGAGTAATATAAAATAATTAAAGAGTTGTCTTATTTATAATAATCGTGTTTGCTGGGTGTATAGTATATGCAAATTGTGTCCCAGATGTTTAGGAAATAAATGGATAACTGACATGCGACATTATACAGTGTTTGGGACTTATAATATGAACATATATATTTGAAAACCAAAACTTCCTTCTTGACGTTATATAGGTGTATATACTTTGCCAGAATATTTTATATATGCCAAAATATGTCTGCAAATAATCTTGTAATCCTAGTGTACACTACTAGATGCAATATCGTTCGTGATGTCTATATTTTTTGTTCGTATTTTTAAAAAATATTTTATATATTTTTTTGTTTAGACTTATCCGCTGAATAGTACATTTCTGGGTTTTCTATGATAAGTGTAAAAGTTTGATAACGTTCTTTCTATTTAAGATTCCTAGTGAAATAAAACGTGACAACCGTGTAACTCCCGAATATCAGTAGTTAGAAAGTACTACTTCAGAAACAAATGAGTGACTGCAAGTGACTTAAGGTTAAGAGGTCAATGATTGTCATAAATCACAAGGTCTTTTAAAGGTAAAGAGTATAATAAAAGGTCATGAGATTAGTAATTCGTCAGATTAATGACACATCAGCCACGAGGGCAGGTAGGGGTTATTGATATGTCAAAGATTAATTTAAGTTTACAGGCAACAACACTTGTTTAGTGCGGGTTTATGAGTTCAAGTATTTTCAGAGAACGAGAGGTCAGAGAAAAAGAAAATGGATAGGTAAATAGGAATTTGATTGCGACACCTCTTTGAATGTTCGAAGGTCTAGAGCTTGACAGGGTTGTTGACACATGACCCAACCGGTAGATATATTTTATTTATATATCAACATTAATTTTAAGTTTACATTCAACATAAATCGCTATACATATGAGCAAAATTATATAATATAGGAGAACGATCATAGTATTTTCGTATTCGTTTTCGTATTCGTTTTGAGTCTAAAATGGGAACAAATGGTCATAACACATGCTCTTATATCAGGAGGAAGCGGCAAAGGCGGAATATATATATATATATATATATATATATATATATATATATATATATATATATATATATATATATATATATATCATTTACTTGATAATATATTACAACCACTTTACAATGAAGTTCATATTTTCATAAGGTATGATATTGATTTTCTCAACCAATTACCAGACATCGTGAACAAGGGATCAACACTCGCTACTTTTGATATAGTAAACTTATACACTAATATTCCTCATGATCTTGGAATTGAAGCATTGAAAATTTGTCTAAACAAAAAAACAAACAAAAAAATGTGAAAGGATATATTCACGATTCAATCACGCAGTTATAATTGAGTCCCTTAAACTAGTACTTGAACGCATTATAATTGAGTCCCTTAAACTAGTACTTGAACGCATTATAACTGAGTCCCTTAAACTAGCACTTGAACGCATTATAATTGAGTCCCTTAAACTAGTACTTGAACGCATTATAATTGAGTCCCTTAAACTAGTACTTTAACGCATTGTAATTGAGTCCCTTAAACTAGTACTTGAACGCAATGTATTTTACTTATTTTACTTTAATGGAAATTACTGCAAACAGAAAAAAGGCACGGCTGTGGGACACCAAAGTGGCACCAACTTAAGCTACGCTAGTCTTGGGGTACTTGGAAGAGACATTATTTGACAGAATGAGGGATAAACAGGGAAAAGAATTTGGGGATTATTTGAGAAAGATCTGGAAGAGATATTTAGATGACTGCTTCATAATATGGAACAAACATATATCTATAGAAGAATTCTTCCAGGAACTTAACAACTTACATCCAGCTGTAAAATTCACAAAAGATGAGAATGAATAAGAATTCCTTTCCTGGACATACTCGTCAAATTATCTGGAACCCATATTTCTACTGATATTTATAGTAAACCAAAAGATTAACCCATCATTAAATTGAATTAGTTTAATTATAACTTATAACCCACGGAACAGTCATATCCTCCCGATGGTACGAACATGTGAACAGTTACTTCGACGTAGTGATAAAACGAGAAATGTTTTGGAAAGAAAGAAAATTATTAATAGTAGGAGACAACCCAAATATTTGAAACAAATTCTTACCAGGTCTAAATTTGACTTCATTGAAAGAGAGGCCCCGGTAACCAAATGTGGTACGAGTAGAAGCAAAACATGTTCTAAATAATAGATGGAAACACGATTAAATTTTAAAATGGTAAGATATTTAAAAGTTAAAAAGGGCATGGGTTCCAATTAAAAAAAATGTAATTTAGGCATTAATATGTGCATAATTTGAAGCCTTTTACCTAGGTCAAATAAATAAATGAACTAAGAAATAGAATGACAGTACATAGACAGAAACAAGAATAGAAGATCTCAGATTATTAAAAGTTAATAAACATGTACATAACTGTTGAGGAGGAAACTTCAAAGCCCTTCCCTTATATAAATTATTTACTGATAATAAATACTTAAGAGAAGAAAAGGAACTTTATTTCATACGCACTCTACAACTAGACCTTAACAGTTCTAACTAATTATTCGAGATTCATGAAAAATTTAAACGGGATGCTTTATACATTGTATCAATACATTGACACATTTTTATAAAATGACTGTACGAAACCACTATTAGTTCTTTTAATTTGTATGGACCACTTTATAAGTCGTATCAATACATTGACAAACTTTCATAACTTTATTGAATGCATTTCTCTAATATTTTTATTTATTTTTATTTAGGGACTGTGATTTGCCTGTAAGCAATAGGGGTTGTTGCTTACAGGCAAAACAATAGGTGTCTTAACCCGCTGATCCGGGTTCGAATCTCCGTACAGTACGATTTAAAATTCTCTAACCAGTATGATACTATGATTTATTCGTAATTAAAAATTCTGTTAATGTTATCAATCATTCTCCTGTAGAATCCAGGGATAGCACTTTCTGCTCTGTTTGGTGTATATTTGTAATTCTCTATAACAACTTCTATATACCTTGATTTCTGTAGTAGGAATCCAGATGGACTGTGTACTTAGATGAGAATTAATTACTGGGTAGACATGCGGGTATGTCTGTTACGCACGATACCACCAGCTTTGTAGCATCATTTTTTGGTGATGTGTGCATGGTCGAGATGGTATAGGGGTTGGATATATATATATATATATATATATATATATATATATATATATATATATATATATATATATATATATATATAATTGAAATAAAAAAAAAACGAATAAATTGTGAGATTAGTTTCGCATTTACTGTATGCATCATCAGGCACAACGTATTTTGTGAGATTAGTTTCGCATTTACTGTATGCTTCATCAGGCACAACATATTTTGAAAGAAACGGATGACATCTATATATTTATAAACATTTACGTCATTGACATAACGTCATAAATGACATGCATTATCAATGATCAGAAAGATACATGACTCTAATGAAAACTGAATCAGTTAAATCACAATATAGAGACAAACAGTCAAGTATACAATTATATATTTATAATTGATATATATGTATACAACAAATCAATTCTTTTATTACAATTTAACACAATTTTATATAATGTCTTAGTATTAAAGCCATTGGGATACAAAGTATCTAACCGATTAATCCAGTAACCTTCTTTAATCAGTATGTTCATCTCTCCATGTACAATATCGATTGGCATGAAAGATAAATCAGGTAAAGAGTGATTATTTTGTATTAAAATGTATTGAAACATTAGAGGAGAATTGAGGATCCATGCAATCTTTTATATGAAAGCGGTGATTATTCATTCTCTTAGAAACTTGTTAAAGTGTTTGTCCAACATATTGCATGTTACATTTTTTACAGGTTATTAAATAAATGACATCAGTTGATATGCAGTCAGTGTAATAATGTAGAGAAAACAATTCTTTTGCATTGGAGCTACTAAAGTAGGTACTTTCTGTAATATTTGTACATTGAGAGCACCGATATTTAGATGATGAAAAACATCTTTTTATATTTTCTGTCGGTTTAGTTCTGATAAAAAAATCTTGCAAAGTCCTTGGTCTTCTATAAGCAAGAATTGGCTTGATTTTGTAAAGTGTTTTTACGCGGTTTTTATTTGATAAGTTGATGAGACTCCAATATTTATTAATTGCAAGGCCTATATTAGGTAATGAAGGATTATAATGTATTATGAAAGAATAATACTTTTCTCTTTCGTACTTTCTACTGTGTTTAAAGCATCATTTTCTGTAAGAATACGGGCTTTATTCAAAGCAGAATCAATTACATACATAGGATTGTCGCAGAATTGTGTGTATTTTATGTCAATGTATATATGTGAATAAAAATGTACTCGCGTTTCGTTGCCGCGTACAGCGTTACCCAAGGGTGGTTTATTTTTCGGCTTTAGCTTTTTGCAAAATAATGAGTTCGATTTATCCTATGATGCACGTGCAAATTGCCTGCAGTGAAAAACCCAATAACCTCGAGTTCTCTGGCTGCGCATATTCACCACAGCCAGAGTACTTATAGAGTGAATTCTCTATGTATATTCACATTACAACGAGTCTTGTCAGGAAGCTAACCATTTTACGGTAGCAATCTTCAGCTTTAAAGGTATGTAAAATATGAAATGTTATTCTTTCTTGCTATCCGTTTTATGTGACAAAATTGTTTTATATATTGGATGTTTCAGAATTTATTCTAAATTTTACGAAAAGTCAAACCTATGTCATATAACGCCATGCTATCAGAAAGACTATAGTCTGTTTCAAGTTAGCCGTTTTTTTTATAACTGAACAGACAAGATTGAATTAAATTATATGCTGCATGCATTGAATGATGAATAACGTTCGAGTTCTTATGATCCAGTGAGATTATTCTTGTCGGACACGGATTCATGTACGAACGTGATTATTATAATAATACTCTCGTGCAGTAGTTCTGAATAAATAATTTAACGTGTAACGAAGCCAATTCATGTGCGCGCAAGCGTAACGTGTATCACTGCATTCGTACTTAACCGTGTCATATGTACTACACGGCTCAGTAATCATATTTGTAGCTGTTTTGGTTTGGTGATGGGGAGTCGTAGAACTCGGTGGGGTTCCTTGTAACCTGTATGCTGCTGTCTGGTGACGTTGGCTCGGAAGAGAGTACTGGTGTTCTCGCAGCGAGGGACCAAAGCTTGGCGACCAGCGGGTCCATGTTAAATGAGGAGGCTCTCGAGGGATCCTTCAACAGACTGGAGGGGGGAACATGCGTGGTGGCTCCTTGACCATTGTATAGAGCTGTGGAACCGGAAATACATCGTGGTTGTCAACTGGACGCGACGATATATATATATATATATATATATATATATATATATATATATATATATATATATCTTCCATTTTTGAATTGATATATTTCACTATTGCTATATGAGCATAAATTTATAATTCAATATCGCTAAATGAGTGATAATCCATAATACATGCATCCTACTTGTGGATAAAATATACATTATTCATATTTGTATATAAATCATATACTTTCGTCACCCTTGGTGTTAAATTATACATTGTTTGTATTCGAGTGTAAATCCTATACTTTCATCCCTCTTTGTGATGGAAACGGACAGTATCCATATTTGTGTACACATTCTATACATTGATCGTTCATGGTGATATATCCATATATCAATCATATTTGTTTATAAGTTCCATACGTTGATTCTTATTTGGTTTCCTCGTTGACGTTTCATGTTCTGATTAGTTCCATGTAAGGAACTATATCATTTCCTTATATCAGTTGTTAGAATCGGTGCACACCATTTTGTCAAATCCATTGTTGGAATGTATACTCAGAAGTATGGTGTCAGATTCATTCATCGTTCATTTACATTATAAATAAATATCTCATTAACGAAATCGTTTTCGGTGTCTTCGCTAAATCCAATCCCAACCCGGCTTCATCCTGTTACAAGGGTAATTCCTGCTTTGGAAATATGTTTTTAATTCATTCAAAGAATTTTGTAATTGACAATTAACTGAAATGATACGCCGGAATATTCCACATACTGGTAGATATCAGTTGGGATGAGAAGACGAATATTCCACGTACTGGTAGATATTAGTTCGGATGAGAAGACGAATATTCCACGTACTGGTAGATATTAGTTGGGATGAGAAGACGAATATTCAACATACTGATAGATATTAGTTGGGATGAGAAGACGAATATTCCACGTACTGGTAGATATTAGTTTCTTTGACATGATTGAGATAGTATTGTCAGAATGTTTCATGACATGTACATTTAAAACGATACATGCGTACTAGATACAGTACGAGTAAATTTAATTGTGGGGTGACAATTTATTTAGACAAGCACAAATTCAGATAGGTAAACACGTGCTAAATCTCTCACGTAGAAAATTTACTGACAGTGACTATATAATTCTAGGTAAAGGACTAAAGTTTTGCCCCAAACCAAAACCTCATGATAAAATTAAATTAGCTGAAGAAATGTTCAATTTTTCTAGACGCCTGAAATTACAAGAATTTTTTATGATAAAGCAGACGGGAATTTTGAGTGTGAATCAAATTCTTTTAATTCAAAGAATGTGGTTTATTTCAACAAAATTAAATCATCTTTTACATCATCTGGTGGACGTGACTCCCATTCAAATTTTACATCGAAGATATCACATATGAAGTATTATATGATAGTCCTCAAAAGCGACATCATAGTAATATTTCTAAGGAAGAAATGGGGTCTTTTACATAATCTAATTAAAGACCAGAGTATTGCGATTAAAAAGGCTGATAAATCAAACACTTATTATTATGAATCAGGAAGACTACGTTAAAGAAGTTAAACGTCAATTAAATGATGAAGATTACTACATTAGAAA
The DNA here is from genome assembly GCA_029931535.1 of Margaritifera margaritifera. Classification (NCBI taxonomy): domain Eukaryota; kingdom Metazoa; phylum Mollusca; class Bivalvia; order Unionida; family Margaritiferidae; genus Margaritifera; species Margaritifera margaritifera. Next base: position 4,623,438 of record JAQPZY010001688.1, read on the forward strand.
TGAAATCGAAAATTTTAATATGCGTTGATGAAATTTCCAAGAATAAGTTCCGTATATGAATAATTTGATACTTTCCTCCTCAAAATACGTACACCTCAATTCTACATATTGCCCACAACTCATAAAAGTCCTGACCACACTTTACCTTTAAATTATCCAGGGCGACCTCCTATATCAGGTTGTAATTCATATACGGATTTATAGATAGCGTTTTGCAACCTTTAACGAAATCACTTCCTTCATACATTAAATATACTACTGATTTCATAATAAAAATTGAAGTCTATTCCACAGCTATCTCATAATTCCCTCCTTGTATCTTTAAGTGTAACATCACTGTATACAAACATACCGCATGCAGATGGTATTAAGGCGTGTATATATTTTCTTGACAAAAGTCCTAATAATAAAGAAGATGTTTGTAAAATAATAAAATTTATCCTGGAAAAAAATCTTTTCCAATTTAATAGTACAAATGACATCAAAATAATGGGTGAGGCAATGGTTAGTCGTATTGCTCATTCATAGGCTTCCCTTTTCATGGATACATTATAAATTTTTTTCTTGAAAACCAGAATTTTAATCCTACTGTTTGGTAATGATTTTTAGATGACATTTTTATGATCTAGAACCATTCAGAAGAAGAACTACACAAATCTATTGATCGCCTAAATAATTTGTTACCCCACAATCAAATTTACTTGTACTGCATCCAGTACGCATGTATCGTTTTTAGATGTAAATGTCATGGAAAATTCTGACACACACACACATATATATATACATATTTTTTTTGGGGGGGGGGGGGGCTGTGTAGGTATGTGAGTAGAAAGAATTTTATCCCTGAACTGTTTGCCAGGCGTATTTTTCGTAGAAAGAAATGTATTATATATATATGATTAAATATTGTCGCAAAATTGAAATCATTATGCCTGACTGTAGTTTTGATAAGACTGCATTTGGAAGGTTATACTTTTTCACTTAGGCCGAACTCCCCATGAGTTTTCAATTGTAGTATCCTGTGTCGTTCTTAACGTGTGCGTTATATATCGGTCCACCCCAGGTTAGATTCAATCCATAGCATCTTGCGGGACTCTACTGAATGCCCAGTCGAGTTGTGGTGGTTGGCGAGTTTCGCTTTGATTTTGTTGCATATGTGGCTCTTGTGGTTGGCTATTCATTTGTTTTCTGAAATCAACCGTTTTGCCAACATATTGAGTGGCACAGTTCTTACATGTTAGAAGATAGATTATATTTTAGGTTCGACATCCTAACTTCTGCTTGATAGTGAAGCTAACTCATGTCGTCGAACTTCTAAACGATTTGGTCTCGGGCATATGTTTGCAAATTAGGCAACGCTTGTCTTTGTAGCAATATGTACCTGAATCTGTGGTCATGTTTGAAGTTACCTTGGCACGTACCAGATGGTTCTTAAGATTTCTAGGTCTACAGTACGCAACCATAGGAACTTCTTAAAATATGCCCTTCAGACGTTCGGAGGATTCAATCTCATGCCAACGCTTCCGAATGATCTATTCTAAGTTTGGGGCATCGGGGTGGAAAGTAACCACGAAGGGGACGCGTTTTTGTAGGTTTTCTTTGTTTTATATTTCAAGAGGGTTCCTTTATCGAGAAGTCTATTTTTGTGAATATCCTATGACATTTTTATGATCTATGATATGTGTGTATCCTCTCCTTCTTAGGTGCCCCTTGAGCTCTTTTTTCAAAGATAACCGGATTAGAACATATGCGTTTGGTCCGAACCCACATGCCGTAAGGAAGATTTTTTATTATGTGCAAGAGGTGGCAGCTGGTTGGGAGTAGATACTGGTGATAGTCAGTTGGTATATATATGGTAAAATCAAAGTTTGTTTTTCTTTATGGTGCTTATTTATGACTTAATATTTAAATTTGTATAACATAGTATTATATCTACTGCTGTAAAATTAAAATTTACACGGTATACGCATTTATCTTTCAGCCAACTAACAACTGTACCACGTTTTTACTAAAATGCAATCGTACAATAAATGAAAAAGTAATTCGTCTGTTTCTCTACAAACAGAACACAATCTGGCGTGTCTAATGTTTATTTTGTGTATAGGAATATTTGAGGGTCTATGAAAAAAACTAACAAAATAAAACGAACCCCCCCCCCCACACCCCCAAACAACAAAACTTTAAATTTAAACCATTTAAGTTGAGTATATTTTGTATACATTTATGTACTATTATATATTTCTTTTTCCAAACAAAACTATCATCTTAGTTGAGATCACGTCTTCATTTATCTTGAATCTTTGAATATAAAGCAGTTTTCATTGAAACTCTATAGCGAAAATGAGCCATTTTTTTTGGTTATAAGACAATATATTATGCTTCTAATTTCCGTTACCTGAAATACAATAGCACTTATAATCCCTCAGATTCTAAGAGGTTTATTATCGTTAGAAAAAGAACAAAAGCTAACAAAGTGACTGTTGCATATAAAATCGCCACTCGTATTTAAAAATGAAAAAAGAAAAAAAAAATAGTTTGCACGTTTATTTATTTTACCAACGCGTTTGATTACATCGTAAGGGATCACAGAAAAACTTGAGTATTCAGCGACATAGGATTTAATATCACGGGCGGATCCAGAAATATCGGTGTGTGTGTATGTGTGTGTATGTGTGTGTGTGTGAGGTGGGAGCGTAAACAAATAGGCAAGGTGTCTGTGGAATGGAACCCCTAGTGGGGGCCCAGCAGGCGAAGCTCCCAGAAGCTCCTGCATTTTGAGCGTTTCCAGGGCATAATTGTAGCCATCTAACCATCTAACTGTAAAGAAAACTTCCCGTAGGAAACGCTCCGGTTCTTTTGCGCTTTATGGGGGGGGGGGGGCGTTTTGGGCCCCTCTCCGGATCCACCCTGAACATCTTTGCAAAACATTTCAATCCATTGTTTAGGCACTGGGCGAAAATTTAAAAAATTAGGACATTTTTATATAAATTTCCACGAATCAAAGTCTTTTTCAAGATCGATAAGGAGAAGATGATTAGGAATTTCCTCATCATCTGCATACTGCATTATATCATAAATAATTCTTATATTTTCCAGTGTATCGACCTGAAATGAAGACAGTTGATCTGGGTGTATCCGCTTAGATAAAAGTTTCTTGATTCTCTTCATAATGGTTGCGAATTCAATTTTATAAGCAGTTTTTAAGAAAGATATAGGTTTTTATTTCTTATTGCAATATTTTCTCTTTATTACCGTTTGAAAATACAAATTGTATTTGGTTCTTTTTAGTACATGTAGTAATTCATTATATGTAATTAAGATTTCAAATGAATTGTTTTTTTGACATTAAGATTGGATAATTCAAATAATGGCTACAAAATTAAATTTACATTTTCTAATGACCTAGATTTATAAATATTCTCCCAGTAAGACTTTGTTTTATTTAATATTTCGTGAGACTAGTTTATTAAGGAACCATTGTTATTCCTCAACCGAGGCACGAGTTTTGAAACGCAATTCCTCTCTTCCAGAATTACAGAAGTATTGTTATTTTATTCTCCCTCCTTTATCCAAATTGCGTTAGATTTAACCCCTCCATACTCTCGCTCTTTTGTCTCTGATCGCTGTAAGTTTGTTGATATTTTTGCTTATTGTATCTTTACAACATCAATAGTCTCCATCCAATTTATTTATTTAATGGAATACATGCTTTTTTCTTCTATCAATTTGTTTCTTTTCGTGAGATGTCTAAGGTTTTGTAATTCCTCTAATTTCCACTATTGTAATATCATCAAGACGTTGAACATTATTAGCGAATTCTATTTGTGATCTAGGGATTATTAAAAGATTTACATGAGAATATAAAGAGAAATCATGTTTTATAATAGGATGTGGTAATTAACTGTTATTAGATTTACTTCAGGTACGGGGTTCAACAACCTTCTCGGGTTTCGGCGAACGCTTTTACCCGACTGCTCTCCCCATCCCTCCATCCCCCAATAACATTGGCAAATGACCTGCAACATATAAACAACAACAACAACAGCAATATCATATGTTAACAAATGACATTTAAAGTACTTTTTGCAGGAAATTGCGAGCAAGAAAAAATCTTGTGTTATGTAAAAATTTAAATAACAGGACGAATTATTGGATACAGGTTCTAATAATAAAATGCAGAAAACTCAAATAAACTAAAGCAATTTTGTAAAATGAAAACTAAATGAACTAAACTGCATCATCTATACCTGAGCAATCAAACAAATAGAAAAGGAAAACGCAAAAACAAAACAAAGCAAATCAAAACCAAAACAACCAGATGAAAGTATATTAAATGTAATATGGTTTAAGGGTGATGCAAAGGGAAAGATTGTCAAAAATAGCCAAAAGAAAGAAAAAGCAAACTTAAGAATCTTCTTATTGGAAAAAGTTTGATCTACAAATATGAACTAATAAAGACTGCAACTAAATTAAAAAGCGAAGTATAAATTAGTTTGTAATGTTACATTCAAAATCTAATGTTCTTGTACTGTAAATGGTACGGAACACGTATTAAATTGAGTATTAAGAATAACACAAGACAACATTCAAAATGGTTTTATGTGAGAAAAGCATATTCACACAAATAGCTTATATTTCTCTTCAACAAATTTATGGTTTTATAAAGTATTACTAATACATGTACCATGAAACTATGTGATATTTTGTTTTTAATATCTTAATGTTTCAGTTTATTCTAATTGTAGATCTGACTGTCAGCCTGTACCAACCTGCAGACAAATATACCAAAGAATGAATGAAAAAATGAAAACATATTTTGTACTATGATATATATCAGAGTTCTTGTCAAACTTCATAAGTGCTTTTTACTGCCAACACTCAAAGGCGTTTTTCATGGCCTACAGTACGAATGACATCGCAGTCCCTCTGATCCAAGTTTTAAGTGTATCATCAACATTATCAGGATGTCTTAACGTAAGGTAGTCCTCTTTTGTAATCATTACCATTTGCTAAACTAATTAATAATATCTGTATTTTGCATTGTCACATAAAAGTTGTGATTAAAGCTGACGAACATATACGAGGGATGATCCAAAAGTTTGTGGACACTGCACTGCGCAAAATATAAAACTAAAGAAGTTGCATGAATCAACTTCGCCGTCTATTATATCCACCATTTCTAAACATATGTGTGAAAATGTGCGAAAATTGGACTAATTTAAAAAAATAACAGTCTCCAAATGGTTACAGATACTAATCCGGCGCAACTAAAACTAAACGTTTCCATTTTGAGATCGGTTTATCTGTGAATGTGATTTAGATGAGAAATATCGTCTGCAGAACTGTAGTATTTCATTATAGGATGACATGCTTCGATTGTGACTTCATTCCGGTAAAATCATAATGTAACTTGATCCGACAGATACCATGTTTTTACAAAATTTTAAGAGCAACGTGTGAAATCGAACCCATGCGTCAGAAAGGGCATGTCGCAACTGATCATCGTTCCATATTGCGTAAATCCAGGAAAATGTTCCGTTAAAACGATGGAGATGCTTAAAATGGTTTCTGCAAAACTGATTGATTTTGATAGTTGCGAAAGGTCAAGATAAGTCACTGACAAGAACAGAATAGCGTTTGTTGAAATCAGAACCAATGGAAGACTAACTAAAAGTCCAATTTTGTAAAAATGTCGGCATTGGGTATGAATACAGAGAATAATGAAATAAGTAGGATGTTAAAAGTAGTAGAGCTGGAAGAATGATCTGAGAACCGCTTAACGGTTTCATCGCATGATGTTATGTTGAGCGACTCATGCGCCAAATCCGTTCATAAACTGGATGCAATTCTTTTATAAAATTTTAAACATGAATTTAAAAATGGAATGTATCAACTACGATGAAGTTTCATTTATGTAGCTTTGATCAATTTTATTTCTGTAAGAAGAGTGCACGAACTATTGCAACCTCGTAATTATTTGTTGCCACAACACAATCGAAATGTCTAAATTAATATTTAAGCCGGATTAAAAAAATTTTTTTAAAAAATTACAACAGGACAATATAAATGTAAGCCTAAATATGGTTTTGTAGTGGTTTCATTTACTCCTACAGATTATTGAGTAATTTGAGCTCCAAAATAATGATATTGTAGAGGTATGTAGAAGTGTAGTTCTCCAGACCACCTTTAAAAAGGACTAATGAACGGTACCACTTGCAAGAGAAACAATTGTGTTGGTCAGCTTTAATTTTATAGACCTGTTTCTTATAGTGCAAGTATTCGCCTGGATTTGTCACCCTGGGAAGAATCCCGTCTCTCTGTTTGTCAACCAGTATCCTCGTAATTATCCTAACTACACTCGGGTAATTATCCTAATTACACTGGGATAATTATCCCAACTACACTGGGGTAATTATCCCAACTACACTGGGGTAATTTGCACAGATTTTTAAGATATGGCTCAGTTTTGTAGAACGTTTTATTATCAATAGTGAAACTACGTAATTTTTTTAAAAAAATATCCATTCACAGTATCCAGTATAACTTTCATGTTGTAGGCTGTAGTCCAATCTAAACATGAAAGGATGGCAACCGAACTCTCCTGAACATTGTCTTTTCAATCGCTGACTGCCTCCTCGTCTTTATAACTTGTTTCTTAATATATACAATTATGTACAAAATTAGACCTTTACGTCGGCGAAAACGTTATCTTACAACCAACAAATAAAACTCATTTGGATCAATCTTACAACATAGACACTGTTTTTTGATCATGAAGAAAAAGATTTACTTTACACAAACCTCTCGAGTTATATAAGATTGTCTTAAGTAAAAGGTGCTACTCGCTAGTTACAAAGATATGTCGACGATCTCAAACATTGCGAATGGTGATCGAAATTCTTAGATGGCAATTCAGTTTAACAAAATACAACATATTTGGCAATTGAAAATTTAGGGGCTTGTTGCTGTCTGCAGATTTTCTCCTTGAAGTCGACGACATCGGATAGTTTAACGTATTTTCGAACATGCAGAAAAATTAACCTTTATTAGTTGAAAATGAACTTTCAGAGAAAGAAGAGAATTATTAAATTTAAAAAAATCTAATCAATAATGCGTGATGACGCAAAAATTATATAGGAGACAGACCCGGAATGGAATATTTCGCAACGGTAGCAATAAACAGTTTCTAATAATTGGTTATAGGGTCGAGTTTTTATTTCGATGCTGTATCTCCATGTTTCACACATTATTTATAATGGTTTTGAGATTGCATAATATTATGCTGTATGCAAAAGGGGATGATTTTAGTGCGGAAACACGTGTGCCAGCCGCGTTCGAGATGAAGTTCTGGCCTACAATTAGCATGAGCAGCTGCCCATTATCAAGGTGTGAGATTTTCTGTTCCAATCTGTCCGTTTATGGTCCACTGCCCTCTTCATTAAAGTAATACATGTGACCTAATTTTCAGCGCCTTATATATGAAAAATATTTTTTTATTTTATTCAGTATAGGTTCTTTATAGGGTTGAAAATCGCGACATTTATGGTCTTTCACACGTTGCGGGTAGGAGATTGGTGAGAACCTAAATGTGGCAATCATAGAGAGATGAGCTTTGCCGTGCCAATCTGTTTACTTATTCAGATTCTCTAAGCTCCAACGAGCTTAATGACCGCATACTAAAAATTGTATTTTTGTCTGCCTGTTCCTGGCTCTGGAGTTATATTTGGATAGCTTAAGGCCGTCGCGGGCAGTACGGACGTGGCTGTACAAATATTTGGACAGTAAATGTATAGATAAAAAAAAGCTCGAAATACTTGCTTTTTTATTGTTTACCATGGATAAATTTCCCCCTCATCTACCACTATAAATAGGGAATGGCCACACCGAAATAAATTTGGCGCAGACGACCCTGTTGCGGCTGGTTTGAAAGGTCTTGACCCCGGCTGTGGCTTACAACTGTTCGTTGAACATGTACACACTGTTTGGGCTTACTTCTGCTGATTTTAATTTCGTACCTAAACGTATACACACTGTTTGGGCTTACTTCTGCTGATTTTAATTTCGTACCTAAACGTATACACACTGTTTGGGCTTACTTCTGCTGATTTTAATTTCGTACCTAAACGTATACACACTGTTTGGGCTTACTTCTGCTGATTTTAATTTCGTACCTAAACGTATACACACTATTTGGGCTTACTTCTGCTGATTTTAATTTCGTACCTAAACGTATACACACTGTTTGGGCTTACTTCTGCGGATTTTAATTTCGTACCTAAACGTATACACACTATTTGGGCTTACTTCTGCGGATTTTAATTTCGTACCTAAACGTATACACACTGTTTGGGCTTACTTCTGCGGATTTTAATTTCGTACCTAAACGTATACACACTATTTGGGCTTACTTCTGCGGATTTTAATTTCGTACCTAAACGTATACACACTGTTTGGGCTTACTTCTACGGATTTTAATTTCGTACCTGAAATTGTTGATTGATATTACTCTTATCACTGAAATAAAAATGTTCTAAGAGAAAACTACGATTTAAAAATGTAAAGCCACGAAACATGACCCTTCCCATTCTTTAGTATGGATATGCAGAAAAACCCTCCCCATTCTTTAGTATGGATATGCAGAAAAACCCTCCCCATTCTTTAGTATGGATATGCAGAAAAACCCTCCCCATTCTTTAGTATGGATATGCAGAAAAACCCTCCCCATTCTTTAGTATGGATATGCAGAAAAACTCTCCCCATTATTTAGTATGGATATGCAGAAAAAGACAAATTTCAGTATTCGCACTAAAGAATTTCACCATAGCAACAGGGGAACTGGTAGAAGATATGAATTTGAAACTTTGATCTCTTATTTCTCAGATGCCTTAGATTCATATTACAGTGTTACAGTTGGAAACTACTCTCCAGGTTACCAGAGTCAAGTGTCAAAGTGCAAAAGCATGCTAGTTCACAATTTTGGATGAAAATGCGAGGTATACAGCTTAAAATAATCGCAATTCTTGTACACTTAATGAAATACGTTTGCACCTTTTATGCTGAAATAAGAAACTTCATATCCATTGAGGTACTTTGGTGGTATTTATGATCGTTTTTGTCAACTTTTTATCGCAGATTTTCGTTGTGATCTGCCGCCGCGATTTCCCATACGTGGGCAATACAAGTCTAACGAAATGCACACCAAGGTCTAGCGATATGCATAATGAAGCATATTATTAGGAAGCAAGATTATTTTTTCAAGCTATTCGTGGGCTGGAAATAAGAACAAATCTTAGTCCCCCCCCCCGCCCCCCCCCCCCAAAAAAAAACATGGTCGGACCCTTACATTTCTCACCGTGACACCGCGATTAACGGTAAGAGATAGGAATTTAGTAGTAGAGACATGGGATAAATGGACAAATCATTTTTTTTAAATTTTAAATCCCCTATAGGGAATACAGGAAGATCAAAGTAAAAGCTGAAAATCACTAGTCCAGCAATACTTACATATATTTTGAAAATCAATAAAAAGTACTAAACCACTCAGAGCATGAAGAAAATTAGCAAACGGCAGATCACAGAACTAATTGAAACTTTGAACACATTACAAATAATGACAAAAAGCTACACTGTATTTAATTCAATAGTTTCCTGAGAGGTGATATAAATATTTCATTATTTTTGTAACAGGATGAAGCCGGATTGTGATTGGATCTAGCAAAGACACTGAACTCAGTTTCGTGAACGAGATGTTTTTTTATAATGCAATTGAACGATGAATGAATCTGACAATATACTCGTGCGCATAAAGTCCAACAATCGATTTAACAGAATGATGCGCACAGGGTTCAACAACGGATACAAGAAAATGATTTCGTTCCTAAATGGATTTTATCAGAACATGTAACTTCAACGGGTAATCAAAAGAGAATCAACTTATGGAACTAATAAACAAATATGATTTATATATGGATCTATCACCAGGGATGATCAATGTATAGAATTTATGCACAAATATAAATAATGTATGGTTCATCAACAAGTAAGATGTATGTATGATTGATTGTGACTCGTATAGCTATATTGAGAAATATTGATTAAAAAATGGAACATATATGTATCACGGGGTCCAGTCGACGATCACGATGTATTTCCAGTTCCACAGATCTCGTCGAATGGTCAAAGAGAAACTACGCATGTCCCGACCCTCCAAGTCTGCTGAAGGACCCATCGAGAACCTTTTTATTCCCTGTGGACTCGCTGGTCCCGAAGCTTTAGTCCATCTCTGTGCGTAAACCAATAGCTCTGAGCCAACGTGGCCATCGACCGCAGCAACCGGGTTACACGAAAGTCAACCGAGTTATACAACTCCCCATGAAACAGCTAAAATACAAATGACTGAGCTGTGTAGTACATGAGACACGGTTAGTTGCGAATACAATAATATACATTACGTATGCGCGCAGATGAATTGGCTTCGTTACGCATTAAATTGTTTCATCAGAACTGCTGTACGAGATTATTATTATAATAACCACATTCGTACGTGAATCTGTGTCCGACAAGAATAATCTCACTGGATTATAAGAACTCGAACATTATTCATCCTTTAATGCATGCAACGTATGATTGAATTCAATTTGTCTCAGTTATAAAAATGGCTAACTTGAAACAGACTATAGTCTATCTGATAACATAGCGTTATGTGAGATAGGTCTGACTTTTTCGAAAATTTAGAATAAATTCCCAAACATTCAGTATATAAAACAGGTCTATCACATGAAACGGATAGCAAGAAGGAATACAATTTTATATTGAAGATTGCTTCCGTAAAGTGGACAGTTTCCTGACAAACTCAGTACTTTTAAAAAGCTAAAGCCGGGAGAAGAAAAAAAAGGTTAACGCTGTACGAGGCAACGAAACCCGAGTACATTTTCGTTCATTTATAATCACATGTTCTAAAATTTCAGCACATGAAAAGAAAATATATGGCGATAAGGAATCACCTGGTTTGCAGCCGCGTTTAGTCGGAAACTCCTGTGAAACTTGAGTATTCCGCAACACATAATTTAATATCACGGGGAGATCCAGAAATATCGGTGTGTGTGTGTGTGTGTGTGTGTGTGTGTGTGTGTGTGTGTGTGCGCGCTTACAAAAGTAGGCAAGGGGTCTGTGGGATGGAACCCTAGTTGGGACCCAGGGGCATACTTTTAACCATTTAACTGTAAAGATAACGTACTCTAGGAAATGTTCCGGTTGTTTTTGGGCTTTATGGAGGGGGGGGGGGCGTTTTGCCACACACCCCTCTGTCAGCATCCACTCCTCAATGTTCCATTTGTTTTGCGCTTTATGTGGGAGGGGAGCCTTTTGTCCCCCCCCCCTTCCGATCCACCTTGAATATCTTTGTAAACATTTCAATCCATTGCTTAAACATTTGGCCAAAATTTAAAATATTAGGAAATTTATATATAAATTTCCACGTACCCAAATCAAAGTCTTTTTCAAAGTGGATAAGGAGAATATGATTCGGGATTTCCTCATCCTCTGCATATTGCATTATATCATAAATAATTCTTATATTTTCCAATATATCGACCTGAAATGAAGCCAGTTGATCTAGGTGTATCAGTTTAGATAAATGGTTCTCGATTCTCTTCATAATAGTTGCGGAAGCAAGTTCATAAGCAGTTTTTAAGAAAGATATAGGTCTCCATTTCTTATTGTAATAATTTATCTTTATTACTTTTGGACATACAAATTATATTTGTTCTTTTTGAGTTCATGCAGTTGATAATTGACCCTTATGAAAACCAGAACTTGTATATCGAAGAAGTCAACTAAAATTCATTTCTCCCAAAAATGTAAAACAAAATCCTGCAGTAAACCCATCTGAGCATATTCTTCTATTGTTCTTCAACCATATTTACGACTAGACAGAAATTCATCATATGGATTTAAGCTTTCAATTGAATTTTGTTTATTGATATTAAGTTTGGGTAATTCAAATAATGGCTACAAAATTAAGTTTACATTATCTAATGACCTAGATTTTTAAATATTTTAACAGTAATACTTTGTTTCATTTAATATTTCGTGAGAATCGTTTATTAAAGAACCACAACCGAGGTATGAGTCTTGAAACATAATTCCTCTTTTCCCGAATTACAGAAGTATCATGTTATTTTATTCTCCCTCCTTTGTCAAAATTGCTTTAGATTTAAGCCCGCTCTATTCTCGCACTTTTATCTCTGCTCACTATGGGCTGGTTTTAATTTTGCTTATTCTATCTTCACAACACTAGTCTTCATCCAATTTTTATAAATATAAAATAAATGCTTTTTTCTTCTATCAATTTGTTTCTGTTCGTGAGATACCTAAGCGTTTGTAATTCCTACTACGTTCAATTTCAATTGTATACCTAAACTTTACACACTGCTTGGGCTTACTTCTGTGGATGGTAATTTCGTACCTAAACATTTACGCACTGTGTGGGATTCCTTCTGCGGATGGTAATTTCGTACCTAAACATTTGCACACTGTTTGGGCTTACTTCCGGTGATTTCAGGATTTCAGTCTCGTATTTGAAGATTTACCCTTTGTTTGGGCTTACTTATGCGAATTTTAATTTCGTACCAAAACATTTACACTCTGTTTGGGTTGCTTGTACCGATATTTATTTCGTTTCTGAAGATGTACACACTGTTTGTGGTTACTTGTTCGGATTTTAATTCAGTATCTGAAGTTTCACACTGTTTAGATTTTTCTCCTGCGGATTTTAGTTCGAACCTACAAATTTACACACTGTTTATGCTTACTACTGTGGATTCTAATTTCGTACCTCAAGATTTACACACTGTTTGGGCGCACTTCTTCGGATTTTAATTTCGTACCTACACGTTTGCACAATGTTTGGGTTTACCTCTGCGGATTTTAATTTCGTGTCTCGTGCCTGAAGATTTACACCTTGTTTGGGGTTACTTCTGGGGATTTTGACTCCATACCTTAAGATTTACACACTGTTTGGGCTTACTTCTGCGGGTTTTAATTTCGTACCAGAAGATTTACACACTGTTTGGGCATACTACTTCGAATTTTAATTTCGTACTTAAACATTTACCCACTGTTTGCGCTCACTTCTTCTGATTTTAACTTCGTATCTGAAGATTTACAAACTGTTTTGGCGTACTTCTTGGGATTTTAATTTCGAACCTACTTATTAACACACTGTTTGGGCTTACTTCACAGGATTTTAATTTCGTAGCTGAATATTTACACAGTGTTTGGGCTTACTTTTGCGGATTTTAATTTCGTACCTAAACATTTACACACTGTTTGGGATTACTTCTTTGATTTTTAATTTCGTACCTAAACATTGGCACTCAGTTGTTGCTTACTTCCTGGGATTTCGGTCTCCTACCTGAAGATTTATACCATTTTGGACTTACTTCTGCGGATTTTAATTTCGTACCAGAAGATTTACACACTGTTTAGGGGTACTACATTGAATTTTACTTTCGTACCTTAACATTTACATACTGGCTGGGCTTACTTCTTCGGATTTTTATTTCTTACCTAAACATTTACACTCTGTTGGGCTTGCTTCTGCGGATTTAAGTTCCGTACCTGAAGATTTACATACAGTTTGGACTTCTTTCTGCGGATTTTAATTTCATACCTGAATATTTACACACTGTTTGGGCTTAGCTCTGCGGATTTTAATTTCGTAGCTCAAGATTTCCACACTGTTTTGGGCTTACTTCATCGGAGTTTAGTTTTGTACACACTGTTTCGTTTTAGTCCTGCGTATTTTATTTTCGTACCTGAACATTTACGCACTGTTTCGGCTTCCTTCCTCGGATTTTAATTTCGTACCTAAACATTTACACACTGTTTCGTCTTATTTCTGCTGATTATAATTTCGTACTTGAACATTTACACACTGTTTGGACTGACTTTTGCATATTTTAATTTCGTTCCTGAAGATTAAGACACTGTTAGGGCTTACTTCTGCGTATTTTTTCTTGTACGTGAACATTTACACACTGTTTGGTCCTTTTTTAATTTCGTACCCAAAGATTTACACACTGTTTGGGCTTACTTCTGCGGATTTTAATTTCGAACCTAAAGATTTATATACTGTGTGGGCTTTCTTCTGAGGATTCTAATTACGTACCTATAGATGTACCTACTCTTTGGGCTTACTTCTTCGAAATTTAATTGCGAACCCAAACATTTGCACACTGCATGGGCGCACGTCTTCGAATTTTATTTTCGTACCTGAAGATTTTTACAGAGTCTGGGGTTACTTCTGCGGATTTAAATTTCGTACTTGAAGATTTACACGCTGTGTCGAGTTCATTCTGAGGATCTTAATTTCGTGCCTGATGTTTTACACAGTATTTGGGCTTACTTCTTCGGAATTTAATTTCGTACCGAAACATTTACACAGTGTTTGGGCTTACATCTACGGATTTTAATTTCGTACCTGAAGATTTACACACTGTTTGGGCTTACTTGTTGGGATTTTAATTCCGTACCTGAAGTTTTACACTGTTTGGGATTTTCTTACGCGGATTTTAATTTCGAACCTGCACATGTACACACTATTTATGCGTACATCTTCGGATTATAATTTCGTTACCTGAACATTTACACACTGTTTGGGTTTTTGGACAATTTTTAGGTTACCTCTGCGGATATTAACTTCTTACCTGAAGGTTTACACTGTTTGGTCTTACTTTTGCGGATTTGAATTTTTCATCTAAACATTTATACACTTCATGGGTTTACTTCTGTTGATTTTAATTTCGTACCTGAAGATTTACACATTGTTTGGGCTTACTTCTGTGGATTCTAACTTCCTACCAACAGATTTTCGTACCTAAACATTTGCACACTGTTTGGGCTTACTTCCTGGGATTTTAGTCTCGTACGTGAAGATTTACACCTTGTTTGGACTTACTGCTGCGGATTTTAATTTCTTACCTGAAGATTTACACATTGTTTGGGCTTGCTTCTGTTGATTCTAACTGCGTACCAAAAGATTTTCAATCTGTTTGGGCCTTCTTCTTCGGATTTTAATTTCGTACCTGAAGATTTAAATATTGTTTGGGCTTGCTTCTGCGGATTTTATTTTCGTACCTGAATTTGTACTCACTGTTTGGGCTTACTTCTTGAGATTTTAATTTCGTATCTAAACATTTACACAGTTTGGTCTTACTTCTTTGGATTTTAATTTCGTACCTACACATAAACTGTTTGGGCCCACTTCTGATGATTTCATTTGCGTACCTGAAGATTTACCCACTGTTTGGTCGTACTGCAGGGGATTTTAATTTCGTACCTGAATATTTACCCACTGTTTTGGCTTACTTCTGCGTATTTTAATTTCGTACCTAAATATTTACATATCGTTTGGGCTTACTACTTCGAATTTCAATTGCGTACCTAAACATTTCCACATCGTTTGGGCTCACTTGATTTTAAGTTCGTACCTAAATATTTATACACTGTGTGGGCTTACTTCTGCGGATGGTAATTTCCTACCTAAAAATTTGCTCACTGTTTGGGCTTACTTCTGGGGAATTTAATTGCGTACCAGTAGATTTACACCCTGTATAAGGTTCACTTCTTCGAATTTTAATTTCGTAGCTAAACATGTATACACTGTTTGGGCTTAATTCTTCATATTCCAATTTCGTACCTAAACATTTACACACTGTTTGGCCTTTCTTCTGCAGATTTTAATTTCGTACGTAGACATCTGCACACTGTTCGTGCTTACATTTTCGGATTTTAATTTCTTACTTAAACATTTACACACTGTGTTGGCGTCCTTCTGCGGATGGTAATTTCGTACCTAAACATTTGCGCACTGTTTGGGCTTACTTCCTGGGATTTTAGTCTCGTACCTGCAGATTTACACCTTGTTTGGACTTACTTCTGCGGATTTAAATTTCGTACCTGAAGATTTACACACTGCTTTGGCTTACTTCTGGGGATCTTAATTTCGTACCAGAAGATTTACACGCTGTTTGGACCTACTACTTCGAATTTTAATTTCGTACTTAAACATTTACATACAATTTGGGCTTACTTCTTCGAATTTTAATTTCGTACTTAAACATTTACACTCTGTTTCGGCTTACTCCTGCGGACCTTATTTTCGTATCTGAACATTTACACACTGTTTCGGCCTACTTCATCGGATTTTAATTTCGTACCTGAACATTTACACACTGTTTCGGCCTACTTCATCGGATTTTAATTTCGTACCTGAAGATTTCCATCCCGTCTTGTTTACTTCTCCGGCTTTTAATTTCATACCTAAACATTCTCACACATTTTTTGGATTTCCTTCTGCTGATTTTGACTTCGTCTATGAAGATTTACACACTGCTATGTCTTAATTACGTCTTCGGATTTTAATTTCGTATTTAAACATTTACACACTGTTTCGGCGCACTTCTTCGGATTTTAATTTCGTACCGGAAGATTTACAGATTGATTGAGCTAACTTCTGCGGATTTTGATATCCTACCTAAATAATGACACACTCTATGGTTTTACTTCTTCGGAATTTAATAACGCATTTGAACGTTTATAGATTGTCTGTGCTTGCTTCTGCCTATTTTGACTTCGATCCTAAACATTTACACACTGTTTGTGCATACTTCTTCCGATTTTAATTTTGTTTCTAAACATTTATATACTGCTTGGGCTTACTTCTTCGGATTTCAATTTCGTACCTAAACATTTATATACTGCTTGGGCTTACTACTTCGGATTTCAATTTCGTACCTAAACATTTACGCACTGTTTGGGCTTACTTTTGCGGATTGTAATTTCGTATCTAAACATTTACACACTGTTCGGGCTAACTTCTTCGGATTTTCATTTCGTACTTAAGGATTTACACACTGTTTGTGTTACGTTCTGGGGATTTTAATTTTGAAGCTAAACATTCACACACCTTTTGGGTTTTTACTTCTCCGGATTTTAGCTTCTTATCTGATCATTTACACACTCTTTGGATTTATTTCTGTAGATTTTAACTTCGTACCAAAACATTTACACACTGTTTGGGTTTATTTCTGCGTATTTTTCTTTCCTACCTGAAGATTTACATACTTTTTGGGCTTACTTCTGCGGATTTTAATTTCGTACCTAAACATGTAGACACTGTTTGGGCTTACTTCTGCGGATTTTAATTTCGTACTTAAACATGTAGACACTATTTGGGCTTACTTCTGCGGATTTTAATTTCATAGCTGAAGATTTACCTACTGTTTGGGCTTACTTCTTCGAAATTTAATTTAAAACCTAAACATTTACATACTGCTTGGGCGTACTTCTTCGGATTTCAATTTCGTTCCTGGAGATTTTTCCATTGTGTGGAGTTCATTCTGCGGATCTTAATTTCGTGCCTGATGTTTTACACACTGGTTGCCCTTACTTCTTCGGATTTTAATTTCATGCCGAAACATTTACACGCTGGTTGGGCTTACTTCTACGGAGTTTAATTTCGTGTCTGAAGATTCACACACTGTTTGGGCTTCCTTCTGTGGATTTTATTTTCGTACCTAAACATTTACACACTGTTTGGGCTTACTCCTTTGAATTTCAATTGCGTACCTAAACATTTACACACTGTTTGGAATTACTTGTTCGGATTTTAATTTCGTACCTAAACATTTACACACTGTGTGGGCTTACTTCTGCGGATGGCAATATCGTACCTAAACACTGTTTGGGCTTACTTCTGGGATTTCAGTCTCGTACCTGAAGATTTACATCTTGTTTGGGTTTACTTCTGCGGATTCTTTCGTACCTTAAGATTTACACACTGTTTGGGCGTACTACTTCGAATTTTAAGTTTGTACCTTAACATTTACATACTGTCTGGGCTTACATCTTCGGATTTTAATTTTGTACCTGATTATTTACACACTCTTTGGGCTTAGTTCTGCGGATTTTAATTTCGACACGAAACATTCACACACGTAATGGGTTTACTTCTGCGGATTTGTTTTTCGTACCTGAACATTTACACATTGTTTAGGCTTACTTTTGTGGATTTTAACTTCGTACCAAAACATTTACACACTGTTTGGGCTTACTTCTTCGGATTTTAATTTCATACCTAAACATCCACACACTTCGTGGTTTTACTTTTGCGGATTTTAATTTCGTACCTGAACATTTAAACATTGTTTGGGCTTTCTTCTGTAGTTAACTGCGTACCAAAACATTTACACACTGATTGGACTTACTTCTTTGGATTCTAAGTTCGTACCTTAACATTTAGAGACTCTATGGGCTTACTTCATCGGATTTCAATTTCGTACCTGAAGATTTACACACTATTTGGGATTACTTCAGGGGATTTTATTTCGTACCTGAATATTTACGCACTGTTTGGGCTTACTTCTGCGGATTTTATTTTCGTACCTAAAGATTTATACACTGTAGTATCGATGCCAGTGTGCTGGCCTCAAAATTGAAAATGAAGTTCATAGTGTGTTCCTCACCAGGTTGCTGCGTTGAATTATTCATCTACTTTTTCGGTCAACGTTTGTATTCACAATGAAGTGTTGGTCTTGGAACTTGTTCCTTTTTATACTGGAGCTCAGCGTGTCCGTACGGTAAAGTGTTGTGGTCTGGAAGTCGCACTCGTTTTGGTACACGATCTGATAGACTTTTTCAAAACGTCGACTGACAATTTGGTAGTTTTACAAACGTAGAATTTCACGAGGATCTGATGTTTCACGCGAAAGTCTTGATCTTGTCCGGACTGTGAAGCTTCTTTCAGGATATCAAAATTTACCACTTGACTCGATCGATAGTTCAGTGTCAGTCCTTTGATTTTGCATTTGGTATGAATTTCTCCCTGTTGGTGTCTGTATTGGCATCCGTAATTTTTGGGGCCACCGCTAGCAAAACTGACAATAGTGTCTTCTCGGTGCTCGTCCGTCCATGCGCCTAAACGATCCCCTTCGATTGTTGGGTGTTGGCTATCTCGACGATGGATGTACATACAACTATTGGTGTCAAAGTACAGGACTCGATCTCCTAAAAGTTCCAAGGCATCATACAATTTTAAACGGGCATTGGCTGTCACGTACGCTCCAATGATGACATTGCCAAACGCGTCGGGGTCGGGTGGGGTGCAAACGCTGTTGCTTCTTCGTAGTTGACCAAGATAAAATCTTCACGGAGGATTTCCACGTGTTTCATGTTTTCCCTTTGTCGTTCACCAGTTGAAAGTAGTGGCTTCGATCTGCCAAGTATTCCGTCTTGGGTAATATCGGACGTTGTGCCAATTTTCCCTACAAACAATTTAACATGACTTTGGCAAACGATCGTCTTCCTTTGTTCTTGTCCACGTTCTTCCAAAGTAATGTCTTCTAAGGAGCGGTACCGTTATTTGAATGTCTGTTTGTCTTCTGACGTCAGGCACGAATACGGATAGCCACTCGCCTCTTGTTTCTATCTGAGAAATTCGTTAGCGTAGCCTCAGAACATTACTTGATTCGAGTAGTTGTCCTTACGGTATTGTTCTGTGTTAGGAAAGTGCCAAATTGTGTATAATTTCAACAAGCGGTATCCACGATCCAGAGCATGAAACAATTTGACACTCACCCACGTTCCTGTCAAAGCGCGTTTCTTCATGTTTGTGGTTGCAAGGTTTGTCTTGATTACATGTTTCAACACACGTACGGCATAAAGGAAACATCAGTTTTCCTTGGCAATTATGGGGTAAGACAGGATGGTACAAATGGGTGGGAGGTAAGACTTTGCATTTGATCAATCCTTCATATTGACGAATGTGTTCCACGTCAATGTGTTCCTTCAACATTTCAGGGTGACCGGTAGCGAATCGAGTATGTCTGCACACCCAAGGATACAACGAACACACATCGATGTATCTGATTTCTTCTCCTTGAGCTTCATCTACGTCGTACAGCAAGCGTGTCGCAATGGTTCGTCCTCCAAACAAACTGTCGCGTTGATTCAAAGGTTCAATGTCTACCACGTCGTAACTTTCGTCAATGTGTCTAAATTCTGGATCGGTTTTGAAACATCGATCGTAATCGTGCCTCGCACATTTCTACCCCTTGGTATCCTTGTCTTTCTAATCTCAGACGTCGCTGGAATGTTTGCTCGTACAGCTCTTCCATGGTGAACTCTGAGAAAGGACGTTTCAGGTTTCGTTGAGGGAAACAGGTGGGGCATCCGTGAAATAAACATCCCTGGAATTCGTAGACGATCTAGGGTTTTTCTAAATCCCATCCATCCACAGAAAGACTTCCAATTTTCTTTTCTCCACCGTTTCTCGCATGTTGTATTCATTTGTCTTCACTTTCACACAAGTCATGCAACCAGCGCAAAGCTTTGGCGGAATATCGACAGCTGACCGAGAGGTAAGATTGAGGGGGTATGATAGCTAGTTTGTTCTCAGGCATGAATTTCTTTAGGTAGACTAATCCACACGCTTTGGCAATGGTCCAAGCTTTGCTTTAAAGATCGATACCTCTGTGATCTAGAAATAATTGTTGAAACTTACTTTCCACAGCAACGGCATTAAATGTCCACATCCGATCGGCAATATTTCAACATTTCTTCTTGAAAGTCGAACGGGTTTGTAGCGTGAGTTTGGTACCAAGCGTAAATTGCTTCTCGTTGCTCTGTGTGCATACCGTCGGGGTCGTAATAGTGAACGACAGGCAAATGCTGGAGCACAACGTGTTGATTAGCTTCTGTATTGAAAAAGTGTGGAAAATAACCTTTGGCCATTTCTGTCTTTCCAAACGTTGTAGGCATTCTACTCAAAGGCATGGCCAAATAACTCATGGAATCTTTAAACTGTACGTGTCCCACTTTCATGTAGCTGAGTTTGGCTCCTTCATGGTGACTTGTTGAAATTTGGTACCTTGATCTGAAGGATCTTTTCAAAAGAAATTGAACCATCGTATCCTGAGAAATTGTGAGCCATGACTGTAGCATATTGATGGCAGTCCCTGTAACGCTGGATGTCCTCTTCGCTCCAAATATCGTCGGTAGGGTCTAAAATCCATTTGGCAAAATCGGGAAGAGTGCGGTGTCCTCAAAAGATTTTTTCACGCCTTCCTGAAATCTTACTACAATTGGGACAGTGAAAAAATATAAGTTCTTGTATACACTTCTCACAAGCCCGATGAGCTACGCAGAAATTAGGAACGTGAATACCCTTCTCTTGCGTACATTCATAGGAAAAAAATATAAAATCCACTTGATTCTTTTTTTTTTCTTGTGCGGGTCGTCTTTAAAGTCTTCCTCCTCCAGTTCATTGTCATATTTTTGAATGTAGCATTGATGTTCAAAGTCCACGATTTGGTCACAAAAACGGCAGCTTTTCTTTCCGGGACAAACGTGTGCTTTTGAATTATAGGTTCGAATAAGATCTCCACAAGTGGAGCACAATCTCAATAATTCGCAAAAACCTTTCTGTTGTTGAACTTGTTTCATGAGATCTTGTTAATTACAAGTGGAGCTGACAAAGGTTCGCTTGCAAGAAGAGCAATGAATTCGTTCTTTTTCTTCGGGAATGCATGGTTTGGACGCTAAACAGCCCAGACATCTATCTCACATTGAATGTGTTGGTCACGAGTGATAAATCCTCGGTCACAATTCTCGCAGTAGTACCCGTATCCGAGAAATCCTGTGATACTAGTAATAGCATCGAAATGCTGATGAATGTATTTTCCGCCTGGGAAATCGGGTCTCGATACACGAGAGCTCTTCGAACCACTTGAGGTTATACTTTCAAAGTATAGCAAGGAGCCAAGACGGATTGAAGTTTTTGCATTTCAGGAATGCCACACACGGTCTCTTTGGAAATGCCTGCCTGCTTCAAAAGGAGTTCTGCTTCTTTTCGTTGTTGGGGTCTGTCCGATCGTCTAATGTTCATCCATGCTCTTTTCCATTCTGCGGTCTTATTTTTCTCGGCATACGTTCGCCCTACGAAGATGGCACTGGCTAACCACATTTGATCTTGTGAGTTGTCAATTTGGACAATACTGCGTTTGGTATTGCGAATGTCGTCCACCAATAACACTTTGCAGGGAGGTCAAACGTGGATCATGTGAAGAGTAGCTTTTCCATCGGTCATGTTAGACTCGCATTGGATTGTTAAAAGTGTTGAATTTTGTCGACGATTTTGGATGGTGTTAGTTCTGCTGGTATACTAAACTCGATCCAAATAGGAGACTTCAAACTGTCGTGATGAATGGAGAGTCTCAAACTATCGTCCTCTTTTGACATTGTCATTTCAATGTCATTAACAAGAAATCCCATAAATCGGCAATTTAACCTGCTGCTTTCTCGGGTGGTACTTCAGACTTGAACTCTTTAAATTTCACCGTGTATGTGTAAGCCGTGGTTAAAATTTATTGGAAGTGAGTTTTTGCGTCTCTCGATTGTCAAAATAATTTTCGGGAGCTATTGAACGACTTCTTTTTTTTATTGGTTCTGGACTCTCTTTGTCTTGTGGTAGTAGCTGAGGGTGTTGATTCAAGCTCACTCATGTCATCTTCGAAATCACCGGCATGTACTTGGCCTAAGACTTCAGTTAGCGTATGAGGCGACACCGAAAGTCGTCGACGTTACCTCTTGGTTTGGTTTCTCACTGAAATAGTATTATCGTTTCATCTTGATTGCAAACTTTGACTTGACTCAGTTTTACACCTATTTGCTTCCTATATAGAGGGAGAGAGCTTCTCACCCTAAGAGTATATAATTCATTCAGTTTTCAAACTGTGGAAGAAGAGGAAGAAAATGAGAGAGTCAAAACAGATCGCTTTTCTTGTCAGAGATTTACAGAGTCATACAAAAGTATACCACGTCCGATAAGAGTACGGACTACTCCTCTCGAGACAAAAGTCAAGATACTTGCTATGTCTGCAAGAAAAAAGAACACTGGGCTCCAGAATGTCCACAGCGTCAAAGCAAAGGAAAGACAAGAGAAAGAAAGATAAAAGTAAAGATACCTGTTATCATTGTCAGGAAAAAGGACACTGGTCTTCAGAGTGTCCTAAGAAAAAAGAACAAGCAGGAGAAGAAGCAGGAGGAGGAGAATAGTTTTTCTTCATTAGAAGAACTCATACCCGTCAAGAAATGTAAGAAGGCCAGACCACTTGAAGACAGTGAAGAGGAAGAACCCATACCAGTTAAGAAATTCAAGAAAAGAGACAGACAGTGAAAAAGTTGGACTTTGGTGATGTGTTATGAAATTGCCATTGTAATTCAAAAGAGAATAAACTAAAAGAAAAAGTAAGTGTTTCTTTGTCTTGATTTTTTATACTATGGAAAAGAAACACACACGCACTCATACACGCACCCACCATCAAATAATGGGGAAAATGGGCTTTAAGTTTTACTTGAATTGGCAATCATTGAGCAGTATCTCTTTTCTAAGAGATGTGGGGGGCCCTGAAAAGAATCGTTAGGTGTTTGTTTTTGACAAACTCATGGACTTGACATGATGAGCTTTACCTGCCTCAATCCCTTTCCACGGCCAAGTCCTACTCCTCCTCCTGTTGCTGTTGCTGCTTTGGTAGTGGTAGTAGTAGTCACTGCTGCTACTGGTGGGGGCCTCTCAGTGGTAGTGATTTTAGGGGTTTAGAAAGTTTAGCCCGTGAAGGTCTCTTTCTCTTGAGTTGAGTTAAGGAGCCTGATATATTTCTCTCAGATACTTTAACTCTGCCAAAAATGTCTTGTAGCAGACTCACCGTTTTGTTTTCACTCCCTTCCTTCTGTCTTTCACACTTCAAAAATTTCCTTTTCTCTTCTTCTTCTTCTTCTAGTTTTATTTTGTCCTCTTCTTGCTCTTGTTGAAAACAAAAATGCTTCTTCTGCTTCTTTCTGTCGTTGCAAAAAGTTCTTCAATTCTTCCTTCTGTCTTTTTCTGAAATCATCCACCAAGGGTAACGATGGATATGGAGGTGAAGGTAGTACTACCGTCGCAGGCAAACATTCTTGCGGATACGACAGAAAATCAGCCAAAGCTAAATTAAAGTCATCCTTTTCTGGAAGAAGAATGATAGTTACAGCTGCATTCGTAGTCGTAGTCATCGCACTGTCACTCCGAGTATACGAGGTCTCCGTAGCAGGCGCACCCCAATACATCGTCTTCAGTGTTTTAGCCATACTCAGACTGTACTACAATGGTAAACTGTATGAACGCTGGTGCGCCTATATACTGAATGTGACGTCACGTGTCCGCTCTCTTCTGACTGGAAGAGAGACCCCACGCTCTGACTGAATTTTTTTGCAACGCGCGTTTGGAAGGTTTGGACATTTAAATCCGTTTCGATCCGGTCTTGGGATATATATACAAGCGCATTCGCCTATGGTGTCACCTGTTCTCAAGACAAGATGTATACCATGCGAATTACAGTAGAATTTTCAACGATTATTTCGGGGATGCTGTTTAACCCGGACTACCCCATGTATGTGAAAGCATCATGGGCTGTTACCAGGATTACATAGACAGCCATATGGAAGAAAAGAATTTATGTGGAAAGACAGGAGTGTTTGAAGAGAGTATTGGTTTATGGACCTGCTGTGCGCAGAAGTTTAAGGAGAAGAAGACCAGTGAAGAGTGTGATATGTGTTAACTTGCTTTGGTTAACAACCCCAACGGTTCTTTATAGGGCCACCCACATCTCTAGAAAAGAGATATACTCATCATTATTGACAAAACATTTTGTGTATGTGTTTGTTTGTGTTTGTGTATGTTGTTAACAACTTAAACTTAAATTTACCCCTTCTCTCTTCTGTGTGATAGTATGTTTTGTATGCAAGAGTATAGTAGTGTGTCTATAAACACTTCCTACTCTTGTCTGTGATCGTATGTTTGGGTGTAAAGGTGTGTGTATCTATTTCATCCCCCTTCTTTTACATCCAACCCCTCTTCTTGTGTGATAGTGTGTATGTATGTAAGTATAGAGTGTGTGTATAAACACTCCTATCCTTTTCGTTGGATAGTATAGGTGGTGTGTGTTTGAATAGGCATCAAAATAATTAACATTACATTTCCCGTACGGCTCTATAAACTTTGGCTCTATCCACAGAACCAAAATTAACATTACATATCCCGTACAACTCTATAAATTGAGGTCAACCACTTCTAACAATGTTACCATTTACCCCCAATCTTAAACCTATGGACCAATTTAACATAGGATTTCCAGTTTGGCTCTATAGAGTCCCCCGCATGTTAACCTACGGGCTAATGCTAATTCCCGTATGGCTCTCAATACTCCCATACAACTACTGAAAGCAAACTTCCATTAGATACTATCAATCTTTTGTCCCTACCTTTGACCCTTATCTATTCAATTACAAATAACACATTTGCCATTTCCTTTAAATAACCAAGCTTGCAAAAAGATGTCAAAAAGAAGTCACAATTAAAGTTATTTGTACCTTCATTTCTAATTGGTATTTGCACCAGTGCTTGACTTACGGTTCAAAGTTTCTGTCTAATATTATATATCTTTCGTTGAATTAAAAAAGACCACTAGATTGTCATTTAAATTACTTTTTCTTTTTTTAAAAATTTCAGATATTTTTAAGGGTCGTCCCTTTAACTTTGCAATTTATGTTATCTCAAGATCACTTGTAATGGCTACTTAGGCAAGAAATATTAATTGTAATAATTTCTTCTTAATTATTTATTAATTATTCTCCAAAACACATGTCAAGTAAGAATCATCCAATCCTAAGGAGAAAAAACGTAATATTTGAAAACATTTACAAATAATTACTAAAATATTCTGCAACCGTGATCACCAATTATGACTCTAGAAATGTTGCAAAAATGCAAAATGCATAAAGACACGTGAATTGCTTCATTAATTAAGGATGATTTTGTCTTATACATAAAGACACGTGAATTTTTGCTTCATTAATTAAGGATGATTATATCTTATACATAAAGACACGTGAATTGCTTCATTAATTAAGGATGATTATGTTTTTACATATACCGTACTGTAAAGACTACTCTGGATTTTTCTTTTTTCTATGGCTCTATTACCAAGAGCTGACATGGAAAAAAGTTCATGGTAAGAATTGTGATGAACCCACATGAGTGTGAATATCATTAAAGTGATAAAAATTGTGTTGAGGGTCATGTTTTATAAGACTGGACGACTTATCCATCTGCAGACTCTTGTGTTTGTAAGCACTGCACGATTCATGAACACAAAAACCCATTGAGAAAACGGATAAAGTAACAATGGCACAGGGTTTATTATATATATTCAAAGAGAATCATCGTGATTCATGAACATTTAAGTGGATTTTGGAGGTGTGAGTTCTAATTTCTTTCAAACGTATTTGCTTCACATGATAAACACAACGATAAATTTAAAATTGTTTCAAAGCTTTAAGAAAATGTATACATTATATGTGGTTTCAAGGATAGCGATTCATTCATTTTCTCAGAAACTAGTAAATGCCTTGATACGCACGACAGGCATTCATGTATATTCTCATTTTTATTTCTTTAAATGTTTTCTACATATAATTTTTAAACTGAAGTAAGTAATTATACATCTTTCTAATGAGCAGGGTATATCCAGGAAGATTGAAGTCTAATTCCAGCATTGTGAACCCTGCAATATCTCGTCATTAGGTCCGATCAGTCTAATTGCTGAAAATTAAAGAAAAACAAATTGGAACTGTGCTAAGATAATCAAACATTCAGTGGAAATCAAAAACTCCAACGTATTAAAGCTGTACAGTCTCCCAAAACTATAGGATGTTAAAGCTGTACAGCCTTCCAAAACTCGAGCATGTTAAAGCTGTAGCATCCCAAAACTCGAGCATGTTAAAGCTGCATAGTCTCCCAAAACTCTATAGTATGTTAAATTTGTACAGTCTCCCAAAACTCTAGCATGTTAAAACTGTACAACCTCCCAAAACTCTAGCATGTTAAAACTGTACAACCTCCCAAAACTCTAGCATGTTAAAACTGTACAACCTCCCAAAACTCTAGCATGTTAAAACTGTACAACCTCCCAAAACTCTAGCATGTTAAAACTGTACAACCTCCCAAAACTCTATAGTATGTTAAATTTGTACAGTCTCCCAAAACTCTAGCATGTTAAAACTGTACAACCTCCCAAAAATAATTTTAAAATCATGTCTTACCACCCAAATTCACCAAGTTTGTCCAGTGCAGCTTGCATAGTCCTTGGAAGGTGGATGTTTTGAAAACGAGATTCATTTTGCCCAGGTTGTACATATGGAATGTATTTAAATGATTGTTTTGGTTTTCTAATTACCTTCAGTGACCTTCAGTGCTCACTTATCTCCTGCTTAGAGGACGCCCCAGGAAAATACTAGCCTTATAATTTGAATTATCTTTCTTCTCATCGCTTATTTATTATGAAATAATGAATTATTGCTGTTATTTAACTGAACTTTGCCTGTAATTTTATGTACAATTTCTTAATCCCCATTCCGATAACAGAAAACGTTTGCTGTCTGTTACAAAATAATGCAATTTCAGATATTTCCTTTTTTTTTTTTTTTTTTTTTTTTGAACTGCGCAAAAGCTGTTGAACTTCATCTAACTGCATTACAGAATTTACGTATGATTCCTGTCCTATTATGCGTAGCATTGGTATAACTTATAAATAGAAATCGCCATTGAAATTTGTAGCATTTAAGTATCTACACATTTTCTTTAAGGTTATTTTACATGATGAAGACATTTGTATTTTCTTTGATTTATAAATGTCAAATTTCAAAGCTTAAAATTTATTTTCGAAAAAAAAAAAAAAAATTTCCAAACTAGTGTCCAGGACTGCAAATATAATACGATTCACTTCTATTGTTTCCAGTGGGGCATTATTTGGGAGAATGATGTCTTGTGACCTATGCAAAAAATGCGCAAAGAGAATTATCTCAGAATTTTTTTTCTTTTCTTTTTATAATTTATTCTAGGATAGGAGAGAGAGAGAGAGAGAGAGAGAGAGAGAGAGAGAGAGAGAGAGAGAGAGAGAGAGAGAGAGTAAATAGAACAGATCATACAGAAGATCTATATTCTATCTTCAAGGGAAACGCTATGGATCGATAAAAAGAAATGGACGGACTGACGGAAGACTAGAAGGAAGAATGGTAAACAATTATTGTACATGACCTGTTATTGTAAATTTTAACAAGTTAAAACAATAAAAACATTAAGTTTAAATGTATAATAAAAGAGAAAACAAATCTCACAATTCTTGCAATTTATGTAAGACACTTATGCAACATTAACAGATTTGTTTTGTTGTGAATAATTAGAATCCTAGATTATATTACGCTGTAAATTATATATATATATATATATATATATATATATATATATATATATATATATATATATATATATATATATATATATATATATATATATATATATAGTTTATGTGCAATGGTACCTGTGCAAAATATGAAACATATAGTACAACATTTGTATCTTGAAGGCACTGGAGAGGGTCAGCCTTTTCTCTGGGTAAATTGCCCTGAGTTAATATGTCAAATATTTCACACCTTATGCATTTATCTCCATCACAAGAAACCTAACTTGCGTTACAACGTGCGTTACTCCGGGTTACAGAGCGAATAAAACGTACTCATTCTTTTTTAAAAAATATTTCTTCCAGGTTTCACGATATTTCCAGAATACAGTAAATCCTACAGTCCAGAATAACCTGAACAAAACTATACTCCCACATATTTCAATCAATCTAAATACAAAATATCGCAACAATTTAAAATCTTACATCGTGCCATCCATAACACACGATGTTTAGTTTTGCACGTGCGAATCCATTATGAATTATAGAGGTGACTGTCAATTGTGTAAGACAGCACCTGCTGAGATCAAGCACGAATTGTTCAATACACGCACCCTAATATTATAGTTAGAAAGGGTAATCAGTACCGGCATGTGATTCAGTAGGTTTCATCAACGATAGAAAAGTCCTGTTAGTACTTGCACGAGATTTCCCTCCTGTCAGTATTTACAGAGAAGGATAGTTTCAAAACCCAATATTTTTAATTGTAAATGTTAGGTAGAATACAACGTACTCGGCTTTTCCAACCCTCGAGTTAATAATGTGTGGGCTGTTTACATTGAATTGCATAGAATAAGCATCATAAGTGTGTGGGTATTCTCTCTATAATGGGCCTCAGATTGCGCCTTTGCCATTATTGGAGTGAATGCACTCTCACTCATACTATATCTAATACATAAGTACTAAAACTTCTTTCTTTTCGCTGGTAGAGACATCTTAACAATGTACGGACGCGCTCTACTCTGGACTTTGCCATGCCTCGAGTTAATAATGTGTGGGCTGTGTACAATTGTATGTGCTACAATAACCCTTTGCACGGTTCATTTACGCGTGCGTGGCGAACAACGTTGCTGAAATCACACAAACTTATTTTACATGGTTACCCCACGTACCTGATGGTTACGTGCGCTCCATCCCTGTCATACCCCCACCCCATCATATCTTGACTCAGTCCTTCATTAGGAGAAACAAAGAATCATGCTATGTACGTACGATTTTTTGCTAGGGAATGCAGATTTTAAAAATAATAACTTTATTTTTTTAAAATGCAAAACCGTACTGTACATTGTTGTTCGATTTGTCAGGTATCGCCATGCAACGGTGGAATGAAATATGTAGGACATTGTTCGGCAGATGTTCAATTTGTCCGGTATGGACATGCACAAGTAGAATGAAATATGTAGGACACTGTTCGGCAGATGTTCAATTTGTCCGGTATGGACATGCACAAGTCGAATGAAATATGTAGGACACTGTTCGACAAATATTCAATTTGTCCGGTATGGACATGCACAAGTATAATGAAATATGTAGGACACTGTTCGGCAGATGTTCAATTTGTCCGGTATCGACATGCACAAGTAGAATGAAATATGTAGGACACTGTTCGGCAGATGTTCAATTTGTCCAGTATGGACATGCACAAGTAGAATGAAATATGAAGGACACTGTTCGGCAGATGTTCAATTTGTCCGGTATGGACATGCACAAGTAGAATGAAATATGTAGGACATTGTTCGGCCGATGTTGGGTAAATCACTGAGGAAAATAAATCAGCACCTTATGATTGAAATGCACATTTTGTTTCATCCGTACCCACGAATGAAAAAGTCCGATGAAATCGAGTACTGTGTTGGAGATAAGCATTTATCACAGGATCATCATTGATACACAACTGGATAAATAATGAATCCATCCGCATAACCCTCTCCAGGAGGTTGAGTCACCATATAAATACGGTCACAGTTCACTATACGGTGGGTAGAGTGAACAGGTATAGGCTATGTCATCTTTTGGCTAATCATGCGGACTGTGTTTCTCTTTTCCCGCTTAAAATCTTGTGCTGAACAACAAACCTTCCTGCAAATGAAACGAATGACGGTCTGGAATTAGAATAATACAAAGTACGAGAATCAACGTTCTTTCCCTTGCTGACATGTACACAAACTACTATGCTGGCCACTAACATGGTCAGTTATATGTTAATGCATAAATAATACGTACTTCTACATAAGAACTCTAACAGAAAATGAAAAACTATACGATGGTCGTTATAGTTGTCTGAAAAATAGATCAATACAAGTACCATGAACCAGTGCCTTGTTTGTATTTATCATTAAAATGTAATAAAGACATTTCCTTTCTTTACTTAATTTTTTATTTAGAGATATAGTTTTTGTGACATGTGGATTTGTAACACTTATACTGACAAAAGTTTGATAATGCAAAAGTTAATCACTACTTTTCTTCCTCCTCCTATTATTATTATTATTATTATTATTATTAAGAAACTACCTTGTATTCTCTGTCTTTCTGAGCCATGATCCTCCTTTTCTTACAAGGCTTTAAATAAGGAAAATGAAGCCAATAAGAATTCTAACTATTGATACAAGAAAGTGAATAATGAAATATAAGGTGAATCAATTCAAAAGTAATGGTCAATGATGGATATTTTTAGTTCAAATAAAATACTTAATTTATTCCAAATTAGAAAATACTGATGCATATTTCTGGACAGAAGAATATAATAGAGTAATACACTGTACCATGTTTTAAAAATATAAATTGAAGAAAATTGGTATAACTTAAATAATTATACATAATCCATCTTATATCTTCATCTTTAATGGCAAAGACAACGTGAAAATACTATCGTAAGCGGGGTTTTGGCACGATACGAATATTCTTTAGAGCTATAAAGAGGACATCATATAATCTAGAAGTTTCAGAATTTTGGAAATTCGAGATAAATTCAAAACTATAATGTTTTTACACAAATTGTTGGCTTAGGCGGACAATGAGACTGTAGTCAAATCAGCACAAGGAATCTAAACCGCTAATTAGGGGATATGAGTTTTCAGTACTAACGAAAAAGCACTGACCGGGGAAAAGGGATGATCCTCCACCATCTGGACTGGAGACGTCATACCCTAGGTGAACCCACTTCCTACACCTTGCATCTACACCGCTAGGTGATCCCCAGAACCCAGAGTCAGCACCTGCACCGCCAACGCAGTAGATAGCGGCACCGGCAATGTAACCATAATACCATTTATTTCTACCCTAAGAATGAACATGACGGTGTATCGAATAAATCTATTCATCCCTTGTATTAATCCCTCTGTACTGCCACTATGTATTAACCGATTAACGTATTGCATTGTATTAAATAAAGTCATTTTGCTTGCACATTAGTTCTCTTTTTGTATTATATAAATGGCCATCTCTTTTTCTGTTTAGGTAAAACTCCCAAGGTAAGCTAATTCAACCTCCGTTTAAAACCCAAGAAACAATATCAGATCATTTCTCAAATATTCCTATTAATACCCGACACTCGGTCAAATCTTGTACGGGAGCGATTTTGTCATTTAATACTCATTACATTAATTGACTCGTCAAAAATAATGTTGTGTGTTTCCCTAAAACTATGATCCCACCGTTACATGTGTCAAGATTGCAGATCTTAAAACTTCTACATTAGAATATTTTTTCTTTACCTGATACCTGAAACATGTGTATTTGACAGATAGACACACACACGCACGCACACACACACACACACACACACACACACACACACACACACACACACACACATATATATATATATATATATATATATATATATATATATATATATATATATATATACACACACAGAGATCATTCGTCGATATATAGTGCACAAAAATCAATCCTGGTAAAAATGAACGAAATACACACACACACACACATAAATCTATAACAATGGATTACAATAAAAAGCTATAGATTTACAAAGAAAAAAAAAACCAGCTCTATTTCTTCACGTGTGCGTCAAGATGTATATTTACCATTTTTAATATACCCGTATCCCGTATATTCAAAGATCTTGTATTTTAGTCAAAGGCTAAAAAAAAATAATAATAAAAAAAAATAGATTCAATAAATACATACGTTTAGATGTCTTTGAATATAGCTACCTCGTCAATTTCTCAAAGCCTGTATGTTTATAAATCAGATGTTGAATCGTAAACAGTAAAACAACAAATTATTGAAGATTAAGTTAACTAGATATCATTAGCTATAACATAAGGAAAATTGAAACAGAAAATATACTACAACAGAAAACAAAATATGATTTACCAACCAATTCGCACTACGACACTGTAATAGAATTGTTTTCTTGCTTCTGTCAGTGGATATTCCTACTGTATTGATGTACATATCTACATTTCACTATTACTTCTACCACAAC
Source organism: Margaritifera margaritifera (assembly GCA_029931535.1). Classification (NCBI taxonomy): domain Eukaryota; kingdom Metazoa; phylum Mollusca; class Bivalvia; order Unionida; family Margaritiferidae; genus Margaritifera; species Margaritifera margaritifera. The sequence goes on from JAQPZY010001688.1 coordinate 4,656,285, forward strand.
TACTCCAACTTTACCGGGCAAAATAACTCAGCAGAATTAAGTATCTGTTTGCTTGTTGTTGTTTTTTGCGCTAAACCAATACAGCTCTCTCTCTCTCTCTCTCTCTCTCTCTCTCTCTCTCTCTCTCTCTCTCTCTCTCTCTCTCTCTCTCTCTCATCAACGCTGAGAAAATGTCGCAACGCGATGGGCTTCCAACCCCCATGGTCCTACAGCCGATGGTCGAGTACAAGTCATCTTATATCTTCTTTGTGCTTCCATTTAATTGATCAACAGTCTATACGAACACATGCACAATCATCATACTCTGTCCAGGACGATTAGAAGAATTTACATTCCATATAAAATAATTTCAACTATTCTCTACAAGGTTTTCCCGAAGAGATAGTATTCGAGTCTTCCATCCTGTCACGAAGTTTATCTTGCTTTTTGGTGAGCAGCGGTCTCAGTGGTTAGCGTGCCGGATTCGCGACTAGAAGGGTGCGGGCTCGAATCTCGTTCTGATCAGGCCGAGTCTCCCGCCGTGGTGTGTCCCTGTACAAGATAATCTACTCGAATCGCCTCTTACTAAATAGTCCTTAATGTTGATGTGCCGTTATAAAAACAATGTCAGTAAGGCAGGCAGTGTGATGTTAAATGAGGATTTCAAGTTGGGTATAGGCTGACCCTCATTTTTCATTCTTTTTAAGTTCCGATTGTGGCAGCTCGATAGTAAGTTGGGTTGGGGTCTCCATTTTTTTGGCGATTAGAATTACGTGTTTAAGCATTTTAACATATTTTTTTTTTACCATCTCGTGCATAGTGAGGTTGACGGTGGTATTATGGGCAATGAACGGCGAGTTAGCAACAAGACGTTCGCAATTATTTCTTGTTCGTCTTCCTCCTCCACCTTCTTGTCCCCTTTTTCCTCATTCAATCTGTCCTTATTGTCGTTGTCGTCGCTTTCTTCGAATATGCATTAACCAGCTTATAAACGTATAATTTTTCTATGCAACATGGTTTCATTGTGTAGTCTCGTCAGTCTGAGGTCACTGTGCTTTTAATGTTTTGTTCGATGCGTCGATGCTGTTTGCTTTTACTCCAGTTCTGACACAATATCAGTTCATCGAAACAGTGTCTAAGGAAAGACTTTAAATATTCATCCTCTTCGTCTCTCGTTTCGTCTCGATTCAGGCCTTCTTTGTCGACTAATTTCTTCACTAATTTGCTCCATTCGCCTTCATTGCCGTTCTAGGTAAAATGCACGTACATCTGAAGCGCAGAGTCTTCGACCTCCTCTTGAATATAAAAGCATTTGCTGGAAAGGGGGTGTCGTAATGCTTCTGTTTTACTTGTAGCTTCAACATTCAGTCTCAAATGACTGCCTTGATGACACCACTCCCATATATTGTACATTTTGAAGTTTAACTACTGTGATATCAATTCTTTACATATATGTGGGCGTATCTATTGCCTTGTGTGCAAGCGGTGCTGACTCCAACATCAGAGGATAAATAGGGGCTGTTTGAAAATCTTAAGTTGGAAAACTACGATCACAGTTTGTGGATCAGATGCGGAGTTATCTAATTCTAAACCATGCAATGTAGGTCGCTGAGATTCTAATTGGAAGGGTGCAAACTATTTGCCTTCTGAATGAATATAATCCGTTGTATTTTCTAGCTCCAAATCATTCGATTTTAATAATTAAAAGTCTGGTATTGTGTGTTTCAGATCCTTTTGTCCATAGGGATTTTGTATGCAGTCTTAAAACTGGTTCATAAACTTGTTGAGATTTTCTGGTTACTTTGGGCTCTCTGAGATAATTATTTCTTGACGATAGATCGAAACAAGACCATGTAGTGACCATTACTACGCTGAGTTTAATCTATAGTATCATGAATGTTGTTACTGATAGCAACAATCGAGAGATTTCGGTGATGGCTCCACTTCGTGAGTAAGTCATTGATGGCGCTTGAAGTAGTACCAGATTAGGTCACCGCACATTGAAAAAAAAATATCGATCCATGTTCTAAGAATTCCCACTTACACATTTAATAGTCAGAAAGACAATTTTATGAACAAGAGGTCTAAGTGGGCCCCCAGGCCGCACACCTCCTGACATCTGCCTAGTAGCCAAATGAAAGAGCAGTTGGCCAAGGAATTATGGGTCAGTAGGATTCTTTCTGTTGAAATGTATCCAATGCTTTTGATTACATATGCTATGAAACAACTGTTTCCATTTTGTTTTTAGTTTTTGCTTCTTCAACCATATCTGATCACACTTCAGCATCATTTGTCCGATATTAAAATACCCCTACGTCAGGACACTTTATACCATAGTTGGTCATATTCTGTTCAGCGTTTTTTGAGATAAATTTGTATAAATGTTTTTAAACGTTTAGTAACGGCTGCCATACTTGATGGCGGAACATCATCATTGGTATAAATCTAAAAGGCGTTCAAGCTGAGACATTGTCAAATGTGGTTAAATTCTGCTAAATGGTTATTTAGAAGAAGTTATTAAAGGTTTTTCTATTTTTAGTAACAGCACCCATATTTAATAGCAGATTGGCATCATTTGTATAAATTGAAAAGCCCCCCATGCCAGAATGCCTTCTAAAATTTGGTCAAAATCTGTTCAGCGGTTTTGGAGAAAAAGTAGTTTAAGTAATGACGGCCATATTTGAATTCGGATTGACAACATTAATACAAACTTGAAAGCCTTTGTGCCAGGATGCTATGTGCCAAGTTTGGTTGAAACTAGTCTTGAAAATAGCAATTGCTGACGAACTCCGGACGGACGACATACGACACACACTGGACGAAGGGCCATACCATAAGCTCACTTAGTTTTACGACCAGGTGAGGTAACGCCATTTGGGGATGCCATCAACTGTAAATCTATATAATTCCATCCGGTGAGAATGAGATAGGCCTTCTTTGCAACAAACGTGTGTCTATCATGTTTTTCAACAAGATGTTGGCAGGGAATCAAATATAGTGAATGGGATTTTTAACATACATATGTAGTTTGCTTTTGACACTCATAGGACTGTGGTTATGATGGGGCTGATATTGGCAGTGGTGGTTATGATGGTGTGGTGGTGGTGGTTTCGCATGGCATCTTTTCTAGGGTAAGGTTACTGTCACAAAAGACAAGAAATTTAGGTTCTAAAGTGACATATATGATTGATTTATGCCAAAGTTTGACTTTCCCAATACTGTGGTAACAGTCATGGTAGCGGAGGAAGTGTTGTTCTTGCTATTCTTGGTGGTGCTGTTAAGGTTTGTGGGCGGGAGTGAAGGCAGCGCTGGTGGTGTTTGTGGTGGTGGTGGTGTGATGGTAGTGGTGCAGGTGATGTAAGTGGCGGTGATGGTGTTTATGCAGTTTGTCTCATGATGTGGTGGTGTCGGTGGTGGTAGCGACGGTGTTTTGGTGGTGGTGATGGTATAGAGCTTGGGGTAGTATATATGATAGTGGTGTCGATTGCAATCGGTGTGGTGGGAGATGGTAGTGGTGATGGCAGCTATGGAGTTTGTGGTAATGTGGTGTGGTTACATTAGTGTAATTACTGTGTGATGATGGTGATGATAGTGCCGAGTTAATGGCGGAATTATGGTGCCGTTGGTGCTGTAGTTGTGCTGTTTGTAGTAGTGGCATAAGATCGTTAAAATGATCACTAGCATAGCTGCCATCACCAACACAAGCAGCACCAACAACACTACCGTCATCAACACTATAACTGGCGCTATAATCATCCCCACATAGCAACAACTCGTACAAAATACCGCCAAAACATCACCACTACCACGACCACCGCCTCTGTATTTTCCATATACTGCCACCACTAACACCACCACTTCCGCTCCAAGACATCACCATCAACATCGCAAATAACACCACCAACACCGCCATGAAACCATTACCACAACCATCACCACCATTGCCCCCAGTAACAACAAACTGCTACAGCAATCACACCACCAACAACACCACCGCCGCTGGCACTACAACCATCACAACAGTAACCACTACCCCAAACGCCATCGACACTTCCATAACCATCGTTTAACATACACAAACCAGACGAACCGCATACAGACGCGCCACCAAAACCACCACCACCACGATCGCCGCCACCACACTGCCACTACCATCAACACAGAAGGTACAACCTTCACCATCACCATACTACCACAACAACATCAAAAGCAAAATTACCGTGACTAGAACTTCCACCGCAACCATCACTGTTACAACCAATGTCATAAGAAGTATCAAGAAGGCAGAACTCACCAATAGATTTAATTTAACATTTGAACATGGAATCGTAACTTTTCTTCTTACTTAGCGTAATGAAAAGAAACTCACGTCGTTCTTGTTAACAATCTTTCACTAGAAAACATGCAATGGAAATATACCCCATCAACATTTCCGACATCGCCACCAGCACCACCACTGACAAGCTGCTCATACCACCACCCAAATATAACACACAGCAGTGCACCAAAAGAAAACTACATATGCATGTTTAAACACATTTTTGGCACAATTCTTGTCAGACTTACAATTTATGGAAACATCTTTGTAACGGAGAAAGCTGCTAATTTTGTCCTGACCAAAAAGAAATATATGGCTTTTATAAGCTATGGAAGACATTATTTGAAGTTAGGCCATTAGTGACTTGTTCACGGTTGGGAGCCATCACCGAAATATCTGTGTCATTAGCATGAATTACAACCATCATTAGAATTAGATAACTCACTCCAATTGCAAACCCTCAACTGGAGACGTAGCAGTGGAACTTAGAGATTGTATACTCAATTTGCCAATAACTGTCGTCCCATAATTGTTATACGGGTCACACAATTTGCCAATAACTGTCGTCCCATAGTTGTTATACGGGTCACTCAATTTGCCAATAACTATCGTCCCATAGTTGTTATATGGGTCACTCAATTTGCCAATAACTGTTGTCCCATAGTCGATTCTCGAGATTAGGATTTCATCGATGGTCAGTCGTCTTTAACAAAGCATTTGTTCCAGTGAGGTTTTTGGAGGTAGAATTTCACCCCCTCCGCCAGTCAATGGAATGTTCCGGTGTTGTTTTTGGAGGTAGACTTTCACCCACTCCGATAGTCAATGGAATGGCTCACGTGTATACAAAGGATCGAGATCACGCTTGAAAATATCGATCAACACTTTTATGTGCGACGCCTGCGGAGTCGTGTTTTCCAGCCTTGGCAAAATGTAACGTCATATAAGGGAGAGTTTCTATTAAAGTAGTCAATAGATGAAGTCCACAGAAAACCATACGAGGATGCCGATTACCCAAGTATGCGATCATATGAAGAGGAGGACGACGACTCCACTCTTTAAAAAACTGGTGCATTTTGCCTACGAGGACCACGAAGACGATAAAAACAAATTAGTCGAGATATTAGATACTAAGTAAATGAAATCAAGATGAAGCGGACAAAAGACACTTTTCTAAATATAGAAAGTCTTTCCTTTAACACTATTCCGATTATCTCTATCTATTTTGTCACGACCAGAGTAAAAGCAAGTTGCATCGACGTATCGAAAATGACATTAAGAGCACGGTGTCCTCAGAATAATGCGACTATGAAGACGCCGTGAAAACGATAAATCATAGAAAATAAGGACACATTTGATAAGCATAGAAATTAAGGACACATTTGATAAGTTGATAAAGTATAGAAAATAAGGACACGTTTGATAAGCTGATAAAGTATAGAAAATAAGGACACGTTTGATAAGCTGATAAAGTATAGAAAATAAGGACATGTTTGATAAGCTGATGAAGCATAGAAAATAAGGACACGTTTGATAAGCTGATAAATCATAGAAAATACTGACACGTTTGATAAAACGATAAAGCAGAGAAAATACGGACACGTTTGATAAACTGATAAAGCATAGAAAATAAGGACACGTTTGATAAAAACGATAAAGCATAGAAAAAAGGACACGTTTGATAAGCTGATAAAGCATAGAAAATAAGGACACGTTTGATAAAAATGATAAAGCATAGAAAATAAGGACACGTTTGATAAGCTGATAAAATCGACAAAAGCGACAAAAATGAGAAAATGAGGAAATGACCAAGGGAGAGGAAGGGGATGAGGGAGAGGAGAGAGGAAGATGCAGAAGATAACGTTAGCACGACTGTCACGTTTCTAACTCGCCGCTCACTATTCCAAACATACGTCAACCGCAAAATGATCTAAATGGTTCAAACAAATAAACAGAAATTACTATATAATGGATGAAAGACCTATTTCTTTCTAATTTTACCCAAATCTTGAGTGCACTTATTTGAGACAGAGATCATAAGAAGCATTCCATCCGTCGCCGACGTAGACGCCTGTCAGAAAAGCTTTCTACATGGAGCAGGAATATAGGACCGTGATCCCTTTCCTATTGGATAGTGCAACAAGGTTCGAGTTCTGATAAAAATTGTGACACCTACCCAATTTGTTGTAGAGGTGGCAAGATCTGTGCTAAAAATAATTAGAGAAGAGTTATAGTCTATGGACAACTTTGCAACCATCCTCAACGAAGTGAACCATCATGGATAAAGAAAGAAAAAGAGGAGGAAAATAAACCTTACGTTTGTTACAGGAAGGGTTGATTTAAAACAATATTTATTTCCAACATTATCATAGAAAGTACATAAAATATCACATCAAGAGATACAAAGGACTGAATTATATAAAATATCACATCAAGAGATACAAAGAACTGAAATATATAAAATATCACATCAAGAGATGGAAAGGATTGAAGTATATAAAATATCACATCAAGAGACACAAAGGACTGAATTATATAAAATATCACATCAAGAGATACAAAGAACTGAATTATATAAAATATCACATCAAGAGATGCAAAGGATTGAAGTATATAAAATATCACATCAAGAGACACAAAGGACTGAATTATATAAAATATCACATCAAGAGATACAAAGAACTGAAGTATATAAAATATCACATCAAGAGATATAAAGGACTGAAGTATAGAAACCATCACATCAAGAGATGCAAAGGACTGAAGTATATAAACTATCACATCAAGAGATGCAAAGGACTGAAGTATAGAAACTATCACATCAAGAGATGCAAAGGACTGAATTATATAAAATATCACATCAAGAGATGCAAAGGACTGAATTATATAAAATATCACATCAAGAGATACAAAGGACTGAATTATATAAAATATCACATCAAGAGACACAAAGAACTGAATATCACATCAACAGATGCAAAGGACTGAGGGGACAAGTTTAAGTTTATTTTCAGCTCTCTTCTCATTAACATTAGTCTTTACTTAGAGTATCGGACTGATGCGGGGAATGAAAGACAATAAACAGATAAATGCAAAATTTGATACTAGCTAATGAAATACTTTTATAAAAATTTTGCATACAATATTGTAATAGTGTAAGATAGTAATTAACAAGTATTGATTGCAGAATTATGATACATACTAATAGACACAGTGGCGCAGCAAGAAATTCTGCACCACCATCCCGCAAAACTTAATTCTGGGGCCCCCTCTCAATAATAAAAGTTGTTTCATGGAAATTTGGGGCCCACACTGGGCCTGCCCCCCTCCTCCCCCCGCAGTTGCGGGAGTTGCTTGGGCGGTTGCTATGCCATTGAATAGACAAGACCCGAAAAAAGTCAGATGATGTATATGGGGTACATAAACATACGCACCAGAGATCATATCAGGAAAGTGTGAAGACAATAAATGATACTAGATAAATCTCTTAGTTTCTGTTAGGATTGTCTGGACCGATCTGAATATCTCCTCATTTGCCTCAAGTGATTGCAACGGGTTACCCAATAATAACGAAGATATGTCTATATTTTGGAACAATTTACGTATTGTATGGTTCCTGTTGACAATATATTTGACACAGTCTAAATGAATTTTTTTGCAGTTTCTGGTTTACTGCAAGAACAAGTGCTGTTTAATGACAAATGATTTCTGAATAGGTCATCGTTTCATGAGCTACAACCTAGCTGAAGTCTTGAATATACAATGTGTACATATCTCCCACCCAGATAGAAATAGGCTGGGACTTTAATTGATTCCTGTTTAAGTATAACTTAAAGGAATAAAATGATGCGTTGTTCCTATTCTGCAAATGGAAGCGATCCTATTCAGTTACAGACTTTGGTAAAAAATAATTTTTATATAAGTTAGTCCTAGTAAATGGCGTTTTGGAGGTTAGATCTATCACGATGTTGTCTATTAATTACCTGCTGAATTCGATTATTTATTTGAGTCCTTTGCGTCGCTATATTTTCTCAACACTGAGAGAGAGAGAGAGAGAGAGAGAGAGAGAGAGAGAGAGAGAGAGAGAGAGAAATTTAGATATATACAACAACACAATCCTATAACAGTGTTGTAAAGCAAATTTGTTGTTAAATAAATTTAGCCTTTTTTATAGTAATTTGATTTCTGCTTTCTTACTAGTACTAATGGTTTCTACTTCATATAATCCTGAACTGTATAGATCCTATTCTGTTTACAATTTTATCTGATTAATAAAGACCCAAGAATAGAAATTGAAGAACAGCTTGTATCTGTGTTACTAACCTTCGACACAAAGAGCAAAACAGAAGAACAAAAGAGAAACTCCGATATATTAGAATTGTCAATATATCAAAACATATATAGTGAAGAAATCGAGCCTTCAAATTTGTAATTTAATTACCAATCTATCTATCTATCTATCTATCTATCTATCAATCTATCTATCTATCTATCTATCTATCTATCTATCTATCTATCTATCTAATATAAATATGTATCTTTGAGGTCTCAAGTAAAGGAAGAAAAAATTCTAATGTAGATGAATTGAAAATCTGCTGAAACAAACAAATCTTGTTACATGTAGCGATGAGATCAGAGCTTGCACATAGGGCCTCAATATATTTTCTCTGACAGAGCTTGCACATAGGGCCTCAATTTATTTTCTCTGACATAGCTTGCACATAGGGCCTCAATTCATTTTCTCTGACGTGTCAATTAAGGTAAACAGGACAAAATGCCCGAATCGTTCCCAAAAAAAATATGATAGATGGTCAAGTATTAGTCAAAATATTTTCAAAGCTACCTAATTTTGTTTATTAGGTTCCAACAAAAAAGGTTGAATTAGAACAAAGTGGGAGCTTTACCTGGACAGAGAGGTTGTTATTATACTGTTATGAACATAAAACCAGTTTTAATTAAAATAACGTTCTTTAATGCAATGCAACACTTCAATTGATTAGTACGTCACAGCCACACAAAAAAACAGAAAAAAAAAGGATTGATACACAGAGATGAATGGTTTTATTAGATACCAACAAAAGCGTTACCTAATGTTTATGTTGTCGTATCTATATGTCTGTCCTTTTGCCTACCATCATTTTGTAATCATCTGACGTGCTTATTGTTATGGTAGGGATTAGGATTAGTATAGGAATTATATCACCAGCACCGTCATCGACAGTGCCGTCATCGACAGTGCTTGGCGGCGACAGTGCAGATTTAGTGTTCTGGGTATCGCGTCAACGGTATACGTGGGCTCCTACTCCCATCGTGTTATGCTCTCTTTCGAGTTTACCACAATTGTTTTGTTTTAAATGCAACAGTAAACTTTCTAAGTATTCTTTGCCTCGTATGTTGTGACGGATGATCTTTTTAAATGACTTTTCTAACAATTTATTGAAAAGATATTACAAATAAGATTTTGCAGATTCATGCCTAACCTGAAACATTGATATTTATCTGTCTACTAAAATAATACAAGCCAAAATGAAACTAAGTAGATATGTGCATGATGGAAATAAGTGTGAATGTTCTGATTTGTCTAAAACTACACATACAAACAGATAAATCAGCACGACAAATCCAAGATTGTACAGGACGTATAGTATTCCCAGTACGGTTAGGACGATGCCCTCGATTTCGTCTGCTCGAGTTCGGTTGTCCAGCAACCGCGTTACGATGGCGTGCCATGTGCACACCGCAGACAGCATGATCATGGAGGCCAGCAGATACTTATCCTGAAAACAGAACATTGGTCTCATGACTTGGGTCAGACAACAACTGTATGTTACATTCTAAAACTTTCAACAATAGCAGCATAACACGTAATGTAATATGTTGATTTCCAGATCTAGCCAATTTTCTCCTGTATTAACTGTCATCATCATTCACTCAGCGTGCTACTAACATGAATATGATATCATAAAGTCTCACATGCTTCATAATACAGTATATTTCGAAGCATCTCATTTTCTTTTTAACTTTGCCGTACCTTTCAAGTTTTAAATTGTATTATCTTTTTTTCATAATGTGAGCTAGTTTCATCATACACTACAGACGTTCACATGGTCATTGTTGATAGCTGGAGGGTATGATGCCGGGCAGTCTACTTTTGCTCTCGATTCATGTGGTCATCAATCTAATTGTTATTAAATGTTTAGGGTGTACATGGGCTTGATTATCATATTGCAAAACTCTGTAATATTTCCAATGTGTACACATTTCAAAGATTACTAATAGAATGTTAGTGTAGTAAAATACTTCCATAGAGACGAGGGGGTTGGGGTGGTGGGTAAACACACTCCTCATAGCACTCTTCACTATAACATATCCATTTCATGATATCAAGATTAGCAAAAGAAATAAGGCTGACAATGGTGTAAATTACTGACCATGTAAGTGAGATAGGAGATCCTTGGGAGACTGGAATTGACCACGGACTTGAAGGCCACGGCGGTGAGGACCAGAGTAAAGGACAGCTGTAAACGGTTCTGAGGCAGTGATTTGTCCACCGAAAATGTGGCGAAGGCTAAGCTGCAGATCAAGAACTGAAACACAGGAAATCCACATACACATCCTATTAAAGAATTACTACTTTTCTATAAAAAAACAAAAAAACTGAAATACAGTAAATCCACATACACATCCCATTCAAGAATTACTACTTTTCGGCAAAAAACTGAAACACAGGAAATCCACATACACATCCCATTAAAGAATTACTACTTTTCTACAAAAAACTGAAACACAGAAAATCCACATACACATCCTATTGAAACATTACTACTTTTCTACAAAAAACTGAAACACAGGAAATCCACATTCACATCCTATTGAAACATTACTACTTTTCTACAAAAACTGAAACACAGGTAATCCACATACACATCCTACTGAAACATTACTACTTTTCTTAAAAAAAAACTTGAACACAGGAAATCCACATACACATCCTATTGAAACATTACTACTTTTCTAAAAAAAACCTGAAACACAGGAAATCCACATACACATCCTATTAAAGAATTACTACTTTTCTTCAAAAAACTGAAACCACATACACATCCTATAAAAAAATTACTTCTTTTCTACAAGAAACTGAAACACAGGAAATCTACATACAAATCCCATTAAAGAATTATTACTTTTCTAAAAAAAAAACTGAAGCACAGGAAATCCACATAAAACCCTATTAAAGAATTAATACTTTTCTAAAAAAAATTGAAACACAGGAAATCCACATACACATCCTATTAAAAAATTACTACTTTTCTACAAAAAACTGAAACACAGGAAATCCGTCGTTAATTCAGATATGTCTGTATGTTTCTCCATGCTACTATTTTTACTATATCAAATCAGGATAAGTGTTTGATCCAGGACTCAGCAATTCATGTTTGCCACTCTGTATAAAAAACGGCGTGAATGCAACTGTCATGCCAGTTCTTACGTTCTTAAATATCGCTATATGTATATGTTGTCATAACAACTCCCTGAACATTACTACATGTTGCCACATGTTGCCGTGCTTTAACGTCGTCAAATCGTTATTCGATCATATTGCCCTTTAAAAACTTTTTTATCTTGGAAATATGCCGAAAGATTGTTTCTTGTTAATTCATTTTTTTTTTCTTCTGCTTCTTCTTCTTTCATTTTACTTCTCATTTATTATTTTTGACTTACACAAAACGCTTAGCAGACGGAAAGAAGCAAAAAGGATAGAAAGGGAAGACAGTGAGAATTATATAAAAACTCTTGTTAGTTTCATTTATACTACACTTGTTTATCTGATTCAAGTATCACAATTCAATAATTTTCTTTTACAAGATTTGCTATATGATTTTCTTCCCAATAATACCCACATAATTCATTGCAATCAGAGTGCTTAATTCAATAAGGTTCTGTCAGTGAAATCCAGTCATTCACCAGAATCAAAAAGAAACAGTAAAAACATATGCCTATTTTTTGAAGATAAAACGATATATGATAGCTTATAAAAGAGAATACGAATTCGGATATATTTATCAGATACGGAAAAGGAATACGTTGGAAATAGATAAACACTGCGGGTTTTCTATCATTCTTTCACCCTTTTGTCCTTTCTATCCGTATTACTACTTACATTTAGTAGCGATTAGGCGACATTTAAATACCTTCACATTTAAGCTCAATGACATTTACTAACGTCCCTGAACCTGATTGTAGTGACCTTTAAAGCTCGATGAAAGTAAAATATCGGCAACATTTAAGAACTTAACATCAGTAAGAAATGTCTATGTAATACTACTAATATTAGCTGTCACATTTTAACTTCTCATTCCCAAGGATATTTCATGTCCTCCTGAAAACTGCGAGCTGAGGCTGTTAGAAATCTATTTATAGAAATATAAGAAACAGATGTAACTGCCCGAAATAATAAACAATTTAAGTCAAGAGCATTAATTTACACCGTGATTTTCACCTTTGACCTTTCACATCAGTGTCGCTAAGACTGTTCACTGTCCTCCGCTAAGCTTGTATTAAAAGAAAGATAAGGACCTGTCAAGTGAAACTGAGAATTCGTCCCTGTGACATGATCTTTCTATGTCTTCTTGTAAATGTATGCGCAAAATCAAATGGTCATATTCATAAAAAACGAGAACCACATGCAAGTAAAACAATGCCGAAATTAAAACTTGAAACATTTGGCGCCAGCGATCCTAACACGAAAGCTTTTTGACTTTGAATCTCTATGGATGTTTATCACTCCATAATCAACTTATGTACTGAATCTGCCGATCAAGCATTTTTGCCAAAGAGATTGTCCTGTCCCAAAAACTTAACCCAAAGTTGACGCAGGTCAGTCAAACAGATATCACGTCTATATCATGTCTTTTGCGGCAATAGTCGCACATGAGGCAAAAACGAGCAGCCTACTGACGTCGTTATGTAATTCACCTATATAATCAGTAATATCAATACGGATTCCTCAATATTTCGAAAAGCGGCTTTCGTCAGTGTTGCCAAGCGACATCAAACAGTAGCCGACCAGAGAAGCAGATAATTATCAATTTGCATCAGACGCTTGAGAAGATTTCAGAACAGCTTTCTAATATGAAGCCCTTTGATATATCTAACACTGACTGAAAAAAGTACTTTTTTACGTATCTACTTAATCGGATGACTTGAATTCTGCTGTTTGTTAATGGATTTTTAGTCCCTTTGTTGACTCTGTTTGGACATAGGGTGGTCATAAATGACGCAAACGACACAAATGCTTTCTAAAACCCCAAGTTCATTCAGTATCTAAAGCTTGGTGGAGTGTTTGAATTGTTATTTGTGGCTGAATGAAAAAGTACAATACAGGTATCTGGTAAATTTCGAGGAAATACCGTAAATACGTTGTAAAAGCTTAAAATCAACACTTGCATATCAAAAACAAAGAAATGTTGTCTCTTTATTGGAGAGTGTCAGCAAATGCTGGTGATATTGCACGGAAAAGGTTGAGCCATCTACCTATGTACCCAGGAATAACCCTTTTTAATCCGGTATTTATCTACCTATGTACTCCAAAATAACCATTTTTAGTGCGGTATTTTTACTTGAACAATAAGATTACTGGATACTAGCCAAAATTCACATCAAGCAACTTTTTTTTTATTGGGAGGGGCTCCATAATTACGTTTTGTGCGGAGGGGGGGGGGGCAGAATTTCTTGCTACACCACTGGATACTGGTCAAGAGTGTCATATAACACTTGTACCTTTATTGGCAACTCCTGGCAAATTAAACAAGAGTCTCTCGAAGGGACTGGCACTCTACTGTGCGAAAATAAAATAATTTCCAGGATTTCAAAATAAGACCATTTCTTCCTTTTAACTGTCGACTGTTGAGACCATCTCTGATATTCTGCGATAACACAATTTTCAAATTAGCTGCCGTGATGCACATATTGGATGTCAAGTTGGCACCATTTTCATTTAGGACAAAGTAGACATCATTAGAAATGTTTTGGTGAAAACCTAATGTCATAATAATCATCCATTAAGGGGGAGTAGTGGCAAAGAGATTTTTTGTTAAATGGTCGTTGTGGCAGCCATATTGGATGTACGACTGGCACCTTTTTCAGTTAGGCCCAAATATGTATCATAAGTAGGCTGATTTTCAAGATGGCTGCTGTGATGGCCATATGGGGCTTCAGATCGGCATCATTTTCATTTAAGACCAACTACACATTTTGTTCAGAGTTGTGATAAAAATATTTTTAAGATGGCTGCCATTGCGGCCATATTGGATGTCAGATTGGCACCATTTTCATTTAGGACCAACCAGACATCATAAGAAGTCTTTTAGTGAAAACCTCATGTTGATATGACCATCCATGTAGGAGGGGTAGCGATAACACGATTTACAAGATTTCCGCGGTGGCGGCCATATTGGACATCAGATCTCCACCATTTAAATTTGAGACCAACTAAGAAGTCTTCTACTGAAAACCTATGTTGATATGATCATCCATGTAGGAGGAGTAGCAATAAAAAGATGTTAAATATGGCTGCCATGGCAGTCATATTGGATCTCACATCAGCACCATTTCATCTGAGACCAACTTGACATCATAAGAAGTCGTTTAGTGAAAACCCCATGTTGATATGACCATCCACTCAGGAAGAGTAGCAATAACAAGATTTTCAATATAGCTGTCGTAGCGGCCATATTGGACGTCAGATCGGCATGATTTGCATTTAGGACCAACTAGATATTATAAAATGTCTTTTAGTGAAAAGCCCATGTTGATATGACTATCCATGTAGGAGGAGTGGTGTACAACATTATTCTGCGGAGAATGAATCGAACATTTAGCGGCCATAGGCGTGATACTTTGAAACAAGCATGGATACGAGTTTTGCATGAACTTTGGTCAACTGTTTCAAAAACTTTCGCGGATATAGCTGATAAAAAGATAAATACCTGAGAAAAGATTCCGACAATGGATAGTTTACCATATCATAATCAGCTTGTATTGATCAAGTTCTCCAGGGCAACGTACGTTTATCAATGCGTTCAAGGAGAAGTTAATATACACAGCTCACTATGTAGCAAATAGGTGAAATCAAGTTATATCTACGGCCAAGTATGTCAAAAAGACAAGTGACAATAATCTTTTTATATTGGACGCACTGCTCATTACGATAATATTCTACTACAGTTTATACGGAGTGTATTCAGAGAACTTGACTTAACAGCCGCAAATAAATATATGAATGTGTACAAATATAAGTTAAGTGAGGATGACTTCAATATAGTAGTAAGTACACCAAAGCAATCTCATGTTTAGTTACAATTTTATCCGAAGTTTCATAAAGAACAAGAATTGAAAATCATCAATTATTCAAAACAAAGGTGTTACCATAAGCGCCGATGACTTCAATACAGTAGTAAGTACACCAACGCGATCTCCTATGTTTAGTTACAAATTCGTCCGAAGTTTCATCAAGAACAAGAATTGAAAATAATCAAAGGTGTTGCCATAAGCGCCGCCAAGGACCTAAGCATGCCTACGTTTTACTTAAATCATCCCAAGCGTGACATTTCTGCCCGCAAAGTTTAAAGCTGGCAAGTAAAGTGTTTCACCTAACTTATGAGCCACCTTTGAAACCACATTCTAGACGAAAACCTATAAATGTAACATAAACATTTATATTTATGGTCATTTTAAATGATTTGGTCAACGTTATCCTCATTCGCAACTTCGAGGTTAATCGGACGGATCATACCTCGAATGTATGTCGGTAGCTGACTTTCTGATCACCTCTGCTACTTACGAAACATGGATTGACTGAGGAGTTACGAATTCATGGAACTATTTTTTCATTCGCAACTTCTCGGTCAATCCTACGTTCACCCAATCGCAGAAATATTCGAGGTGGTCCGAATAGATTGCGGTTTCTTTTTTGCGAAGACGTTTCTGGTGAACAAAATGTATGATTTTTCTGTAAATTACTGCGCCGACATACATCATAGGAATATTTTTGTCTCGCAGAAATAGCCGAGGTAGTTCCGATTGCGTTATCCTGTAACTTTGACCTCTGATATTTCGATCACCGGAAATCTTCTATAACAAAGGTGAACTCAATACAAATTAGTGTAACGATTTGCCCATAGAAACGGCATGAAAATCTACTTTAAACGAAACAGCTTCTCCCCATAAATTTGATGCATAACTCACGACACTCTCTCTAGAGTGACTTGTGGCTAAAGTCCGATGCTTAGGCTGGCATCTATTACGACAAATAAAATCATGCAAAATATTTAAAAGCCGCATAATTGCTAAATATTACAACGAGATGGGGAAAAGAAAAGAGTTGTAGATTTCTTCCCTGAACAAGAACAATCTAACAAGTGTATTTGTCCTGTTTGCCGTGTATGCGGTTTGTTGTGTATGTATTTGTGGATGTTCACAATATTACTCTTTGCAGACAGCCGCAAAGAAGTTGTCTCCCTTAGCGTGGACACCAGATGACATGACTGTAAGGAAGGAAAATGTTCAATTGTTTAGACTGACATGTGCAGCGCAGTCATTCCTCTTTTGTTTTGGAGATGTAGATTTTAATTTGCAATAATTTTGAACAAATGAGATATAAGTATAAATATTATGTGTATTTTCTGATAGATTTCTCAATGGATGTAGTAAAGCATCCCTGTATATTCTGCATTTATGATAAATTCGGGTATATAACTTTTAAAGTGTAAATTAATTTTTTTTTACATTTATTTAGAGATCTTGCTTGAGACCTGTATTCTGTTTCAAAAACAGTGGCTACGCTGTTCACTTATAACAAATACACGTATATTACTTCTCCTTATCTATAAATAGGACACATGTTAAATATGATGACCCCACTGTTGCTCTACTTTCCAGTGCCTTGCTAAAGCTGTCTGCAAAGAGGCATAAAATCCTTGCTGTACGTGCATTAGGTACCGTAACCATGAATATATTCCATACGAAATAACCGGGTCTTCTGGCTGCCCGGCACTTCACAGACAGAGATGACCGCTTGACACTGTGATCCGCCTGATCTATGACCAGTTCTTTTTTTGAACACTCTGTATGAATGTAAAGGTGCCACTCCTGTTCATCAACAAATGATTGTCTGTTCACAACGTGGTGTTCGCCAGGGTCCACTACTAACTCTACCTCATTCGACGGAAGTTCTGAAGCCACTGTTATTGTCAAATCCTGCAACGGGAAATAGTTACACAGAACCTGTTTAAAAATGAAAACTTTGCAAGAGATCTCTCTTTGATGTAATTTTTTTTCCAAATCTAAATTCCTCAAAAGGACATATCAAGATAATCAAACACTTGTATCTAAATTGCATCAAATTTAATATCAACAGTTGTGGCACACTTTCATCATTCACGATAAAGAAAACTAGTGGAATAATGAATAAGTTTGAAAAAATATCTAAGCATTTCCACTGTCTGTCGTTAATCATATACAATGGAAAATTATATTCAAGTTAAACACTAAAGGCAGTACAAAATTTACAAAACCCAACAAGAGGCTTAAATTGAAAATGCATTCTCTCGCCAGTCCCGTTACGTATGATCATCCGAATGCGAGTCAAATGACTTTGATGCGAGACATTGTAGCTGTGTCATTTTAAACCACTTTGACGGGGTAGTACGGTACTCACAATACTGTACCAAGGTCAAGAATTTAATAAGTGTAGTATTAAATGTATGATAATAGTGGATGGTGTGGAATTATTCATTATCTGGAGTGTTCATGCTGCATTTGCTTGTTTGTTTGTAATGAAATACACACATACGAAATATGACGAGTGCAATTGTTAAAGGTGCATCGGTGGCAGAGTGGTTATAAGCGATGAGTCCCCGGCTCATTGGAACGTGAACTGCGTTAAGCCAGTTCGCGCCCCGTATACGGCACATTGGTGATACCTCTGAAGGATCCGTCTTACGGTGGTTTCCTCCGAATACTCCGTTTCCTCCACCTCACAAAGGCGGCCTCCCGTCGCTTAGTGGAGGGACTGGTGGTGGATTGTAAATATAGAAATCCCTACAGACACTGAATGCATGATGAAGTTCGGTAAGTGTCACTCTACCTCACAAGCACCGATAAAGTACTCGAGGGATCTACATACACACATACGTACAAAGGCACCAAAGGGAAATTAATTTACATGGAAAATGTCATTAACAGATGAAAAGTAGGCCACTATGATGTGCTTTTAATATATTTGCAAAAAACGCGGTTCTTTTTGATGATACCAAGATTTACGAGTTTAAATACTGTAGGATTTAAAGTATTCGAAAAGTGGGATTGATAACAAAGTTTTAGGATTTTCTTTTAGTCTATCTATATGTGGCAATTTGTCAATGTGGTCTGTAACTAGTATTTAACACGGACGGAAGACAATGTAATGATAAGATGAGTATAGTACTAAAATTACGGTAAATCTAGTACGGTAAAACTAGTACGGTAAAACTAGGACGGTAAATCTAGTACGGTAAAACTAGGACGTTAAATCCAGTACGGTAAAACTAGGACGGTAAAACTAGGACGGTAATCGCAGTTCTAAAATAGAATCCTCTATAATATTAAGTGTATGTAAAACAAATAAATGGCAAACATTCGGCCTACATACAATATACTGGAAAAAGGAATGTGAATTTGAATTCATTCTCAGGCCAACACTCAGGAAAGATACAACATAGTGGTTTCGTTATCCAAATTGTATCCAACTCTTATGATTATAAGCATGAGTGACATATTTAAAGTCCGTTTAATCAAGAGGTTGACCATTTCTTTTTTTTTTTATCTCTACTGACTGAAAACAACGATAACTACTGACATCAAAGTTCTAACTATTATACAAACCTTCACCAACAATTTTAAGTTCTTTATGGTTTCTATTAAAATTTGCTTTTTAATAATTTTTTTTACAAATGGTCATCACAGACACATATTTCTGTGAGGCGGAGCTTACAATTCTACAGCCACATTTGACCTTCAACATGTTAAGCTCATGCTGTTATTGCAAAGATTACCTTTTGGCATGTTAACTGGCACGCGGTCTGCCTGTGTGATGACACTAAATGTACGAAAATTACAGCGAAAATGCTGGCCATTCCTGGGATAAGCTCCCGCGTATATAAAATATAAAAATAATATTTATAAACGCCTGGAATATATTTATTTAGGACTGAATAAAATGGAATAGCATGGGCCTTCACATTGTAATTTTCCCCTGTTGGTAGCAGCGTAAACAATCACACGTGCATAGGGTTAATTAGGTCACCGTGACCGTTGAATATCTAGCTTTAACCTACCTCTGATGTCTACTTCAAAATAGCGTGATTAAGCAGCAACTTATCAACTAAAATCTTTTAAATTTGGAAACTTTTTGTTTGAATAACAATAAGAATAATAACAATAATGTCAGTAATTATGTTGCGGTTGCGTCAGTAGGTTTTAAGAGACTTTTTAAAAAAAAGAAATAACAACGGTCAACTTCTGCTTTTTCACGGACAGAGTTATAATCTGCTTATTCCGATCCGAACAAGCGAACATATCACGATAAAATAATGGACAAAGTGATATTATCATCAAGTAATGGACAAAGTGATATTATCATCAAGTAATGGACAAAGTGATATTATCATCAAGTAATGGACAAAGTGATATTATCATCAAGTAATGAACAAAGTGATATTATCATCAAATAATGGACAAAGTGATATTATCATCAAGTAATGGACAAAGTGATATTATCATCAAGCTCAAATGTAATTTACATCGTCTAAATCTTGAACTAAACTAGCTGAAACCAGGGCTGTTAGAGATATGTGCATCACTCACTACAATTTGCTCTGCAGAACATTAGACACAGGAACTTGTGTTGGCAAACCAGAGTTAGGAGGATGTGCAATCAGGGGTCATATCTATTCTAAATATAAAGGTGCATGATAAATTTGGTTGAAATTCAACATCCCTTAGTAAAGTTATGATGCGTAAACCAAAGGGCAACAGGCAATAAGGAACAATACATCTTCTAGATGACAAGGTGGAACGCTGAAAATCAAACTTATTCAAGGTCTCATCAGTGTAAAGCAGCAAGCTAAATTAGGTTGAAATCCAACAATCCTCGGTAAAGAGCTGCCTTTTTTAACCAAAGTCAGACGGACGACAAGTAACCAGGGGCAATAACTTATGTAAATGATGTGGTGGTACGCTGAAAATAAAACCCATTCATGGACTCGTGAATGTAAAGTCCAATGCCAAATTTGTTTGAAAACCAACAAACTTTGGTAAACCTATGCTGCGGAAACTAAAGTCAAGAGGACAAACAATCAGGGGGCATCACTCCTGTAAATGATGTTGCGGAATGCTGAAAATCGAATGTATTCAAGGTCTCACCAATATAAAGCTGCATACTAGATTTGATTGACATCCAAGAAACCTTGGAAAAGTTTTGCTCCAGAAACAACAGTCAAAAGGTCTGAGGTCTCATCAATTTTAAGTTGTAATCCAAATTTTGGCTAAAATCCAAGAATTCCCTTAAGTTTGTATTGTGGAAACCAAATTGTTCACGGACGGACAGAATGACAGCTGGACGGACGGACATATGTAGGGACAACGTGATTACTATACAGCTCTTCTGACTTTGCCCAGCAAAGCCCTAATTAAAAGGCAAGTGTGGATGCTTAAATATTCACAAGACAATAAGTGCATATTCTACGCTGATATAAATAACGTATTCTGAGGAAAAAGGCTGAGTTCTGCTCATTATACTACTTGCCTACGATGTTGTTAAAATAAAGTTTCAAACCAAATATACTTGAATAGTATGCTGATCTTGGCAATTCTTTTTGACATCTAATCTAGACGACGAAGGTCAGGGTATAACTACTCTGTAATAACTGATAAATTTTATTCGGCTCATTATAACACTTGTAGCGCTAACCTTTAGGAAATTTAACTACAATTAAACTGGATACAAGATTACTAATAGATCAATAGGATGTATATTCCTAAGTTTATCTCAGCCTATAATCCTTTATATAAAGAAGAGAGTATGCTCCTTATGAAGCTCTTCAGCATTCTTTGCAATCGAAATTGAAAAAGGACAAGAAAAACATATGTAGCATGGAGTGTTCACGTGCTAACAGATTCATATTTTCAGCTACATGTGGTGCATTAAAGAGGAACCGCCGGCATATTTTTATGTCAAGAAAGTGACTCTTGAGATTAAATCCTGGTCTTTTTATAATTTAAATGAAGATTTGTGTACAAATATAATTAATTTTTTTTATCCCTGAGCTGTGGATATAAATTTTGTTATAGTAATTTTATGCTAAATTGACGTCACGCCTCATTAGTACGTAAAGGCAGACAGAGCCTATTGTTACGGAATTGTGTGTACAAAGTTGTAATTGTATTTATTTTAATGCATGAAATATAGTATGGGCCATACGTCTTGTTGCCGCGTACAGCATTACGCACAGTGTATGTTGTAATTCTTTCAGACAATTGTAACATGTTTAGTTTTACTCACTGGGTCGACCGACTTACTGTGGCACGTGCAAAGTGCTGATGGTAGGAGCTTACTTACCTCGTGTTTTCCGTCCGTGGAGCCTGCCACGTACAGGTATATGGAGTTGTAATTATTCATTATAGTCACGTTGCGTGATGCCTTGTCAGGATGCTGTCTTATTTACGATAGTGATCTTTGAGCTGAGGAGGTATGTAATAATTGTGTACTTTGTTCTTCTCTTTCTATTATCCGTGTTTGATGGATGGAGTAGTTAGTTACGTTAGAAAACGGTTACATGATTCTTTCTTCCAAAATTTCCATTAAATTAGACAAATTTCACATAACACAATGGTATCAGATATAAATGTGTATTTCAAGTTACAGTCGCCTTTTTTTAAATCTAAAATGGCAAGCATGCTTGAATTATGTATGTTGTATATAGTAAACGACGAAAAGGGTTGTAACTCCTAATTATTCCGTGTGATTATTCTTGCTGTAGATAGATTCATGTATGAACTTGGTTATCATGTAAGTCCATATCATCGTTCTTAACGTACAACAGTTTAGTGTTTACCCAGGTCTTTCTTGTATACGCCTACATAACGTGTATAGTGGTGTTTGGTAGAAGTTTCTAGCTTTTGCATTACACGATTCAGTTGTATACAGTTTCAGCTGATTTTCCGGTCTTGGCCCAGTAATATTGGTCGTGAAACCAGTGGTATTGGATGCATGAAGTCACGTATGACCCGGCTCAGCGTCTGAGGGTCAGTGTATCATGCTCCGTCCTTTGTCTGCGCGAAAGTGAGGTTTCAGCAGTTTCTTTGGCAGACTGGAACGAATACCATATATCATTTCTTGTGTTAAGTCCCGTTACAGTGCAATAGGGCGACTGCACGTTGATCGTGAACCACTTCTCATACATAAATCATATATCATCTAACCTTTTTATAGCGCTATAAAGCCTTACAGTGCTGGTGCGCCTTAAAACCCCAATCAATCAATCAACAGGGCGACTTCATGTTGGTAACATGAACCACGTGGTATCATAACTTCATGTCTATTACTGAACGGTGTATTTTGATTTATTAATATATGTTACGTGAAAAGTACAATTTCATATATTCATGTGTTTTGTGAACAGACACATTTATAAACTTGTACCTTTTTTGTGAGAAGACACATTTATAAATTCAGATCTGTTTTGTGAACAGTACAATTTCATAAATTCATGCATCTTGTGTAAATAGCATAGTTGCATAATTGTATGTCGTCAGTATAGTCTAACAAGTTTATCTCCTAATCCATTAAGTGAACAAAACCGTTTTATATCTGTTACGTTAACAAAATGTTATAATCCATGTTTGTTATATGCACAATATATTGTTTATTGCTGAGTAGGTAACGTGTAGCCATTGCGTTACAAGTGAGGATAAATCCAGCAAACACGCGTGGAAAACGTCTCTATATTTCATTTAAAATTCAGCGTATTATTTTAATAGCAGTATTTATTTAGTGCATGTGTAAACCATCTGAGGAAAGTTTCTGTCTAATCTAAAGTGGTCACCAAATCAAAATTGTATTACTGTGTTATATATATACCAGTCGTCATAAATATATATGACGTACTCATTTTTTGCGATAATAATTACCCAAGTAAATATTCCGTAACTTTGTTCATGTATTCTTCTTCTTTATTTTCTTCTTCTTTTTTTTTCTTCTTCTTCTACTTCTTATTATTATTGCTATTGTTATCATCATATTAATTGTTATTATTATTAATATTAATTATTATTAGCTACATCAGCTATTAGCTTCAGCGTGTGTGATCAATTTGAGAAAAAGGATATATCCCTTTGCTTGGTAGACGTGTGTGATCAATTTGAGAAAAAGGATATATCCCTTTGCTTGGTAGACGTGTGTGATCAATTTGAGAAAAAGGATATATCCCTTTGCTTGGTAGACGTGTGTGATCAATTTGAGAAAAAGGATATATCCCTTTGCTTGGTAGACGGACCGAATTTATTTTTTTACGCCTTTTGAAGTGTGAACAAATAACAATGGCATGATCATATATTTTGACAAAGGCTTTTTGAGTCACAAGACAGACACACGGAAAGGTTTTGTTGTCGTTTTATGGACTCTGAAAAAATTTCTTATTGCAAAGCAGGTGTAAAAGTTAGCCGATTGTACGAGTCTTTCTTCATAGGTTTTCAGTACATGAACTGTTTACCTATGCAATATATTCGGTAGCAAAATGAACTAAATTCAAATGATACGTTTTATTGATACTCAGTCAGACATTCTAACTAAAACCCATTAATGTGTGCCAGCATGCCTGACATACCTGGACATCGAACGGGAAATCATTCAGTTCCAGGTTCTCCATGAAGGTCCCCTTAACAATGCGCTTCTGGTAGATGTACGCCTCGCCCTTGTCGTTGTATAGCAAGCGGTGGCGGATATGCTCCTTGGGGTCTCCTAGAGCGTTCTCGATGTACAGTTTAGGGTTCCATAATTTATCTAAATGTACTGAGTCAAGATCAGTTCTCTGAAAATAAACAGCAGCAAGTTCAATCGTTGAATTTCCGCCTTCCGCCTTCTATGCTAAGATCTCTTGAAATCCATTAAATTTGACCTTGCTCGTAAGGTTAAGCCACTGGATGAACTTATGGCATTCTTTCTGGTTAGGATGCATAACTACTTTCATCTCGTCATTTAGACAACATTTATATTTTCGAGGGATCTTGATCTTATAATAGACAGATGTAAACATTCTGTAAATGGGAAAGACCCCTTTAACTTCTGACCTATGGAGCTCTTCGGTGCTTAAAAAAAAAAAAATCAGTTGCAATGGTTGTCAAAGTGTAGATTAGTTTAAAGGAGCCTGTGACTGATGCACCCACCAATAATTATTCGCCAAAACACAGTAACACACGTGCAACTAATGTAAATATTACGAATAAATGATTCTATGACTCAGTCGTCAGCACGCAAAATACATCTGAAAAGTGCTATATAAGTTTTCTTCAGATAAACATGAGCTCAGCTCACTTATTATTATTATTATTATTATAGCTATCGTTAAGCTTTTGTGGGAATGTCTCTATACCTCGCAAAAATAATATTACAAGATGGTGTTAAAGTACATTTATACATTACAGATCTTGCCTTGTCTTATATGGTTTTGTGTGTAGCAACACAAGTATTTTAGACATACATGTATTTCGTGATAATATTGTTGCTATGGAAATTAAAGGCTTGTTAGTGAAAGCGCTTAAATACTTAAAGATCTTACCATCCGTCAGTAATTTGATGGCTACAATGATATCAGATAAAGCAAGATTTTACCGTTGGTTGTCATGGAAACTACATAGATACTACATTGACCACCATAAAACGTGTCATTCAGTCTTTCATCTTTTCAAAGTAAAACGTGAGGTGTAAACGAATCTGACAATATCGGAGTGAATTAACACGCCAACAAGCAATTAGTGAGAGACGCACTACATTTGACGCATGACGGACACATAGGGACATATTGTAAGTTAATGATATCTTGTAGCATAATCTATAGATAGGCCTGATGCACGCGCCAAGTGCTTAAAATAATTTAACGAGTCACTGCGATCGATCTGAAATATATATTGGAAGAAGGAAAGAAGATTAAATTCTTTTTTTATGACTGATCTATCGTAAGCTATTAATCTTACTGTCAAAGCAAATATTAATGACGTATATATAAACCGGTTGGCTAACACTTTTGTCATGCTATATAAAGAATTTCGTCCAAATTACAGTATTGCTACACATTTTATAACATTTCTGTTCATAAAAATATTATTGTTACATTAGCATGTTTCCAATAATAATAATAATAATAATAATAATATTATTATTATTATTATTATTATTATTATTATTATTATTATTATTATTATTTTGCCTTTATATAACCTAAAACGAAACAAGAGTCCTTCGAGGGGACCGACGCTCTACTGGGCGAAAAGAATTCCCAGGAATTCAAGATAAGACCATTTCTTCCTTTCAACTGTCGAGTGTTGAGACCATCTCTGATATTCTTCAGCGATAACACAGTTTTAAAAATTAGCTGCTGTGGTGCACATATTGGATGTCAATTTGGCACCATTTTCATTTAGGACAAAACAGACATCATTTGAAGTGTTTTGGTGAAAACCCAATGTCATAATAATAGTCCATTCAGATGGAGTAGTGACAACAAGATGTTTAAGACAGTCGTTGTGGCAGCCATATTGGATGTACGACTGACACCATTTTCATTTAGGACTAACTAGGTATCATAAGAAGGCTGTTGGTGAAAACCCCATGATGATATAGCCATCCATTTGGGAGGAGTAGAGATAACAATAGTTTAAAGATATGACTTTCCATTCAGGAGTAGCAATAACAAGAGTTTCAAGATATATGCTGTGGTGGCCATATTGGACGTCAGATCGGCATCATTTTCATTTAAGACCAACTAGAGATCATAAGAAGTCTTCTGGTGAAAACCCCACGTCAGTATGACTTACTGTTCAGGTTGAGTTGTGACAACAAGATTTTTAAGATGGCTGACATAGAGACCATATTGGATGTCAGATTAGAAGAAGTCTTTTAGTGAAAATCTCATGTTGATATGCACATCCATTCAGGAGGAGTAGCGATAACAAGAGTTTCAAGATTGCTGCCGTGGCGGCCATATTCGATTTCCGAGCAGCACTATTTTAATTTAGAACCAACTAGACATGGGATGAATGTGTGTGTAACGTTTCATGGCAATCCTCCAAGGAGTTCAGGAGGAGTAGCGATAACAAACTTGTGCTAACGGACGGCCTAACGTCGGACGAACAGACCATCACATAAGCTCTTCTGGTCTATGATCAGTAGAGCTAAAAAAAAAAGAGTTAAACTCCTCATTAAAGTAGAATTAACATGTATGAATTAACATGTATGAATTAACATGTATAAATTAACATGTATGAATTAACATGTATGAATTAACATGTATGAATTAACATGTATAAATTAACATGTATAAATTAACATGTATGAATTAACATGTATGAATTAACATGTATGAATTAACATGTATACCTTACTCGTTTCGCTCTATTGTTTAGGAAATGAAGTTAGTTTGTGGATAGTGCCCGAATGCTAGTGATAAATCAATTATGAGAGTCATTATACAACAACGAAAGTAAGAAAAAAAGAAACGATAAAGTGATAAAGTATTGTAAAAAATGCTTTATCACTTTATCGTTTTTAAATATCACAAATTTCTGATAATTAAAACAAAATTGTTAACATACGGACTTCCTATTACTCTCTGTAATGAACGAGGTCGGTATAGACCCTTCGGATTAACAGAGTAAACTTTCAAGATTGCAGAAAAAGAAAGTTGAATCAGATAAGTGTTCTCTTTCCATGCCAAATAGATAAAATTGCCCCTATCCGAGCATTGGCCACTTTTGCCAAGACTGTCGGGAAGGGATCAACGTTGAATCGCTTTCAGTAATTATACGCTTGTCTGCGCGCATCTCGTCAAAACATGTTTAGACCAGTTTACTAGAGCAATTCACTTCTTTTCCGTTTTTTGACCCTAAAATTATTCGTAGGAACTCAGCTCCAATACATATATATATATATATATATATATATATATATATATATATATATATATATATATATATATATATATTATATATATATATATATATATATATATATAAACAAAACCAACAAACGCGTTCCCTTCGTGGTTACTTTTCACCCGACGCCCCAAACTTACAACAGATCATTCGGAAGCATTGGCACCAGATAGAATCCTCCGAACGTGTGAAGGGCATATTTCAAGAAGTTCCTATGGTTGCGTACTGTAGACCTAAAATTCTGAAGGACAATTTGGTACGTGCCAAGGTAACTTCAAACAAGATCATTTTAAGGCACATATTACTGCAAAGACAAGCTAATTTGCAAACATATGCCAGAAACCAAAACATTCAGAAGTTCGACGACAGGAGTTAGCTTCACTATCAATCAGAAGTTAGGATGTTGAACCTAAAATGTAATCTCTTTCTTCAACAATGCAAGATTTGTGCCACTCAGTATGTTGGATAAAGCTTGTTTTGGTTCGAAACGTTGGGAAACTATTTTGTATTTGTGCCCTTATCAATTTCTCTCTCTCTCTCTCTCTCTCTCTCTCTCTCTCTCTCTCTCTCTCTATATATATATATATATATATATATATATATATATATATATATATATATATATATATATTTAATGCATTACAAAAGACTAAGGTCATCTAATTTGTATTTCCCTTAAAAATAGGGTTTTTCCTATATAGGTCAAATGCGCATGTTACCAGTGTAGACACACGTGTATATGTAGTGCACGTGCTTTTATCTGGATAAAACTCAACGGTATTGACTCAGAAAATGTTGACGATTGTTGACAAACTGCAGGTTGCAAGGCAGTGAGCTGAGCGCACACAGCGGAGAAAAAAAACTATATATATATATATATATATATATATATATATATATATATATATATATATATATATATATGTATTAAGCATACATACATACATACATACTTACACAGACCAAAATGCAGACATATAGGGGACATAATTACTTCATCACCTCTGATTGTATTAATTTTGATACGACTCGCTTAATTATTTACTTTACCGTTTGTGTGCTGCAATATAACGAAGAGTGACTATATGATAAGTCAAATACTTGTCTATGGGTAGAATTTGCTTTTAACTAGGGTCCGTCTGAAGTCAGAACAAGCCAAGCCAGCGTGTTTAATTTCATTTTGAGTACATCGATCTTTCTGACGATAACATAGGCTGCCTCAAACATTTATACTAACTACAAGAGTCCCTCAAAGGGACTGATGCTCTACTGACCTAAAAGAATTTCCAGAAATCCAAGATCAAAGACCGTTTCGTCTTTTTAACTGCTGAGTGTTCACACCGTCTCTGATATTCTTGATCAAGATTTTCAAATTGGCCGCTGAGGCGGCCCAATTAGATGTAAGTTCGCCAGCAATTTTATTTAGGACCAGCTAGACATAATTAGAAGTCTTTTGGTGCCAATACGACCATCCATTCAGAAGGAGTAGCGATAACAAGGTTTTGAACATGGCTGTAGTTTCGTAAGATTGGCACCATTTTCACAAGAAGTCTTTCGTGAAAACCACATGTCGATGTGGCTATCCATTCAGGAAGAGTAGCAATAACAAGATATTCAAGATGGCCACCATGGTGGACATATTAAATGTCAGATGGGTTTCATTATTATTTAGGACCTAATAAACACCGGAAGAAGTCTTCTGGTGAAAACTATACGACTTTCAGTTTAGTAAAAGTAGAGATAACAAGATTTTCCAGATGGCTGCTGTGGCGGACATATTGAACGTCAGATCGGAACCATTTTCATTTAAGACCAACTAGACATCATAGAAGTCTTTTGGTGAAAACCCCTGGTCTATATGACCTTCTATGGCGGCCATTTTGGACGTCATATCAGAACAATTTTTATTCAGAATCAAGTAGACATCATAGGAAGTCTTTTGGTGAAAACACCAGGTCGATATGACCTTCCATTTAGGAGTAGCGAAAATAAGATTTTCACGATGGCTGCCATGATGACTATATTGGATGTCAGATGATACATTTTTCTCAGAACTTCTTTCATCTTCAACGTTGTTCTTACTTTTCCAGCAGTTAAATCCCAAAATAAAACAGTACTCTTGTAAAAATCGACATGTACCTTCGACATTTTTAGCAAAAACTAGTCACGTGGTCACGTAAAACTGGATATAGTCCGCTATGAACTATCAACTAAATTTGCATCATTGTTTGTTTGCTTGATGCTGTACGGCACAGCAACACAAGTAGGTTATGTAGTGCCGAGGCAATTGGAGTAAAGTGCCTTGCCCAAGGACACACCACGGTAGCTGAACCAGGCTGGTCCGATGGTAGGATTCGAACCCGCACCCTTTCGGTCGTGAGTCCGGCACGCTAACCACTGAGCCACCGCGGCTTCCACAGATTTGCATCATTATACAAGAAGCTGCTTTTGACGTTTTGAGTTGTGATTTAAGTTATGTTTTTAAATGGAAATACAATTCTGTCAAAAGCAAAAGTTGTCGGTTTGCAGCAGTTTGTACAACCGCACTCATTATTATTGCAATGTTACCCAGTTGTACATGATCACGTGACCAGTCAGTGCAACAGGTCGAGATTCATTAACAGTGTTGTTCCAGTTTTAGATTAATTAAAATAACTGCGAGTCAAAATCCTTGAAGGGATTAATAGCAAACATACAAATTGTTTCTCTCTACTCATTATATCTACCTATATATATACTCTTTGAAAATTCAACGAATTTTAGTCTCTCACGAATCTACAGTTATTATTACCTGAAAGTATTCTTTAATTTTTATTTTATTTTTTTTAAAAATAATACTCTATGTACATTTTTATTAGTTCTGGTAAATATTTGTTCCGCCTGAGTCTACATCTTTTAATATGTAAAATTTTACGCACATCTCCCAGGATAGGCAAATTCAGTACAAAATAAAACATGACCTTGCAGGTGACATACAAACTTGACCCTTTGCAGTACAGCTCAATGCACATGTATATTTTGGCGGGGAAATTATATCAGAATACATTGTGGTTAGTTTCCAGACCATGAATGATGTTGTTTTTCTTGGGTTTTGTGTGTGTGTGCGTGTGTGTGTAGTGGATCATATCCACAATTGATAACTGTGAAGTACAATTGTCTAAAAGTGCACTCAGAGAGAACAAGATACATTAGGGGTCTTAAATAGAGGCACCCTCCTCATTTATTGTCACGCAGAATACGATCATAAACGTGTTATAAAATTATTTTAGTGTATCTAATCAATGTTTAGTGAACATTTAAAAGAAAGTCACAAAAGAAAAACTATTAGTTATTCTTTGTCCTGGGAATTTATCATATTCTACAACGGATTTATGCAATGATACATGCGATGCTTGTAATGCAAACATGGGCTAACTTGTATATTTTTCAGTTTATTTATGTATGCGATTATATCGTATCCAGGACAATTATCATGATATGTATCGCGATACAAAATGGCTGGCGATACATCTCTCTAATACATACATACATACATACATACATACATACATACATACATACATACATACATACATACATACATACATACATACATACATACATACATACATACATACATATGCAGAAAAAAAACTCTTTGACCTCACCAGTGTTTGAGTGTGGACTGTTTTGTTGTGAGAAACATAGAAAGATGTTTGAGTGTGGATTTTTTGATGTGAGAAACCTAGAAAGATGTTTGAGTGTGGATTTTTTTGTTGTGAGAAACAGAGAAAGATGTTTGAGTGTGGATTTTTTTTGTGATAAACAGAAAGAGGTGTGAAATTCACATTTGAGAAATCAATTCAATTAATTTATTCTAAATTTCTCATATTTGCACTTGTTCGTTCTTTCACCAACTAATTTGACCCAGTTCAAGCATCTCAAGAGATGATTCTTCTTTATAATTCATTTTAGATGACTGCTAAAATAAAATGTTACATTGCCATTCCTTTTCCTATGTATGTATGCATGTCTTTTTTTCGTTTATATGCTCGTTTCATACTGCGCTCAATGCTTTGTGACCCATCGTGCCTATACCTCACCTTTTTCCGAATCAACACGGCTAACTTTTCTCCAGGTAAAAGTACATTATGCACCACATATACACGTGTGTCTAAACCGGTAACACGTGCATTTGATCTACTTAAGAAAATATAATCTGTGCTGTAAAATACAAAGTACCTTAGTGTTTTGGAATTTACTAGTTTGTATACTTATATCTATCAGAGTTAAACGCCTAAGTAATGTTTTAACGTCACAAGAATTGAAATAAACTGATGACTCTCGATTCAAATTGTAGTTGCATGTAAAATGGTCGAAACATGACCATGTTTTGACGAGATATGTATAGACAAGTGTATAATTACTGAAATGTACACAACTTTGATCCTTTTCAAATAGATTGAACAAAGCTAGCCAATAATCGGATCTTGTATTTTACACAATTGTTTTAGTCAGGCACATGAGAAAACTGCGAGAATAATAAACTGGGCAGGGGAAATAAAACATCTTTTACGTTCAACTATTTTTTGTTGATATGTCTGGATGGGACAAAAAGTAGACATCGTAAATTATGTCTTGAAGGAGTCTGAATATGATATTTTTGTGTGTGCAAAATCAGAGAACTGTTTTTATTCCGCATCAAAATGTATTATTTATGGACATTTATCAAATGAGTTATGCATTAGGATATTATGAAAAAGTCCCAAACAAACATCGTATTGTGATACCAGATTAAAATTGTCTTCCGACAAACTAAATTTTCTTAAAACAAATAGGTATAAGACTACTGAACGACAATTAAGGATATGTAGGTGTTGCTCATCACATGAAATTGAAAATGAGTTTTATTTTCTGTTACAACGAACATAATTTACTCATCCAAGAAATACATGTATGTATTGTAACACGCACAGGGTTCCTATACCGAGCGAATCAAACACCTGCTTGAGGTTGGGCTGGAAGTCCCTTGTTTTCCCCTATTTCCAAGGACTTCCCGACAACATTCGTTGTCAACTGGAAGTTCTCGTAACGCGCCAAGACGAGAATGTTTTTTCTCTAACCAATAAATAAATGACCACAATGTCAGAACTACAACTTCACAATTGCATGACTTTTCCTTGTTAGCATGCCGTTGCATGAAGCACATAACACAATTCAAACACCCAATGCAGGGAACTATTTTCCGATTCCATCCCTGGGTCAATAAAAACAACAGTGTGAACCACGTTTCGCACGTGCACTTCCGCTAACTGCTACAATGAAAGGCATCTCCAAACAAAGGGATGACCTCTTCCCAATTATTCCATGGCACAAAACAGTAGTTCTTGTCACGAAATCTCCCACCGAAAGGCACAATCAATCAACATCTCTGAATTAAGATAGGAACTACTTGGCTCCATGCCCACTTATGCTAGTCTGTCCCCATCTCAAACTACGAAACCAATCCATACCATTAACAACTGTATGTATGACGTATGTTCCTAGAAATTGGCTAATTACTCGGGCTGGGAAATATTTTCCCAACACCGACTTCCTATAACCAAACAACTAATCACTAAAATCTAACGAACCTATAAATGGAGACGTAAATACAAATGAAACATACCCAAATGTATTACAGTATATTTAAAAGTATCACGATACTCGCAGTATCACCTTTATTTAATTCAACTATTAAATACACATAATGTCAATAAATAGAAACAACCTGGTAAATACTTACTGTAAGCATTTGTGCATAGCAGTATTTATATGATATGTGTGTGTGTGTGTGTCTGTCATATATTAAGACGAGAAATAATGTACTCTTTAACGTAAATATCGTATTCGTTTCATTAATTTTGTCGTCCATTAAATTAGATTTTAACTTGATTTGTAAATAAGGTAAATAAACTCACGTTCAGTTGACACAAATATCTCGATCTTATATTCTGTTGAAAAAAATGTAAATTTAATATTTTTCTCCTTTTCCATGGCTAATGTTATGTAATTTCTTATAGATCAAGGAATATACCTGTTTTGTCTCTAACGTATCAACATCACATTTTCTAGAGTTAGCATTCTTGAATGCCTAACCTGTATTGTACAATACTTGTTCTTACTGTATTTCATGCAGTACCTCGGTTAAGATAATTCGCTTTTGGAATTAAGGAACTGAATTGACTGAGGCTTTAGCAACCTGTACACAAATACATGTGCTCCGCGGAACGCAATGTCTCGCCGGTGAACAGAGTCGTGATTCTGTTTACGCGGGGAAGACATGGGCTCTTAACATAGAG
This sequence comes from Margaritifera margaritifera, assembly GCA_029931535.1. Taxonomy (NCBI): domain Eukaryota; kingdom Metazoa; phylum Mollusca; class Bivalvia; order Unionida; family Margaritiferidae; genus Margaritifera; species Margaritifera margaritifera. Next base: position 4,690,143 of record JAQPZY010001688.1, read on the forward strand.
TACAAACTTAAGGCTTACACTACTATTATTTACAGTACTATTATAACAAACTTGTAGTGGAAAACAGGTACTGATGTAGAAGATATGTGATTTTAAATGTTAATAGCACCTTAAAGCTGAGGCCGCGGTAGCTTAGCCACCATTCACATGCGATACATTAATATGGATCAATCATGGATTATTATCGGTTAGCACAAAAACAATAAGTAACATTGTTCACGTATGGTAAAACTGACACCAAATAGCAAATTCAGTGATTTTATTTGTCTCGCTCTTACTGTGCTGAGGTCACAAAAGTTCACATACATGAAGTCTTACTGTCATCTTTAAAACGGAGCTGTAAAGTGACTGGGCAGACATGGAAAGTAACACAGTTTCATGGCATAGTTTCAGAGGGCATTAGAGTAAAAGTGCAGACAAGTAGTATAAAAGAAATCCATCAGTGCATTGAGCTTAAAAATGAAACATTAACTGTGCTAAATGAGATGCCATCAAACTGAGAAACACAAGAGTGCCATGATTCATATCTGTACATAAAAGAGATATTATGATATTGAGCGCCTGACGAAGATGCGAAGCGTCCGAGTGGCTCCGCCGCTTGAAAATGCATTACCCTCAAAATGCATAGCCAGTATCACGAGCCAAAATTGTTGTATCTCACTTGTTACATATACGTTAAAACCTTTAGCTTCATCAGGAGACGTTCTGGCGCGGAAAAAATTGAAAATGAAGTCCACTGAATCTCAGTATCAATATGCTGAATAAAGCCCCTGTTTATGTTTGAATTGGATCCCGGAAAACAGCATTTGTGATGTTGCTGGTAATGTGAATGGTGGTCCTCTCTTCAACTCTTATCGAGATGTCGGATTTGGTTAAGGACTTCGACTTTGATTGTCTTGCTGATTGGGATGATTTAGAGGACATGACGTTATCGCAAACAACGGAAGAGTATGAACTTGATCAAATAAGGAAAACCGATTTTGATGACATTGGATTTGGAGTGTTTAATTTTTCTCTGCCAAACAATAATGTCATCGTTGACGATTCTCCTGTCGGGATCCAGAAAGTTTTCTTCCGACCGGTGGTGAATGTGAACGACATTGAAAAGTTTGTGACAAGTAAAGAAAGTAAAACTACTCGACTAAAAACAAATTTGGCAACCACGCGGGGGAAGTGGTGTCAGTGGATGAAAAATGTACCGGCTTGATTAAAATGAGCGGAAGTGAGTTAAATCACTTTTCGTTTTATCTTGACTTCTGACTGAATGTAGTGGGAAGAATGGGACGGAATATCCCGCTACTACATTAGTCAACTCTTTGCTGAATGTTTTCAGATGCATGAGAGAAAATGGCCTTCTTAACATGAATTTGTTTACAAGAATGAAATGAAGATTTGTGAGTTTCCGCAAAACACTTGATGCAAGAACGAAAGACACATCATCCAAAGGTATAGGTGTCAAGAAAAATCAAGCTGACCCGATTTCCTCCAAAGACGAAAACACCTGGTTTCATTCCTTAATCTCCATTGGCTTAAGAGTTACAGAGCAGAAGAGAATGTGTAATGAAAAATATAGTAGCCCTGACCTTGAAGATAATGTAATACGCTACAGACCTTCTAATGATTAGATTAATACCAAGTTTCTTTTCTTTATCACTAACGGCTTGAAAGTTATAGAGTTGAAACGAAAGTGTGAGGACGGACGAAAGGACGGACGAACGGACTGACGGAAACAAAAATCCTATACAATATATTTCGCGAAAATGGTGGAGACAAAAATGTTTGTGCGCAGTTGGGTTCATTGTACATGAAAGATAAATATCTCAAAACAAATCCCCATTTTTCGTAAGGATATATTTCACTAACATTAGTGACTGGCTCTGTATTCACAAAATTCCTCAACTTCTGTACACACTGAAACTCAATTTGAGATATTCAAAAGTGAACCAATTAATTTACATAAAAGAGATCTGAAAGTTTATATTTATCTACTTGAGTAATGTTGGTACATATTGAGGGTTACTGTATGAAAAGTTAGTGAATATATAGTTTTGTGAACACTGAGCCTGAATACTGGACACCTATGCGTTGCACATTTTCATTATAAACCTGTGGAAGCTAATTAAGGTTGATAGTTTCAGTTTTATGCCAGTGCCATTTGGTTTTTTATAAACAAATGTACCATGATCCAGTTACCTAAAAACAAATGTACCATGACCAAGTTATCTAAAAACAAAAGTACCATAACCAAGTCATATAAAAACCAATTTGAGGACAGGAAGTTTGCAAGCAAACGGGTGGCAGTATATATCATTTGAATATACATTTTTAGATGCATATATTGTACGAAACATACGTTACTTAAAATTGTATCAGAAGGCATTCAGTTTAGAGTGGCGGATTATTATGGTTATATACTGCAGGTTAGTTTGATAAGCTTTAATTGCACACTGGATACAGCATCGTGCGGTTGTTTCTTTAATGAAATGTAGATATTTTCCATATCCACAAATGAGGTCACACAATTAAATTCTCCTGGATTTCATTATTCTATCAGTGAAATACTTTGCTGTAATCTTGAAAAATCACTATTAAATCCAATCACATGTTATACATAAATCTTGTGGAAAAAGATTGTTAGTGAGCAGAATAATGAAATGCTTCATTAGTAGTTATAAATGGGCATACTGGACATTTTAAAATTTTAATATTAACGCCATATTTTCACGTTTTAGAGAGTAAAGAATGATATATATTCACGTTTTTGAGGGTAAAGAATAATCCATTTTCGCGTTTGAGAGGGTAAAAGAATATACGTTTTCAAAAGTATTTATATTTTTCCAAACAAATTGTTTATATATTTTTCAAACTAAATATCTATCTATCTCTCTCTCTCTCTCTCTCTCTCTCTCTCTCTCTCTCTCTCTATATATATATATATATATATATATATATATATATATATATATATATATATATATATATCACAATATGTTTATATATCTTTGTTCACAAATTTAATATATATATATATATATATATATATATATATATATATATATATATATATTTAAAAATTGCTATAAAATGTTTTCACGTTTTTTTAAATATACATTTTGGTTCAAAAATGTTAATATATATCTTTCTAACATTTTTTCTAAATGCTTTACGTTTAAAATTTTCTTATTAATTTTTTAAAGAAAGAGATTAACTAACAAATTATAGTATTGTTTCTCCAGCTTATTGTTTTCAGGGTGTGGTGATTTTCTTTTCAAATTATTGAAGTATATACGATGGATAAATATTACAATAGTTTGCCTTCTAATATATTTATGAATTTCTTATTTTGAAATATTTATAAATAGATTAACCTTACAAATTATAATATTATATATCTATCTATATATATATATATTCCCGAAGGCCATTAATTGCTTTTTCACATTGAAGGCTTTTTCACAAAGTGTACATTGATATAGATATTTATGTTACTCAAACATAACCAAATAATTTTTTTTTAATTTAAAAAAAAAAATAGTTTTATCTGATTTCTGCGTTATAGAAATCGAAATAGTATGTAAATAAATTAAGATCACTAAACATTACTCAAGATTACAACAAGATCGTTTAAATATTTTGTATATCTTTAATGAGTACCCATGATTTTAATTCTGGCCCGTAGCCTTTCCATTTAACAAACGCTTGTTGCATTTTATGATCGCGTTTTAATATTTTATAAATTCTAAATACAGCCTAAATGCAGCCTATTTTGCATTTAGTAATTCTTGTTCATAAAACCTTCCTTCAATTTTTCATCATTTAAATCTTTTATTTCATACACAACCAGGTTTGTATACCTGATATTTGTTTTTTAGACCATTCTTCGCTCCTTTTTCGAATGTTGATATTTTACGTGAAATTCTGAGCATGTTACCTATTTTGCATTTTGGTTTTCCTCTTTTTAAACCAGAGTCACCATATAGATTCATATAAATAAATTGTTCATTTGCTTTTTTACTAGACTTTATAGGAGTCATTTAATACTCATATGTTTTGTATTAATATATATATCTATCATTTCTGGTAAATCGTCAAAATATTTATTTGTGTTGCTTGCTGCGAAGTACTTCTTCTAGATTATATTTGTTTTTGGTTCGATTAAATCTTTCAACAACCACAACTTTACCTTCATTATAAGTATGGTACATTTCAATATCATTTTCATGCAACCATTTTTTAAACATTTTATTGTTAAATTCACTACTCTGATCAACCCATAATTTCTCAGGCATCCTCGAATTTGTGATTGTTTTAAAATGATTTGCTATATGCATTCCAGTTTAGTTATGAATTGGTATACTCCAAGCGTATTTACTAATTGTATCACTAACGTTTAGTACATATTTATATCCTTTATTCCATTTAGTAAATGTTTTCATATCAACTAAATCAGCAGACCATATATAATCTATTTAATCCGTTAGCACACGACGTTGTGGGAATTGTTTTCAATGATTGGCTTATACAACTCATCAGTTAGTTGTGTAGTCCATTATAGCTCGCTCAGGGCCCTTTCCCGTTTTTGATTTGCCTAACCCAAGCTTATGTTTAGCGCTGATAATAGGCCGTACAACGAATTGCTTCAATACTTTTTGGCTCAGTGTTTAACTCTTATATACATTTAACTCCTCCCAAAAAAGAATTTTTGGGGTTATCACATTGATCTTTTTTAGTAGGATTTTCATAGTATTCACGGCGCATACATATATCATCAAGCTGATTGACTGGTGGTCCATTTTCTTACGGATTTCCAAGACAACATTATCTGTAAGAAGGCAGCATCAGTCCACCCTTTGGCAACAGTGGCATAATGGCCTTATGTTTGTCCAGTTTACAACCTTTTTTGATGGTACGAATCTGGTTTTCTATAATTACATGTTACACAATTACCTTTAAAGATATTCCTGCTCGTTTTTTGTTTGTGTGATAACTTCATTATTTGTATCGGTGTGTTTTCTACATCTCAAACAATATAATTTCATATTTATATAATTATATTGCATTGCTTTTGGCAGAAATTGTTTTCACTCTACCGCATATTATGCATACACCTTTCACAATATTCCTACCATTTTTAGTTCTTGTGATAACTTGATTATTTGTGTTAGTTTCTTTTCTACATATCAGGCAATATTATTGGTATAATTATATTACATAAGTTCTTGCATATTGTGTTATATATTTTTCATTAAAAACAGGGTTCCTAAACTTAAGTAATTATTAATTGTTTGATCGCCTTTTTAACGGTGGATTTTGTAATACACACAATAATATCCACACATAACTGAATTAATATATGCGTACTATTATAAATAAATCGCCTTTTCCTATGTATCATATACTTTGTAATACTATCGGTTGGAGGCAGGCCAAATGAATCAAAATATTAAATATTATCATTTTAAGGATAGCTTAAATAGCAACCCAATGAGTACCATTTCCTTCAAAATAGTCTTCAATATTAACAATCATGCTTTCATCAATAAATTTGTAAGAGGCTCTATCTTTTTAAAAATGGTGGCACTGTTCCTGATAAAAAATAATAACTTTGGCTATTTTAAAAAAAAAAATTACCACTAGTCCCTAGTAATGTTAATCCTCTACCAAGAAAGCCAGGAATCAATGCTCCTGCTAATCACATGAAAATGTTAGATCAAGACCGTGATTTTGTTGTTTTCGCTTTCATATTACGTTTTATTTGCGCTTTTGTTAACCTCATAATTATCACCTCCATGTAATTGAGACGGCTCAAGCCAAAGTATATTATATTTGTTCTTTTATTGAAATCTAATATGTTACTCTTTCACCATTTAGATCAATCTCTTTCCTAGAATGGCTTGTAAAACGCATTGCAATACTTGATAATTGGTACATTTTAATTATTGGCACGTATATTACCTCATTTCCATGAATATTCAATAAACTACCTGGGTGTGAATTTGGTGTAAACTAATAAAGACAATCGCTATTTATTACCAAACTACATCTTATTAACAAAGTGATAATTTCTGTTATGTTTACTGTTGTACTTCCTTCATTTTCTTCTTTTCTTATTTCTGATTCGAAGCCTAATATGTTTCGAATGCTGTTATTAATTAGAAAATCAATTTGGTAATTATCTGTTAATATTATTTTACATGCTAGTGTATAGAAATTTGGTCAGTTGTTATCGCTTCCTTTTCTGACTTATTGTTTTTAACTGTCTTTTTTTTATACAGTTATTGATATCAATAATATTATATGCTCCTGGCGGTAATATTAGAAAATTTTGTACAATCATAGTATTATTTGCTGATGTCATATTAAAAACTGAGTACCATATTTCTGAGCTTATCAGTGTTATTTTATAAATTCTATTAATATCAAATACTATTGGTGTGCTAAAATCCATATCTATAAATTGTGACGCACATCACAAATAGAATTCTCAGAATTTAAAAACTGTGTTTTTTCAAATACCATTGTTATATAATATATGAATACAATATCATAGATAATTGTCAAAAATACTGCTATAATCAGTCTTGCTTGTTATGTTATCAGTATGAAGTTTATTTGGACTTCAACAATCTCATTATCGATAGATTTGCTTTTATTTCCTATATTTTTGCTGCCACATAATATTTGCAATCTCTTTACTAATTGGTTTTGGTCTTTATAATATCGAATATTCATCCATTTTTGATGCACTTGAACTTTTTTCATTTGTTATTTTTTGTTGCTAACCCAGATAAGTTATATAATTGTTTGAAAATGTTAAATGTATTGTCGCTGTAATTCTTTTCAATATTCCATATTTTTAAATATCAGCTGAAAAAAATTGTAGTCAACCTTCTTTCTTAAAACATAAATTCCATTATTATTATTAGATGCTTCCAATTTTAATTCAGATACATTATTAAGGTCAATTTACAACTTACCAAAATATGAATCCTCATCTAATTTGCAAGATTTCGTAGGTACATATTCATCGTATTCATATTCTAATTCCAGTCCTCCACCTGATTTTGTTTGGTTTTTATTAGCTAGGCCTCCAAACTATTTTTTACGAGCTCCTTCTTTTTAGTTTTTTGGTCAATACAGAGTCTGGTTGCATCATTCAATTTAATTCTTTTAATATCATATCTTTATATAATTGTTTGTTTTGTTTTTTTTTGTTGTTTTTTTTTAAACAATCTATGATTTTTCATTTTATTTCCAATTTTCTCCATCATCTTGTAGTTCATCATCAGAATTAGTGTTAAATAGTTGCTACAAATTCATATAAAGTTATAAGATTTTGTTGTCTAGTTGAAAGGAAAACATATGGCTAGGTGGTAGGGTATTCTTTTGTCAGTACTTGTACTGCTTCTTCTTCTGTAGGAATTGTGACTTCCAATGGCAGTAACAAAGGTGGTGAAACATGTCTTATCATAGGAAGTATATGAAGTGGCTGTTCATGTATCTCTTTCTTAACTTCTTTTAGTAATTTTGTAATCAGCTTAACAAGTGTTTTAATTACCTCAGCTAATAGTTCTGCAACTTCCCGATGAAACTCATATTTTCCTATTTTGTCTTATAAATTTGATCTTTTATTTTCTTCCTGTTTTACTCTTGACGTTTTTGCATACTAGTAATTTCTTCAAAGCTCATTATTTATAGTAATATATTATATAATATTTATTTACATAATGTTATAATAATGTAAAATCAAATATAATAATGTCATCCACCAGTATAAACAAATGGTCGAAACCATTGCAGCATCTTTCTGATGTGTTTAAGGCCGTTTTATCAAAAAGAAAGAAACTATAAGGATTTTATGCTGCTTTATTTGTATATATGGATAAAACATTGTTTGTCAACATCACCAGAACAATGATCATTTTAAATTTGGCATATGTCTTTATTATCGAATCCATTAAAAAGTACAGAACATTTTGTGTTTTGGCGGATGTATTTTAGCACATCATAATAAGACTCAATTCAATATATAGAATTGCATTTTATATAACGACTCAAACTGAAATATTCTTTAATTCGTTTAATATTAGTATTATTAATTTTTATATCATCAAACAGGATTATTTTATTTGCATCGTTATCCAATTCTGCTATAGGAATATATGTTATTCAGGTGTGAGTATAGTGATGATTTTTCGGTCTGTTTCTTCTTCTATAGTATCAGATAGTTCTTCCCGCATTGGTTATTTTGCTTGGCTATTAATTTATAGTACATATAGCAATTTCATCTCAATGAAGATATTTAAGTAATAGGTTCATTAATAAATTTGTTTTTCCTTGACTTGTGCTTCCAACGGTAAATTAATGACAATCAGGCAGCAAGAAGTATTGTTTGGTATGTTTGGGTTGTTTAACACCAAAAGTAATTATTTCCATTTTAATACTTAGTTATATAAAACGAAATCTTGTTTTCCTCTAACCCATTGAGCTTGAACATTTTTAAATATTTTTTAAGGTTTATAAATAGACTTCACTCATTTGGATTTTTTAAAATTTTCTTCACATATTTTATGGTTCGTTTTTCATCAGTATCGGAAGTGGACTTTACATGCATCAATAATCCTTTCAAAAATCCGTGATTGAATTTTGATTTTGCCCTTTTATCATCGAATTTCAATGCACTATTTATCCATGTTGCTATCACAGAAATAACACTCAATATTACCACAAAAATTGGAATTGCTTGTATCACCGTTAAAGATTATGTTATTAGAGCATAGTTGATTTATACATTCCATATAATTAAAAACTTTTCTTATCCGCAGAACACGATCGCGTTAAATAATCATGTAATTATGTGATGTTACTTGTTATACTAATTAACATTTATATTATTATTTTAGATTAAAACCGAATATTGATATGAAAGCATCAAAATAAAATTTTAATATCAGTTACAATTCAAATTATTGTTGTTTCTTAAAAACTACCTGTCCATATAATATTTATTAAAGAGGACTCCGACAACAATTTCCAATACATCTATATCATATTAATTTCCAATAATCAAATCACTACCATCATAAGCATATGCAAATATCCATGATGGATAAGACTGCTGCTATCACAGTTCTGGTTTTCTTAATATGAACTGTATTGTCTATGTGCCGGTTAATAATTTAACGATAGAATAAACTGAGTCTATATTTTCTACTATAGGTAGTGTTGACATTTGCATTTCAATAGTATCGCTTTCTGTACACTATAACCCAAATTGTGTTGTTATTTCTTGTTTCCCAGTATATATGGTTTCACCAAGATCATTTTTTAAAGGTTATTCTTTTATAGTAAAAATATGATACATTTTTATTTTTCATTTATAATGTGTTTTACCATCATCATATTTTTTATTTACCAAGTGAGCATCATTAATAGCTTCGTAGCTTATTGTAATTTTAGTTTTACCCCTATCCAATGTATCTGTCAGAGAATCACTGCTTTTCATTAAAAAAGTTGCATTATTGTAATTCCGATTATTGGTATCAATAATATCCACATGTGATTTGGTGATTGCATCTTGATCGGTTGTTGAATTATTCAAATTTGTTATCTTTTATTTTGCCCATAATTACATTAAAGAATAAACGTATTGCAGTACTATCCGAACTCCCAAATTGAACTATCTGATCACCATTTGTTATTATTACAAATCCATCAGAAGGTGGTTTTTCATCATCATAACTAATATCATTTTGATCATAAGCAAACTTAACCATAAATGTTTTCCTAGATCCAATATCAGAGCTACCAATATGTCAAACTGCGTTCTTGTCCATCAAAATGTACATGTTACCAGTCATCGTATCACCACTTTTTAATAAATAAATATCATCTAATTTCTGTAATTGTTCATCAACTCTCTGGAATTGGTTACCAATGAAATTTGTTAAGAGAATGTTTACATTATTATCTATGTACTGTTTTGTTACAGAATCATCATAAAATATTATTATTATCCCCCTCCATTCATTACAAAACTCATTTCTGTTGGTACAAAGTTTTATTTTATTCACACTTAAGCAAAGATCTTTTAGATTATATAAGTTTCCAGTTTCTAGTGTTATAATTTTTTTAAAAATTATGATTTGGGCCAAGACATGTTACATTTGTTGAGCAGCTGATCTCTGGAGGCATTACGTTTCTCTGATTATGATATAAATCAAGAACGTTTAAACTAATTAACTTACTAATATTTAAAGGTATGTTTATCTCATTATCTCATTATTTATTTAACATTTAGGTAAAGTTCTTTTAAATTAATTAATTTGCCTGTTTCTGCAAGTATTGCTATTATCTGATTACTAACTAAATCAAGAAATTTTAAAATAAATAAAGTTTCTAATTTATGCAGGTATTGTTTATATCTGATTATTAGGTAAAGTATGAAATTTTAAATTCATTATATTCCTATTATGGAGGCATTGTTTGTATCTAATTAGCTAAAGTAAGAAGTTTAAAATTAATAAAGCTTCCTATTTCTTGAGGTATTGTGCCTATTTATTATGTGATAAATCAAGTGTTTTAACAATAACTATTGGTTAAATTTATAATTTAACAGCACTAAAATTATAAATTTACCCAAAATCTTTATTCGAAAAAGTAGAGATGAAGCATAATATGTATTCCATAAAAAGTAATAACCATCGAATGGGGGTATATAAACTTAATAAAACAAGCTTGTCACCCCTCTATATAGTAAACAAGAGTCCCTCGAAGGGACTGAAGCTGTACTGGGCGAAACGAATTTCTAGAAAAGCAAGATAAGACCATTTTTCCCTTTCAACTGCTGAGTGTTGAAACCTTGTCTGGTATACTTCATTGATACCAAGATGTTGAACCCTTTGTAAATATGACAATCCATTATGGGGATCAGTAAAAGTAAGATTTGCAAGACATTCATCATGGCACCATTAGTAGCAATAACAATATCCATTTGAAAAGGACATGTCAGTATGACGTTTGGTAAGCAGGAGTAGCGATATCTACAATAACAGGGACGTATATCGAAGTAATCATGATGAGTTCGATGAAGATGACAATGTTAGTTATGACAATCATAATAATCCATCAAGACTTATTGATCTACCTTGGCTTTACCCTATGCAAAGCAGCGCAATGGAAAGCCTACCACAAACTGTCAAGACTGGATGCCAAAGACGACACCCAAGCTGATGGAAAGACTATAAGTTTTATAGAGAAACTTTAATTGCAATGTTCGTTTACCGAGTTGACATAAGACATGGTGGAATTCAGTTACAGTAATTTAAATTAAGTATTAAAAGTGAAAAACATTAAACTAAAATAGGTCTTGTATGAAATATTTTCCTGTAGATAGAATGTTTGAGTATGCATTTTATTTTAGCAGTATTGTGGTATGATATAGGGCTTACTTATGAAAACAAAAAACAATAAAAAAAACAGGAGAATTTTCATTGCAACGATGAAGCTTTTATAATATCAGTTCTATTAGTTACACATCATGTAGTTGAATACATTCATATATCTAATCACAACACAAGTTTTGAGAGCAATATATCTAAAGACACTGCTTTTTTAGTTTGAGGACACACTTCTTTGGAGGTATGGTTAATTATTTTAGTAAGATATCTTCGTTTATATTGTAAATAGTTCTTAAAGCTATCAGTGAATATCATATGATTGTTCACTCATCTAGGATTTATTCCTCATGGATATTGTTCATCTAAGTACTTGAATGCTTTTGGTGAAGCCTCATTGTGACTGATGCTGTGAAAAATGGTATTTTCAAAAATATTTACCAAAGTAATGCAAACAAAGAAAATGGCGGTAAATCTAACAATGTCAGTATTCCATAAATTGTTCAATGGATCCAGTCTATTTAAGTTTTCTGGATTCACTCAAGAGGATATTCAGCATGTGGAAGTACATTCATACAGAAATGTAATACCAGATTGTATGCACATGAACAAAAGAATATCAAGACAGTATCACTATCCATGTAAGCAACAACTCATCACTGAAGAAGCTGAATGAACTTATCATGATGAAATTCAAACTCTACAAATACTAATAGTAACATGGGTATGTCTACAAGATCACTACTTTACATGAAAATAAAGTTAGATGTACTGAATTCCCATAAAAAATACCATTTTAATTCAGGGCAGTGGCTGCTTGGCTTGGACTTATAATGGATTTCTTGAACTGTGTGAAAAGATAAACAACAGATCTAACACAAGCACTGTGTCAACGCTGATATCCTCAGCTTAATCCATAACCACCAATCCCAGCAGTACCTGCCAAGTAGACACGAAGTACACAGTGCCTAAATATTTAACACCATCTCTCTCCCCTAGCCCAGGTAGACCCAGATCGCTTCATATGACCACCCATTCATGAGGAGCAGCGATAACAAGATTTTGTGGTGGCCATATTGGACGTCAGATCAAGTTCATTTTCATTTAACGAAACTAGATATCAGAAGAAGTCTTTTGGTGAAAACACCATGTCAATATGACTTTCTGTTCAGGAGAGTTGCGATAACAAGATTTTCAAGATGGCTGCCGTGGCAGTCATATTGGACATCAGATCAGCGTCATTTTCATTTAGAAGCAACTACAGATCATAAGAAGTCTTGTTGTTAAAACCCCATGTTAATATGACCATCCAGTCCTAGATATGCAAGATGGCTGCCGTGGCGCCCATATTTGGACATAAGATCGGCATTACTTTTATTTATGACCTAGATGACACCACAAAAAGTCTTTTAGTTAAAACCCCATGTTGATATGATCGTCCATTCAGGAGGAGTAGCGATAACAAGATTTTTCACAATGGCTGTTATGGCGACCATATTGGATGCCAGATCGGCACCATTTTCATCTAGGACCAACTAGACATCATAAGATGTCTTTTAGTGAAAACCCCATGTTGATTTGACCATCCATTCATGACCATCCATTCAAGAGGAGTAGCCATACCAAGATTTTCAAAATGGCTGCCGTGGCGGCCATATTTGACAGCAGATCGGTACCATTTTCATCTAGGACCAACTAGACATAATTAAAAGTCTTTTAATGACAACCCCATGTTGATACGACGATCCATTCAGGAGGAGTATATATAACAAGATTTTCATGATAGCCACTGTGGCAGCCATATTGGATGTGCGAGCAGCACCATTTACATATATCACCACCTAGACGATGGGATGAATGTGTATGTAATGTTTCATGGCAATCCTCCAAGTAGTTTACGAGGAGTAGCGATAACTAACTTGTGCTAACGGACGGACTGACGACGGATTCTTTTTAAATGTGATATGAGTACGATCATTTTATGTAATTTTTTAGTTTGTCATATAAGATTCTTTTTAAATATAATATGAGTAAGATTATTCTATATATTTTTTTGTTTGTCATATAAGATTCTTTTTAAATATAATATGAGCAAGATTAATCGGTGTAATTTAATAGAAGACGCAACTTAAACCTGCAGTAATATTTTGCGACTCTGTCAACATTTAAGTAATATTTCATATTTCTATAACATGTAAATTTGAAATAGTACAGCCCAAATTACTTTTTTATTTGGCTGTGTTGAGCAAAAAAAGGTACCTATATCAATGTTCCCTTTGTGGAAAATCCTTATATCGGACTAATCAATTAATGGCCTCCCTAATATATATTTTCAAATTATAAAAAATAAATATATATTGGCAAAATATTTACATTAGAAAATATACCTACCACTAAAAGGTACTAAGTTACATAATATTATTATTTGTTAGTTGATCTCTTTATAAATTTTTTAAAATAAGAAATTCAAACCATATTAGAAGGCAAAATATTTTAATATTTATCTATCATACATATTTTAATAATTTAAAAAGAAAATCAGCACACCCTACAAAAAAAAGCTGGAGAAATAAGATGATAAAATATAGAACATTTTAAAGGCAAATAATATAGATTTTTTGCTGGATGGTAGGGGTGGTGGTGGTGTTATGTATATTGAAATTATAATATGTGTCCATGAGATAAGTTGTACTTTAGTGGTCATTTTGTAAACAACATATTTAATGCATTTGAGTTCAAGGTCAGTCTTGTTTGCATAGTATTTAGTAATTAGATTGGAATTTTCCATGCCTTGATGTGAGAAAAGTTACGTCCGCACCGTAATTTTCCATTAGAGTTTCTCATATTCTAGAATATTCTGTCAGGTGACTTATCCTTATATTTACACAGGTTTGGTAAACAAGATTTAATTCCTATCCTAAACTTCATGTCGTAAAGATCAGTCGATTAAGGAATTTATTTTAGTAATCAGATGTTACAGTTGTGAAAATCAGCAAATTCAGAGAGAGGAATTATTTATTTGAAATATTTATTGGAATTACTAAAAGTGCTCATTCTCATTTTGGATTAATACTTGACATTGAGATTTATGTGAATTGATTCAATGATATTCTGGATTACATCATTCAGGCATATCAGGATATTCAAGACTACTTGAATTCTATATTTAGGACTTGTGATTAGGACGCTTAGGATTATTGGATTATCTGGACTTTAAATCACGTTATTGTAAGTGTCATTTGAATTTTCACTTTAATTGTCTAGAAAAAATTGCTTGTTGATTTTATTTACATTGTTGGTTTCACTTTCTTTCTGTTACATTATTTTAAGACCTAGAGTCGTAACGGGGGCCCGGGGAGGGGGGGGGGAGAAAAAATATTTTTTTAAAAAAGAAATATATACCAAAAAATTGACAAAAGATGTGTAACAAATTTTGAGAAAATATATAAAAACATTTTTTTTAAATATATAGCAACATTTTGGTGAAAAAATCTATTAATAATAATTTTAAAAGCTCTAAAATCTTTCAATTCTTTACCCTCAGAAACGCGAACATATATCATTCTTTACCCTCTAAAACGTGAAAATATAGCGTTAATTTGAAACTTATAAAATATCCAGTACTCTGATTTTACTACTATTTTCATTATCTTGCGTGCATGAGTCGCACCTAAAGCAATATTTATAAATTTCTTTAAAAGTATCTTAGATACTGCATCAAATCTGTGTAGTAAAAAGAGAAAATGGATTTTTTTCGAATCAAATTTATCAATAGTTTCAAGGATTGTGATATACTGTGTTTCCGAAAATTGCTCTCGTCATGGATCATATGCGTTTATAAGCACATACATAAGTTATAGATTAATATCGGAAACAGGTTTGTGTAAATTAAAATAATTTCCAAGGGTTTCATTTATAATTTCTGCTTTCTTGCAAATCCATTGCTCAACTCTAGTTTATCATAGTGTACATGATAATGAAAAATGATCACCATTGAATTCCAATCAAGAGAAATAAGATTAATTAATTCCGTGAGATAACAATAAACTGTCCCTACTATATTTTTGGCATCCAGATACACTTCATGTACATCCGTAGAAACGCTTCTTAGTTCGATAACTAGTACAGATTTCACATTCAGTAGAAATGCTTTACATATTATACACAATTTTACTTAAATTCAGTAATTTAGAACTTAACAGAGTTTTCTTCTTTTGGATTAAACTCTTAGAGTTGTAAGATAATTATTTGCATACATTTTGATAATAATTTATTTTTGGCACTTACTTTAGTTATTATTAATATTTTTGTATATCCTAAAATGCAAATTATAATGGTTCTCTTGTTTCAACAGTAATATTCTTGGATGGAATAGTATTTGATTAGATCTATGTATCACAATACCACGTATTTTACTATGATGTCTTGAATTGTACGTTAATACAAAAATAATTTTATTGTCAGATATAACTTTTATATGATCTAATTACTTCATTTTCATAAGACACAAAACAAAAAAACTTCAGTTTTAAGTCCAGACTAAAAGTTGTGACGGTGAAATTTGAGCCGTCGCCTCACACAACGAGTTCTGGAATTGGCAGTCGATTAATATACCCCTAAGTTTGGAGGGTCTTGATCTCTTGAGATCAAAACCATCCTCAGACACTGCTGGAATATTTTCCAGTTAACAAATACATACTTGCTCAGTTTGTAAGAGAATAGTTACGGCTATTGTGCATGGCCTGTAGCATACATTTTGGCTTGATTGAAAGCTAAAGACTCAAAACCTAGTTTTATATAATCATAATTTACGATAACCAAAACATTAAAACTTTTCAGGACATCATTAAGGAAAAAGGTACGCGAAAATTGTATGCATATATCTCAAATACTTATTCCGTCACAAAGTATCGGATAAAATGTTAGGGGAATTTCTGAATACCGGACCAGATATAGTGCATCTAAATTGTACTTACCTGCTGCCCATCTAAATTCGGCTCTCGCCACTTGGCCTTCACTACCACATCTGCGTTAAACTGCTCCTTCAGGGTATCGATTTCCCCCACTTTAAAAAATTGGACCACGATTTGTACTTGTACCTGCCAAAAAAGTATGTCACATTGTTTTAGGTTTGCTACGGTCTTTGCAAGGAGACTTATATCAATGTACCTTAATCCAAACTACACACACAGTATAAACAGAGTCCCGAGCTAAATGTCAAGGTACCCTTGACTGCATCGACGTAATCTTGGAAATATAAAAAAAAAGTAATGTGGTTAAATATCTCTAAAACAGCATTACTTCCTTGATTCTAGAACAAACCATAATCCTCTTAAAACAGTATACATATATCAGTCGATGAGTATGATATTGAATCCAGATTTAATTTTATTGAATCCTAATGCTTCGGCCTATGAAGAACTCCTATTTTTTTCAGAAGAAATAAAAAAGCTTTGATGACATTTTATGTCTCTAGAAATAACAACATATATGAATCATGTATCCAAACATGCAATGTGTGATCCAGGGATAAGTGGTTTCCCCTCTGTTTGGTATATATGTATCAATATTTAATTATACTTTCATGTTCACATCTTGCATTTCTGATCTGAAATCCAGTAGGTTTGTGCATACAGTTGAGGGTTAAATTCTGCTTGCCTGACAAGTTGAGTTCTCGTCATCCTCGAGTCCCATATCTTCGACCTTGTTCGAACTTTCTTTTGGGGCCGAGCAAATGGCCGAGTAGTTTAGGCACTGGTGCATAAGAGCAAGGCGATAGGTGCCGTTACTCGCACATATTTTTAATTATTATAATAACATATAAATGTAGATTATTCTCCTATGACAAAGATAGTTCAGACGACTCAAACTGATCAGGCTGCTTCAGGTTCTGTTATTATCATCTTGTCAGATAGATTACTCAGTTCTGCTAATTTATATATTTTTCTCCGTCAGTATTGTAGCCAGATACCTCCACACATGAGGATAGAAAGTCTGTGCTTGATAATAATTTTCAGGCATTCTCAGAGTGAGAGAGAGAGACTTTATAATGAGAAAGGTATTGTCGTCCTCATAATAATCATTACAAAATTTATTATTAATGGTTAATTGATTTTATTGCCTAATAATTCTAGGCCCAGAGAGAAGCTTACAGACATTACTAATTTACTGGTGCTCATCGATGTATGGAGAACATTCGTAAATATATGAAAGTAGAGACTTTATAATGAGAAATATATTGTCGTCCTCATAATAATCATTACATAATTTATTATTAACGGTTAATTGATTGTATTTGCCTACTAATTCTAGGCCCAGAGAAAAACTTAGACATTACTAATTAACTGGTGCTCATCGATGTATTGAGAACATTCGTAGATATATGAAAGTATAAACTTTAAGGGTGTATAAAAACTGAGAAAAACGATTTTATTTTCTAATTTCAAGGAAAACTTTAGACACATTGAAAATACAGACGATGAATAAGCAAACATAACCGATGATTTCTTATAGCTATAATGTATATAAAGTTGCGAACGTTCAGAGAAAAATTCATTCTGAAAATTCAACAATTCGTGTCTTAGAGGGCGGATACATACTGAGAAAATTAAACAAGCGCTTTTACTATTCAGTCCATTTAGTCATAACATCAAAATACAATGGTGATATACAAACATATTTGGTGAAAATTCATACAGAAGAATGAGAACACAAATAGCGTTCATGCATACTGGATTAGGATTTCTCTCCCTTTCAGTGTGTGTGTGTGTGTGTGTGTGTGTGTGTGTGTGTGTGTGTGAGGAGGGTGGAGGGGCCACCCTCTAACATACACACACACACACACACGCGCGCGCGCGCGCGAGCGCGCATATTAAATAACCTTAAATCAGTTACACAGTTAAAATACGCAAACAATAGAGCACTTACAACAGAACAAAACTGAAATTTATTCCCAACTCAAGTCCAACAATAGACACATGAGATTAAGTATCAAATTATCAATGGTGGTTGTAATGCGGATAGAAAAGGAAAGGATAGCGAGAGATATTCTGATCAATATTTTAGACACACAAGACAAATGGGATGAAAAGGTAATAGACCTAACAATTCTCATTTTACATGTGAACAGAATGATTGAAATATCATTTCTATAATTTACGTAACCTAATCTGTACGTTAACTTTGTGTTATTTAATTTGTATGTATTAACATTTTGTACGTATTAACATTTTTAGATACTTCTTGCTCATATATTCTTTTCTTATTGAAACAAAACATTGAGATTTAAACAGATAGTCAAATTCATCACGAATATATATTGTGAGGCACATAATTTGCATTTTCTTTCAGATATCAAACTTTTGCCACCTTCCAGTTAAAATTGGAAACATATGATTCGTTGTATGGAACTTTGTTAAGATTATTCTATACTTTTGTAGCATACGTGTTAAAAATGGTTCTTCTTTTAGAGAAATCAAAAACACTAGAATGTCAAGTTTGTATATATTTGTCTTTCAGCCAACTAACTCAGGGGAATGACTGAGAAAACCATAAATTATTTAGCCCTAAATCACACGATTTGCTTAATAAAGGAAAGCTATATAAAACTGCATATACTGGCAGCAACATAATATAATATAATATTTCTGAAATTTTACTAATTCTTCAAGTAACCCATCTAACCCAAAATATAACAGCTCTTAATTTGATACAAATTCTCGTAGAAAACCTTCCAATCTCTCCATAGAACAAATGTAGTGTGGTACTTGTTCTAAAAAATCAAAAATCAGTGCATTCATGTTCAAAAACAGAATTATCACTAAAACTCCCGATTTGACATCCATAGAACAATAACGGCAAAATAATAGTATCAGAAAGTTTCCATTGTAAATTCAATGATATAGACAAACTTCTTATTCTTTTATGTTGGGTATACAATACCTTTTTAGTTTATTCTGTGATTCTCTTTTATGCCGAATAAAAAGAACCATCGTGTTTAAAAAGCACACCCTGAACAATAGCAACTAATCAGCTATTTCCCAGTGAAGTGTTTCCAAATACAAAAGAGAAACAGTTAAATTCCATTGAAACCAACTATTGCTATTTTTGTTTTCAACATTGACTTTGAATCTCCATTCTCTGCAGTATATACAAAATTATTCAAAGTTTTCTGAAGATCGTTTTCGTTATCTGCAAGAATAACAGTATCGTCAGCATAAGGGATAATACATACCTTAACATTTCTTGAACATGTATACTCTGATATATTACGAAAAGTTTTATTTTTTAGAAAACGTACCCCACTGTATATGTTTTATGGAGAGATAGGTAGGTTTCCTATGAGCATTTTTATCAAAACTTATAGCTGTTATATTTTTTTTGCGGGGGTGGGGGTGGTTAGAATTGCTATTGGAAAAAATAAGTAACATTTCAGAAATATTATTATATGGTACATTATGTTGCTGCTGGTATATGCAATTTAAATTGCTTTCCTTTATCAAACACATTTTTTTGTGATTTAGGACTGAATAATTTATGAGCATCCCGGTCATTCACCTCTGTTGATTGGCTGAAAGATAAATATATGCAAACCTGATATCCTAGTGTTTTTTATTCCTCTTAAAGTTGAACTTATCGGATATTTTTAAAATCTTTTAATTTCTAACCGTTTTTAACAAATATGCCACAAAAGTAAAGAATTATTTTAACAAAGCTTCGTGCAGCGAATCATAGGTTGCCAATTGAAACTGGCTGACACCCCATTTTAATACAACCATCTGTTCAGTACGAGCAGCAATAACAGGATTTTAAAGATAGCCACCGTTGAGGCCATTTTTGGATTTTCAACATGGATGCCATGGCAGCCATGTTGAAACTCAGATTGGCACCATTTCATTTAGGCTATACTAGACATCATAAAGAGTGTTTGAGTGAAAACGCCATGTTGATATGACGATCCATTCATAAGAAGTAGTGATAACCAGATTTTCAGAACGGCCACCATGACGGCCATGTTGACTGTCAGATTGGCGCCATTTTCATTTAGGAAAAACTACAAAATAATAAGAAGTCTTTCAGTGAAAACTCCAAGTTTATCCCTTTAGAAGGAAGAGTGATAACAAGAATTTAAAGACAGGGTCAGATTGTCACCATTTTCATTTAAGACCAAGTAGACTACATACAAATTTTTTTAAAACGGAAAACTCTATGTCAATATGACTATCTGCTCAGGAGGAGTAGTTACAACACGATTGTTTAGATGGTCACTATGGCAGCCATACTAGCTGTCGAATGAGCACAATTTGCATTCGGGACCAAATAGGGCTCTAAATGAAACTGTGTACGAAGTTTCATGACCTTTCTTACAAGGAGTTTAAAAGGAGTAGCGATATTAAAAAAACTTGTGCTAACAGATTGCGGACAGACGACATATGACAGGCCATCACAGAAGCTCGTTTCGTCTCATCAGTAGAACACAAAAGTCAGTGTAATTTCCCCTTTTCATCAGCTTCAAGATTTACCTAAGTACTTCATTCAAGCTGTGCATCTATACCATATTGATCACATTGATATTTCTAAGCATGTTATACAATTTCCACACTTTGATCTGATACAGCACATATGTAAATAAACACATGCTAATTTATGTGTCTATTTAGACTAGAGATTATAGCCCTCTAATACAGCCTGCCAGTACATATGATGTCCAATTGTAAAGCGTCAGTAAAACAATTCGAAGCCATATGCTATTAACAGTACTGTCTCTGCCACTACTTATACAGACATGAAACAGATAATTTTACCAGTGACACGAAAACGAAATGCACACTGAATTCAAACGAAATGATCAAATGCAAAAACGCAGAATGCAGAACGATGATGATCACCAAAAAAACTGGAAGAGACTGCTGCTTAATTTTCAAGGTTGAAAGCCCTTTCACATGATAATCCATGATCAGAGTCTTTACACTAACAGATAATTTTGCACTCCTTACAAGCTGTGACATTGTTCTTGTAGAACAATACATAACAGCTGCCACTGATGTGATGACATTATCACTGGTGGTTGTATCAGTACAACTTTTATTTGAACAAAACAAACTAAGAAATAAATTTGCTGACAAATACTCTACAACTATATTTTTACATTTATTGCAGTTGCGGTTATATCTCATTTTATGATAAATTCAAATGCTGTCTTTGCATTTAGTTCATTTCCTATTTTAGTAAAGCACATTATTAATAATACAAGATATGAAAGCAATAGTTGTCTCCCTTAAATACTCTTGAAAATGGAAAACCTGACTATCGTAAATGCATTTCTTTTAAGTTCCAAACGAAAGAAAATTAAAGAAAATGATGAATGGAAGCATTAAAAAATGTATGCATTTCTGACGCTGTAAGAAAAAAATGACGAGATAACCAAAATGCAAACGTGGATGGAATGCAAAAGAAATTAATTCTGAAAGCAAGTTCTGTACAACGATGCACAGGTTTCCAATTTATAACTGGAAGGTGGCAAAATTTGGATATATCTGAAAGAAAATGTAACTTATGTGCCTCACAAGATATTTCTTCATGTGTCAAATGACTTGGGTTTGGGTTTTGATTTTCTCACTTTTGCACAGGGTTCAAGATTCCCATGGTTTCCCTCACTGGAAACCCTTGTTATTAAAAATAATCTATATCTTAGGGGAGACCAGGCAAAGTTAGAGGACGTTGTGTTATTAAAGCATATTTCCTGAACAAAAAGCAGTCATTTGCATCAGCTATCTGCTTCATATAGCAGGTGGTTTTCCTAATAGTGATGTATAATAAGTAGATGAAAGACATGTATTGTTAACTTTCTCTATATTGAATTGTGAAACGTTTAGAGCAAACAACTTTCTTCTGTGCCTTCCCCTCTTACAGCGGTGCCACAAAACACCGGGACCGAACCCTAAGAACGAAACAGATGCTATTATTGGATGATTTAATTTGGGTAACATAACTAAAATATTTCAATGTCAAGCATCTAGAAAAACCTTCTGAATGAATAGAATGCATTTCTTTCCACAGATCAGAATTCATTAGTACCAAAGTCTCACATGTCTCTTCCTCCTACCCCATGCAAATATGAACACAGCAATTTTGCTAAGAATGCACAATAAATTTTCTCAGCATAGCAACCAATCATACGCCAAAAGAACATAAAAGTTGCCACAATTATTCCTGAGATGTCACTGATGAATTCTATAGTTTCAACAGGGTTCAAACAGTTAAGGGTCACAGAGATCAAAGGTCATACGGTCAAACGATTTGCTAATTCTTCAAACATCAGTATGTGGAAGCCCGTGATGCTGCATTTTCATAATTTTCTCTTTAATTATATTATATATTAATTACAATAGCAATTTTTGTTTTATTTTTCCTTAGTTCAATCCAGCAGATTAAAACTTAAGCTGAGTTTATTTCTTTGGCATAAAACCTTTATGTTCCCTCTTAATAGCTAAATTCCACACACAATACTTCCACAAGACATGTTGTATGAGGAAGAGCAAAATAGTCATAATTATCTTTACATTCAGAAAATCATACTCAATCATATGAAAAAGAGAAAAAGAATTGTGTGAATGTTCAAATTTGTCTTAAGATCCCGCTCCGGAGTTTCGCACTTTCTCACACAGCTCAAAATTTAAAGAAAAGGTATTATCACAGGTAATCCTTATTATTAAGAATGTGTATATCTTAAGGGAGATTTAAACAACCTACAGTTTTCTTTATTTTGACAACTGAATGATGGATATTGGTTTGTTTACACAGCTAGGCCTTACTACTGACGTGCATCTCGGAAGATTGCTGGCTATACTTCGGCTACTTTCATTTTGCGAACTTCAGAGGTAAATTATAAAAGAGTTCAAAAACGTTTCTAATTTTTTTATAAGTACACTTTCGTAAAATAATACATGTAATTCCAATGTGAAAATTCGTTTCTGTATTTCAAGAACAGTCATAGTTAGTTTAATTTGTGCTATTTCAAGTCATTTCCTGAGCACACCAGCTGTCTGCTTCATACAGCATATGGTTTTCTAATATTAATCAAAGATAAATGTAAATCAAGCAGGTGAGTTGTATGTTAACTTTCTCAACAGTGTGAGAGTTTTTGAGCAAACAACTTGCCACGTGACTTCCCCTCATTCAGCGGTGCCACAAAATCCCGGAACGGAACCTTGCTTGCGTCGAATTTATTAGTCAAATCCCAGAACGGAACCTTGATTGCATGGAACTTATTGTCCAAATCCCAGAACGGAACCTTGATTGCATGGAATGTATTGGTCAAATCCCAGAACGGAACCTTGATTGCATGGTATTTATTAGTCACATCCCAGAAAGGAACCTTGATTGCATGGAATTTATTAGTCAAATCCCCCAGAACGGAACCTTGACTGATGGAATTTATTAGTCAAATCCCAGAACGAAACCTTGACTGTATGGAATTTATTAGTCAAATCAAGAAATGTACAGACTACTTTACTTTTCCTATCTTTTCCAAGTTTATTTAGTGGATGAAAGACAAAATATAAACTCAAGTAAACTAGCCTTTAAGAAACGCAGCCTATTGTTTGAAAATATTGGTACTTTCAGAAAACGTATTCAGTATCCAATTTAGTATGGAAAAAACTTATTTTACAAGGCAACCTAACAGATTAAATAGGCGACACTTAATTTTATCATTTTTGTCTGATTTCCGTTGTGAGGAGGTGGTATAACTCCTTTGATACAGAAACGAAACACAGAGTTGCAAAACATGTAACAATGTGTAAAGCAGATTTGGGTTATTTTATTGTATTTTTGTATTTCATCGAAGCTCTTGGATTCATTATTTTCCTGGGCGCTTAAAAGCTTCAGATATTTTGCTCGTCGGGGAAACCATAATTCAATATGCATGCAAATTGTTAGTGTTTACCTCAGTTTCAGCTCAAAGGTCATACCTAAGTCATACCGATATACAATTACTGACCTTCGCTCGCTGATGTGTATCCTACACAAAGCTGAGGTCAATATGATGGGTTTACTTCTTCATAAAACTTCATATTCACTACAATATATATATATATATATATATATATATATATATATATATATATATATATATATTACATGATTGGGTGTGAACTTATGAAATGTATACTAGTTTCAGAATAGTGAGAATGTTATTTCAGCTGCGTGACACCGCTAAAAAAATGATTATTACTAGTAAAGAAAATGGGGTCAGGTCAGTGCGATATGATGAATTACTAAACGTCGTATCAAAAATTAAAAATACAACTCTCACAAGCATCGCGCAATAAGAATATTTTCAGTTACTTTAATTTTTCGAAGTAGATTTGACAAAGTTATCATGCTGTATATAGCTTTGAAATGATTTGTTTTATGTCTGCAATAACATCAATCTAATTAATACATTTTTTATATAGTTCATAATGAGATTCTGAAATGTATCATTGGGAGAAATTCGATATCGCCACAGTGACGATACCACTTTTATCACCACAGCGGTGATATCACTTTTAGAACTTCTTTCTTTTCCTATTGAGGAAATATATCCGCCCTTATGTATGTTATTCAAACTTGTATTTCCATATACAGGCCTATTTCGTTCGTCTTCTTTTTTTTTTCTTCTTCTTCTTCTTCTGCTCTCTCTCTCTCTCTCTCTCTCTTTACCTGTAAGGATTTTTTACTTCCTTATCTTAATCAGGATAAACAGATCTTAAAATATGACAAGACTGTAGTTTGAACTCATGTAATCAACGAGGAGGTGCCATTAAAAAAATGCCTAAAAACGAGCTCCAGACAACAAAACGTAGGCTTCAGTTATTAACTTTTTAAAAAATAGTTTTCCACATGAATTGCACAGATTGTAAGTGATTGAACTCACATGACTTGTTTCTATTCGATACTCACTGTCACCTGTTTCTATTTTATATTCATTGTCATCTGTTTCTGTTCTACATTCATTGTCACCTGTTTCTATTCTATATTCGTTGTCACCGATACAGTAAATGTTACACTCTATGACAAACTATACAAGTTTTGCGGGGGAAAAAACCATCTTGATTAAATAAAGTAAACAATGGTTTAAGCT
This sequence comes from Margaritifera margaritifera, assembly GCA_029931535.1. NCBI lineage: Eukaryota > Metazoa > Mollusca > Bivalvia > Unionida > Margaritiferidae > Margaritifera > Margaritifera margaritifera. The sequence goes on from JAQPZY010001688.1 coordinate 4,715,664, forward strand.
GCGATTTTATTTTTCATCCCAATCATAATCATGTTTTAAAACGAAGGAGAAATCGGGGCTAGATGAGTGTTGACTGCAAACCGAAATTAAGCGACAATCGACATTTGAGCGCACATTTGTTACCGAACTAGACTGCAAGCTTGCCAAGAACACGAAGTTCACGTTGATTGCAGAAATAAACAAAATAAGGAAGTAAAAAATCCTTACAGGTAAAAATCACAATCACTAAGATCTTCTGTTTAAACATGTTACGCTTTGAAGTCTGACGGATACGACCGCTCTGTGATGTTTCTACTGTACCCCTCACCACAATAATGTTCACCGTATTAATCAGCGCAAGAAATGTGTTAACGAAAATAAAAATATATTCATTTTCGTATGAAAACAGTAATTTGAAGCATTATATGTAGGAGCTAATTTTCTAAAAAGTCACTATCCTAAAACTATTGTAAAATTTCGATACCTCTTTTTATCGATGTAGTAATGCAGCCGTTAATCGCACTGGCACAAAATAGAGAAAAAGTATTACATGCAAATCAACGGATTTTGCCTTAAAAATATATAATAAAAGGATCTACTTTTTTGTAGATAAAAGGATATCATTTAGTCGTGAAGTCGAAACATTTTGTATTGTCATTCGTGACAATACAATGTTTCCACTCGACTCATGAAATATTTCCTTATATCTTGTCCGAAAACGTAGATATCCTCTATGTATTCATATCTAAATCCTTTCAACGCACACTTTGGGAGTTTCTACTCTACCATTCTTTTTAGTATTAAACACAATGTTACCATAATCGCCATGGAGTCTCGTGTTCAATATATTGTCCAATAATCTTGCTCAATATAAATCGGAATAATAGGTCGATTTCATGATGTCAAAGTATGTTTTCGGCGTCAAACATGACAAAGATGACACTGTAAAATCAAAAAGCCTTGGCGTTTCCCTAATCGTAATGTGGTTATTATTATAATATTGGTCTTACACAAGTCACTAGGACATGCGCAATTTCCCCAGAAATTTGACTTACATTGAAGTTGAAATTAATTTCTGGATTTTCTGCAGGATTCAAACAAGAGCAGCACATGAGGTCCAATACATGTCCGTATAGTCAAAGTTGGGGTGTGCTGACAGTTGTTTGTATGTGTTTATTTGCAATAGTTTTTTTTTAAATAGTGCAATGTTGGTGTGTGTCTAGAGGTAACTGATGTTACTAGAAACGATATAATTTAAGAAATCTTGTTTTACGATGTAAATTCAAGTTTCTAAGTAACGCAATGGTCATAAGTCAGTTTGATGGAAAGATTAAGCTGATTTATTTATTTTATTTTAAGGCTCATCGTAAATTTTGGTGTCTATCTATCAAGTCCCCCAAAAGTCATTAAGCAATCACAAAAATTGATTTGCAAGGGTAAGGTCTAAATAAAGGACATGTAAATTCTGTTCAGTTGAAATATGTGAAGCTTGAATTTGATGATCTTCATGAAATAAAGTGCACATCATAATTGTTTTGAATCCATGAAGCTGTTACAAACAGTATGGAGTGAAAAGTAGGTTTATGACGGACAGTACATCCGGGTGGACTTAAGTTTTCCGCATGTTTATCTTTACCTTTGAAGTAAGGGACATGACTGTGGTGCATGCTATGCCATCTAATTAAAATGTATGTCTGTGTAAAGATTCATTAAAAATATCCCCTGTAGTTCAAAAGTTACAGCCATGACTAAGAAAAAGGTCACGTAGTTACACTTGCCCTTTGTGTGACATTGACCTTTTAGTAATTTTTTGTTTTCTTTTTTGACCGTTTTGTTTGGGTATGCTATGCAACACAGTCTTTAGTCATGATGAATGTATGTTATACAACACAGTCTCTAGTCATGATGTATGTATGTTATGCAACATTCTTTAGTCATGATGTATGTATGTTATGCAACACAGTCTCTAGTCATGATATATGTATGTTATGCAGCAGTCTCTAGTCATGATGTATGTATGTTATGCAACAAAGTCTTTAGTCATGATGTATGTATGTTATGCAACAGTCTTTAGTCATGATGTATGTATGTTATGCAACACAATCTTTAGTCATGATGTATGTATGTTATGCAACAGTCTTTAGTCATGATGTATGTATGTTATGCAACACAGTCTTTAGTCATGATGTATGTATGTTATGCAACAGTCTTAAGTCATGATGTATGTATGTTATGCAACACAGTCTTTAGTCATGATGTATGTATGTTATGCAACACAGTCTCTAGTCATGTTGTATGTATGTTATGCAACACAGTCTTTAGTCATGATGTATGTATCTTATGCAACAGTCTTTAGTCATGATGTATGTATGTTATGCAACACAGTCTTTAGTCATGATGTATGTATCTTATGCAACAGTCTCTAGTCACGATGTATGTATGTTACGCAACACAGTCTTTAGTCATGATGTATGTATGTTATGCAACACAGTCTTTAGTCACGATGTATGTATGTTACGCAACACAGTCTTTAGTCATGATGTATGTATGTTACGCAACACAGTCTTTAGTCACGATGTATGTATGTTACGCAACACAGTCTTTAGTCATGATGTATGTATTTTATGCAACAGTCTCTAGTCATGATGTATGTATGTTATGCAACAGTCTTTAGTCATGATGTATGTATGTTATGCAACACAGTCTTTAGTCATGATGTATGTATCTTATGCAACAGTCTTTAGTCATGATGTATGTATGTTACGCAACACAGTCTTTAGTCATGATGTATGTATGTTATGCAAGACAGTCTGTATTCATGATGTATGTATGTTATGCAACAGTCTTCAGTCATGATGTATGTATGTTATGCAACAGTCTCTAGTCATGATGTATGTATGTTACGCAACACAGTCTTTAGTCATGATGTATGTATGTTATGCAAGAGTCTTTAGTCATGATTTATGCATGTTATGCAACACAGTCTTTAGTCATGATGCATGTATGTTATGCAACACAGTCTCTAGTCATGATGTATGTATGGGTAAAGTGTCATGAAAATATTTTCTTTTCTTCAAAAATTATATCCCACACGAAGACACAATTCACTTAGTTACATTTATTCCTGCCGTGACCATGAACTTGAAGTAGGGGACATATCTGTGGTATGCAACACTTCAAATATCCTCACAAAGTTACATTTTCCCTTGCTGTGAATTGGACCTTGACGTGGTGGCCAAACTTTGGTACGCGACACACCGTCTAATCATGATATATTTCAGAGTAAAAATTAATGAAAATAACTTGTGTGGCTCTGAAACAGGTCATCACATTTCCCCTTGACCTTTGACCTAGGAACCTGATCCTGGGTTGCGGTACAACCTCTACCTATGACATCTTTCATCCGAATCTCTGCAGGACTTGCAAATTAATGAGGCGGAAATGCCAATGTTAACGGTCGCCCGGACAGACGGACCAAGCCATAACGTAATACGCCTGACTTAAGACTGGCGTATGAAATCTGTCTGCCACCATATACGAGTCAAAATAAAAAAATTCAATATCATCAATTATATTACAATCAATCAGTGAGGTCCTGAATTGAAATCACCCGTCATGAGTATGTAAACATGTTCAAAATTAATACAAAATCGAGATAATTCAATTAGCATATATAGCTGACATTTTGACTCTAAAACTAAAGGGTCCTTCGATCCCGAAGGTATGTAATATGTATTAGTTCTTAAACAAAGAACGTGTGTAACATAGGTCATTATGCGGAAAATGGTAATGTTGGTCTAGCATAAAAGAGAGGAAACTAATTTTTTAAAAATTTGTAAATTCAAATGGCATTCATCGATATAATAGTATATAAAGTTGCATATATTGAAATGAAATTAAAACTTTTTGTTAATGCCAAAGCTAATTAAAATTTGTGTCATTCTTATGCATTTATCCATTGTTTTACAATCACTATTTACATGTCATGCAATTTTAAAGAAAATATACATAAAAAATCATTTAAAGAAAAATGTCATCTTCCGCCTCTCCGTATTTATGTATGATGTGTATAAATTATTTCATCCATTTTGTTTTATGTTGAGTTTAATGGCCGATTCCTACGTTACATAGTAAATGTACCACGTCCAGCCCGTATCTAACTGCATACAGGGAAAGTCAGTATTGCCAATAACGCTCCCCCATCCCACTCAGCCTCCACCCATACACTCTCTCTCTCTCTCTCTCCACTTCATATAATCAACAATGTTGTGTTGTATTCAATAAGCATGCAATGTTTAGAGTAAATAGAGAATCTGATCTGAAACTTCATACAACATTAAACAAACTGCTCTTGTGATAAGCAACATAAGACACTCTATCTCACTCAGTCAAAAGTAGAGTTGTAATGGACTTCATCAGCACAGGGTTCCTCACAACACCCTAAAAAGGACTTGAAGGGATTGAAAGAACCAAACAATACTAATTTGACAATTATCTCCCTTAAATTTTTCCAGTCTCCCTAAGCTTAGTGAGTCCTGTGAACATAACTTATTATGGTGACTAATATCAATAGATTGGCTCTTATGAAGGGTCTGCTAATCATGCCACATTCCAAGTTTGTTCCGTGCTTCTCATTCTAAAGATGATTTGTTTACTTTATTAGCAGGAGGCAGGATATGATAAACTGCTAGGGTCACTGGACTCAATGAATCACTGGTCAGGTTAACCTGTAAATGTCGTATACAATCTCCATATAACATCAAATGACCTGTAACTGCCGTATACAATTTAATTTATTTTCCGCACAATCTCCATATAACATAGAATGAATTCTAGTGTTTGACTAAAGCAAGGACAAGCTACCGTATGTACTCGCTTATAAGTGGAGTCCAACTGAAAACTGCACAGACCCAGATCTGCAGTCGCATAATGCACCGGCAGACCTGGGTCTATGCAGTTTGTTATAAGTAATCAGTATTATGCGGCGGCAGATCAGGGTCCATCTTGTTTGCAGTTGCACTCGATTTATAACAGCTAAAATTCTAGTAGACAAATCAAATTCAATTATCACTGTATTTATTATTGTCAGTTCACGTCTTCACTTTTCAATGTTCACAAAGAGTACACAAGAGCAAACTTTTTTGTCTTTTATTTAGACTGGTATTTGGGTCAAGTCATAAGACCTGGGGCTAATAATTGTTGGCGTCCAAATTCATTTTTTTTTGACCCACGAAGATCATTGGCAAGGAAATTAAAATTGTAATTTGAAAATTGCCCCCGGGTTATCCCTTAAGTTAGAACAGTAAGAGGTCCAGTGAATAAAAGCTTCAAATGTTCTCAACTCATGACATGTTTCTGTATAGACTGCAGTTCTCAACTCATGACATGTTTCTGTATAGACTGCAGTTATGAAAAGGAGATTATGTTTATTACTAATTTAGGACCTGACTTATACAAATAATGTATAAATCTAAAAATATATTTCTAGCCCATACTCATTATGTCATGCTCTTTTTCTCTCTATTTTTATCGTAATAATTCCATTTTGTATCGAATACTTTCATCATCGCTGTACAAATGCATATATAACAACCATCCATTACTGGCAATCGCTTATCATGCACATTTCAAAGTTATATCAATAGTAAAGACAACGCACAAACATATGATTAAAAAGTCAGTAATATTATCAACGACTTTTTAAAAATAGATAAGGATGCGTGTACTTTCAGTCAAATTCTGACATATAACTGATTGTCTTATTGAATTTAATAATCATGTGGTTTTTTTAAACTCCATGATGTACCTATACACCAAATATAAGAAGAAATCTTCTCTCTCGCTTTAAAAAAAATTAATAACAGTCAAAGAATATATATATATATACTCATTTTCAAACAATAGTGCAGGCTTGCAGCTATAATAACTGTTCTTAAATAATTAAAACTATATTAGTCTTAGCAACGTGCTAATTAGGTAACAATAATGTTTTCCTTTCCATCTGCTTTTTAACTGATTAAGATCTTATGATAAAGTCTGTTTAGACACCTAGACAAAATTAAATTTAATGTGATATAAAAGTTTCTGCATGGGACTTGCAGTGCACCACACGAAATCACATATTGAGTGCCCCAGTTTCTACAAATTAAGCCATTACAAAATAATGTTGGAATGATACAAAGTATCCAAAGTTTATCGTTTTTAATTTCTATACTTTCAGAATTTGCAGTTTGATGAAAGTCTCCGAATAATTGCCAATCTGACTGAACCCCTGTTTCTTAATTGATAATATAGCATAAAATTATCATTTTGTTCAGATCAAAATTCGTGGTTCATGATCTTTTTGAAGAGAGAGAGAAGAGTTTGTGAAGAGTTTGTGTCAAATTAGATTGTTACTGTAGACAAACTACATAAACAATATAGTACTTCCTAACTCGTTTAAGTTTTAGATCTTTCAGTAACAGAAATACATTTATCAAGAAATCTCAGTACATTTAATGATACTATTGGTAATCACTTTGAATCTTTGGTATGCTGTGTATAATCAATGCACAAAATGTGTAGAATATTTACTGAAAACTAGTATACTAACAAGTTCATGATACGACTTTGAATCAATAGACCGCTAGTTTCTATTCAACTTTCACATCCTGAATATTGTGGTTTGTAATCTAATACCCTCATAGATATCGCAATTAAGCCTGCCTTCATTGCAGTAAAAATAATAACTCACTCAACAAAGGACGTTAGGATAGGGTTCAGATACATGCAATATGTGTTCTACCACTGAGTGGTAGAAACACCGTAATGGATAAAGGACTGTTATGTCAATATAACAAGAGGCCAAAGTAAGCATTATCTCACTTACTCGTTTACATTCGCCTAAATCCGAAATATGCAAGCGATTGGTTACATATTTTGAACTCGAATTATGAACTGAACCAATCATTGATCGATGATGCCAGTAACCAGATACCATATAGAAGACTCTCTCTCTCTCTCTCTGTCTCTGTCTGTCTGTTTGTCTGTCTGTCTCTCTCAGATGATTAGTTTAGTAGCTCATTCTCGCCGTTACTGAGTGCGCGCATTTATAATGCACTTCGACTCACACAAATACTTCAAAATGATATTATTGTCAAAGTAGATTGGAATGATTTCCTTGAAGATATTTAATGCTTGCCACGAATAAGGCCGCCATCCAGCACCAAATCTCAAATCCTAAATATAAAGATAGTTATCCTGCCTTTTGTCTTTCCCGTGTTCTTTTTCGCTCTAAATGAGTGAACATACACTTATCAACAATCCATGTTTGGCTAGCGGAATCATATAAGAGAGAGAGAGAGAGAGAGAGAGAGAGAGAGAGAGAGAGAGAGAGAGAGAGAGAGAGAAGTATGAAAACATAAAAATTGGTTGTTTGTTAATTATCATAAAGTTATGACTTTATTTCAATCCAAAGGCACATCGTCCCTGTGACAGTTAATCAAAATATAAACATACCCACCAGGTATACGTGAGATACATTAGTAAGGATGAAAGTATAATTTCTGCTTATACCAGTATGAGAGTATAAATTACATTATTACATAATTCATCTTACCGACATTTGTCATCACTCTAACTTATAAATGTAGACGCTGCAAAGTATATCTGCTACAACAAAACTACACTATATTGATGCATACAATCCAATATGGTATAGAATACATCAATTTTGCCCAAATTAAGAGTTTTCTTAAAAAAGAAAATACAGAAAAAGGAAAGAGAAAAATAGAGTGGTAGTGGAAGAATTGCATTGATCAAATATTATTTCTGTGTAGATTAATTTTTTTTTGCAGAAAGATTGTGGGAATTTTCACGAGGTTATTATTTTCAGCATTTAACAACTCAAGGAATTTATAAAAATAAAAAAACCCCAAAAATATAAAAAAACAACAACAAAAAACAAACATTATTTTCGAATTTTAGAATATTATGGACATTCCAAAACACAATGAAAATCATCCTCCAAATCTGTTACATAAGTTACATAATGTATGTTTATGTTTCAAAGGAGTGGGCCTGGATTTATTCCACTTGCCGGCCTCAATATGCAGTTGATGTGAAGAAACCCATGGATATCATACACAAAGTGACATCAGTGTAGGGTCGAAACAAAGCTTGATTTGATATAATATAGTTAATAACAGAGAGCCTGTAACAAATGGCTAAAAATACTAACGTCACTCAAGAGCGAAAATTAGGTCAGAGTGATCTAGTTTTGTATGACAGTTACTGGTACCTCCAGTTTTCATGAGTGTACGTGAAAGAGGATCAAAACGATGTTAAGGGAGTTACGAACGAATGGTTGAAAGTGCAACATTCACTCAATCGTGAAAACTGGGCCATAGTGATCTGATTTTGGTATTGTCATAGTGATCTAATTTTGGCATGGTTGAGTTACTCTCATTGAGCTGCATCAACACACCAAATTTTATTAGTGAAGGTGAAATACGGTTTAAGATATTGAGAGGGTAATGAAGGATAGCTGAAAATACAAAAGTTACTAAAGTATAGAATTAGGTTGCAATGACCTAGTTTATTATATGCTAGAGTTGCACTCCTTGAGATTCATATACATAGCAGTTTTTATTTTTGTTGGTGAAATTGGGTCCAAGATATTGAGGGTATACCGAACAAAAAGTTGAAAATACACAAATTTCTCAATCGTGAAAATTAGGACGCATTGATTTAGTTTTGGTATGGTTAGGTTATTCTCTTTGAGCTGCATCGACATGTCAAGTTTCGGGAGTATAGGTGAAATAGGGTCCATGATATTAAGTGAGAAATAAAACAATAGCTGGAAATATCATATGTCACTCAAGCGTTAAAATTAGGTCCCATTGACCTAGTTTTTCTAGGATTGGGTCATCTACCTTAAGAAGCATCAACATACCAATTGCAATGGGTGTAGGTGAAATAGATTCCAATATATGGAGCGTGTAAGTAATGGATACCTTAAAATACAAAAGTCATTCAAGCGTGAGCGTTAAGCCACAGTCACATGTTGTAGTACGATTGAGCTACTCTCCTTGATATGTATTCACATACAAGTTTTCATGAATGTAGGTGAAAAAGACTTAAAGATATTGAGCATGTAACGAACGAATAGATGAGAATACAAAAGTCAATAAAGCATGAATATTCACTCACAGGGATCTAGTTTCGATATGGCATAGTTATTCATCCTGATATGTATCTATATATTATATTTAATGAGTGCACTTGAATTAGGGTTTATGATATTGAGGGTGTAACGAACGATTAGATGAAAATACAAATGTCACTCAAGAATGAAAATTGGATCACCGTGATTTTATTTTGAGGTGAATGAGTTACTCTGCTGCATTTACATACCAATTAACGAATCGCGAAGTCAGGCGTAGCAACGTCTACTTCAAAAGCCTAACAACTGTTACTATGCCTGACATGATTGCTCCAAAGATGGTGACCATTGGGTACGCTTATACCACGACACTGAATTTGCCCAGTAATTTATCAGAAAATTGCTTCAAAAGGTATTGAAATCATGCTAAAATTCAGATAACAAGAATGCAACTATTTTAGCGAAGGCTACTTTTAAGTATGGGAAACGTTTTAAGCGCAATGGAAATGTGATTCGGCTATCGGCTAAGTATCGTAGGAGTCAGTGAGAAAGTGAGAAAACACACTGTATAAACTCAGATGTTGAACAGATGAAAGTGAATGAAGCCCTCTGTTCTTGCACAACGAGATGCATTCCATTTGTTTTTCTTACCTTCTTTTAAATAACAGCAAATTTAATTAAAGAAAGGCAGAAAGCGATAAAAATAGAAAGAGAGACAAAAAACAAAACTTGTGAGTAGATATACTCATATACTGTGTTGCAAAGTTTAAGATCGTTGATGCAGTTTGTCATCAATGAGCATCCGCTTTTACGCTCTCCGGTTTTATTTTAATTATTTGTCAACTATTGATCAAAATAATAAATGTAATTGTATCCTTCATTTAAATACAAATTTTAACCGACGTCCGCCGACGTCACTGTCTCCTCCCCGCGATATCGTACATTCACAAAAAGAAGTAAACAACCTACTGACATCTACGAAGCCAGGTACTCGTACCTTTCATAACATATATTACAAACAAAACAACCTCATGACATCTACGAAGCCAGGTACTCGTACCTTTCATAACATATATTACAAACAAAACAACCTCATGACATCTACCAAGCCATGTACTTGTACCTTTCATAACATATATTACAAACAAAACAACCTCATGACATCTACCAAGCCATGTACTTGTACCTTTCATAACATATATTACAAACAAAACAACCTCATGACATCTACCAAGCCATGTACTTGTTCCTTTCATAACATATATTACAAACAAAACAACCTCATGACATCTACCAAGCCATGTACTTGTACCTTTCATAACATATATTACAAACAAAACAACCTCATGACATCTACCAAGCCATGTACTTGTACCTTTCATAACATATATTACAAACAAAACAACCTCATGATATCTACCAAGCCAGGTACTCGTACCTTTCATAACATATATTACAAACAAAACAACCTCATGACATCTACCAAGCCATGTACTTGTACCTTTCATAACATATATTACAAACAAAACAACCTCATGACATCTACCAAGCCAGGTACTTGTACCTTTCATAACATATGTTACAAACAAAACAACCTCATGACATCTACCAAGCCATGTACTTGTACCGTTCATAACATATATTACAAACAAAACAACCTCATGACATCTACCAAGCCATGTACTTGTACCTTTCATAACATATATTACAAACAAAACAACCTCATGTGGAGTGGCATAAGCAATAGGAAGGTAAAGAGGTGAATATTTGATACAACAAAGTGCTGATTGGTTATGGCCATGTGGTGCAAACTCCTTGAGCAAAACGGCTTATTTTTATAACGGAACTCTGTCTTTCGATATTTCTGTTTAAGCTGCTGATTAAATTTATTAACAACATTTTACACGTTTCGTTTAATTTATCAGTAATGACCTGAACTATATTTTGGGACAACATTGAGTGTTCTTGTAGTTTATCCTTTGTTTTTATTAAAATTCAATTTTCTTTCAGTTTTTGTTTTCTTTCTATTTTAAATATGAACAAGTTTCAGAATTTAAAGCGCCCCCCCCCAATAAATATATATATATATATATATATATATATATATATATATATATATATATATATATATATATATATATAAATTGGTTTTTCTGTTGGTGACAGTATACATAATTTGTTCATTTTACTCTAAAAGTTGCCAAAAACGTGTCCTTTAATATTACCAGAATTGTCATTGCTATAACTAGACAAGTAAGTGACAATTTTACTGACTTATCTTTTTTTATTACCCAGTCTTCCCTTACTTTAAAAATAATTATATAATCCTATGCGCTTTGAAATTTTCATATCTCTAACCAACTCTTATATATAATTATAATATATAATTTTTAATTTCCATCTATGGGATAAAATCAGGCGATGAAAGTATATTGTTCACAAATCAACGCCGGCTACTGGGCAGGCCTTACCTCGGCTATTTCTACCATTGGATTAATTTTAGAATTGACCGAGAAGTTACGAATGAAACAAGAGTCCCTCGAAGGGACTGATATTTTATTGGGCGAAAAGGATTTCCAGGAATTCAAGATAAGACCATTTCTTCTTTTTTTTTGCCGAGAGTTGAAACCATCTCTGATTTTCTTCAGCGATAACATAATTTTCAAATCAGCTGCTGTGGTGCAAATATTTGATGTCAGCTTGGCACCATTTTCATTTAGGACGAAGTAGACATCATTAGAAGTCTTTGCTGAAAACCGCATGTCTTAATGATCATCCATTCAGGGGGAATAGTGACAAGAAGACTTTTAAGACAGTAGTCGTGGCAGGCATATGGGACGTACGACTGGCACCATTTTCATTTAGCACCAACTAGGTATCGTAAGAAGTCTATTGGTGCAAAACCCCATATTGATATAGCCATACATTTGGAAGGAGTAGAGCTAACAATATTGAGGGTAGTCATTTTCATTTAGGACCAACTAGACACCATAAGAACTCTTCTGATAAAAACCCCATGTCAAAACGATATTCCATTTAAGAGGAGTAGCGAAATCAAGATCTTCATGATAGTCACATACTGGACGTCAGATCAGCACAATTTTAATTTAGGATCAACAAAACATTATAAGAAGTCCTTTAGTGAAAACCCCTTGCTGATATGAGCTTTCATTCAGGAGAAGTAGTGATAACAAGATTTCAAGCTGGCCACAGTGGCAGTCATATTAGAATCAGATCGGCACCATTTTCGTTTATGGCTAACTAGACATCATAAGAAGTCTTCTGGTGAAAACATCATGTCAATATAACATTCCGTTCAGGAAGAGTGGCCATAACAAGATTTTCAAGATGGCTGCTGCGACAGCCATATTGAACATCAGATCGGCACCATTTTCATTTAGGACCAACTAGACATCACGAGACGTCTTTAGAAGGCTTCATTCAGGAGAAGTAGCGATAACAAGATTTTCAAGATGGCCGCTGTGTGGGGGGCCATATTGGATGTCAGATCAGCATGATTTTCATTTAAGACCAACTGGAGACTGTAAGAAGTCCTTTGTTGAAAAATCCACGTCAGTATGTTCAGGTGGAGTTGTAATAACAAGAAGTTCAAGATGGCTGCCGTGGCACCCATATTGGATCTCAAAACGATACCATTTTTATTTAAAACCAGCTAGACATCATAAGAAGTCTTTTAGTGAAAACTCCATGTTGATATAACCATCCATGTAGGATGTGTAGCGATAAGAAGATTTTCAAGATGGCCGTTCTGGTGGACATACTGGACATCCGCACGATTTTCATTTTATGACCACTAGATATCACTGGAAATCTATTAGTGGAAACCCCATGTTGATATTACCATCCATTCAGGACGAGTAGTGATTACTGTATTTTCAAGGTGGCTGTCGTGGCGGCCATATTGGACATCAGATCGGCACCATCTTCCTTTAGGACAAACTAGATATCATAAGAAGTCTTTCAGTGAAAATCTCACGTTGATATGACCATCGATGTAGAAGGAGTAGCGATAGCAAGATTTTGGATGCCCAAACAGCACCATTGCCATTTAGGACCAAGTAGACCATGGAATAAATGTGTGCGTGTAAAGTTTCATGGCAATCATCCAAGTAGTTTAAGAGGAATAGCGATAACAAACTTGTGCTAACGGAAGCACGGGACGACAGACGACGAAAGATCATCCCGTTAGCTCTTCTGGTCTATGACCAGTAGAGCCAAAAATATTTCGATGCATTCGCAACTTCTCGGTCAATCCTTGTTTCGTAAAAAGCCAAGGTGGTCCGAATGCAACTATGTAGGATTGACCTCGAAGTTGCGAATGGGTAAAATTGCGGCAACTGTGTTATTTACGAGGCGTTTTTCCTGTCAGTGGCGGAAAGGCCGGAACATGTTCGGGCTGGCTTCACCTGCGCTGGTTCGTTACTTAATGTAGAGTCACATCGTACGGTAAGAAAATGACTTTTTCATTGGATAAAATTCTGCTGGAAGCGTATTCTGAAAGATAGGTAATATTTCATGAGTGTAGGGGAATTAGGGTCTAAGACATTAACGGCATGACAAAGAAACAAGTAACTAATAGGCGTGGATTCAGGGCAAGGGAGGGGAGGGGGAGAGACTATATATATATATATATATATATATATATATATAGATATATATATATATATATATATATATATATATACATACACACACATGACTTTAGGGTCTACTTTACTCCGCACATGACTGAGACAGATTTAAGTAAACAGATAATACAACAATATAGATATTAAGAGGGGGAACAATGCATGCCTACTTTACTCTGTACTTCAATGAGACAAATTGAAGTACACAGGTAAGACAATATAAGTATTAAGAGGGGATATGCATGTCTATTTTACTCCGTACCTGACTGAGACAGCTTTAAGTAGACAGATAAGACAATATGGGTATTAAGAGGGGGAACAATGCATGTCTAATTTACTCTATACTTGACTGAGACAGATTTAACTACACATATATGACAATATAGGTATTAAGAGGGGGAACTATGCATGTCTAATTTACTCCGTACATGACTTGACTGAGACCGATTTAAGTAGACAGATAAGACAATATCGGTATTAAGAGGGGGAACTATGCATGTCTAATTTACTCCGTACTTGACTGAGACCGATTTAAGTAGACAGATAAGACAATATAGGTATTAAGAGGAGGAACTATGCATGTCTACTTATCTTCGTACTTGACTGAGACAGATTTAAGTATGCAGATAAGACAATATAAGTATTAAGAGGGGCAACTATGCATGTCTACTTATCTCCGTACTTGACTGAGACAGATTTAAGTATACAGATAAGACAATATAGGTATCAAGAGGGGGAACTATGCATGTCTACTTATCTCCGTACTTGACTGAGACAGATTTAAGTATACAGATAAGACGATATATGTCCAAATAGTTTCATACGTATCTTATATAATGTGATGTGAGCATACTGACCACTAGTTTCCTTCATGTACAAACACTTATTGCATAAAAATTGATTCTAATAATGTAAACTTAGCATGTTAATGGTTCTAGTGTTTGCTAATAAACAATTTCTTTCAAATGATATAAAATTGATTTATTTCATACATGTGGAGCATAAAATGTCTACATGCTGAAAATGGTACTATGCAGACATATAAACAATATAAACATTATAGTTAAATCAACGTGTCTTGTATGTGTAAAGTTTAATTATATTTAAATAAATTCGGATACATATATGCTTAAATTCAATGTATATACTTTTCACTTGGTATTACATATATAGTAAAGTGTGTGACTGGATGATTAACTATCAGTTGATAATAGTTTCTAAATGTCATGTAAGGCAAATATTAAATAATTACTAAATAATGTTAACATGTTCAGTTGCATAGCACCAAGCAATGGCAAAGACTTTATGTGTCGGATAATATAATATGAGAATATAAATCAACATTTCTTCATTAAATTGCATGTCTATTTTGCAAGTTTAAATTTATATCTAAATCTTCAAAGTTGAGTAGAAATCTATTATTAAATGAATATATTCACATCTCCACCTGAAATATTCACTTTGTGACCAACATTTGGCCTAGCATATTGTTATGTATGATGTTTATATAATATTGTGGATATTTTGGGAAATTGTAAGTGTTTCTTCGCTTTGGTGTTTGCTTAAATCTTAATGTTTATCATGAAAAACATGTTTAACTAGTGTCCTTGAATTAGGTTGTTTTGATCAATATGTTTTCTCAATTTGAAGGTCAAGGTTGATTTTTGTTTACAAGTAAAATTCCATTAAGATGACACATGTTCTAGAACATTCTGTCATGTGACCAATCTTTATATATGCCATGTTTGGTGGACATTTATTCAGTTTTGACATTACCATCAGTCTTGTAAAGAGCTATTACAGTTGTGAAAATTCATTCCAAATTCTAAGAGAGGAATTATTTTAGATATTCATTGGATTATAACAGTGCTCACAAACTTTTGGATTTTGGATTTTTAATTGATGATTTTGGAATTTATGTGAACTTATTCAGATATTTTGGAATACTTCATTTTGACATCAGCACATCAAGATTACTAGTACATCAGGACTTTGGAGACCATTGGCACATAATAACATTCAAGGACACAGCCGTGAATTCGGAACATTCTATATTTAGGACTTGTGATTAGAACAATCATTCTTATTGGATTATTAGGATTTCAAAACACATTACTGTAAGTGACTTTTTTGATTTTTCATTTTAATTATCTAGTAATAAATTGCTTGTTGATTTTTACTTGATTTGTTGGTTTCACTTTCTTTCTGTTACATTTTTCTTAGACCATAGAGTCGTAACAATATTTTGTGCTGAGGGGGACATTATGTTTGACCTTTCAAACTGGTGTTTAGACGGTACATATTGATGCTAGTCAATACACAGCATAGTTGTTTGCAATTATAAACAATTTAAAATACTTCATGCTAACTTTTTGCAAGTTTAATGAATTCAATATACTTCCACCACAAAATCTTCCTAACGTACTCTTCAGCATTATACTTTTTGAAAATAAGATGTTTGACAAAAGTGTATTTCCCTCGTGAATCGGAAAAGTTGTCACATTTATAAAATATTTTGTGATTTATATGATTTAGGTCAGGGTAATTTTGTACTGTATCCATGATTTAGGTCAGGGTAATTTTGTACTGTATCCATGATTTAGGTCAGGGTAATTTTGTACTATATGCATGATTTAGGTCAGGGTAATTCTGTACTATATCCATGATTTAGGTTAGGGTAATTTTGTACTATATCCATGATTTAGGTCAGGGTAATTTTGTACTGTATCCATGATTTAGGTCAGGGTAATTTTGTACTATATGCATGATTTAGGTCAGGGTAATTCTGTACTATATCCACGATTTAGGTCAGGGTAATTCTGTATTATATCCATGATTTAGGTTAGGGTAATTTTGTACTATATCCATGATTTAGGTAAGGGTAATTTTGTACTATATTCTTGATTTAGGTCAAAGTAATTTTGTACTATATCCATGACTTAGGTCAGGGTAATTTTATACTATATCCATGAGTTAGATCAGGGCAATTTTGTACTATATCCATGATTTAGATCACAGTAATTTTGTACTATACCCATGATTTAGGTCAGGGTAATTTTGGGTAATTTTGTACTATATCCATGATTTAGGTCAGGATAATTTTGTACTATATCCATTTAGGTCAATGTAATTTTGTAATATATCCATGATTTAGGTCAGGGTAATTTTATACTATATCCATGATTTAGGTCAGGGTAATTCTGGGAATAGGAAAGAAACAATATTAGAAAAGCAAGGAAAACCTTCTTTCTTCTTTGCAAGCAGGAAAAGGTACATTTGAGTTTAAACTTGACTGCATTCAAAATGAAAACAAACCAAAAAGTGTTGTAAAAATATATATTCACTGCATAAAAAAAATAATTTAAACAAATAAAGACACATATTCATTAGGTTTACATCTTATCGCCATGCTTGCAGTTTACTCTCACAAATATTTCCGAAATACCAATGTGATCAATGTTTAGATGGGTTTTTTTCCTCCTTCACTTACATTCTTTATTTCACTAGCATTTACGTTCTTTATGTCACTAGTGTTTACATTCTTTATTTCACTAGTGTTTACATTCTTTATTTCATTAACATTTACATTCTTTATGTCACTAGTGTTTACATTCTTTATGTCACTAGTGTTTACATTCTTTATGTCATTAACATTTACATTCTTTATGTCACTAGCGTTTACATTCTTTATTTCATTAACGTTTACATTCTTTATTTCGCTAGTGTTTACCTTCTTTATTTCATTAACATTTACATTCTTTATGTCACTAGTGTTTACATTCTTTATGTCACTAGTGTTTACATTCTTTATGTCATTAACATTTACATTCTTTATGTCACTAGCGTTTACATTCTTTATTTCATTAACGTTTACATTCTTTATTTCGCTAGTGTTTACCTTCTTTATTTCATTAACATTTACATTCTTTATTTCGCTAGTGTTTACATTCTTTATTTCATTAACATTTACATTCCAATATTTAAATAGAAACAAAATTTAAAAAAAGAATTTAGAGACTATTATTAACTCGCATCATCCATAACAGGCAGGTAAGTCAAATGTGTCACTTTCTGATAAATATTTCTATTTTTATATACATGTTCATGAAACAATATTTGTCAAATTTGATCAGGAGGGGTTTCAAAAATATAAAATCTTTTGGACACACTGGCTTTCGAAGTAACTCATTCAATGACTGGCTTTCGAAGTAACTCATTCAATGACTGGCTTTCGAAGTAACTCATTCAATGACTGGCTTTCGAAGTAACTCATTCAATGACTGGCTTTCGAAGTAACTCATTCAATGACATGTCTATGTTATTTAATGTTAGGCAAAAAGTTCGTGATTAAGATGACATGAAAGAATAAGGGCTTGAATTAATGAAAATTAAAGTTGGCACCACTCAAACTGGGACCATCGTACATTTAAATCATGGTAATTCTCTACAGTTAACCTCTTGGCTGCGTGCAGTAGATATAAAACAAACATTTCAAGGGGTCGTTGGTTTTGACAAATCAATTTGCCAGCAATGTGTGAATCAGTACGTAAACGCAAATGAACTGAAAATATGTGAAACAAGAGTGTGTAGGACAAATGTGTAGTTCTACAATTTAAATACTTCAAAATTTAAATATTTAATTTTGATAACAGGTTTCTACCATATACTTTAAAGTCATAGGTCGTTGAATATAATTTCTTCCAGCATGTATAAAGTCAATGATTTCAAAGAGATGGTTATACTACTGAGTATATGGAACATTCTTTATGATTTACAGAATAGTCAATGGACCATGACCGCAGTCTAAGAAAAAGGTCCTTAATCAAGACAGTCTCTAGGTAGCGCTATTGTCGGTACTTCAGCATTATAGCACAGAGTACTTCAGATAGTGTGTACCAACAAGCAGGAAGAAAGTAAAGATTTTGGTCATTCTTCGGGCTGTCGGGCAATGCATTATTCGTGTAACGTTGGTAGAATCATGGAAAGAATCGCACATTTGTAAAAATACGCAATATTCTAGTGTAGAAAACGTAAATTCATAGAGAAAAAGATCACGTACGAAAACTACCGTCATCATTCAAACATAGGAAGCTATAGACGTACTTGCTGAGTTCTCAGGCTTAACATTACAAACATCAGGAATTATCTATGTAGTTATACTATTTATACGACAACGGCCACATACAAATGACCAATTCATGATTTTGGGGGGTCGAAAACACAGGCCAAAATGAACTTTCCCGTTCAAGTAAGTCACTATCAATTTAATGTTTAATGGGAGATACCGAAACTGAAGGAAACAAAACTGTGAAACCTGGTTTACTTCGGCAAATTTGGTATTTGTCGCAAATAATACAGTTTACATAATGTTTTTGCTGATGGAAATAACATTGACAAAGTTGGTAGGGATTTTGATAGGTTGGGTCATGATGATGGAACAACACTGGGAGAAAGACGTGCGTATACGCATATCTTGTATTGAAATATTTTCAGAAAGATAATAAACATTAAGATATTTAACATAAATAATAATAATAATAATAATAATAATAATAATAATAATAATAATAATAATAATCAGGGCCTGAATAGCATCGTTGTTCTAGTTTCAATTCTGGAGAAATATAAAGTACAGATATATTTTATAAAATTCATTAACTTATGCATGCATACAAATTACCGCAGTAGAAAGTCTCAAACTGGGACTGGCACTTAAATGCACATTCTATCATAGACTGCGTTGTCCTTTTTGGTCAAACGATCGTTGCTCCTCGCTGTGGCGCTTTCAAAAACAATGTCAGCAAATGATTTCATTGCTGACATGATCATTCTTTCGTGATTAAATGGATGTAACAGTCAAGTATTGAAAATAAGTTTACCAATGTCAAAATCGTCGTCGATCAAACATTAGACAGTTTGCATGTTTACAACACAGACAGTAGCTTTACCCTTTAACTTGTATTGAAATTTGAAGTAGTAGTCACATGAAGCTGAATGGTCACACTCTTCACGCTCACCGGTACATTCCAGTAACCGATTTCTTTATCAACGCTAGTGTCTTGAAAAATGTATTGCATACAAATATGCTAACACATCCATAACTCCAAAAATGTTTTCCAATCTATATCAGCCACACTTATTACAGAATCTCCTTAAAGATTCTAAAATTATTTCTGGAGAGTATATAGAGGTTAACTTATTGTGTGGAATTTTAGACTCTAAACACATTTATTCAGGTTCTACGAAAGTATTAAATGCTATAGCAGTGGGAAATACATAAAAGTTTCTCAGTGAATGTTTAGGTAGGAGAGGAAATGGTACCATTCAACGCAACAACGGAAACGAATAGCTGCTTCCTGTTAAAAAGATACGGCAAACTTGGGGTTAAATACAGATTGCAAGCTTTTGAGGCGTTACAGGAAGACTGTCATTCAGTGTTATAGCAAAAATCTATATACGGCTAGAAATATTGAATAAGTGATGATAGTTTCTGATCTGCGCCTTTATGTCCTTCGATTTCGAAAAGAAATCCCAGATATAAAGATCTAATAATGTGAGCTCTTTTAAATCAGGATGAGCATTCGGACTTGTAAAGTAATCGTATGTCTTCCTACTGAATCCTCACCGATTTGCAATCTATCAATTTTACAAACAGGGTAGGGAGACCATATGCCAGCAGTGCCAGTAATATTTGCTGCCGATTCTGTCTCCTTGGTCTAGGACAATCATAGTTTCGGAGAGCTGAGTAGGTCTAAAATTGTTTATATGGCTAATGATCTATGTAAGATAGAATTGCAAACAATATTTTTTCCATGCTTATGTTTGATATTTTTCAAATTAATTTCGTTTTATCATATTGTCAACTGATGTACACAAGAACGACCTAAAGAATGCTCACTATAGCAATCATCTTTTTGTTACTCCTGTCTCTCAAGAAAAATGAAATAAAATGCTGTAATCAAATCAGGCATGATGATGCTGAAGATGATAAATCAGTTGGTAGAGCGTCGGACTCGTAATCCAAAGGTCGCAGGTTCGATACCCGCCCAATCCAGCCAAGGGCGGCTGCCTCAGTGTGTCCTTGGGAAAGGCACTGAGCTCCAATTTCCTCGGCATAATATAGAAAATATTGTGTTAAAAGTGCGGTTAAAATCAACAAAAACAAAAAACAAACAAAAGTTCTCTACCCTACCTTTTAGGTCTTACATGTGAAGTCATAACCTGTTCGACCATACAAAGACATGTGAATGAAGTAAATGACATAGAAGTTTTATCACACACTAATTTATAAATAATCCTATTTTTAATTCCATGCATTTTGGCTTTGAATGTATAACCTTCCATGTCTTTGCTTTAATAAGAGAATATCTCACAGGCATTAGATTAGTTTTACTTTGCTTATTCAAGTCAATATCTAGTTATCTCTTGATCTCATTTTACAATACACACAGGAACTGCTTCTTTCTGTAAATGTTGTTCATGCTAACGTTACCATCATTAAATTATCGATGAAATATATATCATATGTCCCTTTTTCAGCGATACAGAAGCTATGTAACATATTTGATGGAAACTTAAAGGCGTTCATTGAAAAGGCTAATATATATCGTTAAATTTTCCATTTCTTTTTGTCGTCAATTTAAAAAACAAACCGCAAAAGACAAGTAGCAATGAATTATATATAAAAAGTATTTTTCTTGGTATGTGTTTCTACAATGCTTATGTGACCTAATAGTCAAAATAGAATTTCCATGAAAATAAATGAATGCCCAATATTTGGCTAATGATAGATTGATATCTGGATTTATCTAATTAAGACAGTTTAAGTAAACTGTGCACATGATCTGAGTATACTTTTTCTGCAGCTGATGTTTATGTCATTTCTTTTGCAACTAAATAACATTACCTGACTAAAAATGTATTTTTCTCAAATAGAAAATCCCTTTTGTGAACATGTTATCAGACCCTATGTTATGTATGATGTATTTATAATAGTATAAATATTTTAGGAAATTATAAATGTTTCTTGACCTTAATATTTGCTCAAACCTTAATGTTATATATCAGGAAAACATGTTGAGCTATTGTCCTTAAATTAGGTTGTTTACTTAGTATTTGAGTTCAAGGACGGTTTTGGTAAACAAGTTGTTTATTCGATTTGAAGTCAGGGTTGATTTTGTTTACAGATAAAACTAGAATTTCCTTTAGAATTATGTGCTAAAAGTCACATACACCATATAATTTTCTAGAACATTCTGTCATGTGACCTATCTTTATATATACCATGTTTAGTAGACAGTTTTCAGTTTCGACCTTGCCATCAGTCTTTAAAGAGTCATTACAGTTGCGAAAAATCATTCAAAATTTAGAGACAGGAATTATTTAAAATATTCATTGGATTATAAAAGTGCTCATAGACTTTTGGATATCGGATGTTGAATTGATGATTTTGGGATTTATGTGAACTTATTCAAAGATATTCTGGAGTACTTCATTTTGGCACATCAGCACATTAAAGATCACTGGCACACCAGTACATTAAAGGATACAGTAATTCACTCAGAACATTCTATATTTAGGATTTGTGATTAGGACACTTAGGATTATTGGATTATTTGGATTTTAATTCACGTTACTGTAAGTGTCTTTTTATTTTCATTTTAATTATCTAGAAATAAATTACTTGTTGACTTTTACTTGATTTGTTGGTCTCACTTTTTTTCTGTTACATTTTTCTTAGACAATAGAGTCGTAACACCCTACTACAGGTAATACTCAATCACCTGAGTTTTATGTACGTTCTGCATTTTAAATATAAACAAATGATATAGTTGTCTACAATTTAAAGAATTGTTAGACCTTCACAGAGTAAAGTTATTTAAAAACTGAAAAATTAAATGCATGTACATTTGGCACAATTCAAAAGCAACTATACCATTCAATTTGATACAGTCTCCATATTTTGTACTGGTAAACATTAGAAAAGTTATAAAATGTAATGCAACTATACCATTCAATTTGATACACTCTCCATATTTTGTACTGGTAACATTAGAAAAGTTGAAAAATGTAATGTATTTTCTATTGTAGTATGACAAATAAAAATAAAACGAATCTCTATAAACCAGTAACATTTCTAGAAACCAACTATTTATGCATTATAGTGTCTATTACTGCAACATCAATTACAATACATCAATTAGGCTGATTTACGCTAATAGTCAAAATCGGTGTCATAGACTTATATTAGCATATCATTTACTCATATTATCATTTATACCGAGTTTCCTCTATCTTGGTATTTTAGTTTGCTTCCTTAATTTAGATAAGTCAAACTCCTGCATCACAAACGCTGACAAATTTCGTACTTTTACACAACGTGTAATGAATTTAGCAAAGAAAACCGATCATAAGTATATTGGCATCATATTCACATCAATCTGCAGATGTTGGAAAATTAGATGATTATATTGGTATTGGACAAATGAAGTAAGATTTAAAGGCATAAACCAACATTTCAGAAAGAAATGCAGGTCTGTCATCAAAATTCCATGCTCAAATATAAAACTAAATCATGCTAGGACAATTCTAATTGATCTTTAAGATAATATTAAGGTACATGCTACTGTCCGGACACTTTCAACATACTATTAAGGTACATGTTACTGTAAGGACACTTTCAACATATTATTAAGGTACATGCTACTGTCCGGACACTTTCAACATAATATTAAGGTACATACTACTGTCCAGACACTTTCAACATAATATTAAGGTACATGCTACTTTCCAGACACTTTCAACATAATATTACGGTACATACTACTGTCCAGACACTTTCAAGATAATATTAAGGTACATACTACTGTCCAGACACTTTCAACATAATATTAAGGTACATGCTACTTTCCAGACACTTTCAACATAATATTAAGGTACATGCTACTGTCCGGACACTTTCAACATAATATTAAGGTACATGTTACTGTCCGGACACTTTCAACAATATATCAAGGTACATGTTCCTGT
Source organism: Margaritifera margaritifera (assembly GCA_029931535.1). NCBI lineage: Eukaryota > Metazoa > Mollusca > Bivalvia > Unionida > Margaritiferidae > Margaritifera > Margaritifera margaritifera. Next base: position 4,739,463 of record JAQPZY010001688.1, read on the forward strand.
CCGGACACTTTCAACAATATATTAAGGTACATGCTATTGTCCGGACACTTTCAACATAATATTAAGGTACATGTTACTCTCCAGACACTTTCAACATAATATTAAGGTACATGCTACTTTCCAGATACTTTCAACATAATATTAAGGTACATGCTATTGTCCGGACACTTTCAACATAATATTAAGATACATGTTACTGTCCGGACACTTTCAACAATATATTAAGGTACATGTTCCTGTCCGGACACTTTCAACAATATATTAAGGTACATGCTATTGTCCAGACACTTTCAACATAATATTAAGGTACATGTTACTCTCCAGACACTTTCAACATAATATTAAGGTACATGCTACTTTCCAGACACTTTCAACATAATATTAAGGTACATGCTACTGTCCGGACACTTTCAACATAATATTAAGGTACATGTTACTCTCCAGACACTTTCAAGATAATATTAAGGTACATGCTACTTTCCAGACACTTTCAACATAATATATAGGTACATGCTACTTTCCAGACACTTTCAACATAATATTAAGGTATATGTTACTGTCCGGACACTTTCAACAATATATTAAGGTACATGTTACTGTCCGGACACTTTCAACATAATATTAAGGTACATGCTATTGTCCAGACACTTTCAACATAATATTAAGGTACATGTTACTCTCTAGACACTTTCAACATAATATTAAGGTACATGTTACTCTCCAGACACTTTCAACATAATATTAAGGTACATGTTACTGTCAGGCACTTTCAACATAATATTAAGGTACATGCTATTGTCCGGACACTTACAACATAATATTAAAGTACATGTTACTCTCCAGACACTTTCAACATAATATTAAGGTACATGTTACTCTCCAGACACTTTCAACAATATATTAAGGTACATGCTATTGTCCAGACACTTTCAACATAATATTAAGGTACATGTTACTCTCCAGACACTTTCAACATAATATTAAGGTACATGTTACTCTCCAGACACTTTCAAGATAATATTAAGGTACATGCTACTTTCCAGACACTTTCAACATACTATTAAGGTACATGCTACTTTCCAGACACTTTCAACATAATATTAAGGTATATGTTACTGTCCGGACACTTTCAACAATATATTAAGGTACATGTTACTGTCTGGACACTTTCAACAATATATTAAGGTACATGCTATTGTCCAGACACTTTCAACATAATATTAAGGTACATGTTACTCTCTAGACACTTTCAACATAATATTAAGGTACATGTTACTCTCCAGACACTTTCAACATAATATTAAGGTACATGTTACTGTCCAGACACTTTCAACATAATATTAAGATACATGTTACTCTCCAGACACTTTCAACATAATATTAAGGTACATGTTACTCTCCAGACACTTTCAACAATATATTAAGGTACATGCTATTGTCCAGACACTTTCAACATAATATTAAGGTACATGTTACTCTCTAGACACTTTCAACATAATATTAAGGCACATGCTACTTTCCAGACACTTTCAACATAATATTAAGGTACATGCTACTGTCCGGACACTTTCAACAATATATTAAGGTACATGTTACTCTCCAGACACTTTCAACAATATATTTAGGTACATGCTATTGTCCAGACACTTTCAACATAATATTAAAGTACATGTTACTCTCCAGACACTTTCAACATAATATTAAGGTACATGTTGCTCTCCAGACACTTTCAACAATATATTAAGGTACATGCTATTGTCCAGACACTTTTAACATAATATTAAGGTACATGTTACTCTCCAGACACTTTCAACATAATATTAAGGTACATGTTACTGTCAGGCACTTTCAACATAATATTAAGGTACATGTTACTCTCCAGACACTTTCAACATAATATTAAGGTACATGTTACTCTCCAGACACTTTCAACATAATATTAAGATACATGTTACTGTCCGGACACTTTCAACATACTATTAAGGTACATGTTACTGTCCAGACACTTTCAACATACTATTAAGGTACATATTACTCCAGACAATTAAAACATTAAAGTATCTAATAAATGTTGCACTGTTTGTCAGTTTATCGCAAGTATGCGGTGATGAAAACAAAGACAAGAGGCTGAGATTTTTTTTCTCAATTTATATTAACTTATGATCTAGCTATCCTACTGCACACTTACCTCTTATTTATGATCTTTTTAAGTTGCTGCTTCATCCTCGATGTTACAAAATAAATATCGACACAGAGGTCAAAGTTCGCTTTAGGTCAGGTCTGGCGCAGAAATCATTCGGATATTGACACAAGTTGAATTCGTGTATGAGACTCAGGTAACATAGTTTTAACTGCAATCGTTCATTTATTATATGCCTACCAATTTTCTACGCAAGAAAGAGCCAGAATTTTACCGTCATTTCCTACAAGAAGGAAAACGATACCATCGTTTTCTAAACCCGTATACTCTCATAAGAAGCTGGAACTACTTTATCCTCGAGGTTTCCTGGTGACAATAGCAGCGCCCCCTCGCGACGGAATGCCAACACTAGCAGTAAACAAAGCTCTCACAGCGACGTTAGTTAAAAAAACTTTGCGTTATATGTAAACTATCTGAAAGGTCTAAACCATGTTTTTGTCACAACAACAATAAAAAAACATTTATTCCTTTATTTTGAAGTAGTAAAATATAGTCAAAATGTTCGTCTGAAACAAGATCATATATGGAATCGCGTACCAAAACATTACAGTTGTGCTATACAACCCATTTAAGGAAATTCATAGATGGTAACGTTAGTGAGTTTCACGCATAATGGATGAATTTGAAATTATAAATGAGTAACATTCTCTACAACAAATCTGTACCATCAAGTTCCAACAATATCTCCAATCCTGTTGTAAATAACTGTCAAAATAATGTTGTCATTCCCATGTCAAGTTCCCATCGGAGCCTCTCACAATATCTTGCTAGAAACAATTCAACCGCATTCAACCTGGCCTCTCAAATAAACTTCCAGTCATTCAGCTGGTGAAATCTTCCGTGATGCAAAATTTGAAAAATGCACAATAACTGTAACTCACATATTTAAGTCTGCTGCCCCCAAGCGTCGAAGAATTCGTGTTATTAACAGTGATGGTAGTCAAACTGAGTGAGCGTAGTTTCACAAGCTTCATTCATAAAACTAATACGCATGCGCATGTCAGCCTTTCAAAAAGTAATTCGGTTTATGCTTTAAGATGAAGTTCGTATTAAAGAGGTTGAAATGTTTAGTAATTTCTTGTGTTTTTCAGCTTAATATAGTGATTTTATTAAACTACCTGAAAATTGATAGGTATATAACAAAAATATCATTATCACAGTAATGCGATTTTGATTGCTAGATTACGTCTCGTTGTCAGCATAAAAAATCTGGATCATGACTCGACGCTTCGCGTCTCGTAATGATCCGGATTTTCTAATGCTGACAACTCGACGTGATCCAGCAATCAAGATCGCGTTACTGTGATAATATATATATATATATATATATATATATATATATATATATATATATATATATATATATATATATATAATGCTATATCGTTACCCACTAGAAGTATTTCGATTGGTAATAGCACAGCTAAGTTTTGTTTGGAAATATATGTCCACTTTCCAGATATTGAACAAACTCAAAGGATGTCCACTTAATCTTCATTTCTATCCCATGTGGAATATATGTAAATGGAAATGGAAAAAATTTCAAATATAGGACAAGGTTGTTAATTGAAATGTAAATAAGACCTTGTATGGAATGAGGGAAGATTCCACCAGAACAGTCTAAAATTTCTACATTCAATGCATCAATATTAGGTTACATTAGTTGTAAGGGTGCAAATTTCTGTCGATCTATAAAGAGAACATTAACTTGGACAGAGAACAATTAATTAGATTTATGAGGACAGGGTGCGTATTGAATCGCTATGCTGCAAGGATTTTAAGGTCTGTGTTGTGAGAGAAACCGATTTTTAATTAAGCATTCGTTTATTTAACAGCCAGAGAAACTGGAAGGCAAAAGGTTAACTCAATCTTTGTATCGAAAATGTCAGAGTTGAGATTGTCCAGAATCAGTTATTTGGAAATCTAGAGGGCCAGGATGACCGCAAATTTTGGCGCCTATTTATAAAAGGCGGTAGATATATTTAATCCTGATTGGCTACGCTAAATAAGGGGCGTGTTTCCCACACGAAATTTCATAGTTTTAATATGCCACATCGCAAAATTTAGCCAGTCTACGTTTTTTCCGCGAGAGTATAAGGGACTCCGAGATTGAATTTGCAAGAAATTATCTCGTAAAACAATTATCCAAGGGACCGGATGTCTGGAAAGTTGACGGACACAATTCTGGCGGTAGAAGCGAGCAAGGCTTGAAAGCACAAGGTATTTGCATCAATCTCATGTAATTCGTTGATACCAATATAATTATTTGCCTGAATTTATTTACTTATATTTGCATGAATTTATTTGTATAAATTCGTAGATCATTTTTCTTGATATGAGTATAACTGTGTTTGAGTTCATTATCTGAATTCGTACAATGATCTTATATATAAGTTTGACAGATTGTTTGAATTTGTTGTCTTGAGTGTTATAGGAATCATGTATTCTAAGAATTTCATGCATTACTTTAGTTGATATGAGTATGAGAATCCGTGTGAATTCACCGATCTTAGATGATTTCATGTATGATAAAAACTTAAGTGCGTATCGACTGAAATTAACGTAGTTAAGCCATGTAATGAATTTCATTGATTCATTTGTATAATCGAGAACGGAACTGTTATGTCTCGTGTGATGTTAATGTGAGTCAGCGATGAAATAGCCGTTAGGAAATAGATTAATCTTATTAAACTAGGTTTGTTTGTTTATGGCCTGCCGTGTTTGGCTTGACCAGATAGCCTTTGGTATCTGTTTCACTTCCGATAGGATGCTATCTGACATAACGAGAGTGGAGTAATGATCTATTCCCAGTAGGATATCTGACAGAAGATTTAGGTTGCTTCTCTGTTTATTTTGAAAGGGGAAATAGCTCCACTGACGTAATCCACTGACGTATCCACGTACCTACGTATCTAAATACCTACGTATCCACCTACCCACACAAAGTTTGAGGGCCGACAGAAGCAAGATAGTCAGAGTGAGAAGAAAGCGAAGGAACCAGTTGAACAGCACGGTGAAGCTGGAGTGAAACCGGAGGAAACCAGGTTATGAAGCTGTACAAGGCAATGACTTCGATTGTTCACTCGATTCTATGATGAATTAATTCTATCATTTAAACAGATTGGCTATTTATATAAGTATATTTGTGTTTAAAATTCGGTGAATGATTTATTTCAAAAGAGAAGTGTATCTTCCTAATGTAATGCATTATCACAGTTTGTTTATGTAATTGATTAAATTGTTATATTTCATGTACGGGGGTTCGTGTTATTCTGTTCTATATATCTGCTCAGATTTCTATTCATTCCATCTATAAGTTTCACAATTTATATTATTAT